>VZSR01001283.1:14821696-15004274 GCA_013398615.1 Brachypodius melanocephalos | reverse complement strand
TTACAGAACACTAGAACAAAAGTGTGCATGTTGCTGTGCACAAAAAACCCTCCTCAAACTGAAAAATCAAGGTGAGTTTCAGCCTGAGCTGCACTTGCTGTGATATTGCCAGAAATAAATGCTTTTAGTCATAGCTTCACAGATAAAATGCACACTTCTCTATCTGTGCTTGTAACATATCCTTTTTCTGCTCTTACTTGTTTTATCCTCGTCACTCTAGACTCACTCCTTCTTTTGCTTTTCTCACAAATTTTTGTGTAAGCAAACTATAGAACACTATGATACTTTAAATAAAATAAATATTGTAGAAACTGGAGACAAATGCAAAAAAAAAAGTGACTGTGAGAGAGAATATGTGCACATGTTTTTAATTATCTCCTTGGGAATTACTCTATATTGTATTGTACATCATTAATGAAATTGCCTAGATAGTGTGGTCTTCATGTAGATGCTTTATATTCTTGAGCTCCTTTGTGAATGTTCGAAATTCTTTATTTTTTTGTAAGTATATTTCTATATGCTTCCACAAAAATTTTAGAAACGAGTTCAGAATATTTGTGGGTAACCACAGACAATTAACTCAATGTTAATTCAGTTTTATAACATTTATAACAGGTAAATTTTTATTTAAAGGTGTTGTTATATTTGAAGAATACTGCTGTCAGAGATATTTTTAATGTATTTTAGATACTTTGATGTCATATTAGGTGGAATATTATATTAGTTATATTCTATTAGGTGGAAAAAGATGGTTCTGGTAGAACTGTCTATTATAACTGGAAACTATTTTTAGTAATTTGCTCGTAACTGTGGTTCTAATCTACACTTACTGATATATGAAGACCTTTTCATTACCAAAAAGTTCTTCAGTGATAAAAGATACCTTTTAGAAATGCAACCATGTAAAACTATTCCTGATTGAAATTTAATTTTATATTTTGAGACCTGCTGGGCTACAGTCCTAGAATTATCAGTGTCCTACTTTTACCCCCATAATGTTCAACATCCTGATTTTTGTGTAGTTCTGCCCTAACCAGCATGTGTAGAATCAATTTGGGCGCCTTTCAGAAATTTCTTAAATGGCTGTTTTGCAGTTTCGAAAAAATCATATGAGCTTGGCAAAATGTCTTTCCCATGGATCTGGTTTTTGGGGGCTAAACATCACTTTTGTTGTAGGTCATTGTTGGGTTAGTGAGATAACAGATACTATTTTTGCTGAGAGTGTCTGGCTGACAGAACTCCTGTTCCTTGAGTCATCCTTTCTGCAAGATTGGTGTATTAGATTTCAACCAGTGCTCCAAACTCTCCCAGAATCAGCATAGTTACAGTTTGAGATTGTTCTCTTGCATCTGGTGGAGGCAAGTTACCCGGATTTGTCAAACAATCTGGAGTTAATAGTGGGTATTTGTTGTGCTCCTCAGATAGTCTTAGACTGCAAAATATTAAATCACGCTTACCATATGTAGTACTGCTAAGAACAGCACTCAGATTTTGAAGACAAGATGTTAAAAATCTGCCAGTATGAGGTTTTAAGTGTTTCAGCCTGCACTGGAGCCATCATGAGAGCCAGTAAGCTCAGTCCCAAAGCTCTGAAGGTTGCACAGACCAGAGGTGATGTCATGGCAGAGTTTACAGTCTACACAGTTTGCACTCATTTACACAAAAATAAGCGGTTGTAAATAACATAGTTTTGAACTATTTCTTTTTTTCCTGTAATTTAATCTAAAAGTATTTATTGATGATCCACATTTATTTACAAAACAAATAGCTTTTTGTGGACACGTGCATGCATTTGCTTTGTTTCTAAACCACGATTTTCTGTGTTTCTAAACCCTAGTTTTAAAGTTTTGGTTCTGCCAACCATAGCTTTCTCCCCATGACTCTTTAAATTCCTAGCAGATGAAAGTGGTGCCTTGCTTTTTTAGCAGCATATTACTCCTTTCCCAGTCATACTTATAGTCCTATTTTATTGTTATATTGCTTTTACTTTCTTGAACTTATTGTAAAAAAGTTATTATTGTAAAATCTCCCTCAGTTGTAAGATTGTATCAACAAGTTGTGTGTCACTTGCTGTTTAATGTTCCCTCAGCTGACTTGGCTCATAGCTGTGATGTGCTGGAGACTGCTCCAGTACCTCCTTTCCTACCTTGTTTATTTAAACTAGCTGCACAACAAACTGTACTTTTTAATCACCATGACTTGAGTGAATAACACTACATCTATGTGAGTCTATAAATACTTTTCTGAACTCAAATGTGAAAAAAAAAAACCCCAACAGCAGCAAAACATTTAGGGCTCAATTGACCAAGCCTGGTGAGCACTTGCACATGCATCCCATCAGTTACTTAGTGAATATGTGCTTATTGATTGGCACAAAGCTGATAATCTGGATCCCTGCTAGCCTAGGAAACACTGGAAGCTTTTTGTGTAACACAAACTAATGCTGTAATGCTGTTTCTCTAATCTATGTTTTGTTTTTTGATTTTTTTTAACAGTCTTACAGTAAAGGGGCAAGAAGAAAAAACCGATTTAAAGGATCAGATGGGAGTACATCTTCTGACACTACCTCCAACAGTTTTGTACGCCAGGTATGGGTTTTCATCTTCTGAAAGAGTGGATGGCTTGCTGGTATAAATGCTTAAAATATGACTTTTAAGGGTTCTTTTTGTAAGTTGTCAACTCAGAGTGATGCTGTAGTCTGAGAAATAACAGAAGTCTCTTCTGGCACATTAAAAAATATTTGGTTGCTATTGTTTTGATCTTGGCATAAAAATACTTTCTCATTTCTCATTCATTTCCATGTATAGTAGTTATCCTTATTTTTGTTACTCTAATGCTATCAGGTGATTAAAGCTGGAGGAGGAGGCAGAGCCTGATGGAAGTGCCTAAAGTGGCAACATTTGGAAGAAAGAATCAAAACCCTACCAGTCCTCAGGGTTTTCCTGCTTAAAATAGTGCTGCATGAGGCAGTGTTAACCTAGATGCTTTCCTCCCACATCCCGGTATTATTTTAGGGCATGGGTTGGAAGGGAAATCCCTGGCAGCATTTGTCCCCATTGCACTGATGCTGCAAAGAACCTGTAGAGGACTGGGGTGCTGGTGTAGGCTCCCAGGCCCCGGTGTCTGTGTGTCTCCTTCAAAGGGAGAGATCCTGGTGGAGCATGGGGATCCAGAGCAGTGTGGGTGCTTGCAGGACAGCCCATTCTGGCCAACAGAGGCTGTCTGGAAGTGCATCCCGAGCCAGGGGGGCTCTGGTGCTACTGAGACTGTGCTTTAGAGGAAGGAGGATGTGTGTCATTGGACCTGTGGTTGACAGCTTGGAGAGCAGAATGGTACCACAGTGACGGAGCCTGTGCAGTCTGAAACACAATTCTTCATGCCCAGCTAATTTAAACCACGGTATTCTCAATGCAGACTTTGCTGTCTTTTTCAGAGAAGTCCTGGAATTTGGGAGATTTCATAGCAGAATTTTGGGGTTTTTTTTTACCATAAGCAGACACCTCCTTCTCTACTGGCTTGTTTTGCATGTTCCTTCATCCCAGATGATTTAACGACTCCATTGATGTTGCGTTGCTTGTATCAGTACACATCTATAGTTTACAAAATTCTTCAACTTTGTCCTGCTGTAATTGTATCGGTAGATTTTGTGGTCGGCTGTGGATTTGATAAAGTCAGGCCCTTTCAGTGTCTGTTGGACATAGACATGAAATATTAATTGATCATGGGAGTTTTCAGTGGCAGTAAACTGTATCAAGGTGGAAACCCTGGATCAAGTAAATTACTTGTGTGGGACATTTTGTCCTCTCTTAAAATACTGTGAGTCTAAGTGTTTGAGAGTAGCAACAGGATCTCCCAGCTCCAAGGAATCTTTGTAAGGAATTCTCTGTTGCTGTTTTCCTTAGCTCCTTGTAGATTTCCAATTCGGCCTGGAATATTTTTAGCAGAGTATGTTTATTTTACACCAGCTGCACATGCTTCTTTGCCTTTCTTGTTTACCTAAATGAAATCTGAAGTTGATCTCAAGTCTCTCCTCTTGCTCCTCTTGTCGTGGTGAGGAGCAGGGCAAAGAGGACCCCCAAGGAGGTGGATCATCAAACAAAGCAGTGATGTTGAGGTGGGCTCCTGTAATCACTGGAGATCTGGCTGTCTCTATGGAGTGTGAGGCATGATTGATCCAATCTCCAAAACTGGCATAGAAAGCAGGTTTAGTGAGCTGTAGACTAAATGTGTCTATATCTTTCTGAGGGCTTTAAAGGGAGTGTGGCTTCAAGTGTAGATTTTTACAAAAGAGATTTATATGAAATTAAATTTAGTAGTTACTCGAGTGATGTAATACAAATGATTGAAAGGGGAATAGGCTTCTGTGAAAAATCAGAGATTTCATAGATTGCTGAAGCAAAACTCAGTTTTGAAACAGTATTGTCACTGAAGATAACAAAGGGATGTTAATGTATAAATTAATTAATGAATAAATATGTTACATGCAAGTGTCCAGAGTAAATTTGAAAAAAAAAATCCTCACAAAACATTTCTAGCAAGTAATGTACAGCTAGAGCTGTTCAGGTTGTAGCAGATGTATGAGAGAAATGCCTCTTCACAGTTGCTGCTGAGACATTTATGTCAGAAGTTGGATTCCATCTTCATCAGGCTTTTCTGCTTTGATTCTTCTCCTGAGACAGTCTGATTTCTCTTGCACTAAGGAAGAGTTGCCACCAACATGAGCAAGGTGCCCAGTGTTCTAATATGAAACAGAATGGGGGCAGAGTTTTCTGCTGGCTCAGCTGCTTTGCCCTTCCCAGAAGCTCCCTTGGTCTGTAAATTTTTTATCTCCAGCTATCTTGCAGGATATTTTACATGATATAAATGAACATAATTGTTTTGCAATAACCACTTATTTGTGGGAAAAGAATAAATCCATTAACTTTGTGTTTCTCCAAGATGGATGAAAATTGGAGAAAAGCAGACCAGACAAATGAATTTAAACCCTATAGAGTCAATGATGTACCATTCATTTCCTGTTATTTTATTTTAGTGCTGTCTTAAAACCAAGAAGTAAGTTCTTGCTTAAAAATGAATTTGTGGATTTGTTTAATGGGGGTTTTGATCTAGACATGGGATAGACACAACCTATTTGTTTCTGCAGTGCTTACGATGCCTACAGCTGCCTTTTGTTTCTCCAGCCTACTTTCCCTCCCTCGGTTCCTCTTTCCTTTCCTGTTTACTTCTTAACTTCTCCTGCAACTTTTATGTGCATCTCTACAAGTACTCCCCTCTGCACTGAAGAAGGAATCCTGGGATTGTCCTGAACATTTATCACTAGGATCTGTCTGCATTCCTCAAAAAGAAGCAAGAATGTTTGGAACGTGCTGTTGTGTCGTATTTACCTGGCCTATCTGTGAGAGATGTGCAGGTTCTTGTCATAAGCATTGATGGAAATGGTAGCTCCTAACACAGAAATATATTGTGGCTGGATAAAAGAAGACAAATACATCTAGTCCTAAGGAAATGTTATGCACATTGAAGGCAATTGAAGTATTTGGCAAGAGCAAGGATATGGGATTCAGTCTTTTGAATTCACAAAGCTACTGGGCATTTGCTGCAGGAGGGGGAGACTTCATGTTTATTGCTAACATTGATAAAACTTTATTGTCTGGGTTTTTTAGTATTTCCTTAAGGACATATGCCCCTCTTGCTCCAACATATACCTGGGAACTTTCCTGCTATGCATACCACATGGTACAGCAATAAAAATAATGCCCACTTTGTACTCTCTCCTTCAAATGAAAGTAAGTAACATTCAGATTGCTTGAAAACTCCTGCTGTTGTATAAGAAGAATGAAATGTGCTCTGCACAGATCTGTGTGCAATGATATTTTCCATTTAAATCTGTTTTGTGGAGTGCTGAAGTAGGGCTGAGCAATCTATCCACTATTGTTTCTGATGATGTGTATAAAAGAAGATTTAAACTGGAGCAAGAGCATCTGTATATAACATACAAATTAAACCCCCATTCTTTTCAGTCCAGTTAGAGCTCCTTTGTGCTGTGAATTTTATGTATTGATAGAGATTTTTATTATAATTTTTACTTGTGACACTATAAAACTGATGAGATTTTAGGGGAATGTTTGGATCATGTTCTATTTGCTTGTTATAAAAAAAAAAAGGTTGTTTAGTTTTGTCTCCAGCATGTTATTGATTATATTTGAGCTTAAAAAAATGACAACAATTTGGCCTTCTTTTTATTTGCTAGCAACTACTGCTTGTCTTTTCAATAGCAGGAGAGGGAAATTTTTTCCTCTCTGTTTTCTTGTGAAGTTGTATTGGCAATTAAGCTGTGCATTTGGAAAGCAGAAGCATCACCAATCAGCTCCTAACTGAATGTAATCAGTTGTCTTTGGGGAACTAAAGGACATTGTGTTATACAGTTTTTCATCATCTTTTGTGAGCTTTGGAGTGATAAGCAGCTTGTTCTTAGGGTTAGTTATGAAAGACAGAATTGGATTTGATCTCTAGTTGTTGCCATTTTGACTGATGCCTGGTAATGATTTTGTTCCCAAGGGTTTCTTCAAAATACAGATCAGACAACATGTTTTGCACACGACACCATGGCACTTCCCAGGAACATTATTTTAAGCAAATTGCATGTTCTGAAGGCATTACATATTTGGTGGTTGTGCTTCTGGACCCATCCTGTCAAGGTTTTATTTTAAATCGTAATGATTAATCAGAGAAGCAGTCTAAATTGTTGGGATTTTTATGTATTGCAAAGGCAGATTAGATTATGAAATAGGCTGTTGTCTATAGACTGGCTTACAGAAATATTTAAGGCTTTACAAATCTGGGGTTTTTCTTCCTTTAAATATTGGCTTGATGCCTGTTATACTGTGTTCACTCAAAAAACACAGCTATAAATAATTATGTAGGGAATTCATTATTCTTCTGCTTTCCTCTGAGGATGTTTGCCTAGCTGTGAAATTACCTATTGAATTTTATGAATGGTAAAACTAAGATTTGCTTTAAAAACCAATTTGAAAATATTGACTTACTTTTCCTCATAAACATGCCTCTTAATCTTGATTTCACCCGAGAGCTGGGCTGTGTCGGAAATGTATTCCTCTTGTTTTAATTGCCATTTTCTTCCAGATGTAGAGTTTAGCTTTGATTCTTAATTTTTTTTTTCCTTTTCATGAGGGAAGATCTTATGTATTCAGTTCATAGATGCAGCCTGCCAGTGAGGCTATGCATTTACAGGCTGAGCCACAAAGAGCTGGTGTAGAGTGGGCACAGATATTAGCTTTGGTCTTGATGCCCTACCATCTCAGGCTGAAAACCTGCCTGTATTTAACCTGCCAGAACTGTTCCTGCTCTTCTTGAAGACTATGTGTGAACAAGATTGTGGCTAGCCAGAAAATCTAAATAAATAATTACAAACAGGGCTCATTTGCTAATTAATATATTCTTACATCCTTTGTGTGCCTCAAATTGTGAGACATGCTTTGCTTGTCGAGAAGAAGGGAGCTTTGCAGACTTGCTATTGGCTTTAAAGAAATGAGGTATGTGAGGCACTTTTAGATGTATTGTGCAAATACTGATTGTAATACATAAAAATATGTACCTACTGCTCAGCTTAATTTTCTCATCTCCTATTTCTGATGCAAATGTCTGGGGTTGTTTTGTTAGATTTTTTCTGGTCTCTTTCTGCAGATTTCACTGAAAGCCAGAGCAGTGATGTTTGTGGCCTGTGCTTGCTATTGTGGTTGCATTGAAGCCTTACACAAGTGATAAATTCTAGAAAGGCTGCTTATTTCAAACACATCAAAACTCTTATTTCATGGGGAATTGATGGAATTGTGGTGCTCTATGTTTTTCACCATAAATTGTAAGTTATTGAAAGAAATGCAGTGCACTTGGCTAAAGCCAGCTTACAGTGAGTTTGGCACAGGGAGTTATGATCTTTGTGCTGCTCTGTTCTTCTGATGTCAGTGGGAGCAACCAAACTTTCCTCTGAAGGCCAGTCTGTGACTTTAAATCCTGGGCAGGCACTGTAGTCTCAGGGTGACTTTCTGTTTGTATTGAGCAGTGTGAATCAGTTTTTAGTCAAGTCCACTGAGACTGCCTTTATTGTGATACTACCCTAGGAGTAGTACTAGCATGGGAAAGCAACTGTTTTTTATGTACTTCTTGTTGTATGAAGTATCCCAAGTTCACAGCAGGGTGAAGAACTTAGAGCAGCCCAGGGGTTCATAAGAATATGTCAGTTCAGCTGTTGATGTAGAGTTTCATTTATGGCTCATAAATGAATAAGTAAATTGTTGTCAGATCCTCAGTCATGGTAAAAAGCAGTTAGATGGGGAGTGGGAGAAGGACAGCTTTTAGAAGAGGCTTGGATTAAGAGCATGGGGCTGGAGGGAGGGAGGGGGGAGGAAGGGACTTTCCCTTCTGATGGCACGTGTGGAGCTGCAGACATGGGGGAAAAATCCCCTTAGGCTTACTGAGCTATAGATTTCCTCAGCTGTAGTAAGAGTTTGAAAAGTCTCCTTTTTTGGCCTGGACAGAATAGAACAGATGCCCCTATAAAGCATGGGATTTTGGCAGGCATGACTGGAGGGGAGATGGCTGAGAAAAAGCCAGCAGAAAGGAAGTTCATTTGTGCACTTCAATTCTTTCATGGGCCCTTTTTTGCCTGAAATGGTTTCTAAGAATAGAAATCAAAATGTTGCCATGTGTTTAAATAAACCCCACACACCCTCTAACCAAAACAAACAGGCAAAACATCTTAATGATCTTCTTACACATTTGTTTATGCTTCTTGTTGCAGGGTAAGAGAAAATTACCGGGGGGAAACAACAAAATGTAATGCTTTATTAAAACCAGAAGGGTAGCAGCTCTCTTCATAGCCTTGAATGGGTGTGCATGTTTGATGTTACTCTGCATGCAGCTGAAGTCAACACATCCTTTTCCAAGCAGCAGTGGAAATTTTGAAGATGGGCTTACACCTGGTGTCTGCCAGCATCTGAGATGACTGCCAGCATTGCTTTGGAGCTTGCTAAGATGATGGGTGTGTGTTGAGAGGTGTCTGAGAGCTCGTGTGGCCTGCTCAGACAACAAGGGAGGTGCAAGCTCTGAAGGGGAGGTAGCTCTTGAACCTCCTTTGGCATTCCCATTGCTGTGTGCTTGTCTGGTTCTGTAAGGGAGAGGAGGAATGGGGCTCTCCAGTTGCTCCCTGTCTGCCACAACCATCACTCAATCAAGTTTGGCAACATCAGATTTTATAGTGGGGCCTTCAAGAGGTGTGACAGGACTTGTGCATGGCTGAGCCCCAGGGGTTTCTGCAGGTGACAGAGCTGCCTCCATGCAGAGGAGGGCAAGGAGGAGGCAAGGGCTCAGTTGTTTAGGCAGGCAGAGGTGTGAGGGGTTTTTAAGCATTTAGTAAAACCGCTGAAGGTAAAGAATGATTTTTGGTAAAGTTACAGCTGGAGACTCTTCCATCATAGTGGATGGCATATGGAATGAGCAGAAAGCCTCAACTGGGTTAGGCTTGAGCCTTTCTCTTTGGCCAAATATCTTTATGGCTGGTGATTGCTCTCTGACCATCTCCATCTCTCAGTTCTGTTCTAATCAGAGTGGGCTTGCAAGAGCTGAATCTCCCAAAAGCCTTACAGCTGTGCTGGAAACCTTGCCTGTATTTACTGCTCTCTCCTGTGGAGAGCAAGAGCTCCAAGGAAAAACTACACTGTTGTAAACAGTTGAGATCACAATTACCAATAGGATTCAATGAGAATCAAGTGTTTTGTTTTATTTTGTCCCCTGCTTCTCCCAGATAATTTAGTGTGGTTTCTGGTTCTTGTGTGCAGCATTGTCTATAAATTTGTGGTGAGATGCGAGGTTTGTTATATGCTATCATAGATGTCTTCTAGTTATGCTAAGTATAGACATTCAAAGTATCTGCAATTGAAGATGTTTTCTGATTATCTATTTATAATACTTCTAATATTATATATATTTATATATTTCTAATTATATATTAATTATAGCTAATGCAGAGACTATAAAAATGTTTTACAGTGAAGATAAATGCAGTATTTTTACAACTTTTGCTTATGGGCCTATCTAGCTGGAATTTTTCTTTTTTTAACAAGACCTTAAAATATGGGCGTTCTTTTTAGAAATAACATGTTTTAAGTCACTTGCAAAATTCAGTTTATAACTACGTTTAAGTGCATTATAAACAGTTGCTTAGTTCCTGAAGTGTTTTCTGTAATTTTCGATATTGCATTGATTTTCAGGGTTTGCATTTACGCTGTGTGGTTTTGATTGGGAACAAATGCCCGACACAAGGGAACAGTTTGATCCTCTGTAAAGCAAATGTCATCTTCTGCTCCAAAATGCAAGTGGATTAATAGGAAAATAACTGCTGGTTGGCCAATGTGCAGCAAGCTGCTTCGATTTCTCTCCATCGTGAAGATGAGCTGCTCCCAGTTGTTGGCAGGGCTCAGGGAATAAGGAAAGATCCTTTGCAATTAGCCAGGGGCATTTCCAGAACCTCTTGTCTTTCACAGTACTCCACCAGTACACTCCTGCTTCAACTCAGGAGTGCTTAGTTTCGCCCCTCACTAAATAGATACACTGCAAAATGTCTGTGCCATTTCTGTTCAGTTAGTCACAAAATTGCCAGTTTTATGGGCAGTTGCAGCAGAGAGCTGTCTTCTCTTGGGCTATGTGTTTAGACAGTATTTCCAGTGCTGATTATGTGTTCCTGTAGACTTCAATGTTGCTGTTTTTGTGTGAGCTCACTCAGACTTTGCTGGAATACTAGATTCATTGAAAAGATTTATGATCCAATACTCTTAAAATTAATTGTAAATTTTCTCAGGAAATTACAATAAATTAATATCTAATGTTATCAAATCGTAGAGTGACATCCATGTGAGCACAATTTAGTGAGTGTTGTCTCCACTCATGGTCACATAATATTTCAGTTCCCAGATATGACTGGCCTGAAAAAGAGCAGGATCTTAAGCAAACCTAGGTATATAAAAACACTTCCTTAAAATCTGATATTGTAGGATATATTAATTCTTTTTCCTCTGCCAAAGGAAGTAAGTAATAATACTCATGAGATGTGCAGTATTAATTCTAAGCACCATATAAACCTGTAGTCCCCTATGTGTTAAATGGTTTTAATCAGATGGTTTACTAATAGGATAATCAGATCTTGGATGGGAAAGAGGAGTGATCCTGCAAACAGGTGGGGAGCTGAAGGAGGGGAGGATGGATGAAGTGAAAAAGGTGAGAGAAAAATGAAGTGAAAAAGGAGATATATATTTATATATGTCTTTGATATTCTTCCTCCTATTGTCTCTGCTGGTGTTTTCAATTGTTTTGCAGATTAAACCTGGGGAGTCTGTTGCAGGATGAAAAATAGCCTTCCCTTTTATGCCAGATTACCTTTAATTGCTATGTCTTTTATGTTAGAAATATAGCTTTAAGCCGTGGTTGATCAGGTGGCTCTCAGAAGTGTCCTTATCAGATCCTGCTTTTGCAGGGACTGAGATGAAGGCAGACATCATTGTACCTGTAGAAACAGTGAAGTGTAGCTAGTTGGGTTTATTTTTCCTACTAATGGTGGAAAGTATAGCATATGTTCAGTAATCTGCCCTTGCTACTTTTCTAAAAACGTGGTATTGCATGTAGTTCTCCGAAAAATCAATCACTCCTTGTCCAACTTCTTTGACCTTATTTATTTTTTAGGAATTCTTTTGAAAACAGTAATATGTCAAGGAAATGTTTGTTTATAATAAGGAAGGATTAAAGACTATTTCAGCCTTGTCCTTGAAATAATTGCTGAGAAAATTGGCAGAGTTAGTAATAGAGTTTAATCAGGAGTTGGTTGGTTTTACACATCTCTTTCCAAGATTAGCTACAATTTATCCATCATCTGCCATTAAAACTGAAATGGAAATAAGATGCTTTCCTAAGCTGCTTGTATTGTTAAATAAAATGCTGAAATAATATGTTAAAGTAAAATTTCCCATGCTTAGGAGAAATAATGTTTGCTCAAACTCCATAAGCAGCTTGAAGATATTAAAGGTTAAAATGGGTGAAATCTTCATGTTTCTGTTATTATCTGAGAAAATTTAAAATGCTATTACAGACATGGCAAAGAAATGAAAGCACATCAATAGATTTGAACAATTATGCTGTTATTATGCTTTGAAATCTGAATGTAGAAAATTAGTCAACACTTTACACACTAAAGAAGTATGATGATAAAGTATGGTGTTGAGATAAAGCCTTGGAATGGGATGACAGAGCCAAGTGAAAGTGAGATAGCATCATTTTGAGGCCCAAGAAACTGTGATTCATTGGAGATAGTCTGGAGGATTTGGCAGTGTGCCGTGCCACTTTTTTTATGGAAATAATTTAACTCTGTAAGGTTGAAGATGTTTTTCTAATCTTACTGATTAACTGCTCATAAACGAGAGCTACTTAGAACAATACTTGAATTTTTTGCACAGTCCTCAGCCTCCATATGATATTTATTTATTTATTTATTTATTTTAGAAAGATTCCAGGCTGTTTGAAGTACACAGGAGTATCACATTTTCTTGCAAATTTTTTCTACTCAGAGTTCAACTCACAGCTTACTTAATTTGATCCTGTAATATGCCTAAAAGTCAACGTGGTAAAATGCCGTTTAACACAGGATTTGGGATTTAATCTGGTATTCCTTCTATCAGAAATCTGCTTCCTACTGTGGCAAAGTTCATTACATCATCCCAGAACTCAGTCCTTACACGATACTCAGAAAATCCTTTGGTCTCCAGTGACATGTGATGTCACGCTCTCGTTGTTATCCTACACCCTGTATTTTCTCTCAAAGCAGGGTCAGCTAAACCTAGGGTTTATTTCCAGCATGCATCAAATGTACATCATTTGGAGAATGCCCTATTAGTTCTTAAAGTTTTGGAATGGTAAATGGAGCCCAAAAACCCTGGAAAATGTGTATTTTTGATACCACGTCTCCTGCTTGTAACTGTAGCTATGGTTGGGTGGTTGTTGATGTGGCAAAGCATTTGTGGATGGCTTACATTTAGCTGGGAGTTACTAATAGCCAGGGGAAATTAAGAGATGAAATAATAATGAAATCCACTGTTGCAGTGTCTGCTTCATTAAATAAAAGAGAAAAACTTCATCCATGGGAACAAACATGCAGTGTTAGGATTTTGAGAGATGTGTACATCATTTTCCTTTCAGCAATGCTGCAAAAGAAAAGCCCTAGCCCCCGTTCTGAAGAGAGTCGTTCTTTTCTGATGGTTCTCCTGGGGTTGCTCTGAAATGAATCTTCTTGCACTGTGCTTCTGCCTAAAGACTGCAGCACATTGTTCAGAGGGTGGCATTGATCTTTTCCATTTTTCTAATGTTTGTGCTGTAAAATGCTGACCCGTTTAGACTTGCCAGTGCCGTTGGTTCTGCAGGCTGTTTGCAAGTAAAGGCAGACCTTGGCCAGATGAAATTTTTATCTCTTCAGTTTCCATGACAGTTTTCATTTTCCCCCATTGGAAAATTTGTAGTCAGTTAGCTTAGAATTCTGGTTCAATTTATGCATCAAATAAAAGGAGTTCTTGATTTAGACATTGAATGGCCTCCTCTTACTGCCTGAATATTTGGTAGATAGACTTGGGGGAAATCCTATTCCTAGGCTGAAAAAAATTTCGGCAGAAAGTTTCTAGGCAGACTTTCTTGGCAGCAAACATAAGATATTATTTTTCACATTAGGAAAGTTCACTGAATTTAAAAGACTGGCATTATTCATGGTTTTTCAGAACACATGGTTGAAGTCAAGCAGCTGCAACTTACAGTTAATCTGGCAAAATTTTACCTCTGCTTACTCTGAGTCCCACTCAGGGATTTTTCTCTGCTAGCTCTTTATAAGGCTTTTTGAAAGATCTTACCAATGTGGTACTGCCAGCTGTGGAACAGGACCTTAACTTGGTCTTATTTGTACTAATGGATTTCCCTTTCAAGTCTGATTAACAGTGTATGCATAACTAAATTTTTCTGTGAAAGTGGTATTTTAGTGGTCATTCAAGGGTTGGAAACACAATTTCCCTTGTATTTCCACGAAGACAGGATCTGCTTGAAAATGCATCATCCCTTTTATTACATAAGTTATCCCCACACCAGAACACTGTGAAAATCTGAAATGTGTGTAAACCCCATCTCTGCCAACTTGGGAAAGTGCTTTTCACTGTTTTGCACTTGTTTGGCACGGATGTTGTCAGCCAGGGGGGCGAAGGGACACCCTGAGACAACTCAGTGCTGGAGAGTCCTTTGCCAATGCTGTAGCTCCCAAACTGTGCTTGTGCTGGTTTGCTGGGCTGGTGAGGCTGCACAGGCTGCTCAGCTGGTGCTGAGGACAGGGCTGGGGATGCTTTGTCCCTGCAGGTGTCCTCTCCAGCCCAGCAAACTGGGCTAGCAAACCAGTCCTCCTCAGAGGACTATAGGAATGGTCCTGTGGATTTTCACAATACACAGGGCAGCCCCTGGCTGAAGAGTGTGGGTGAAGTGCTTATCATGCCAAAAGCCATCAGAGCTGTATGCCTTACCCCTCTGGTTTTGCCCACACTGTGGGAAGCCCCTGGGTTGGAAGCCTCCCCCTATGTGCAGCACGGCAAACAGAGATGCATATAAACACCAGTGCCTTTTTCCTCACCTCCACATTGTACTTTCCTTGAAAGGGAAGCAGTTTGCAAGGAGGCCCAACCTGCTGTGTGTTCCAGAAGTTTCTAAGTTTGGGCAACGGCTGGACCACTTTCTCCTTGGGACTGCTGGACATTCCTCCTGTCTTGTTGGCATGAATGTCCCCAGCTGCTAACAGGAGACTTCAAATCCTGTTTTGAAAAAGTGTTTTGACAAAAAAATATATTGGCAATCGTGATGTCAGCAGGTGTTAAGTATGAGATCAGGAAGCAGACGGAAATGGAAATGAAGGTAATGTGTCAGCATTGAGAAGAATTCCCAGCCTTTGTAAGCAGAAAACGCAGAACCAGGGTTAAAAAGGGGGAATTTTTCCCACTGTGGCTACAAACATTTTACAGGGCCCATTTGCTGTATAGAATATTCTGGGGATTTTGGAATAGAACTGATTTATCAGATTGCTAGCAGTCTGTTGTTTGTTAGGTCTCTAGGCACCATAAATGAGGGTGACTGGGGCATTTGGATAAATGTTGTTTGCTCCTTATATGGTATATCGTTGCCATTTAAGAGAGTATCTATTAATTACTATCCACTTTGCAAACTTGTCTGTTTTTTCATGAGAAGATAGGGTACAATTTGAACTATTCTATTTTAGAATTTTTTTTTCCTTGCTTTGATCCTGATTTTCTAGGAGGAGAGGAGAAGCTGGTACATAGTCTCTGTTGCTTAGCTCATTTTGGTTGCCTCCAGTGAATGCTGTTTGTGTTAGGCAGGGAGGAAAGTACCTTTTGAGCTCTCAGCCGAGCTAGCAGCAGTTTTGTTTGTGCTTGATGGTTATGGAGACAGACCATCTCTTCCAGAAGTTGATTTGTATCGCCTAAATTAGTCTCGTGTTCTGAAATACTCTCCGGAAGAAGGAATTGTAGTCCCACTGAGTGCAAGAGGAACATCAAGGGATGGGCTTTCTCCCTTGGCTGCCTGTGGTTGGTTGCTGTGAACAGTCTCTCTTGCTCATACCTGTGTCTGACACTCAGGCTTTCTTCTTGGCTGATGTTCCTGGAGCTGTTAAGCATTAATAGCACCTGTTTAGCTATTGAGCACTAATTCAGCACACATTGCTATAGTGATTTCTCTCTCTATACATCTTATTTCAGTGGAAAACTTTTGCATCTGTTCTAACCACATGTTCTAATACCTGTGGGGTGTAGAATACAGAAGCATACAAGCTGTTTTTAATTTTATTGCTGTTCTCCACTTAGGAATGACTCATTTCTTTGGAGACCGAGTTGATAAAAAATTTGCACATCTCATTAATCTAATACTGTAATTCCTGAGAAACATTACACTGAAAAACCCCATTGTTCAGATGGTGCATGGTAACTTTTACTCTATGGAATAGTTCTGTGGGCTGCATGAAACAATCCTAGGTGTAATTTTCTAGCAAGTAAAAATAGAACACAAGGACTTCTTTACAGAAACCAAAAAATGATGCCTTGGAACTCAGACCTTGGGGAAAATTGGATCAAGAGTCTTAAGAGGCTTCAGCTTCATTCTGTTAGTCATACAATTCGTTGTCATTAACATTAACCTTGAAGCTTTTCTGAACAGTGACATTTTTCTTTCTTTTTCAATATAAATCTAGTAGATTGATGACAACCACCTGATTGACCAAGAGATTGGTTTTAGAACTGTTTTAAAGCTCTTGTTTTATGTAATGGTAGTCCCTAAAGTGACATAATAATAATAATAATAAGGAAAACCTTATACATCTTTGCTCCCTTTTTGTTTTATTATTCTCATTTAGACAAATTTTTGATGCAGAACATAGCTAAGTGAGCTACTTTTAATATTTTTAGAATGAAATTGATTATATTCTTCTTTCACTCTTTGTTTTTACTTTGTCTTTATCTCATGTCTTCCCTGCCTCCCTCCCCCTCCCAAAAAGCCCAACCCCAAAAGAGCTAATGAAAGGTCCCTACAATCCGTTTTTGCATATAAAAAGCTTTGAAAGTGAGAAAAACTGAAGATAATGCTTGATGTGGCAAACAATAATTTCCAATATTAATTGTCATGGAACGTGTGTATTGTAGGAATGACAAGCAAAAAGGCAGGAAACAAAGAGAGTGGAGAGAGCACTGGAAAACACTTGATCATAGTCAATCTTCAACCTCTCACTTCAAAGACAGTAACACTAGCTGAGTTTTAGGTCTGCTTTTTGGGATCTGGGCAGCCCAATTCCACATGAGCTTGAAGTCTCCTATCTGAGCAAAAGCTTGTAAGGTGTTTGCTGTAACATTCTGCAGAATAAGTGCCAGGGTTTGCTGTGTTTTTGTATCCTCTGCGAGTAGTATTTTTGGTGTAGTAAAGTTGTTGTGGTGATATACTAAGGATGAAAATTCTGAATGTGGTAAAATGTATGGACAGTTCTTAACTTAAGCCAGACTCCCCAGTTGTAATTTTTTTTTAATGCGCTAAAAAGGCACGATGATGAATTGTACATGCAAGTGAAGCTGAGCTTTGCTTTTTTAAAGTTATCTGTAGGATGTGTGTGTGTGTGTCTGTGTGCTTGCTTTATTTCCTTTTTGTCTGGAGGACATAAAAATAGTTCTCTTGCCCTGAAGTTGTGGGCAGACTGGTGGGCACCCGATGTGTGAATCTGACCCACATTTTCTGAAGGGCAGTGGTCCACGAGTCACAGTCATTACTTTTTTTTTTGGCTCATGTAAACGACATCTTCTCTCTTCAACGCTGTATGCATTCCAGGGACTTTCTGTTTATTGCAAGTACAAACTAGGCACAGAAACTCCAATCTAAGAAATATTTCTTTAACTTCCTATAATTTGAGAGTCTGACCTCTGGTTTAGGTTGGAGAGTATACCTACATGCAATTCAGTCTAGTAGCTGGTGTTTTAACATGTCTTGGTTCAAGATAGAGAAACAGAAATGACTAAGTGAGGAACAGGTAAGTTGTATGAACGTAATTACCTGTAATTGTGGGAGAATATTGCAGAGACTGCAAGCTTCTGTATTTGTGAGTGTGATTTTCCCTGATACTGATGAAATACAGACTTAATAGACACAAGTGAGAGTGGCTGTATCTTGGAGGAAAGGCTCTTGGCCCCTTGAAGGAGAGGCAGCTGATGCCTTGCAGTGACCAGTGTTGCAGTTCTGACTGGGCTGTCAGCAGCTGCCACACAGAGGGGATGTAGAGACACTGGTTTGTAAGCTAGTACATCATACTCTAATCTTCCTTTTTGAGCCCTGCTTTGTTTCACAGTACTTTATACCATTGGCATTTGATTTTTTTTTATCATGTGACTCAAAACCTAGCTACTTTGTTAAGAATAATAATAAAAGAGGTGTGCATCATTTACTGAAAAAAAATCTAAAATTGTATGCATTGAAGTTTTTTTCTCCAGGCATGCCTTTTTTCTGTCCCTTAGTTCTGGAGGCATGCCTTTTTTTCTCTTCCTTATACTAAAGCTTATACTAGTTCTTTATTTATTCTACCTGTGGAATAACCTGGACTTTCCACACTTATCTAAAGATGCTGGCTGCCATGCTAGACTACTAAAGGCTTGTGAGAGTTAAACATATTTAATTTCTATTCTAACCCTTGTGGCAGTTTAAATACACAGACTGGTTCTGGTCATGATACTTTTAAATTTATGGCTTTGTTTTTGCTTGACAAGAAAGGAAGCCAAACTTTATAAGAAAATAAAATGTTCTCTTTTCTGGGATCAAGATGCATTGTATATAATATATTATGCAGAAATCTGTGCATTGTTTTCTAAATTATGTGTGTTTATTTCCAAAAGTAAGCAAAACTGAATATGAACTGTAATGTAATAAAATAATGAAAGGATGAGGAGTTTAAAGTTTTCTCAGTAATGTCAAAAGTTAATATGCTAGTTGTCATTTTTAAATAGGAGAGGCATCACCAAAAGTATGTTTTGCTACCATCATTATTATGAGACAAAGTGGCATTTTTTTCTTTTCATTTTCTGTGTATTTTTCTCTGAGTAATCTAAAATAATTGTCTTATTGCAATGAGCCGTGTATGTTGTCTTGAAAAAATAATCATGGACTGATTAAATTTAACCCCTGTTACCTTGCTGTTTCATGTGCATGCTAAGCAATTAAAAAAAAATGTTTTAGTCTGCATGCACTTATAATAAGCTACCAGGTACTAACTCTTCTGAATAATCCTGCAGGAAAATAGCTGAGCAGTATTAGCAATATTAATAATAATTGATTGCACCAATTATCAAGTTGCCATAACACTTTCATAATGAAACCTTAGTTGTGTAACTTTTTTACACATATGCTTTTACCTTAAGAGATGTGACAAAAAAAGGAATTTTCTTTTTCCTAAAAAAGAAGTAAACAAATATATTCTTACTGCAATTCTGTTAGTTCTGAAAAGTGGTAATTAAACACATTGAATTGATTGAAGATATTGACAGGCTTGCTCTTTGCTTTTCCATTTGTCCTTTCCATTCAACTTTTCTAATACTGCTATTTGGTTACATGCATTCGATAGGTAATCTTATCAGAAGCTTGCATCATCTTCTGCTTGAACTGGATGAACCCAGTTAGTAAATTCCTGCTGAAGTATGTCGTGTTTGATGTACCACTAAATGGAATTCCCACTGTGTAACTCTCCTGCTTCCTGTAACTTGAGCTTTGAGCTTGAGAGCTCCAGCAGTGTTGTGTGTCCCAGCACACTGGACAGAGTTTGAAGTTTTTCATAGAATCACACGATAGTTTGGGTTGGAAGAGACCTTTGAACATTGTCTAGTGCAACCCTAATAAGCAGGGACATCTTCAACTGGATCAGGTTGCAGAGAGCCATGTCCAGCCTGGCCTTGAATGTTTCCTGGTAGGGGGCATCTACCACCTCTCTGGGCAACTTCTTCCAGTATCCCACTGCCCTCATCGTAAAAGCGTCTTCCTTGCATCTAGTCTAGATGTAGTCTAGTCTGAGATGTAGTTTCCTTCCTATCTCCTCTCTGTGTTCTGGAGGATGCTTGCACAGTGGTAGAAGTTTCTTTCCCTGTCTGTCCCTGTCCCATTTTGGAGTTACTTTGAACTCTAGGGAGGATTACTGGGAGCCTCAAAAAGACTTCTTGGACCACACTCATATCAATGAACTAAAGTTCAGTAATTCTGAATAATTTTTATCAGTTTTGGGTCTGTCTGACCCCTGCAATTCCTAGAGCTGTCTTCTCAGAGGACCCACTATGCTATCTTTTGCCCATAAGTCACTTCTAGGATAATTCTTTCAAGTAAAATGAAATCTATTCTTTAATAGATACAGCTCATAAGCGGAGTAGAAGATTGCTCAGAGTGGCAATTTTAAAACAGGAGTATTTTAAGCAGATGTGTTTCTAGTTTTGTTCACTGTCTGGGAGCAAGGTTCAGGTGTCTGTAATCGTTCCCGGTGAGAGCCGATGTTATCATTACCAGGTTCCTGCTGCTGGGAGTGCTCTGTCCTTCTCCACACCACGGTGGGAGATGGAATCTGCTCTTGGAGATGAGACAGGGGGCCCAACACTGGACAGGCTGCAGGAATCAAATATTTCGGATCTTGTAGAGGACTCTCTAAGTCTTAGATCCAAGGATGAGCTGGAAACAATTCCCGTGGAAGAAATTCGAGACCTTAAACCTGAGGATTTGCAGGAATCTGCTCCTCCTGAAGCAACACAGGACACTAAACCTGGAACTGGACAGGTACAAAAAAGGGATAACTGTAGATTAAATGTCTGGGGCATTTTCACAATTGCAGTAATGTATTTCTTAGCAATTATAAGCATACTGTTTTTCAGTTGTACTTGAGAAGGCTTGCTTGTATTTTATGGATTAATAAAATACCTGTTAGCCTGTTATTTCTAGAGGTTGTAACTGTCAAGCCCCAGAAAGATGGTGCATTTCACAGGAACCCTTTTTGCTTTAACTGGGCAAACATATGTGTATGCCACTATCATCTTCAGGGGGTTGAGTGGAATGAGAGTATCTGTTGCAAGCTGACCTATATAGGCAACTTCGAGGTGTAATGCTGAGCACTATCCATAATGGATAAATTGAAGCTATCCTAATATGTGAATGACTTTTGTGTGTAGTTTGAAATTACCTCAGTTGAGAGTGAGGATAGAAATATAATTGTTCCTATCTGTGGTATTTGTGGTATTGGTTCCTCTGCAGAAAATTGCATTCTAGTTTGATATCACAGTTCACAGTGAAACATGAATATTGAGGGCTTCAAGTAGAGCAGGTGTAAAATAGGGTTTCTTCATTGGAACAAATGTAAAATCCTTTTCAGTGTTTTTCCAAACAAGTGAAAAAAAAAAAAAAAAAAGAGCTCAGGAATGGGAGACAGGCTTTGTGACTGGTCCTGGTGATCTGACCTTTCACTGAAACATGAATCCTTGCTCTTCTGTGCTGCAAGAAGCAGATGTCCGAAATGTTGGACTGGATTCTTGCCCAGAAATTTTCTCATCTTAATGTTTCTCTATAAAATTTCCCTATTTGTATGAACTGTTCAGCTCTCAGTGCAGCAGGTATTTGAAACATCTCCTAAGCACCAGGTGAGTGTCCTACCCATTTTCCTCCAAATCAGTGGTCCAGATCTACCAGAAGCTGGATCTCACCCTTCTGTCTACATCCTGAATGGGTGTGTTTCTGTTCCTTAAATATTTGTTTTGTGATAAGTGCTTTGAGTTTTTTTAATCTGAAATTTTAACCAGCAGTCCTATTCTGAACTTGAAACATCTGTCCCAAAGAAACTTTTATTAAAAATATCATATTATTGCAAAAAGTCTAGCTAACAGATTGACTGCTTTTATCTGCAGTATTGTTCTTTTGAAAAACTCTTAAATCAAGAAATGTTAGGAATAATTACTTGTCAGAGTGAAAAGATGACTCTTGTTTCTGGATGAAAGAATAGTTAATAATACAACAAGAAAATTATTAAGTGTCTCACATTAAAACAATTCACGAATCTGAAAATTTTTTTACGGAGTGCCTTGACTCTGTTGGAAAACATGAGCTTCTGATGCTGAGGGTTTTTCTTCTTTTATGTTGAAGGTTTCAGTCTTAGGGAAAAGGGTCACACACCTGCTCGCTCACTCCCCCAACAGTGGGACTGGGGAAGGAATCAGAAGGGTAAAATGTAGAAAACTTGTGAGATGAGATGAGATGAGATAAAACCAGTTTAATAGGAAAAGGAAAAGCAAAAGCCACACACACAAGTGAAACAAAACAAGGAATGAATTTGCTGCTTCCCATGGGCAGGCAAGTGTTCAGCCATCCCCAGCAGAGCAGGGCCCATCATGTACTTGGGAAGACAAACACCATCACTCCAAATGTCCCCCCATTCCTCCTTCTTCACCAAATTTTATATACTGAGTATGATTTCATACAGTCTGGAATATTCCTTTGGTCACTTTGGGTCACCTGTCCCAGCTGTCTTTCCTTGAACCTCCCATGCACCCTCATCACCCCTGCCAGTGTGGCAGCATGAAAAGCAGAAAAGACCTTGGCTCTGTGCAAGCTCTGCTCTGCTCAACAACAAAAATATCTCTATATTATCAACCCTGTGTCTGCACAAATCCAAAACACAGCCCTGTACCAGCCACTGTGAAGAAAATTAATTCTACCCCAGCTGAAATCAGCAGACATGCAAAAACAAATGCTTCTGAAACAGGATTTTCTTTCTATTTCTAAAAATAATTTCTTGGTATGAACAGACTCGAAATCTTAGCCTTTAATAATTGATTTTCCTGTTTGTAAAATAACTTTCTTATTTACTAAATGAAAAAATTAAGTATGAGGGTATTCTGAAGTTGCATTTTAACAGTGCATCTTTTATATCTCTTTATCTAGGTAACATTCAGTGTTGCTGAATGTAAGACATGATTGATTAATGAGCAGTTGTGATAATATGTCCTACATTCTTGAGGGTGGCTTTTAATGTCAAACTGAGAGGAAATCAGCCCCACTGAGCATCTACAAATATGGAGTCAGGAAAAGACAAGTGTTATTTTCAAGACTTTGAGATTTAATCTTGGCATAGTTTACTACTTTTCTATGTTGCTGCTGAACATACATTTTTGGAACATAGACATACAGCTCTGCAAAAGCACCACTTTGGCACAGCCCTCCACTTCTCTTTGTTTAATAGCTGGGAACAGTTCTTGCTCTTTAGTTCTATAATGTTTTCTTTTTGCTGTTGCTGACTTCATGTGCAGAACCTCATATGTTGTATGTGTACATGGCCCCTTTCAAAATGAAACAATTAATCATGTTGATAAAGTTGAAAAATTCTTGGCACGTGTACAGGAGTTCTTTGCTTATATTCAGAAGCTCTTTTTATTGTTTTTAAAACTCATCTAAAGTACATCTCAATATTTTTTAAGCTCTCTGAAGCTTTAATTTAGCTAAAAAAAAGATGGGATTCATTAGAAAATGTGTTCTGTATCAGGAAATTTCTTCATCTTAATGCTTTGAACTAGATATAAATAAGTTTAGAATGATTTCCATTAGTGTTTTGATGTGAGGTAAATGAAAGCAAAGAACCATTTATAAAGAACTAAAGCAAGCTATTGTTAGTAATGATACAAAATGCTCAATCAATGCTTTTAAAAATATTTCTGCCTTTTTAGGACTGTCAAGAGGCAAACTTACAGTGTATTCTGGACACTAGGCACTTGCATTATATAATGATGTGTGTGTAGTTCTTGAACTTTTAAAATAATGTTTAGTTTATGAACTTTTCAACTTGAGATACAGCAGATTCTGCCTGGTGACAGAAAGTAAACAGAAGTTAGAACCTGCAGCTTCATTAGATGCCTAGACTAAATACAGTTTGTTTTCTAACAAAGCAGTACGAATGCTATTCATTCCCCAGCCTTTATATTCAGGGACTTCTGGTAGATTTATGGATCTTGAGTGTCTTTTTCTTTCTGTTTCTTTGTCTCTCTCTCTCCTTTTCATTTCTGGCATCATTTCGTATGACTCAGATTTTCCACTATTCTGTCTTTAAAGTGCCACTAGTGCTTGCAAGAAATGCCAGTGTAATGGACTAGGAAATTGTGGTTCCTTTCCTCTAGAAACAATCCAGGCTAGGCAGTGGCCAGGCCAGCATCATCCAACAGATGAAAAAGCCACCATTTCTTACCAGTCTTATCCTACAAATGGGGAATCCTTAGTGGCAGATGACTTCCCCTAATAATAGTAGAATTTTGTCCAGTGAGGGGAGCCCAGCCTGAAAGGGGCACAGGAGAAGATTGTTTCTGATATGGTTTCCTGTAAAGTGTGCATGAGCTTAATTAAGAACAAGTGAAGTGCTCAGCCGAGTATTTGGGGTTTCTTACTGTCAAGATGTTCTTCTTCATAGCCTCTTGTGGCTTCCCATTCTGCACGGTTTGCTCTGCTCCTTTTCTCCATGAGAATAACTTCATTGATTGCTCCAGGCCAGTCCAACAGATCTCACCCAAAGAAACTAAGTTTGATTCTGATGGGCTCCTTGGTATATAATCTATGCATTTGTACCACAGTTTCTGCTGTTGGTGCTTTCTTTGGATGCAATCAGAAGGCATCCCTACAAGGACCTGGAATTTGCAACATTGGCTCATTCCCAGAATTTGTTATATCATGGGGAGTGCAGCTGTGTGTCATCTTCACAAATCTTCAGAATACGTTATCAATGGATGTTGCTCTTTCCCAAAGGATGTGCAGCTCTTGTTTCTGTTTGTGATCAGGAGCAATTAAGATTGATAATAAACTTGGAGGAATCAGTTATGGTGGATATCATGCATCTGAAAGAGTCTGATTTGCGTTCACTCTTCTCAGTAGCGTCTCGCTTGTCAGAATTTGCAATGCCCATGATGATAGTTTTCCTCCCTTAGGGGGATTTGTGTACAAACTTTGAATCATGTGTGAATTTATTTACAGGTCAGACTGCCTAATGCTTTGTGAGCTTTCCAAGAATTGTTTTAATTGTAGTTAAACCAAAAATCACAATAGCTTTCTTCTAGTCTGGATTAATGATTATTACTCCAACTGATTGTCACACGGTTCACTTGCACATGGGGTGATGTCCTGTATGATTGGAACCAGTGCTATTTACTGTTTTCATCAATGACTGATGGAGGGATTGAGTGCACCCTCAGCAAGTTTGCAGATGACACCAAGCTGAGTGGTGCAGCTGACACACCTGAAGGACAGGATGCCATCCAGAGGGACCTGGAAAAGCTCGAGAAGTGCCCATGGGAATGTCATGAGGTTCAACAAGATCAAGAACAAGGTCCTTTACCTAGGCTGGGGCAACCTCCAGTGCCAACACAGGCTGGGGGTGAAGAGACCAAGAGCAGCCCTGCTGGGAAGGAATTGGGGTGTTGGTGTATGAAAGGGAGGACATGACCCAGCCATGTGCACTCACAGCCCAAAAAGTCAAATGTGTCCTGGGCTGTCCCAAAAGAAGTGTGAGCAGTAGTTCAAGGGAGGTGATTCTGCCCTTCTTTACTGTGGGGGTGGTGAGGGCCTGGCACAGGTTGCCCAGGGAAGCTGTGGCTGCCCCATCCCTGTAAGTGTCTCAGGCCAGGTTGGATGGGGCTCTGAGCAACCTGGTCTAGTGGAAAGTGTCTCTGGTCATAGCCCGGGAGTGGGAACTAGATGAACTTTCAGGTCACTTCCAATCCAGGCCATTCTATGATTTCATTGTGGTTGGCACCTGGGTGAGTCCTGTTTTATAAATGTATCATCCTGAATCTCAAGCCAGTAATTTGGCTTCTCAAACTGGCCTGCAGTTTATTACTTTGCATGTCTGAACTGGAGGTAGGCCATTAGTTTTGAAGGTGAATGTTCCATCAGGAAACAGCTGCTTCTTATGAGCTGTCCTTGGCCATGGCCAGTAAAGGTGGTGTTAAAAGTGGTGAAGCAAGTGTGCTGCATGACTTACCTTACAGTGCTAAAGCCTCCACAGTCTCAGTCTACCAAGGCCCATGTGAAACCTGTGTGAGCAGCTGGAGAATTATGAATCATAGCTCATAATGAGGAGCCTTAATTCAGGCAAATATAAGTGGTGACTCAAGGGACACTGAATTGTGAAACAGAGAACAGCAGATTAGTTTCAGAGGGGCCCAGCAACCTCCCTTCAGCAAACCAAGGAGTGGAAAATGGCACATGAAATGCCAAATGATCCAAAACACAAACTCAAGTTATATGCAGGATTTCAGATGCTAGATGAAAATTAGAAGGTTTCATAAATCAATACCAAGATTTTAGGAGGAGAAGAATCCATGAGGTTGAGATTAGTTTATAAAAGTCCTTTTTGGAGTCAGAGCATTGTGAATCAGGTTTATTGTTCATGTCTCCAGTTTCGTTATTTAGACCTTACATTATCTGAATTACTTTAGCTCATCGAAAGTGTTTTGTTACCTTTCAGTATTTATGTGGTTGAGGGCCATCATCACAAATTTCTTATTTTAATTTTAATGCTAAAAAACCTCTTTCACCCACTTTGGTGCCCTCCCCTTGTTTTTTTTAGAGCTGTGCCATCTAAATTTGTTCTTAATGACTGTCCAAAAGGCAGTTAGTCTCACCTAATTTTTCTAGATTCAGCGTCTAATCCTTTTCTTTTGTTTTGACATTTTCTACTAGATTAAAGACCTGTTTACTGTTATAAGACCTTCCTGCTCCAGCTTATGCATACTCCCTGTTCCAGTCACCTCTTAACTTTCTTTCTGCAGTAAACAGACTCAACTGCCTTAATGTGCCTGAAGTAATTTTTCTGGCACTCCTCTAAAATTTTACAGTTTTCATCAGCAGCCTAAAAGATGTGTGGATGTTTGTCCTGTACACATTATCACTTAATCTTGCTAATAACCATAGTACCACCCACTTGCTCTCTCTTTGCATTTCTTTGTAGGTTCGAAATCATGTTGACCTTCTAAGCTACAGCCCCGCTTAGAAAAAGTGTCTATGAAACCAGTATTGTTCATGATGCTTTATAGTTTGCTCCTTTCCGAAGGATTCAACTATTACCTAGTTCCCCCTTTAAATAGATCTGTGCTCTTGGATTAAAATTGTTTAGTCAGGCCAAGTTTCCACGTTAATTGCGTCATCTCCATCACTGTTCATTGCATCCTAGATTTTTCAGATTAACCTACCACTTTGTCATTTACCAGTTTTCTGCAAAATCATTTCCTTATTCCTGCAAATTTGGCAGTGCAGTGGAGATCCTTAAAATGTTAATTTTATGATGCATTTGTGACAAACAGAGGAGGGTCTGTGAAGCAGACAGAAGGGGATGGTTCCACAGTGCAGATGGGTGAACTCTGACCTTTGCCCTCTCTTTATGGCAGTGGTGGGATGGTCAGTGGGTGTGAAACTTGTCATGGGGCAGCAAGCACACGTTTATGTTAAAGACACCTGCTGTCCCCTGAAGCTGGCCCTTGCAGAGGTAGGAGAGGATACTGGTGTAAGCAGGGAGCACTGTGGTGCTGGATCATGAAGAAGCTTAGGGAATCTGGGACCCTGGCTAATGCAATGGTTGGGATGTGGAAATGCCCAAGGGCTTAAGGCAGACCAACATAGGATTTCCTGGTTTAGGTTGTCATTAGCTCCACTGAACTGATCTGAGCCCATTTACCATCCTTGTGTTTACATATTAAATGTGTCATGAGTCTGGGCTACATATTTAAACTAAAATGTAGTTCTTTGTGCATTGCTTTTTTTCCTCAAATGCTTTTTTTTTTATTTGTCAGTGTACTAAACACACTAAAATCTATCTGAAAAAAATATTTTTGGTTAAGGAAATCATTGTAAAATCCTATTTTTTTCACAATGAAAAGTTCTAACTGGAGATAATCACAGCTAGAAGCACCAAGCAAATACTTCAGAACAGCAGAAGAAACCTAGTGTTGTGTTACTTTGGGTACCATATGACAAAACTGGTTATAGAGTGCTCTCTGAGAGCTATATTTTCAAAGATAAATCCTACATAGTTAGGCAGCTAATGCATTATTCATGTGATACTAGGGAGAGGAATAGATTTCTGCAGATAGTTCCATATGGCTGGCCAGAGCAGTAGTGTGTATTTGTTCTTGCTGTTGTTTGCCATGGGGAAACATGATCAGGCTGGCATCGTGCTGTCACTCACCAGTTTAGAACCCATCCTCGGCTGTGCAGAGAGCCACCAGACTGTAAAATGCAAAATGGGAAGGACAATGAGAAAATAATAATTTTTATGGAATTTTTTGACGACAATGGTTCGGTTTTGAGCAACACCATTTAATGATTGTGTGTTCCTGTATTTGATATTTTTGTCAAATAATTATTTAATTCCTAAAAACAGTCTAGCAGAAATGTTTCTAAACATGTATATAAAGAAGACACAGATAAAAATACTAGATGACCTTCAGCTGCATGTTTTAGAGGAAATGTTTAAAAAGTTACCAGACTTGGCTTTTTCAGTGTTACTTTCTGCTGATTTTTTTGAATAATAATATCTTCTAAATAATAACACATTATGATATAAATATAGGCATTAACTTGTGTTGCATGCCCTCTTAGAGTTATTTGATCACTAAATTTGCTCTCTCAAAGCTATTTGTTATAAATATTTTGCTGGTGTCCAAGCAGTGTTCAAGTAAACTTTCTAATAATGTCTCTGAAGTCTGACATAACAGAAAATTTTTTATGGTTATGTAAAGGTGGGACTTAACAAGATTAAGACATGGAGCATTTGACTGTGAAGCTCAAATGTTCAGTATGAGTGTATACAAAAACGGAGTTGTAGGTTTGACTTACCATGAACATGAAGGAAACTGCTATAAAAGCAAATTATTGGAATATTTTATTTGTGAAGACTTTTTTTCTTAATGGCATGGAAACTGGGTTGCTTGTTGATCTCCCAACATTCTCTTTTCCACTAATGTCCAATTAATGTTTACATAACCTTTGACTTCACGTACTTCTCTGAAGAAATGCCGGGAATAATTTTAACTTTAAGGCCAGAATTGTATGATTTCTCTCTATTTAGTGTCTAGCAAGTCAAGCTGTGATATTTGGTACAGTATTATATGACATTTTAAGCATTTTTATTATATCTGCTATCAGCAATAATTTTTTGGAGATTCAGCTTATATTTTATAGTTTATTTAAACACAAAATATAACTTTGTTGTTGTTGGTTTTGGTACTAATCCTTCAAAATATAGCCACAAGAATCCTGTTTTGCCTAGAGAATTTAATGAATTATTTCTTCTTCTTGTGGTTCAAGGGGGTGTCTCTTTACCATGCAAGGAAATTAAATTAAATCTTTCAGACCTTACAGAGTTTTCACAGATGGCATTTGATGGAACTAGAGCTAGATTGCAAGAATTAATAAATATTGTGTTATTAATAAATTGTCTCACTGATCAGCAAAACATACCTCTTTAGTTGCCTACAAAGTGGCTGCCAGCAGTTCAGATAATCAAATTGTAAACATCAGTATCCAGTGATCTACTCTTGACCTTCTTCAGGAGATGATCTAGTCATATACAAAGCAAACACTAAAAAAGACACATTTAAAAATGGATAATGAAATTTAATACACACTAATTTGTGCATGAAAATGAATTCACCAGAACTCACATTTAATTTTTTGATAAATACTGTGCATTCAATTGTAAACTCCACAAAGCTTTGCTACATGCAATTGGCATCTTCTGGAAATCCTGCTGGAAGTGATAAAAAGTACTCAAAGGTGTTATTGAAAGTTGGCAAGAAAGCAGAAAGACATTACAAGGAAGTATTACTCCAGATATGTGAACACGATGGATTCATCTGTTGAATATAAAATTAGGTTTTTGTTTGGGTTCTTTTTTTTTTCTTTTTGACCAACACATTAAAGAATATACACAGGATAAATTATCACAGGGAAAAGAGGAAGATGGCATCAATATTATTGTTTGAGTTTTTTAAGTGCTTTTTCTTCTCTTTGATTTATTTGAATTATTTTTGTTCTTGCAAGAGCAGAATTCTTCAGCTAGGTTAACTATATTAATCAGAGACTGTGATCAAAGGATCAGACGAGGGAGGATAAATCACCACTGCTTCAGTAATAATTGAGCAAAGCTGTTAATGCAAAATACAAATGCATGTGCTTTTGGGACATATCTTAGAGAAGCTGCTGTAGCTGGTTTCTGTAATTCTTTCTCTCTTCATGACCACTGCAGAAACACAACTCCATGTCCCTGTGTTTATCACACAAGGGATAGTTCTTCATAATTTTTATTGCCCAGACATTGTCAGTTATTTGCAGAGTAAAGTAGCATTACAATTTCCTACAATATACTCTAAGTTTAAAAAAAAACAAAAACCAAAATAACTACAGAATGTAATAATATTCAGGGTGGATGTACAACAGCTTTCTTTAGGAGTAAATGTTTTTCTGATGACAGAAGTGTGCCCTGCTTGGGTAATCTGTTTTTGTGAGATCTATCAATATGTATTCAGGGAAACAGAAAATATGTCTAGCTCTAGTTTCTAGAATATCAGTTTTGTTAGAGAAGCATAATGTGTCTTTTAATGGCTAAAGTACTGTGTCCATAATTACTACAGGAGAATGGTTTTTATTCATTTAAATGAAGCCAAAGCCTTTAAAAATTTTAAATTGCACAGATACTTTGTGAAATAAGTTTCTTTTTCCTCTGCTCAACAGTCAGACTTAGGTCCCTTTGAATATGGATGTTTATCTCCTGTCATTTTGGCATTAGGATAGCACAGAGACAGATGTGGTTGTTCTGAAGTTGCCATGCCCTGCCAGTATGTGTGCATTTTTTCCCAATATTCTGCTGTATGTATTCTAATATTCTTCTCCAGTATTCTGCTGCATGAACTGGCCAGCAGCACGTGTGTGTTTGTGCATAATGGATTCCTCTTTTTTGTCTTTTCAAATATTCTCTGAGCATAGGTCTTTTTTTGCATGTAAGTGTAATATATAGAACATATTCTCTCAGTGACCCTAAATGTTTCAGATTTTTTTTTTAAATTCTTGTTTTCTTGTGTGAAGGGATATCTAAGCCTAAGGACACAAATATATGAAAAATGTGTCCTTCCATAATTCTGATTTTGTCCTTCACTCTTTAATGTCTCATAAAGTTTTTCAGTACAGTGAATAAACAAAAGCATGGCTATTAGTTGGTTCCATCTGAATTAAGCTGCAGCCAGTACATATGGAGTACTAAATCACTTATCCAAGGATGCTTATAGAGAATCATTTGTCAGTTGTGTTGGCTTTGGCTCTGATGAGAGGAAAACTGGCTTTGACTACAATGCAAATGTGTTCTGAATCTTCTAAATTCTGCAGTTAAAAAAATTAAGACACAAAAGAAACTTTGTTAGTGAATATTGAATTTGTATTATCAATATCATTGAATTAAAAGGATGATTTAATAAGCCAAGACCAGTGTTAAATCATTATTTAGCATATTTAGAAAGAAAATTATGCACAATTACTATTTTTTTGTGTATACTTGCTGAAATGGCTTTGGATTTCAAAGAGTTACAGAAAAAAAAACCCCACAGTTCTAAAGAAATTCTGCTATAAAGGGCAGACCAGCAAGAAGTTTAGCAATGCTTTCAGTTTCCATGCAATTGTGTGCAAGTTACACATAAATTGTAAAAATACCCTAGATGACAGTGAACTGGTTAATATTTACAGAATTGTATTTTTGGACCAACAGAACTGTTGGTCTGGAAAATGAAATTCCATTTTTAATTTCTAAATATATGTTTGTTCCCTCTGCTCTCTGAATTTTATATTTAGTCCAATACACATGACATGGATGCTAAGTTTACCTAAAACTATTATCAATCTTGCCAGCTTTGACAAGGTTAGGGGAATAGTTGTGACCTTTAGCAGTGTCATTTAAAATTGAATATATCTCATGCTGCAGTATTACAGATGTCAGATATAAAGAAAAACTTTCTAATAAGAGTAGTTTTGATTGCATCTTAAACTTCACCATCATATACTGGAAGTAGATCTCTGTTCCAACAGTACTATTTTGTGTTAAGATTCATGCATGATATTTTAAAAATTTTCATAAATTTTAATTTGTCTGGTAGTGCACATACATTCATCATATATTTATATAGCATTAAACATATTAGGACATAATAATCAGCATAAAATTCCCAGATATCATACATTATGTAGTAGTTCTACAATTGCAGGGAAGAAGTTCTGTGACACTATGAACATCTGAGAGTACAATAATTATTAATGCTCATTGACTTGGTAAGACAAATATTTTGAAAATACAAAGCAAATTGGATCAAGCACTGTTTTTAGTAAACATTTATGAAACATTTTTTATTTCATTTTAAGGAGATTTGGTGGTTTTTTTCTGAATTGTTGTTTTCTCCATTGATGGTCCATTTGCTCTCATGTTTCCATTTTTGAGGTTTTAAAGATCAAAATTGAGCAAAAATAATAGGTTTTCTTTTTGCTAAAAATTTACCTGATATTGTTGAAGGGACACAAGTCAGCTCTGGTTTACTAGAAGATTTCAGGGTCTTATTTCTTTATATATTGAGAATACTCTAAAATTTGGAAAGGAAGTAAATCTCCTCATTATAGAATGTTTTTGATAAGCGTGATAGGAAACTAAAGTGCAGCTGTGTAAAAGCAGAAGCTCGAGATGTGCCCAAATGTTCCACAATCCTTTGTGGTTCCAGGAGGGTCCAATGGTTGAATCATATGTGTACTGTAAACATTTTGTCAAAGACTAAATGTTGTCTGAAATAAAAACCATGCCTACAGGGGCATTGGCACTGATTTTTGTTGATCTGCTGAGTGGTTTCTGTGGTGCTGTTTAATTGCTAATGGAGAAGTAGCCAAGACTGTGATCTCCTTTGGGAGTTAGTGACTTCCTTAGATAACCCATTTAAAGGCTTCCTCCTTACCATTCCACAATCTCCCCACTTCTTCCTTCCCTAAGGGCTAGTACATTTTATAGAACTTGTTACTATCAGAGATAAAGGTGTAGTTTTTCTTCAGTTAATCTTCCATTTCTTGCACACTGTTCAAATCTGTTAGAAGATATGATTTTGTCTTGACCTTTGGGTAAAAAGAGAATAAGGATTGTTAGTCCAAGGTACTTATGCAGCCAGAGGATATGTTTTTGGAAGGTGCTCCCCACATATATGTGTTGTCAGGAGGGATGTATGTCATCCTAACATTTGCTTCTGTGTCCACTGATGTTAGGAATGTGAGAAAATCACCAAATGTGTTTGTGAACAAAATTATGATAACAATGCTTTACATCTGTTCAATTTTGCCTGTATCTGGGAATAAATCTACACTGACTACAGTTAGTTGTTATTTTTCAGGATAATTATAGATGCAAGCTAAAATTGCTTGGGTGCTAAAATGACTTTCACATTTAAACAAATATAGATATCTTTGCAAAAGGGGTGAAGAAGGTCTGTAACATGAAAGATGGTCTTTAACATTTCGTTGAGCTCTTCTTACCAGACTCATTCTGAACTCTCTTGTAGTACTGTACTCAGTCAAATAACTTACAGCTTTGAGTGCCAATGGAAGCCTATGGTTTTTACAGAAATAAAAGCACCTAGTGGTGAATATCTGATTGTTGGGTTGTTTTCTTTTTCCTTTTGTATTTTGCTGTCTGGGTTAGGCTGTGTTTCTTTTTCATATGGTGTGAGAAGTGCAGACACTGGTCTTTTGTGTGGTGGCTTTTAGGCCACCAGAAGGAACAGCCCTGGATAGGCTGTTATCTTCCATGTCTCAAGGGTGGAAAGGATGGTGACAGGGAATGTGCAGCCGTTGCCACATCAATTCATTATCCTGTGTGCTTTTTCCAGCACTGTTTGGATACAGGCAGGAACTAGGTTTGCAACCTTGATGAATATTTACCCATAATTATTTTCTTTCAGCCACCACCTTGACTAGAGATTTCTGTTTCTTCTAATCTTGGTGCCTCAGGCAGAGCAGAGCAGGGAAGGACAGTGTGTGGTGGAGCAGTCACAAGTGCTGTCATCCTTCTGCCTTGTCCTGGGGAAGGGGCAAGGGGGACATGCAGACCACCCAGGTAACAGGCTGGGCATCTGTGATTTAGTCCATCCTGGTGCTGGGGAAGCAGGCTGAAGCAGCTGTCACAGAAACTCTCATGAGGAATAAACCCTACAGGATCAGATCACCGTGGTGATCTCCTAGTGCCCCTTCCCCATACTGAAGAGAGAACTGAATTTTGTTTTTCCAGATTGTCCCCCTCTACTTTTCATGAGCCCCTGAGGCTGGAATACCCACCTAAATCATGTGGTTGATAGATCTTCTGCAAATCAGCATTTTCCCAAGTGAAAGAAATGGACCAACATCAAGAAAAAGTTTTATTCACTGATTGTTAGTTCTATAATTTATTAAAAGCCTGTGTATATCCAGTTAATTTCAACCAAGAATTAGATTTAATATTAAAATAGTTCCCTATCTAGAAGTAAGAGTGTCTTTTATATTCTCTGGTTTTAAAATACTGAAAGGTAAAGAAGAGAGTGCCTTGCATCATTAACACTGAATTTACCTTCCACTCACGTGTGGTGAGTGTTAATATAATATTGTTCTGTTCAGGACATGAACTGCATGAAAAAAATGCCTCTCTGGTTACAGGGGGTTTAATTTCTTTTCTCTTTGTTGTTTTCTTACATCTGGATTTCTTTGATTTTTGGGGTAGGTTTTGGTTGGGGTTTTTTGTTGTTTGTTTTGGTGGGGTTTTTTTGTTTTGTTTTGTTTTGTTTTGTTTTGTTTTCCTCCCAGGAGTTAGATAAGTCTTTATTTATATTTTAGAAAAAGTGTGGTTAAATATTTTTGTCTGAAATCCTATCTTTCTAAAAGCTGTTCTGTATAGTAGACAGAAGTACGGCACTGTTACCCCTCCTACAGAATTTGAGATTCAAGATAAAATAGTAACCAAATACTTGATGAGCTTATGATTCTGGGTCTTGAGGGTCATAGGTCTGGTGTCTGAAAAACATTTAGAAAGGATGTCCTTTGTAGTAATGGAGACAGTGCAGGTGAGCTTCAATTGTAGTATTTCATTAAGTAAAAGGGTTTTTTTCAGAAGCTTTTGTAGATTTCTTGCACTTAAATAATATTTTGAGGCTAGAACAGAATGAACATTAAAGAGTGATATATTTTAAGTACATGAATAGTCTTCCACTGTGCAAAATCCCCCATTTTGTTTCCTTTGCAAGGTTTTCTTTTGATTACAGATGGCCTGTGTGATAGTTGCTATAGAAACCAGACCATTTTACTTCAATCTCTCTCTGTTGCTATGGTGTGCAGAGAGCTGCTATGTGTAAAGTGTCATTTAGATTTTTTTTTTGTGATATCCCATGTAAGAGTTAATTTGCAATCAATAGTCTCTAACAGCAGATAGAGTAATGTGACATGCTAATTAATGCTTTCTGCCACCAACTGTTGGATTCAACAGTTTGGCAGAAATTAGTTGCAAAGTTAATTTAATGGCAGATAAAGCTTTCTTTTGATGCTCTAATAGTAGAAGAAAATAACTCCATTAACTCACTGTTAGGCGGAATTGTTTTCCCTGCTGTAGCACGCTCCCTAACTGAGGATGAGTGTATAGGAGGCACCCAGAGGCTGGAAGGCAGAAAGCTCAGGTCTGCAGCAGCCAGAGAAGCTGGGTTTGCAGCCTGCAGTTGCTGGTGCCAGCTGTACCCTCCGGCAGCTCTCAAAGGCGGCGGCGATGGGGACCGCTGGGTGTGAATGAGCTGGAGCGCGGCTGGCCCAGCCTCCAACCTGCATCCCTCTGCCAGCCTGAAATAAAACCGCCGTGGGCTAGGATGGAAGATTGTAACGCTCCCGTGTTGCAGTCCTCATATCTGGCCTTGGCAACTAAAAATTAAAATTAAATCAACTTCTGTAAGACTTCAAAAATTAGATTTTCAGGAAATGCTGTGAGGGTGGCATGAATGAGTCCTCAGTGAAGATGATGACCCTGTCATTATCCAAAGGTGAAGATGAGATTATTTTTCATGTGGAATAGTTGTATCCAGAACAAAAGCCTTATGTGAAGCAGGTTAGTGAGGATATCTAATACATACTATGGCAAAATGTTCAGTGACCAGTTGCCAAACTTGGTTAGTTGTAGCTCCTACTTAATTTATTTTGCTCAAACCCCAATTGCCAACGTAGCATAAAAGTAACAGAGCTTGCCCTGAATCTGAAGTGTCAGGAGGAGTCCCCACGTTAGGGAGTTTGTCTTCCCTCTGGGGTGACCATCCCCTGGAGGGGCTGTGCTGGGGGGATCAGCAGTCAGTTTGCAGCCATTGGGGTGGGCTGGCACAGCCCCTCAGCCTGCAGCACCGCCGTGTTCCCCTGGAACACACTGCGCAAACAAAGAGAGTTTCACGGGGATTTCATTTGTTCCCAAGTAATAGTAATCACCCCAGAGAGGCTCCAAAATCCTCCTTCCACTTTCCCTGCACAGTTTCAGTAATAAACAGCAAGGAGTGTTTAGATGATGCTAGCTACATCCTGAAGCTTCATCAAGCCCCTGCTCTGTGACCTGTCCCTTCAGATGGGAAATTGTACCAACAGGGTGCATCTGTGTATGGCTTTGGTAAAGTTGTTCTGAGGGAGAGACTGAGTCATGAAACAGAACTCATTTTGAAACAAAAAATCTTAATGACAGTTGCTTTTCAGATGTGAAGTCTTCTTTAATATTATTTAGCCTCCAGTAAAGAAGAATAAAATATATTTGTTCCTCTAAGAGAAGTGTTTGGGAAGTGATACCTGCTCTTTTTTAAGTGCAATGAGATACACTTTTGTAAACATCAGGATCTCCTTTCCAGATGTGAAATGTTCTTTGAGATTTTTAACCTCCACTAAAGAAGAATAAAGAAAACTTTTTTGTTCTGTTGAGAGGGATTCTGGAGAAGTGATGTGTGCTCTTTGGATGTGCAGCAAGATAAACATTATCATCCCTCAGTGTCCTGAACAGACCAAAGTCCACCCTCCAGAAGTCCAAGGCAGAGGTTTTCTTGACCCCTTCTTTATTTTACCTAGAATAAAAATCTCTTTATCATTCTGTGGCTGCTGTGCTCAAGAGGAGCTCTGAGCACTGCATCTCCCAGCAGCCCCTCTCTGTACACAGCAGATGTAGTGGGGCATCAACCCGAGCAGGCTTGCCTGGCAGCTGTCAGGAATTTATGTTCCATACGTGCCAGGAATTTCATATACCTTCTCTTCTTCACGGTGCTGAGTTTCCAGCAGACTTCCAGCAAGTTAAAGTCTCTCAAAAAACTTCATCTTGTTTTTTTTTATTAAGGTAATAAATATATGAAGTTAAGTGTGGTGAATTTAATTTTGTCCTAATGTGATTTACACTGCTGAAGTTGAGTAGCACAGATGCCCATTAGCTACCATCAAAGCAGCTGAATTAGGAGGTAGTCATGGCACTTACATTTTCCACTGTTTTTTTTTGTTTTTGTAATAATTTCTTTGTCTGTTTTTGTAAATGAACCTACTTTGTTCTTGTAATTGAGCCTAAACCTTAATAATTGAAACTTCTGGTTTAGGTCTCATGCCTTTGTTTAGGGGAAAAAAAAAAAAAATTACATCTTGGAGAACCATTAGATCACAGAGCTATGAATCCAAAGCATAATTCTTGATTTTATAAGAGAGATCTGTCTTATCATGATGAACTGCCTTCTAAACTGCACCCTTTCCAACACACATTACAGGTGGCACTTCCAGGGTTTGTATTTCTCATGGGTGCTTTGCTGAAAAAACAGGAACTGTCTGTCACAGCCTGTAAGGGCCATGGGTGTGGGCCCTGTTGCGTTCTAATAACATGGATTTTCATAATTTTAATACTTTATTAATATTTACAAAGGAGAGAATAAGTTCCATTAAGAAGCCAATACTGTATTGTGGACCCTGTAACAGTAAAGTAAATGCACATTTCAGCATAATTTTTCATATTAAAAGTTAGAGTCTTGTTTAACTAGTCTGCTTAATTAAAAATGAAATCACTCAAGGCACTACCCCATTGAAAAAGCTGTCTGAAGCTGTTTCTGTGAGAGTCAAAATTTAAATGGAGGGCAACATATGTTTTTGTTCTACCTCATTTAATTTTTTGTTGTTGTTGTTATTGTATGTGAGCTAATGAAAATGAAAGACTTCTAATCTAGATAATTGAGCCTAGTCATCCAAGATGTATTGAGAATCTGACATCTGGAAACATCAGGGTATATTAATTTTGTCATTTTAAGTGGTTATGGTCTAAAGGACACTACTACAACTGCTGTGCTGTGTTTATGGTTTGGACTGTTTTCAAAATCAATCTTTGTCTTAAAATGTATGTCCATGTGGACAGTATTGAATGTAGATATGCAGATGGATGCTCCTTGGGTATCATGTAGCATGTAATCCAGAGATTGTTCTTAAAAAATTGAGGTTTGGGGTTTTTTAATAAGTCATGATTGAGTTGGAGTTGCTTCTTTGTATCACTCTTATCTAGAGAAAACAGAAAATTCACAGTAACCATAGAAGTAACAGTTCATTACTGAGTCACACATAATGTGTTCTTGAGCAGGAAATGTTACTTGCACCATGCTGGCAGATATAATTTTCAGTTATTGACTGGACTACATTTAACTGTATTATTTCAGGCATGTCTTGATAATTTTGAGTATAGTTTTACTTTTTGTAGTTATGTAACTACTAATGTAGCAATTAACAGTCTTCAGATGAAGTATTTTCCATTTATTTCTTATATGTGGAGCCTGTTTGTATTATTTTAGTATTTAAGTGACTTTTTAAAACACCTGAGAGCCAACAAGAAAACATTAAGAGTTTTTTTAGGACATTGCAAAGACTCCAAGACCCTTTTAAAAGTCTTTGTGCTCTATGTTCGTGACTGCTTCCTACAGAGATTTCCTTTATACCTCAAGGAAGGCTGTTGCATTTCTGTCCTGTTTGTCTTTATCTCTCTTCAGGAAAAGTGAGATATTTCTTTCTTGTTTGGTTGTGATGAGCTGTACTGGCTTTTAAAAACCCAGAGAATATTGCTGTGAAGTTGGAGTCGGACTGCAGGATGTCTTTATAGGGTCAGAAAAAGAGCAAGAGCTTATTGGTGCCACTTCAGGGAGAGATATCTAGTGTCTGGTTGCAAATTAGCATGGAAATAGCCTCTTTTTTTTTTTCTTTTTTTCTTTTTTTTTTTCTTTTTTTTTTTTCTTAAAGAAAGGTTAGACACAAAGTTAAGCCTATGTGATTTGTGGGATTTAGGTCTGTTTACTGCAGGCAAAGTATTATGAGTAGTGATGGGATTTTATTTTTAAGAGACACTTGATGTAACAGTGCTTTAGAATTAACTGTAAAGGTGGGTTTCTTTTACATGATGGAATACAAGATGTGGTCTTGAGTATACATGTATTTCTAGAAGTAAAAGTTTCTCTGTTGAAGAGTTGAGTAAAAGAATGAAGCTGCTCACAAAATTATGTTTATTACATCTTTGCTGAGAATGGTTATAGGTCTAAATCATTTGCTTCTGAGTACAGAATTGACTTTAGTGGCTCAGCATGCTGTGAATATTAACTGAACATCCTTTTTATCAGTTTGTTGATTAATATGTTTTATTTATTATTAGTGATAGAGTTCTGGTTGATTTTACTAATGGGTTTCTTCTGTCCTTGTGCTTTCCCCCCCCCACCCTTTGTACTACTTTTAAAATTACTTTGCAATCTCTTTGGAACACTTTGCTTTGCACTGTTTGAGTTCCTTGAAGTACTGTGCACAGCTGGGAGCAAAGAAAATTATCAAGTTCTACAAATAATATCTCAAGTAATATTTTAGATGGTGAAAAGTAGACAAGTGGGTTTACAAAAGTAAACTAAGATGGTGTGTGAGTGGTTTTGTATGTTTTGGTGGGAGGTTTTTGAGTGTGATTTTTTGTTTGTTTTGGTTGTTTGATTTTTTTTTTTGTTGTTGTTGTTTGGTTTGTTTAAGAAAAAGAAATGGAAAATATATTTTTAACTTAAAATGGAGAGGAATAATAGCCTTACTTGTTTTCTTCCGGAATTCTGCAGCTGTTTTGGGTTAATTTTAGTATTTCCACCATTGCTCAGCTGCTAAATTTTTTGTGTAGGATATAGCAAACAGAACTAAATTCCAAATCAAACTTGCAGGAAACAAAACTTGCTTTGCTACATTTTAACAAAAATGGTGAGTATACTGTAGAGATTCCTAGTGACAATTAAATCTACACAATTTGCTGGAGCGTAATGTGAATTCAAACAGCGAGTCCATAAATGTGCTTGACAACTAATTACTTCATTCAAGAGAAAACTGCCTCCTCCTTTGTTTGATGCCAGAACCATTCTGTGCCTATTGTGTATGTGGCAGCAGCTGTATAAAATGATTTCCTATACTGTGAATACAGTTAATTGCTGCAGCTATCGTTTCCCTTGGTGGAAGAAAACCCCCATGCCATCTGAAGGGAAAAGGAGAAAAAGAAAAAAACTTCCTTCAGGATTGGAACTGTAACTGTGGGTTTGTTTTCTCCAGTCTCTGTCAAGGTAGTTCTGCTCTGAGAACATGAGCCTGCCAGTGAGCGGAGGGTTGCTGTCCTTGTGATGGATGCAGTGCCAGCAGTGTGACATCTGTGAACGGATATTCATCTCCAGGGGTCATTGGTGGCGAGTCATGCTCTTGGTTGTTCTCAGGCATAGGGGTGTGTTGAGAAAGGCTTTTCATGAGATGCACCTTTCTCCACAGTGGCAAACAGGACCCGTTTGCCACTTTATTGGCACTGTCACTTCTGTATTTAATTTGCTGAGGGAAGTGACAGCTTAGTGTGTGCAAGGCACATCCTCTTTGCCCCACCTGCAAAAGTCTCAAACTGCTCAGAATGTGAAAGATGTGTTGGCCCCTTCTTCCTGTTTGCTCTCCTTACTTTTCTGAAGATGAAAAGCAGGGAATAGATTTTAGTATAATGTACAGATTTTACCCTCTGTCTTTGTTAGTCTTTAATCTTTTTAGCATTTTCTACCTATAAAATAGTTTTAAGAATGGGTAGATACGTAAAACAACACTTTTCAAATTGATTATTAGTGTTTCCTTTAGGAACCACAATTGAGTTTTGTTTCAAAGGCAAAAGAGCTGTAAACTCAGAACTGGTTTCAATCCCCGGTATAAAAAAAAAGTGAAGCTCTAAAGTATTTTGATTCCCCTACTGAATATTGGGGGTTTGTTAGTGGTTGGGTTTTTTTTTTTTTTTTTTTTCAAAAATCAGCTCACAAACTTACTATGTTGATTATTGGTGTCACATTACAGACAAACTGAAGAGCATGGCTAAACAGAAGATGTACAAACTTTCCTGTGTCTGTGATCCTGGACAAATAGAATTTGAGACACATCTTTCTGATTGATTTCATCTGTGGATGAAACCAAGCCGGTAATTGTCCAGGAGCAGGCATTTGGTGTGTGCCACATGGTAATGGTGTTTAGCCTTTTACCAAGTGTCACAACCTACCTGATGCTACGCAGGAACACATCTACAATTGATCTGAATCCAGCTGCACTCTTTGCTAATATAATTTATGTGCTCTATTGTAACCAAAGCAATATGCAGTCATTGTCTAAATCAGCCATTTCATAAGTGAAGTAAACTTCACTGTGAATCCTCCATGGAAAAACAGTGCAGCTATAAGATTGGTCACGGAGGGTTATTTTTGTCTTTGGTTCTGTTTCCAAAACATATTAATTATTGCATGCAGTTAGGTGGCACTTCTGCCCTCTGCAATATGTGAAGTAAATTCTGTTGAGCCTGTGACAATCATCTTTTTTGTAAGAGGAAAAGTTCTAAAAAGAGTGAATGATGTCAGGTGATGGCAGAAAGCAAGATTTATGTAACTGCATGTAGTGACCTGGTAAAGCTGTGATGGGAAGAGCAGAAGTACTATATTGCTTTTTAAAAGAGCTATAGCATACATTTATGGAAGAGATTGTCCTCAAGTAAGGATAGATGCTCCTGAATTAGCAGGAGTTTAGGTTTTTATGCACTGCGAAGAGTAGGTGAGAGACTGAAGAGGATAGCGGAACATCTTTTTGCATAAAGATTTGTTCTGTTTTGACTTTCATGAAGCAGAGATTGAAATACCAGCCCTGATGTACAGCACAGAACCGTGAAAGGGAGTGCTGGCCTCTCTTTGCCGTTTTTTAAACCATTCATGCCATTTTTTAACCATTCAATGGTGACATTGAACACATTGAAATTAGATATTTTTGGGCCACCTCAAGCCTTCTTCCGGGGGTAATTTAGAGTGGGGTAAACTGGACCATCTCCTGCGGAAGCAGGTCCCAGTTCTGGAACTCCTGTGGATTTTAGCAGGGGTGCAGCAGTGCCAGGGACTGTGCTGGGCTGTGCCTGGTGAGGGGGGGACATGTCCTGTCCCCAGCTCTCCTGTCCCCAGCAGTCACTTTCTATCCAGGCCAGACTGCTGGTGGGTGTGGGAAGGGGCCTGTGTTTGTTCATCTGGGAAGGACACCAATGCCAATTCCCAGGCTTTCCCTGGGGAGGGCGTGCTGGGCAGTTGGAAAGCATTTGCTGGCTGACAGCAGAGCCCTACAGGATATTAAGCTACATTGTAAATCAGTAAAGTTAGCTCAGGGAAGTTTAAGTTCTGGGTTTGAAGCAAAGTTTTTGCTTTCAAGGCACACCAAATATTTTATTTTATTTTATTTTATTTTATTTTATTTTATTTTATTTTATTTTATTTTATTTTATTTTGTTTTAATTAATTAGTTTAATAATACAGAAACTAAACATTTCATTATAGATCAAACAAAAGGTTTGGGGTTCTTAATACATTATTTCGTGAACTCTTTATTTTTGTGTAAAAAAGTTTGATTTTTATTGGAACCCGATTTACTTTCTTAATCTGTAGCAGTTCAAAAATTATTTTATAAAGAACATGGTTTGAATCCTGACACCTTTATAGTTGTTTGCTGGCATTGCTTTTCAGAATGAAGCTTCTATTTTTTAGGTTATTTTAGTTGCCATTTCATGTCAATCAATATACTCATTTCAGAATTCAAAGTGGCAAGGAAATGTAAAGGTATTGGCAGCACAGAGTTCATTTTCTATATTATACTTTTGTTTGCAAGTGGTAACAGTTTTTGACTTGGTTATGCCTCTAGAAGAAAAAAATTATAGTGACATGCGGCATTTCACAGGAATGGGCTGTGTTCTTTATGATTTATATGATGCATGGCTATAAAGCCTGCACTCCCTCTTCTGCTACTCTTTCTTCATTCCAGTCTGTTTGAACTTCTGATCATTTTGTTATCAAAACAATATGCCATCCAAACAGAGAAGCCAAGATTAGTCAGGCTTAAGTTATCGTGTATGGAGTCTGTCTCAGGAGACAGGGGCTCCCTGACACTGCATCAGGTTTCAAGCAAAGCAGGACTGTGAGGTTTAAAGTGTTTTCATTTCCAGTGAAATGCTTTGGTGCCATCTGAATTCTTCCAAGCAGCAAGTAGCTGGAGGAAGTAGAGATTTCATTAGTTAATACCCCAGGGTTATCTTATTTGAGTTCGTGAGATGTGCTGTCTGGAAATTCTTGTTCATTCACATGTTGCATCCTTTTTTGGAAACTGAAGAGATCCAAGGTGCTTTATTTGAGTTGCTTTGGAAGCGCCTAAAATAAAATGGGGAGAAATATTTGAAAGTCTCTATTAAAAATAAATAAATAATTAAAAAGTCTGTTTCTGTCTGAGTTGCCCAGGTTACCCTTCTTTGCTATGAAACCAGTCCAAGCTTTGCTGCTGCTTGCTGCTATGCTCCAAACACTGCCTCTTTGTCTTCTACTTTTCATCCGTTGATCCTCTAAAATTCCCAAGAAGTCACCTTCAGAAGCATATCCTTCTCTCCCTCTCTTCATTTTCTGTCCCCCAGCCTTTACCCACCAGAGTGTTCAGTGTGATCCATGGGAACTTTGGGAGCACTGCCAACTCCAGACAGGAATACTCACACAACCCTTGTGGCGTTTTCATCCTTGTGGTTGTCTTGTTTGTTGCGGGATGTGTTTGCTAGGATGAAACTTAATGTCTCCTGGTTCAGTTGTGCTTTGCTTGCAAAATACTAATTTGGGAAAAGTCTCTGACTTGGCAGAGCCCAAAGAGTGGCAGAGGTGTACCTTGTGGTTCACAGTCTCTCTCTGCCTCCTGCTCCATGACCCCAGCCTTGGAGCTCAAGGGTTCCTGGGCTTTCTTTGTCTGGGGTATGGAAGCTGCCCATAGAGCCACGGGTTGGGGAAGCCACATCCCCACAGAGACTGGCAAAGCTCAAAACTGGTAGTAATGTGTGGTTTTTTCACTTGCCATTGTGTAGTGCAGACATTCTTTTTGGGTCTTGGGTCAGTTTGGAGGAGAAAGAATGTTTTGAATTACTTTAATGAAGTGTGCTGAAATTTTAATAATAAAGTAGGATTTATTTTTCTGTTTCAAAGTCTATTCAAATATATTTAGCCCTAGTTTCTAAGGCATTTTGTCCAAAATTGAGGCCCTTTGTGTAATGGTTGCTATGTTTATCCCTCAGTGTTTCCTATAGAAGCTACAATTTCTTTTTACTTGGCAAATCTGTAGGAAATTAATGCTTAGTGAGGTCAAATACTATCAAAACTGGCAAATGAGCCCAGTACAAAGAGAGAGACATAAGCTTTATTTGGAAACTAGTCTGAAAGGTGATTGTTTGTTCATTCTGTTTGGTTGGAAATAGTGAAATATTAATTTGCATAATTTGCAGAAAATCCCCTCATATTGCACCAGCTGCTTTTATTGTACTAGATCTATTTTCCTGGAAAAATTTTGTTTTAAATAAGCTGTGATATATATTTTACAAAAGAAGTTGGTGTGCTTGTTTGCTTTGTTTTGTAAGAAAGAATATCACTGGGTACTTTGATCTTCTTAAAAAATGTGACTTGTATTGCATTTGAACTTCTCCATTCCTTATGTTATGGTTTGCCAATCAGTAACAACACAGTTCAATAGAAATATATTAGACAGCTGTTTTCCAAGGGTCCAACAAGTTTGGTAATTATGAAGGGAATATTTGAAGAAGGCTTTGGAAATTAGTGAGACTATTGTAAGAGGAGAATTTTGTTATGCTCTTATCTTAAATGTTGTAGTTTATGTTTATGTTTTCTTAGCAGTGCATTCTTGAACTTTCCAGCACCTTAATATCTATAAAAGCTTCATAAAACAATTGTAAAGCATCATGTAATTGTCTTTTGAATACATTTATTCTTTGGTTAGTATTAAGGACAGATTTAGAAAAACAGACTTCTTTTCAATAAAAATTACACTGGTTGTGTCCTTGCTCACAATACAGAAGTAGCAGAGCATTACTTTACCATTGTTTTCTAGAAGCTGAACATTAAGAAATATAAGAAATGAAGATTATAAGTTTTTTCTTTAGCAAAAAGACTACTGCAAGTTAAGTTTAGGCAAAATTCTGGGGCGTTTTGTGTATTTAGTGTTTGTAGAATCAGAGAATTGTGATTAAGTTAAGGGAAGGCATAGCTGGAGATCATTGGGCCCAACCCCTTGCTCAGAGCAGACTCAGCTGAGCTGTTTGCTCAGCACCATGTCTAGGAAGGTTTTAAGAATATCAAAGGATGAAGATTGCATACTGTCCCTGGGCAATCTGTTAAAAGTGCTTGACCACCCTCACTGTAAAACAGCTGTCTAATAATTAATTGGAATTGTCTGAATTTCAGTTTGTGCCCATTGCCTCTTGTCCTGTCATGGGGTATCACTGAATTGCTGGTGCTCTTTGTGATGTCCCTTTGGGTATGTAAACACATGGATAAAGTCTCTTCTCTAGGCTGAACATTGCCAGCTTTCTGTCTCTTTCATGTCATGTGCTCCAAGCCTTTCATCATCTTCACGGCCCCTGAAGTGGCTGGACCCACTCTAGTATGTCCCTGTGTGTCTTGATAATGCTGTGTTTTTCTGAAAAAGAAAATTTTTTGAAGGAAGGAAGGCTTGTGAGATCATGCCCTGTTTAAAGTGTGTGATGAACTCTGCACCTCATAAAGGTGCTGTGATGGAGTGATTTGGATTGCTCCTGAGATACAGGGACTCATGCTGTGCCTCACTGTGGGCATTATTGAGGGCTGCTCCCAAGTGACCTGGCAGCAGACTCCTGCTTTTTTCGGGGCTGAAAAACAAAGGTAGCCAGCTGTAAGAGTACCTTGCCCTGTCTCTCATGCTCCAGAAACTGGACTGCTCAAATGTGCTTAGCTGGTGCCTTGTTCTTTTGTTCCTCCTTTATCATCCCCTCCTCCTTCCTCATGTTGCACTTTGGATGAGAGACATGCAGCAGTTTAGCTTAGAAACTCAGTGCACTTCTGGCTGCTTCTTTTAGCCTCTCCTGTGACACAGAAGCTCCTAGATTTTATAGCTGTGTCACTGTGATCAGTGGTTCACTGGCATGTTAGATGACACACATCTAGGAATGGGAGTGGATGCTACTGAGCAAAAATACATTCCACATCTACTGCGTGGAGCTGGTAACCCTCCAAGGGGGCAGTGCTCACTGCTTTGGAATGACTTGTCCTCGCTCTGGTTTGTTGTTTTCTTTCCTCTTTATTCTGAGAGGGATGTTTCTTAATGACTGTCACTTAAAAGAAAATGCAAACTAAATAGTGATGATACTCAGCATTAGATCTTCCCCCTTTACTGTAAAGAATGTGGTCAAAGCTGTTGAACATGTACTCTCTGCAGTGGTTGTCTCACATTCCTTTTCTCTCAGGTCTCCCTCTCTTGCAATTCTGGAGCCCCAGTGACCTGTAAAGTGCTTTATATGACAAGAGCTTACTATTAGAACACTCACTCAATACGGTACATTTATAATTTTCTGGCTGGTTAAGTAGTTTAGCTTAGTCAAAAATCCTTAACTGTGGAGCTCAAAATACTTCTGTCTTGGAGTTAAGCAGATTTGTGCCATTGAAACAGGAAAAAACAAGTCAGGATCATCCTGCCTTTGTTCATTCTTTGGACACTTCATGCTCCTGGTTCATGATTTTTTTTTTTCCTGGTAGAGGGAGATACTAATATTGTGAGTAGATTTTCACTAAGTGATGGCTCAGTAGCTCCTTGGGAACAGTGGGACAGGAGAGCTCTTCTTCCAGACTGTTCTCTTTAACATGAGTTCCAGATGAGTCAGATGGGGTTTGCTTTGGAGTATATTTGTGGAGAGTTTGTGGATCAGCTAATGTTTATCTCATGTCACTTTTAGCTGTATTGAAGGTACCACTGAATCCAGTACAGTGGGATGTGTAAATGTAGAAAGCATGGAATTTAACTTAAAGCATCAATCCATGAGCAGATGTGCTGAAATAAAGAAAAAAAAAAAAAAGGTAAGAACCAGCCAGAAAAGGTTAAGGAAAAGAAACTACTAAAAGAAAAGGTTAAAAGACTTTGTAAAGTATTTGCTGAAATTCAAGCAGATGGAAAGTGACTGTGCCGGTTTGAAAGGCAGAAAAGCAGCTTTTATATCAAGAAACATAAGGAGTACTGTGTCTTCTGTAGGCAAAAGATAGCATTGCTGTGCCTGCTGTCAAGTCAGAGGATATTGTATGTGTTAGTAGGTATTATCTTCTAATCTTAAGATCTGTATTCATTATTTTTGTTGTTGCTCAATGCAGTGATTCTTTCATGCGATTTCAAAAATATTTGCTAAAATTATTTTACCGTCTTTTAAGACTTTTAATAGATGGATGAAGCAGTTCAAATCGCTGACAGATAATGTCATAAAATAGGTTTGTGATTGCTGAATTTAATTTTTCCTTTACGCTTTTAAAATTTTCTGTGGCATTTTTTAAAAATGGGCCTTTTTTATTCAAAAAGAAAGATACCGTCAAGTTTCAAACATTTGGTTCCTTGGCCAACTTTGCCATCTAGCGGCTGTAATTAAATAGAACAGCTAATTTTCTGTATTTTAAAAAAAATAGTGTAGCACAGTAGTGCTTTTTTTTTCTTTGCATTGAATTATTGGAGTTCTTTTGAACTTGCATAGTATTCAGGTGCAACTGAAGCCACTCATAATATGTTATGAAAATAAGCACATTATCTTCTAATGTTTAAAAGCTTAGTATGCAAGTACAGGAGAGTTCAATGCTTTCTTTTTTTTCTTTTTTTTTTTTTTCTTTTTTTTTTTTTTTTTTAATATAGTAGTCTGCTCATAATAGAATCAAAAGGAAAAACATCATCCCTCTTGTAATCTCTTACAAAAAGATGTCATTTTAGGTCTCTGTATCTACTGTGAATTGTTTTTTCCTTTAATATCCCTGTGGCATATACAAAATAAGTTATCCTTCTTTAGATATCATCCCTACAATGTAGAGAGGAGGAACCTGCACCTGCCTGTGCTTCTATCATGCTTTATAGGCAGGCTGAGTCCACACTAGGAGTAATAGAGACTGTGTAAGCATTGTTTTCTCCTCTTCCACTGGCTCCTAGTTCTGATACAGGTCCAAAAGAAATAGAAATTAATCTGGCTGTAACTTGTCATTTTGTATGTGTAGTGCCTGTATTTCCTGAGATTCTGTTAAAATAGAAACCCCGTAACAGCTGTTTCCTCTGTCTTCCTGCCCTGCGGTGGCACACGTGCTGTGAACAGCTGCAGCGGGCAAGAAACGTGTGGTGGGTGCAGTAGTGAACCCTAAAACCTCTGGACAGCGGTCCATCTGACTTCTCTCTGGAATACACAAAGCCACAGGCAATGAAAAAATTCCCCAATTTGTATGCAATTGTCCACCCCCACACCTTTATTTTTTTAAACCAGAAATGTCACCTTTTGTTTTTTTTCTTCTTCGTACACTTTGTGCTGACCTTGTTGACGCTTAGTAGAAATTGGCTTAAAGAGAGGTGGTGGGGAAAAGTTAATTTTTTCAACAGAATAAAAAGCGCACATCTTTATGCATAACATGGACATTTGAAATTAACACTGATATTTAATTTTGGGAAATATCATTGCAGCAAATAGTTTTTTAGATATGAAATATTGTCTTTCAATCTCTCTCAAAAGGTCCTAAGGAAAAAAATTGCTGTTTTCTGAGCAGCAGAGCTACAGAATCATGATTTCCTTTTGCTCTATGTCCTTTTTATGTCATATATCTCAATAATTCTTTCTAGGCAAGTGGCAGCTTGTGCTGTGACTGTTTCAAAGTTATATGTATGATGACATGCATGATCCCATACATGTAAGCATGATATAATATTGTGGCAAAGCTTGTTTATAATTTAATATGATTTTGTAATTATCAAGGGTGTGTGTATCACGTTATCCATCTTCAGTGGTTGCCAAGCCTGTAGAAACAAAATATCCTCCAAATGTCCAGTATTTGAATTATATAGACTGACAGGTGCAGAATCTGATGAGGTGGTAAAAGGGAGGAGGATCTGCTGCATGAAAGGAGGAATCATAGAATTACATAAAGAATTACATAAATTACATTCTTTGTTCCCTAAGAAACCTATCTAAAAAGCTCTGGGAAAGGCTATCATGCATCTTGATCAAAATACAGCCAAGAGAGCATTCTGCATACAATAAGAAACTACAGTAAGGAACTGAAACTAGTAAGATATAGTGTGGACATCTTGTTAGTATTTCATAGCATTCATATTATCAGATTCAGTGCAGCAAATTATTTAACTTTTGGAACTTGTTCAATGAATCCCTAATGTACAGGAATGAGTAGACATAGGACCAAAAAAAGAGAAAGAAACAAGTCCTTGACTTTTGAGCTGGAGACAAGGGAGAGGTGCTGATAGTGTCTGAGATGGCGTGAGAGATGACCTTCACGTGAAGGAGAAAACAAAGATGACTGGGTGTAGAAGCTGCCAAGAGTGCATTGCTAATGAGATTTCTGATAACATCTGTATATGCGTGATATGACCTGAACTGGGGGCAGAACATACCTGAGCATTAGAGCTCTCAGGATTGGAGACACACTGGAGCAAAGAAGAGAGGATACCATGTAGAAACAGGTGTGTTCAAGCAGCTGTCTAAGAGAAAAACCCAAAAAGCAGGCTGCCAGTACAGAGGGTGATGGATTCAAGTACAGAACCACACACACACACACACACACACAAAAAAACCCCAAAAAACAAAAAAAAACCCCAAAAAAACAAACAAAAAAAGAAGTTGAAATACAGTTAATGTTTACAGATAAAAAGAGAGAGAATGAAATGCAGGCAAAGGGAACAGTGAGGGATAAAAAACCTCAGCTAACATGCAGACAACATGCCTTTGTTAGTAGAAATCCCTTTAAAGCAGACTAGATAGCATGAATATCAGATCACATAATCTCCTCCTGCATCAGAGCAATGGGTGGTTCTAACAAAATTCTATCTCTAACTGTAGTTAAATCTATGCTAGTTACAAAGTCTCTGAGAGAGCCTGTTGGCTTTTTGAGGGCCCTCGTTTTCCTTGGTTTTTTGGAGGCTGTATCCTCGGCTACGTGCATTTGTGTCAGTTTATGTGAATGCTGTCCTTGAATTTGTCTCCTCTTCTCCAGCAGTGTCTGTGATATTGCCAGTGGCAATAAATTTCAGAATTTTATGCCTGATATTGTAAGAATATTTTATATTTTTTTTGTTTGACTTTCTTGGAAATCAGTTTTAAAGTCAAGTAAAATTTAAACTATGGCTTGCTGGTTGCAATTCTCTGATGTAAACCTGTATGAGAACAACTAGAGCTTGGATGATAGCTTGACAGATTCATATAAACCTAGGTTCATGATCATCTGAAGGAAATAGTTTATTATTTGTGTTTGGAGAGCTTTTAACATTGAAAAATGAGCTCAAAAATATTGCAGTTTGCGTTACCTCTCTAGATTAACAGGCACAGAAGGGTTTGCATACATTGCTTCTTTTCAGGATCAGCTATGATAACAATGAGGGACTGTTTTATTAAAGGATAATTTTTAAATTATTTATGGGTTTTTTCTCGATAATTACATGTGCAGAGATGTAAGCAAGATCTAAATATTGCTAATTAATACATGTAAACCAGCAAAAACAGCATAGTGATAGATATCACCATGTAAAGTAAATGACTAAGTAAATCAAAATATTTCATTCAGGTTAAAAGGGGTTTGCTTTTTTCTAGCCTGTTTAGAAATAGTTGCGTGCAACTTCAGCATCTCTGTAAGAAAATAAAATTAAAAATTGAGCAATACAGCTCTGAGGTAGAGGCAGCCAGCATGAAACTCTCTTCATGAACATGGAGACTCCTTAGCACTGATATTCTTTTCCAGAGAAAGGCTGGAAGAGAAGAAGATGTTTATAACATTAATAGAAAGTCAACAACATTCTTTTCTGATGGAAGACAGGAAGATGGGAGCCATACTTTGCAAAAGCTCATTTTCAGTGATTAAATCAGAAAACAGTTATTTAACAATGATATCTGAATGCAGAATTCTTGAGCTAGTGTTGAGTATTTTTTTAATGTTAAATTTTGTAACTTAGTTTTTTCCTGGACAATAGAGATCATATGTGGATGATACAGTAGAGTTATTGATTTGGAATGCCATTTAAAAAGCAGGACTGATGAATATTGTTGTGGTCTTTTGAGCAATGGAAGAGTTACACTTCAACAAAAGCATGTTCCTGAAAAGCCTTGGGAGGAATTGAGTACATCACATGATCAGTAAAATGTCATGTGGAGGAAGATGACACCACTTGAGAAAAATCATATTCTTAAGTTGTTTCCAGCAGTTTCTGAAAGCCAGCTTTTTCTTTTTTTTCATTCTTCCTGTGTGTAGTTTATTGCATAATACATAGGAAATGCTTTGTAAAAGTTGGAGTGTTTTTGAGAATCTCATATAGGTTTTTTACCTGTACTTTTGTAAACAAAGTAAGCTTAATGATTTGGGTTTGATTTTTAAGGGAGAAGGACTTCATCACTTTCTCTACAGTTCAGAAAATGAGAGATCCAGAAACAGCTTCTTCTGCCAAAAAGAGATGTTTTTGTTCTAATTTCTCTGTCAACATAGACAGTTTAGCATGGATGCCTAAATGCTTAATATGTTTTATTTGTATGTAACTGAGTGGCTTAAAATATCTCAAATCAGTTTCTCTGAAGTGCTTAATGTTAACTGGAAATAAGTAAATTAATGTATTTAAAAACTGACCAATATGCCAAAAACATTTAGCTAAAAATAATGCATTATTTCACAAACACTGACTCAGATAACTGCTAAGAAATGAGCCTGAAAAGCTTTAAAGGATTACAATTAGAAGAAAATGAAACATTTTGGTTTAAATTTAGGAATTTACTCACATACTTACAAAGAAGTTGTTATGATGCAACTGGTAAAATCAGACCTAAATGTGTGCATAAATTTTTAGGGGGAGAGGCCTTTCTAAGGGACAGTGATTTGCACTGGGTATCCATATGACAAAGCTGCCATCCCAGCAAATTGGGTTTTAATAATCTTTTAAGAGTCGTTAGGGAAGGTTTGTAGAGATTACAAACCTTCCATAATGAAGGGAAGGTTTGTAGAGACTGATTAGGGAAGGTTTCTAGAGACTGGAAGAAAGCAAATATAACCACAGTCTTCATGAAGAGTGAGAAAAGAAGAAGGATATGGTGAATAACAGGCTGGTCACCTTTACTTTGATCCCTGTGGAAGTGCTGGAGCAAGTCCACTTGGAAACCATGATTAAACATGTGACAGATCAGTAGGTGACTGGGAACAGTCAGCATACATTTAAACAGGACAAGCTGGGCTTGACCACCTTGACAGCCTTTTAGGATGAGATGAATGGCTTAGAAGACAAGGGTAGAGGAGTGGGTGCTGGTCATCCTGCCTCTGGTGAGGTTTTACAAGCTGTTTCTCAGCACATCCCCATAGACAAGATGATGGAATGAATCAGTGGATGATGAAGTGGACTGAAACTTGTCAGAACTGCCAGACTAAACTGTGTTTAGCAGCATGAAATCCAGCCCAGACTGGAGTCCAGTCACTAGTTTTGTGCCCCTAGGGTGGTCCTGCATCCACCACAGTTCAACCTCTTCATTAATAGTCTGGGTGATTTATGCAGAGCATACCCTCCACAAGTTTGCTGGTGCTGCAAAACTGGGAGAAGTGGGTGGTACTCCAGAGGGTCGTGCTGCCATCCACATGGACCTTAACAGGCTGGACAAATGGTCTGACAGGAGCCTCATGAAGATCAACAAAGGGAAAGGCAATGTGGTCTATCCAGACAAAAATAGCCCCAGGCACCGGTATAGACTGGGGCTGATCATGTACAGAGCAGCTTTGTAGGAAAGGCCCTGGAATCCTGGTGGAGTCTAAGGAAAGCATGAGTCAGCAACGTGTCCTTGCAGCAAAGGTCACCAGCCTTCTGGGCTGTGTTAGGAAAAGTGCTGCCAGCAGGTAGGAGATGGTCTCTCTCTGCTTAGCACTGGTGAGACATATCTGGAGTGCTTCATCCAGTTCTGGGTTCCCCAGGACATGAGGGACACGGACATTCTAGAGTGAATCAATCCAACAGCCAGAAAATACAGGCAATTGCAGTTAAATGTGAGAGAAAGCCTTTTTTTTTTCCTTTGGGGATGGTCAAGCACTTTAACAGGTTTCCCTGAGAACTTATGGAGCCTTCATCCTTGGAAGTAACTTGAAACTCAGCTATGGCCCTGAGCAACCTGTTCCAGCTGAGTCTGCTCTGCCCTGGGGGTTGGACTAAATGATCTCCACCAGTGCCTTCCTACCTCAACCCTTTAATGGATAAATTCAGATAATAATGTAATGGAACTTATCTGTAAAGGATCCTGAAGGATCCACCATAGGAAGGACAGTCATTTTTTCTGTGATGTTTTATAGATGGTTTGGAGAGGGAGGTTGTGTCTTGTGTTTTGGGGTTTTTTCATCCAGAAAAAGGATTCAGCATGGTTTTATTTTGTCATTGCTTTTTTTTTTTTTTTTTTTTTTTTTTTTTTGGAATGGATGCAATGCCATTTGAGGTAGCTAGGGAAACAGTGCCTTGAGCTTGCTGGCACTGAACCCTTCAGATCCATCTCATTATCTCTGGGCAGTCACTTGATCACATTATGGAAGATCTGGCCATGAGCTCCAGTTGACTGTGAGTTGGCAGAGGCTTCACCCAGTGCTGGTTAGCTGAAGAAACCAATCAAAGTAAATGATAACACTTCTGTGACAGCCTCTTTTTCTCTCCTTACCCTTCAGTTTATATAACCTGTGAAATGAAGCACTTGAGGAGATTACAAATAGCTGTGTCACTCATTTACCTTCTAAAGGTTCACTCCTATTTCACTTTTCATGCCAGCCTGTTCATTTAATTTCAGATAAGAACTTTTGTCCTTTCTTCCATGGTCTTTCAGCACTGGAGAAGCTGCATCTAAAAATTGAAAAATTAGCCTCACTGAATACTTCAAAACACTTCTAAATTTTCTCCCTGTTTATTGTACCTGTTGGTATATATTTTACTGTTTTTTCATGCTTCCAAAGTGCCTGTAGAAGTCCTTTAAATGCTTTGTATGTGTCTGATAAACTCCTTTTTCAAAGGTGCTATCATTTTGCCCTGTATGCAAAAATAAAATCAATCATTGAGTACATTAACCTTGGTATTGTCTTAATGATAATGGCTAACTAAAAGGTCACTTCAAAAACACATCACAAGAAATGCAAAATTCTTAGATTTTTTTTTTCTGTCCATGTTAGAGCAGGGAAAAAGTACTGTTTACCGGCTTGGTAGTTTTCTATCTTTTAGTGAGATTTTCAGGTTTTTAAAATTATTTTTGTGTTAGATGCCTTGTTACACTTTCAGTTTAAGGTTACATGGAGGTTTTTTTATTTACCAGAAAATGTAAGTGGTCTGATTCTGTATTCACTGCATGATCCTGCGGGGACTGTGGCAAAGTCATATTTGCTGAACATAAATTTTTTCTGGATTTCAATTAGATGAGTTTGACTTTTGTCCCTTCTATCCCCATGTAGTCATCCTTTCCTTACATCTCCATAAAAAGCAACACAGACTCACGTTTTAAAAATTGTCCTTGGTAATTGTTTGACGTAGAGTCATGACAAAGTATTTTAGTAATTGGGAGTAGGAAGGGACAGAGACAACCAAACAATTTTCCTGCCTGTTTTGAAAGGAGAGATTTAATGGTTAAATGATGAAGTCTTTGGTTGTGAGAATAGATGCAGACTAATTCGAGTAGGAGTTCTGAAACTGGTTTTGTAAGAGATGCTCATGGTTGCTGGGAATCTTCTAGATGAATTTCAGGAAGAGTTAAATACATAGATGGATTTGTATTCTTCAGAAGCAATTGAAACTTCTAAAATTAATTGCTACCTTTCATATTGTTTCCTTACCACTGCAAGAAACACTTATATGAAACCAATATTGCTGATAATTTCCAAATAAATTTTGCAAATCTTTAAAAAAAATTGAATGTATAACATATAGCTGATTCATGGCTTTTATATTTGTGTTATTTTATGAATAGATATCCCCCAAGAACAAAAAGTAATCATTATAAAGAGAGAAGATAGAGAAATTAGCTATTTTGAAAAGTGATACTTTTTATGGTAATGTTCAGTATCTCCTACTTCAAAATGCTTTGTTCTTCCTGCTAGTTATCATTATTGGTATTATTAATAGTGTTGTTAGAATAACTCTAAGCAGTCCTGATCTGAAGAGATTTATGATCTGCATTGTTTATTGATCTGGTACTCTGCTTTTGAACTGTGAAATTGCTACAAGGACACTTCCTTATGTGTCACTGGGAAGTTCCACCTTGTGTTCTTCTGCTGAAGATAAATCAATATATATCAGACTATATGGTAGGAGGTAAAATAAAGATAACTTAGATTTAGGTGTATAGATTAGGTCCTTACATCTACAATTTCCTGTTTTTAATTTTATTAGTCTTATTATATTTTTTTAAGATGCTGAGAGCATCTGCAGGTCCAGCTGAGATGAGTTATCAGCAATACATCTTCACTAACAATTGTGGCTTTACACCAAAAGTACATTTGGCTTAAAAGGACCTGTTGGCTCATTGGTGTCTGTAGGAGTAGATGGCTGTTAGTTGGATTAGGAAAAAAAAAAAAGCAACCTACCAAACCCCCCCCACCTAAACCAGTCAAACTGGTGATATTTCAGTGGCTAAACAGGCATTTTTATCCCCAAAGACACAGAGATGCTTTGTCCCACTGGTTTTTTATTGCTTTAAGAAGGATATTGCACATGAAATAGAAGTGTGCTTGAAATTCGCAGGAGGTGAATTTTAGTTGCCAGACTTTGGGCTTGTAAATGTTAACTCTTTTCATTATGTGATTTCAAGACACAGTCAGAGGGCTTCCTACTTCCATGGGCAGACCCCTTACCTTACACTGGAATAAAACTCTGACCATTCAACTGGTTTGAGTGTCTGATAATATTTTGCCCACACACAGATAGCTTGCCTTCTTTGGAGTCCCCTCTTTCAAGCTTAAATCCAAACTAATCTCCAAACGAAGAGAAGTATCAGCTTCCTTTTCTTTACCTTTTTTTTGGGAAGATTTAACCCTTTCATCAGTCATGGTATCAGAGCCTACATAAACACAGGATAGAGATCGCTTGTATAATTTTTAATTTTCTCATTTCAACTTTTAATATTATTATACTATAATAATATTTACAGTTAATATTACAAGCATTATTTTATTAACTATTATTCTAGTAATGATGACTATTATTTTATTAATAACTATTTTAATCCCATTGCTTATCTTAGTTTTTAGCAAAATGTCATTCCTGAAAGAGTTAAGTATACCTCTGTGTTAAAGAAAGTGCCTCATGTATTCATCTGACAGGAGATATAGGGTACTGGAGATGTTTGAGACTCTTAGACCATTAACATAAAGTAGTGAAAGATGTAGTTTTAAGATATACTGTAGCTACTAAGCCTTTTCAGAATTGGAATACTCAATCTCTCCCATAAGAAAAGTGATGAACTGTGATCATAAACAGGTTAATTTAATCTGGCCTGATTTGAGAATTGTCCCCTTATCGCTTTAAAGATAATAATTTTTCATTATATTTGTCTTTTCAAAATCATTATCTGTAAGTCTCAATTATCCAAGTATTTAATTAGTTCTCTAAGTGCGTATTCAGAGTTTTAATGTTCTCTCGAGTTCTTTTTGTAAACAGAATCAGCAGAGGAGACTGTGCCTCTGATGCAAGTCAGGTAGCAAGGCCACTCAGCAGTCCTGCCTACAATTCATGTGAAACACGTCTCGCCAGACAAAGCATCTGCCTATTTGGAGGGTGGTTCTGTAGTCCTGCGAATCCAGAGTGAATTAAAGTCTAGATTCCATCATTTTTCTGGGTTGTTGGGAAGGGTTAAATAACAAATCAGATATGCCTGAGATAGAGCAGAGGTAATGCCGAGGCAAGGATGCTGTTGCTGGTTTGTGCATTGGGAAGAAATCTGTGATAGCAGCAGCAGCAGCAGCAGCAGTAACAACAACAGCAGCGGCAGCAGCAGCAAGAGACCTTCAGAGAGCTGGGGTTGCAGTGGTCTGAGATACGAAGATCCTGTTACATCTCTGTCTCTCCCAAGTTCAGAATGGTTCCTACAAACCTCACGCCATGTGTACTAAAGGATGTACAGGAACATGGAATTTGCCTTGTAATAACTGGATGCTGAGGAAATAAAGACGTGCCTCTGGGTTTTTGTTGTTGGTTTGTTTTTTTTTTTTTTTTCCTGCTTTTCTTTTTAAATCCTCGGAAACAGAAGAGATTGATTTACTCAGAGAATGAGAGTTTCATCTGTCTTCATGATAATTTAAAGGAGTAGTTTCGAAGCTGAAGAGTGACTGCTTTGCTACCTGTTCCCTTGCGCCTGGGACTGGGAAGTGGAGAGAGATGGACAGTGTCTCAGAGGAGACAGGGATGACTGAAGCTCGGTGAAAGCACACCCTGATTGTTGTCTGCTGTCCTCTTCATGCAGTGCTGTGGGCTGGTGCACCGACGGCGAGTACGGGTTTCCTATGTAAGTTTGCATTTGTATTAGAATGATGCTGACTGGGGTGTTCCACTCCTAATTTATTAGATGATATGGTCTGACTGAGGCAGGTATTTTAATGCATAGCTGAATGACTGACCAGAGCAGTAAGTACCTGTGAAGTAAGTTTTTACAGCCCAAAGACAGAAGAATCTTTTTAACAGGTATGAGTCTTGCCATCTGTTTTCTTGTAACTTGTTCATATTCTCAAGGATGTGGTTTTTTTTCAAAAAATTACCTGTAGTATTAAAAGATTGTAAGCCTGACCATTCTGACTTAATTTTTAAAATTGTGTATTTATTCTTGCTAATAGCTCTGTGTAAGTGGAGTCATTAGAAAAGGACATCTCTACTTATCCATATATGATAACTGAAAATCAATTAAAGTTATAAGCAATTATGGACTAGGAAAAAAATTATTGGAAAGACCTTGAGGAAACATAAAAATAATTTTATGACATATTTATTTTGAAAAGGAGCAGTAGTACTGTGGCAGAAGTACTACTGATCTTTTGCATGGTGTATTTGCTTTCTGGAACAGGATATTTCAACACTCAGGTATGATATTATTGCTCTGTCTTGCAAAATGGCTGTCTCCAATAAATTCCACAAGGAAGGCCAGCACCAAAGCTTAAGTATTAGTAATGAAAAAGATCAAATACTAGCTTAAATATATCTGAATTATACTAATCTGGCATGATAACCCTCAAGTAATTAATTTATATTTTAACATTCCTCTTCTATTCTTCTGTTCAGTTGTCAGACAGGATAAGAAACAGGAGGTCACAATGATCAGGATAAGCTGCAAATTGAAGTTGCTGAGTATTAGCAACAAGCAGCTTGTAGCTTATTGCATGGGAAAAGAGCAAAGGTATCAGGAGATACAGTTCTGCTGTCAGAACTACCATGCTTTCTCTGTGTCATAGAAAGGTCTCTTAGAAATGCTTGAAAACTGATCATAGAGCAAGTAAGGTCATAAATAGGTGTAATCTAAGTCAAAGTTTGTGTGGGGGATTGATAGAGAGAATTGAATTATTAACCCCCCCTAAATCTCTTATTCAGAGCAAATTGCAGAGATGTAAACAACTGGAAATGTGAGTGTGGTCACAGTTGTTTTGCACAAAGCTAATTTGACTTTATGTGGGTTTTGTTCTCACTGTTGCAACAGTTGATACTGTAAGAAACAGGCAGAAGTATGGAGTATCAGGTGAGATAAAGAAAAGAACTTAAACAGTACAGAATTTTATGTAAATTATGCAAAAACAATATATAGTTACTTTAAACCATCAATCCAGTATAAAATAAAAAAATGGATGTCACTTATGCAGATATTTACTTGATAATATTCCCACAATTATACAGAAGTTGAAATACAAATACATTGAAAACACTTCTTGTTAGCTATTCCATGCCAGTGGAGTTTAGGGTAAAAGATAATAATGACCTCTTAAGATGCATCACTCACCCTTTCATTTCTCCTTGTTACTGTTATTTAGCAGTTGTACCAGCTACTCTGAATATTATCTGGACAGAATCCCATGAACTTCATTATTTCTTGATGTTTGTGAGTAATAGAGAGAAAGGTGCTTAGCAAATGTTTTATAAAGTACTAAAGTTTGTACCTTTTTTTGTATAAAGGGTATTGTACAAAGCTGAATATCTCCGTAACTGTTTACAAAGGAGTTGGTTGTTCAGTCTTAGTTAGGACAAGTGAAATGAAGTTTGCCCTTGATCTTTTTGGTCTAAATGCTATTACGTGAAAGATGACCGTGTTCTTAAATAACTTAATTACAATGAAAATTCTCTCTGTTGTTTGAATACTTGATTATCCAAACCTGTTATTATTAAATTTTTTTGGCACTCCCTATGGCATTGGACTAATTGAGGTTGTACTGTGTGATTCTTTTGGGATGAAAGCACTGAAATTAAAGTGAGTCAAGATATGACTCTTTTTATTAACGTATGACTCACAGGGGATAAACATTAGCCTTTTATTCTGGGTTATTAGTTTACAGTTCTGAAGTTGCTTATGAATTGTAGTTGTAAGTGATCTGTCTTGGAAATTTGGTTTTTTGGCTTTTTGTTTTTTGGGTTTGGGTTTTGTTTTGTTTTGGTTTTTTTTAAATTTTTTGGAGGACTTTCAGGTACTGTACTTTATGTAACTGGAACACATGACCAAGCCTAACTGACTGGTGTGTGCCAGCGATACAGCTCATTCTGTGTCCTAAAATTTGTGTGAATCTTAGGCATAATCAATCCCTCTGATGATGTTTTGGGTTTGGAATAGATCACTACCCTGAGTACATGGGCTCCATTGTTTTTTTTTTGGAGCAGCATTGTTGGTAGAGAAGATACGTTTATTCATATATTGCTCCTTTCTGTGATCTCGTGCACATTGGACTGTCTTGCACAGAGATTAGTCCTGCATCTGTGTGCTGGGATAAAACTGAAGACCTGGATGGGTTGTATGCATCTTTACCTTCTCTCCAGGTTTTGCAGCTAATGAGTGCTGTGCAGACCACACAGTGTTAATAAAATTAAATCTGGCTCAGGCATTCTCCCTTGGCTTGCCTGATCATTGACTCTTCCTTCATTCTGGCACCATGTAATGCCTGAATCCACAAAATTTCCACTCTTTCTCTTCTGTGGTTTCTTTGGATGGGTAATCATGGTGATGGGGATGTGAGGTATCATTTGATACACTTTGTTTAACATGGTGTGGAATAATCTGCAGCTTCTAATGGTAGAAGTGTCATATGGACATTATGACTGCATACTCATACTCAATTCCAGAAATAAAGACTCTCATACTGGATATTTGCATGGCAAAAGCTGGAGATAATTCCAGGTAATAACCTTATCCCATCAGTCATGTCTGTGAGATGGGGTCCTGCCATTTGTCAAATAGGCTCTTTTTCGAGTTGTATGGAGGAGCAGCTGAGTGAAGTTCTTCCAGTGGATAATTTCATCTCTTTCTGGAAGTGAAGTTTAAAATATTGGTACTAACTATATATTGCCCAGAAATGTTTTCACAATTCTTACTGCCTGCATGGTGTGGAACATCTAAAAGCACTGGAGCCTGAAGACTGAGCAGTTTATTTCTTTTGCAAACTTTAGTCCAGTCTATTCACTTCAGGATAGACTCTCCAGCCTTCAGGAGAAGTTGCAATCTGATGAGGGTCACTCAGAAATCTTGTACTGTCTCCTGCTCTCTGTTCTCCCTGGAAGAATCTGGAAGTGAAGGCTGTTTGAACACAGAGTCCAAGATAATTCCAGAGTCTGCATGTTTCTGAGCAGAGCGATTCTGTCAGCACCTTTGCTGACTGTGTGTGTGCTGCCTTCTCTTACTGCTGCGAGTGGTCTCATTGCTGTGGTTCAATTTGCCAACCAAACTGGAAAAATTGGTTTTATGGCAACATAATAGGGTTGACTGAACTTCTGGATCCATGGCAAGTGAGATCAAGGAGGAGAGTCTATACAGTTTCTTGAAAGTCTGCTCAAGTCACTGTGGAAGGGACCAAATTGAGATCTGGAGGGCATCTGCTGGAGCATACTGACAGGTAATTTCCAGCTCCTTGAGCATCCCAATGTACTGCAGAACCTCCTGGTTTCTCAGGATGCAGGTGTATTTGCAGAGTACGTGTTTATTGCTATTTTTACAGCTATGTAAACAAGGAGTAGATCAGTGTGGCCAGGGAGGACCAACACACGATTATCTGGATAGGTAGGCCACGGGTTGGAATCCATTGTACTTTAAATAATAGCTTAAAATCTTTAGCTGTCTGGATTTCCAAACACTGAATTTAATACTGGTTTGTTTGAAAATTCATGTGGTTGACTTTCTGAATTTTTGTGGGCTTTTTTTTGGGTTTATTTCCTTTATTTAGAATTATCAAATTACACTTTTGTTTTTGTGGAAGGAGTATTCAGAAGTCTGAGCTGATGTCTTAAATATTTTTCTCAGATATATAACTAATTTGATAAAGCATCCAGATGATGTCTGGAAGGCAAATATTCATTACTCTGGCTCTAATCTTAACAAAGGACTATTATAATTTGATATAAAAAAAGAAAAAAAGAAAATTTAAAAATGCATTGCAAAACAATATAAACTTTATTTGAACATTAGTAGTGAAATTTATGGTATGGCTTGTACTGTGTGTTTTACTTTAATGTAATTAAAGGACCTTGGTATGGTTTTGTTTCAAGATGCTTCTTTTCTAATGGTGGGGACTGTAATTGGAGAGCTTTCTGCCTGCAGCAGTGAGTGGGCTCGAGACGTCAGGCTTTTTGTGCCTGTGTCTGGAGGATATTTCAGACCTCCTGAGGGAACATTCTCTTTTTGGTGGTGTTAGGTTTGTGCTAGCTTTTTTTTTTCTTTCTTTTTTTCCTGTTCCTTTTGAGATCATAATCTTTTCTATCACTTAATAATGTTTCTCACCAGATCATTCTTTATCGTGGCAGACGCTGTCCTTTTCTTTGCTCCTTTTGCTTGCCACCTCCCTTTCTCTTCTTTATTGCTGATCTATGCCTTTTTATTTTATTTTCTAAATAGAGTTACTTTTTTTACTCTTCTTCCACCATGGTTCTTGTTTTGACCTGAAGAATTCTTGCTTTGCGTTTGAAAACTTTTTTTGCCTCTGTTGACCTTAGTCTCAGCCCAGGATGGCACCTGCCAGGGCTGTTCCTGTGACACCCCTAATACTCCTGTGCCATCAGCTCTAGTCTTGTATCTACTTCTCTTTTCTTCATTGCTGCTTTTGTCAGTTTAGTGGGAGTTTGAAATGTTCACAAGGACACAAGGAGAATTTGCAGGCTAAGGCAGCTGTGGATGAACTGTTGTCGGAATTTACATCCATGATACTCTTTGCGTATTGGTGGCAGAAAAGCACATGCTGAGGAGGAGGAAGAAAGTATAAACAAGTTGTGGTTTACTGATGAAGATATTTAAAGGAATTCTTTTAGCATAAGAAGTTATATTTACAGCTTAAGGGAACTTGCTGGAAAAAAAGTTCTTTAACTAGCTTAAGTGACTGCACTGCCCTCAGTACTGTGACTCAGTGCTGGTAGGAAGAAACTCATAACCTATGGATTTGGGGGGATATTTTATGTATTTAAGCTTTCTCTAGAAAGGCATTTTGCATTTTGTCTATACCCTAATTTTCCAGATTTTTGTTTTTGTAGTATAGGGAGAAGACAGTCAGTGAATCAAGTGGAATAAACTAATGTGGCAATATTTAAAGGGAAAGTGGTTTGAACCAAGACTCTCTTAGTCATAGTGTATCAGCCAAACCAGGACTGTCAAACTCTGCCCTGCCAAAATGAAAAGTAATAAATTCTCTTTATCTGCATTTGCTCTCCTACATCCGTCTAATAACCTGTCTTCATTATGCTGGGGAATAGTATTGATGCTAAACTCTTTTGACTGCAGCTCCAGTCCTTGCAAGTGAAATGTCACACATTTGTTCCTATTGTTTTTCCTTTAACATCATTAAGTGGCTGTAGTTTTTTGGGGACTCTGTAGCTCCATATAGCATAGTTTTTGGACTACAAAACCTCTTTTTTTTGTCTCCCTTATTTAAAATTATTCTCGCTGCATTTCCTAGATGCAACCTTAGAATTTAACTAACTAGCAAAAGGGGCTTCTTTTGAAAAGAATCTTAGATTTGGGAGAATTAAATGAAACATATGCAGCTTATTGTGCATTCTGAAGTAAAATTATATAACAGTATGGCTGGTGGATAAAATACTGTGACAATATCTGCAATAAGGGCCCACTGACATTCTTTTTCCAGTCTGTGTATAATGTAACTGTTTGAGTAATAGATTAAAAATATGTAAAATTTCAAGGCAGCAGCAGTATCAAAATTTTAATTTTATACTGATTTAAAGAATTAAAGAACCCCATTTTAATTATTTTTCACTACCGTCATCTCTTAAGACTGAGTTCATATTTCCTTTGGTTATTCTATCACTATTTCACTGATGCTTAAATGGAGCATTATTTTGTTATTCCTTGCTAATTTGGGTATATCAAAGTAGTGACATTATTTGCATTGTTTCTGGCAAGAAAAGCTCAGATGTGTGAAACCAACTGCCTTCCCTTGTAGGCTCCTCTTCCTCCATCAGCAGCACCTTTGACTTGAATATTATGTGCATTTTAATGTTAGAGTTTTCTGAAGCTGTGTTTATATCAGATGTTTTTGAAAAGGCTTTGTGTTTTCTGAAACTTGTGATATATTACTAAAAATAAGCTGCAAATTTTCAACAAGCTGTACACTTCAGTCACTGGATGGTCTATGATTAGACTATTGGAGTTAGTAAGTGGGAATTGGAATTTGTAACCTCTGTCTCCAAACCCACCAGTGATTCATCCTGTGGCTGTGAAAAAATCACATGGATAGAGGCCTGGGGCACTTTCTTTCCATAAAACTTGAGGAGAATCCTGCTGCACAAGTATGTGTGCAGAAGTATAAAATATTTTTTACAAAACCTGAAAAAAGAGTATTTGTTAAAAATAAACACTTAAAACTAGCTTAAGAGATTGTTACAAGTAAAATGTGACCCATTTTCATGCATCATTTCTTTTCAGCTTTTTCTCCTTTGCCTCTTCTCCTAGTTCAAACACAGTGAACTTGGCAATCCTCATTTGGTAAAATGGTTTTTTTTTCTTTTGTTTATAGCGTTTTATTGGATTAGTTCTTTTGTTCTTTCCTAAATATATTTTTTTCCTTTCAGCAGTTACTTTTTCTTTCTGCTCTTCTTGAGTACAGTGTCTTTGAGTAGTACAACACTTACTGACTTCAATGGTGGAGGAAAAATTTAAGTATTCTTGGCAATTCTAATGCATTTTCTGATTGGCATTCCATAACAATTTTATGAGTGTGAGGTTACGAAAAACTTCAGGGTTTAACAGGGTGTCTTACAATTCTTATTGAGTCCCCTGAATTCTCTATGGAAGAATGCCATGCTTGATGTCTTTCCTACTATCTTTATACTAAACCAAGGTGGCAAAATTAGTAACTTAGTAATAGGGAAACAAGAGGACAATAAAAGAACACTTTTAAGTTTGAATAGAAAACATAGATTCACACAGTGCTGAACATAGCAAGAGTTCATTGAGTAGAAACACTTCTGGAAAAACTCTTGTAATTTTTCTGTTGTGACTAAACATCCTCTTCCATCGGGAATGCTGAAGGAATACAGAAAAAATTTCTGAACAAAGCTCTGATAGAATTAAATCTGCTCAAAGATGTCAAGGGCAACAACAGGAATTTCTATAGGTGTATTGATGGTAAAAGAAAAACAAGGGAAAGTGTGGGACCTCTCCAGACAGAAACAGGAGACCTGGGTACTTGGGACATGAAGGCTGAGGCACTCAATGGCTTTTTTGCCTCAGTCTTCATTGAAAAATGTTCCAGCTACATGAGCTAAGTCACAGAAGGCAAAGGCAGGGACTGGGAAAATGCAGAACTGCCTGCTGCAGCAGATTAGGTTTGAGACCATCTAAGGAACCTGAAGGTGCACAAGTGGACCTGAGGAAATGCGTCTGTGGATCCTGAGGGAGCTTCCAGGTGAGGTGACCAAACCAACATCAATCATATATGAGAAATCACAGCAGTCCAGTGAGGTTCCTATGGACTGAAAAAGGGGAAACATAATTCTATGTGTTATGGAACAAGGAAAATAAAGATATGATTGGTGACAGCTAACATGGCTTTACTAAGGACAAATCATGCCTGACAGATTTGGTGTATTTCTACAACCTGATTACAGCGTTGGTGGATGGGTTGGTCAGAGCATGGTGTCAGTAGCACCAAGGTTGTGGGTTCTTTTCTGTACAAACCTTTCACTCAGAGTTGGACTCAGTGATCTGTGTGGGTCTCTTCCAATGCAGAATATTCTGTGACTGAATCTACCTGGACTTGTGCAAAGCGTGTGACACTCTCTGGCACAGCATCTTGGTCTCTGCACTGGGGAGACATGGATCTGACACATGGATAACTCAGCACATATGGAATTGGCTGGTTAATGGCACTAAAAGAACTATGGTCAATGGGACAATGTCCAAGTGGAGACCAATGACAAGTGACATTCCCGAGGGGTTGGTTTTGGGACTGGCGCTGTTGAACATCTTTGTCAGCAAGGTGGACAGTGGGATAAAGCTCTCCCTCAGCAAGTTGGCTGACATCAACAAGCTCTGTGGTGCACTCCAGACACTGGAGGAAAGGAATGACATCCAGAGGCATCTTGTTCCATCTGAGAGGTGGGCCTGTTCCAACATGATGAATTTCAATAACACCCAGTACAAGATCCTGCACCTGGATCAGGGAATCCCAAGAACAGGTAAAGGCTGTACAGAGATTATTCTGAGTAGAATGAGAGCAGCCCTGAGGAGAGAAGGACTTGGTGTGCTTGGACCTGAGGAGAAGGTGTTGGTAGATGAGAAGCTCCATATGACCCAGCAATGTGCACTCACAGACCAGAAATCCTGAGTTGCATCATCAATAGAAGCAGATTGTCCAGATTATAGATGTTAATAATTCTGATGCTTACAACATTATAATTTTTGTCCAGTTAACCAAGCATGCAGTACACACTTGTGTAAGAAACAGAGTATTCATGGAGCTATGGTAGCAGGTAGCCTTTATCCTGGGTGTGCTGTAGTAATGGTTTATGCTTACTCTTTATTTAAAAATAGCAAATCATCAGGGATGAGTAGTTTTTACACACTCTTCCTCTAGATGGAACCACTCTGCTGCTTCACTTGGATGAAATACTATTTGTTTAACAGCTGCAGAATGTTTTGCAGTGTGTATTTGCAATCATGCATCTATGTTCACATGTGCATGTGTGGCCTGGAGCAATCTGTGTGGCATTAGAGTGTGATGCAAGAGAAGTGATGCTCCTAGGGTTTGTGTTGCATCTGGAAATAAATAATTTGAAGGTAGTTTTTGCATGCTTTGATCTGTTACAGAGTAATAAAAATTACTATCTTTATGGGAATAATGACCTATTTATTCTACAGCTGGTGAAATGTTCATCTTGTCTATCATCTCTGTAAAGCCTATTTCAGAGTTTATAACCAGCCTAGTAGCAATAACACTTCCAATCTTCACATTTTATAATCTTTTCTGCTTATGGATTTGTGCAGAGAACTTGGTTGACTATATAAGACATTGATACCTCTATTTTCAGTAGAAACATCTTGCTTCATTTATTACTTTTCTGTTTCCATTTGTTCCTTCCAGAAACTATCCCAATCAAAATGTCTTTCTTATTCTTTACTAAAACTCTTCCCACGTTTTCTGATCATGAGGTTTTTTTAGGAAGTTGTGAATACAAGTTTTCTAAGGTTCCTCTGCTTTTTCTTCTTGTTTATCCAGTTGTTAATGTGAGCTACATGTATTACATAATATACTCTACATAATGTTTTCTTTGCATTGTGAGCCACAGATTTTACTTAGGCTGGATAGTTTAGTATTTCTAAGAACAGCACTCTTTCTAAGGCCTGTGTCACTGCAGGCCGTGCAAGATTCAGAAGATAGACTGGTTGGATTAATTATCTGCTTAATCAGAATCAAATATAGTAAAAGGTTGTCCAAAGGAGAAGAAAAAAAAATGTTGTAAATGTTGTAACAAAACAGGATTTGATTTGAGAGGAAGACTAACCACAGAGTTCTGCACATTGGGAGGAAATAAATTAAGTCTCAGTGACAAATGTTGAGGGAGAATTCAACGATCAGGTTAATTATAAAATGCTAGGTGTTTCACCAAAACCAGGTATTTAGCAGGAGTTGTATCCTGAGGGTAAAGATGTGCAGAAAGATGAAAAATGGAATAGAAACACAGGAATGTCTGTGGAAAGGAAAGATTCAGCTTTCTTACCTTAGTCTTCATAAAAAAATTAACTGTTGACTGCTTTGGAAGGTTTAGGGAAATATTTTTCTTTTTGTTTTAATCTAACAAGGGTTGGAAAGCTCCTGGATTATGACATACCTCATCCAAGCCTATTGTGAATCAAATAATTCATCCACTCTATTTTTTAAGAAATACCCTCTTTGTCCAATGTGTGTGCAGGGTGACCAATGGTAACAGAGTTTGCCCTGGAAAAAGATGTCCTAGGGTCACATGAGTCTGAGTGTCCCAGTCACTGGTGGGGGAACTGAGACAGCAGTTTTTAAATGGGTCTGCAGTGACCTTGCCAAGAAAACGTTTCAGAACTGTTTCCCTTGTTGTGATCTATGATGATACATCTTCCCATCCTTATGGAGTAGAATTTCTGAAAAATTAAAAAGGTTTAACAAACAAACAGAAATCAAAAAAACCCGGCAAATCCCTCCCATCACAGACACACACACACCCCTACACCGAAACCCAAAATTAATTAAGAAGGTTTCTTAGGAAAGCTGGAGAATTGCACAGCAAATCTCTCCTGGTCTGAAATGCAGTGACCTGGCTCAGCCTTGCCATTGCCAAGCTCCTGCCAGCTGCAGACAAAACTTCCTGCAGGGGACCTTTCCTCCAGGTGTGCCTTTGAAAATATGTTTATGCCAAATATTTTCCTTTTATTTTATACTTATTTTTGAAATTGCTTTGGATTCAAAGGGATAAGACATTGTGTCATCATGTTTTCATGCTAGTACTGTTACTGACAGTTAAGGAGTTGACCCCAGCCTTAGTTGCGTTTCTAAGCTGAATAAAGTGATCCTTGTAAATTTTGACAAAAAATGCCAAAGTACTGTAGACTGAAATAAACCTCAGGCATGAATCAAATAACTTTTTCTTCAAAGAGAGAAATAAAAAGGAGATAGAGCAGAGAAGATAAAAACTCCTTCCAGAAATAGTGGTATTTACCTGTGGTACAGGCAGAGATCACAGAGGTGGTTTTTGTTCAGTGAATTCTCTGCAGTCACTCATGGCTGGATTCAAAGGAAAAATCTCTGTCTTGTGCAAAGCTTGCTCACAGTACAAGTTGTTATTGTGAGGCTGTGTCTCAGGAACACTCAACAGAAAGACTTTCTGTACTCTTAGAGAAATGGCATGGTTATAGGCAGAAAAAAATTCATTTTCTTAGATACTGTAAAAATACAAAAGGAATAGCGTAACTGTTTGGCATTAGGGAAGTCATATATACTCTAGAAAAAATAAATGTATTCAGAGTACATGGATGGTAGACAAGACAGAAAAGAGGTTTATGACTACTGCAGTAAAATAAAAAAAGTTGTTCAAGAACAGTTCAACTAGCTGGAAATAAAAAATTTGTAAAACTGCCAAAGTCAGTGGGACCCAAAGCAATTTGCTGATTGAATGATGTTCACATGTGCACGTGCCTGTGGGTTCTGTTTAGTTTCTGTACTTTCATGCTGTAAATTTAGAGCATGATAAAAAAGGACAAATTAGACCACAAAATAGAACTTGTAGTCAGTAATTTCTTTAGAGCTTGTATTTTTTCTCCTCTGTGTGTAAGTCTCTGGGGTGCTCTCCAAATATGAAGATGTATGAATCACAAACTGAGAGCAGCTTTTCTGTCACTTAGCTATCACATAACATGGGGATCTCTGCCCTAGAATGTCGATTTTTTAAAAAAAATTATTTTTAATAAATGATTGAAATCTCATTCCTTGATTAAATACAGCAAATTACATGAACAGTTATTAATACAAGAATTTGTTTTGCCTAGAAAAGTTGTGAATGCCCCATCCTTGGAAGTGTTCAAGGCCAGATGGAGCTCTGAGCAACCTGATCTAGTGAATGGCATACTGCCCATGGCAGGGGGTTTGGAACTGGAAAATCTTTGAAGTCCTTTGCAAACCAAAAAAATTCTATGATTCTATGAATATAAGTGACTAAATAATTGAGGTAAATGCAAAAGTGTTGCTGTGATTTCAATAGGTTAACTTTTTCAGTTTGAACTTCAGAACTCAGTGTATGTCCCAAACTGAGAGGTGCAGTGTGGTGTCCTTATCATGACATTACAGACCAGTTTGTCCAAGCTGAAGGGCTGGCCAGTAACAGTGACCATTAGGCCCAAGGAAAAATTGATTATAAGAAATTCCTTCTTTCTGGATTAGAGAATTGTTTACATTTCCCAATAAGAACTGGATGAGAAAATAAAATGTGTCAGTTACTCACAAGTCAATAGGGTAAAGTCTGTTGCCCAGGGCAAGTAAATTGGATGAACTTAAGGCCTATTTGATGGAATTGTAATGGAGTTTTGCCAAAACTAGATGCTAACTCCAGGAAGCTGGAGAAGGTATGATCAGGACTGTTTTCAGCCACCAAGGCTGGTTCTCCTGTTTTGGTTTCAGCTTGTTGAGGCAGGATGTCTGTGCCAGCCCAGCACCAAGAAGAATATATGGGAACATGTGGGCTGCTGCTGTGCTAGGTAAACCTGTTCTCCAGATGCTCTAAAGTCTCATGAAATGAGACTCTCTTGAAATGAAGTTTCAAGACTTTGCCAGTGGCTGCACTTTGCTGTGAAGGAGGACAAAGTAGAGAACCCAGGAGAAGCCATCGCTGCTGTCCTCCTGCAGCTCCTCCTCCTGCAGATTCCTGCCTCTTCCTGCCTCCTTCTGCCTCTTCCTGAGGAGGAGGAGGAGGAGGCTGGAGTAATGCTGATCTCTTTCATCCCTCAGTGCCTCACATGTGCTCCTGAACTTGCTCTGCTGCTGGAACATTTAATTTGGTGCATGAGGGATGACGTAATTTGTGGCCTTTTTCCAGTTCACTACTCTTGATTATACTGGATTGTGTTGGGCAGCCCGGGACGATCATCTGTGTATATAACACAAAAATATTTCCTGGCCAAGCTGAACTTCATTTAATTACCTTTTCTTTGTCCCCTCTTCTGCATTTTCTCTCCAGAATGTCTCTTTGGCTTTAACTACTAAGACAGAGCCAAGTGTTTTCCCTTGATCTGCCCTGGGCTGGCTGCTCTGACCACTCTTGCTGTCTATAACACGAGAAGCAGAGGTACAGATCCATCATACCATACAGATCCATCCATTTTGCCTGTAGCATATACAAATAGGCATGAGGAAAGAGACATTTAAAAAAGGCTGTATAAGCCAAAATATTTCTTGATGCATGGTCTTCAAACATTGCAATATTTTCTTTTAACAGCATTTTTGAGATCATTGTTTGTTTGAAATCAGTGCTTTGCAGTATGTTGCTTGTCCCTGAGGAATGATGTGACATGGTAGGACAGACTCTGATTTGAACTGGCTTTCCAGTGTTGATTTCATTGATTAAAAGACAACATTGTAAGAGCTTAAAATGAAACTCTCTCTCTGAAAGGTTTTCACAGTTCTAGTAGTGATTTTGGATGTCACTCTTCTAACCTCCTAATTGTTTTTAGCAATTTGGGCTTGAAGTGCTTGATGATGTTGTCTACAGCAACATCCAATAAACTCTCTTATTGCTATAGTCTAGGGTATTTGACTTTTCAGTCCACTACATTTTTCAGTTGATAGCCACAGGAAAACAGGATCATCTGATGGTATAGTTAATTGGGGTTAGAAGTAAATAAAATGTTAAATTTTTGTTTCCCCAAGCACTGCTTTTCACAGCTTTGCTTGTGTGTGTACAATGTTTTCGTTGTTTTGTTGTAATAAAATATGGCAAATGAGTCAGCTCTTTTTTTTTTTTTTTTTGTCTCTGTGTATTGTGAAGGAACTGTTTGAGTGGTCATAAGACAAGGAACAGAAAAATAAAAGAAGAAAATATTCAAGTCATGTCAGTAACTCATAGCAGAGGATATTACACAGCTATTTAAATAATTGCATTAAAAAGCATTTATTTAACATATATGTATTTGGATGAGAGATGTACATGAATGGTTGGGGTAGTAACTTCCACAGTGTTTCCACTGTACTTTTGATTTTCTTACATAAGAATTGTACAAAACTTTTCAGGTATAGAAACTATTAATACAATACAATTAATAACAATTTAAAAAGAGAGATAAAAGAATTTCTTTTGCTCACTGAGGAATTTTGAGAAATTTTGTTTCATAGCAGCGTTATTAGAATTAATATACTACTTCAGGAATTGATACCTTTCTTAAGATGTAGTACATCTTCTTTTACAGAAAGGTTTGATTTGCCTTGCCACTGATTACTGATAGTTTCTTTTGATTATTTTTTCTTAGTGGTTTTGAGTACAATTTAATATGTGACACTCACCATCTCTTAAATTTCAGTTCTTTGGGTATTTTTAGGACTTCCGTTATTATTTGTATACAATGAACCGAAATGCCACTGAAATACTGCATTTACATACTCTTTAAGTTTTCCTTTGCCATGAGCATGTAACTAATTTTCTACTTATAAATATCTAACGTGAATTTTTCATTTACCTCTACAGCATGATGCAGAAGCCAGTAAAAATCTGATGTTTCTTGTTTTCCCTTTCTTTTGGTGAGCCACTTTTTTACACTTCCCTGCATTATTAGGAAGCTTTGTTTTTTTCTACTGCTGAATAGGATAGATATGGAAAGAAGTTTTTATCCTACCAACCTTAGAAACTAACTACTGGAACAGATATTGTATGTTATTAATATCCATATAATTTCTTCCTGTTCTGAGAAGCATCATCTCTGAGTCAGCTGCAGTATCTCAGCTAATATATTTTGAAAATATGAGTGATGATTATAAACTATGACAAATGCTGAAGAATTATTTTTGAGTCAAACTTTGAGTTATCTGAATCTTGGTTGGCCTTACAGCTTTGCAGCTGGGGCTTCTTTGTGAATCCATCCCATTTTCTCCCCTCTCTGCTGGGCTGTAGCAGCTGGGCAGCAGCCTTCTTGCCTTGCTGCCTGACTCCTCCATTCATCCCAGCTGCATTGACTTGTGTCTCATCCTTTCTGCAGCCTGGCCATGTATTTCTCTATGTAAAGAACAGCAGTCATGGCTTGCAGCCCATGTCACAGTGTGTTATGCGTGCAAAGGCTTTTCTTCAATGATCTTCATTAAGCAGTGCAATTGTAATGTTCTAATTGCTTCACAAACTTCAATGAGCAAATTGGCAGCATTTTTTTGCAAGGTCACAGTCTTATTTCTGTTTTGTATCTAGAGAGTAGGCACAATAATTCCAGCATCTGCTTGTTCTGAAGAGACAAAATGAATGATTTGGGTAACATGTACCTGTTTCAGCCACAGCTCTGAACTGAGAGCAGTGGCTGTGAAGCTTGTTGCAGCCAAAATCAATACATACATTCATATGGTTTCTATTCTCGTGGTGATGGTGCTGGAACTTTTGTTAAAACCTTTAAAAAAAGGAAAACATGGCATAAGAAAGCACTGAGATTAGAAGTCAGTTATTTGAAAGCCAAAACATCCTAGAATTCTATGTATATGCTGCAGCATGGTATTTAAAGACCAAGAACCAAATTCTCTTTTTCTTAGATTGTAGCTGTATTCAATACTGGGTGGCTCATATGGAGGGGAAAAACAATCAATTTTCTTGATGTGAGACATCAATTTCTTTCTGAAGGCAGAGCTAACAAATATAGGGCAGGAAGGGAGAGGAAAGTTTTAGAAGTAAAATGGAAATAGATTTGGTGCTTACTTGGCTTTTGGCAAGGCTGAACATTTTTGCTTAAATCAGAAATTCTGTTAATAGCCTAAGTGTCTTGTGTACCACCATTTGGGAATAACCAGCTTAAAACAGGTCTGTGATCTCAAAATTGAAGTGATGAAGATTTGTTTGCAGAACTGCTGAGCATGCAATGCAGAGAAAATCCACAAGTGTGCTCTAAATACAGAAAGCTTTACGGAATGTTAAATTCTTCAAAGGATCAGACCAGAATCCTCTCAGACTAGATTCCTCATTAACTAATGGACTCATCTGGAATATATTCCAGCTATCAGATGAGAATAACAGCAGCTGCTTCCCTCACAAGCGTGTTCTGAAAATGTGCTCATTAAAGAGAAAAACTATTGGATATTGCAGTGACTGTACATAAAATGTCATTTCAGAAAGGAGAGGGTGCATGGTGCAGAATGTTTCTGTCATTTTAGGTTTATTGTTCAGCATTGCTCCTCTCATGAGGACCTTCTCTTTTCCATAATGAGATTTGTGTCCTCTGGCATTAAAGATTGCACCATAGGTCCTACTTATTAACAGGGTTAATTTCTGAACTTTCTAGTCGTTTTAGCACCTAAATTTTCAACCTTTATTGTCTTTTATTTAGTTATATTTTAGCAGTAGGTTTTTTTTTTTTTCATGTATGCCAATAGCAGCAACTTAGCTGCTTAAAGTAAAATTCAGTATTTGAAACTCCTTCTGTGTGAGGGAATAAATTTAGTTCGTTTTATTTGAGCACATCTGGCAAGCCATTAGCAGCTGCTGCTCTGAAATTCTGTGAACTGAGTTAATATTAAGAAGGAGAAAGCTCAAATGCCAGCTGTTTTTCAGCTTGTATGTACAGGACCAAGTGTGTATTTATTGTCACAGTATATAGGGGCAGATCTGGTCTAATCCATTCTATGGCAGTGACTGTAAGATACCTTTGTGTTAGGTGCTAATGTAACAGACTCTAGACTTATATTCTTCAACTTTCAGAATGGAATAAGGTAATTTCTCTGTGAAATATTTTCTTTAATATGTCTAGACATGGCATATTTGAAACAGAGCTGTTTCTTATAACTGCTTAAGGTCTCATTGAGAATTTTTCACTGCACAAAGTTTCCACACTGCTGGATTTATATCCAGTCATGTACCTTTGTATTCCACCCGTCCAACTACTAGAGTTTGAATCCCAGTGCACTTATTGAAGGAATCATCCACTCTTTTATCTGGGTCCCAATCATTTAAAGCTACAGGTAGTGCTTCAGCTCCATAAGACTGAGTAGACTTATGAAAGAAGGGGATCTAATTAAAAACTGTGTGCATGTAAACCTTCTTTCTGGTATATGCAATGCAGAGTGTAGACTAGAAATAAGCAGAGGACTGTAATTATTTAAAAATCAGATAGTCTTTTCCAGTGGGAAATACACACATTTTATCTCTGTCCCAGTCACATAAGCAGTTTCTAGAGTTTCTTTTAACAAAATAAGAAGTTTATGTTGGCACCTTGGAAAAGACCTTAATATTATTTTAATACCCACAAACAAATCACGGGCCATCCACAAATTGAATTCTTGCAATCATAAACCCGTTGCATTTATGCAAATACATTAAATAATCAGTGTAAAGTGACAGATGATGCTTGAAGCATAATCTAGGTCTGTATCATGATTAGATAATAATATTATGTTATTATTTAGGAAGTCCTAGAAAAATGGCATGTTGTCATGCAGACTGCATCTGTCTGTCACGTTCACAGTGTCTGTCAGTTGGACTTAATTTTTTACATTTTTTAATGTTTTTTATCAGATTGCCTTTTCTATGTCACCATCTTTTCTATTTTTTGTTTTCTTCTTTTCGAGGTAAAATATCAATATTTTAGGATAGTACTGTACCTTTTTACCTCATAGCTCAAATTCATACTTAAATTTATACATATATTTGAATATGATTCAGGTAGGTCACCTTCCTTGTACATTTTATGAAAAAGCACATTTGAATTTGGAAAAAGCACATTTGAATTTAGGAAAAGCACATTTGAATTAAATGCTCTTGGTGAGTTGTGTGGATACTGTCAGTAGGATTTGCAGATGTTATCCCAGGGAAGGATGATGCTTCTCAAGTTCAGTGCTTAGATGCCACATAGGTACAGTTTGGACTAGATCCACATCTGAGCAGCAGCAAGCATGTACACAGAGCACTTTAGGTACATAGGGCTGCTCTTTGATGCTTTGTGATGAATCTGTGAGCCTCCAACAAACTCTTCCATCTGGAAATGGTCTGAAACGCTCCCCTGTAAATCCATGCAGCTACTGAAAACAGGACTGCTCTTCTCTCGTTTATAAAGACAGCGCAGTCTGGCTTGTTTCCACTGCACTGTTTCTCTTTTAATGGACTGCTCCAAAAGCTCTCATACTGTGCAGTGAAGCATAAGTATTTTGCAAATGGTACTGGCCCATGTGCTGAGTGAGGAAGCAGAGGTCTTCCTGTATAATCCGATTTCAATCAACTCACTCTAATCACTACTGATAGTTGCAAAATTTAGCCTGGATCTGCACTGGTAATCTAGATTGACAGGAGGTAAAAGTAAAAGGACAGAAGGGCAGAGGAACAAAGAGAAACGAGCAGAAACAGTGATTTTCAGCCTTTGCTTGCTGCTGTGGGACGCGTGTCGGTGCCGGCGGTGAGCCCAGCGCGGCGGGAGGCTGCGGCCAGAGCAGGTGCCCTCTGCGGGGCTGGAGTGGCAGCCAGCACACCACGGGCACAGACAGGGCAACAGGTACCTGCCTGAGCTCCTGGCATGCTTTGTTTATTGACAGCCAGGTCCTAACTCTCTTTGTTACTCCAAAGATCCTGGGGTCGTGAAATAGTCAGGCACAGCAGCAGTTAAACAGTGCAGGCAGCCACTGTGTGTGTGTCTGACATCCTCGGAAGGCGAGGGGCTCCCAGTGCTGGGCTTCATCCTCCTGCGAGATCAGTGCTTGGCTGGAAGCTTGGAGGATAACTGGACTCTGCATGTTCTCACTGGGCAGGTGAGGTGTCTGAGAGAGTAAGTCGCTTTGACTTTTGGTTTTAACTTCTCAAAGGGAAGAGCCGACTTTGGATTTCATGGATATGCAGAAATACAGCCAGCTGCTGCTGAAGACAGATATGTCTCAGTTTGATTGGATTGCACATCGGGAAGAAAAATGACTTTTTTTATTGTTACCTGACCACATGCTCAGTGTGCCTGCGTCAGCCAGGCCAAGGAACTCCACAACCTGGGGTAATCAAGGCACCTGGAATACCCCTCCATCTGACTTTCCATGCTGGTGGGGCTGTTGTTGGTCGTTTCAGCCTTGCATGTTGCCATGCTAAAAACACCCAAGGCTAAAAATGTGTCCTGGGTAAGTACAGAAGTGTGAACAAAGTTTCTATAAGTATGGATTTTTCAAGTATATGTGAATATGCTTTTCTCTATATATGTGGAAGTATAAACTTAGACTGAGATGTAAGGTAGATGTAAAGATTATAAGCCATTAAAGATCAGAATTATTTAAAATATTTCTAAGATTTAGGAAAAAACCCCATTCTTTTGAGCACTGGTATTTTGAAGGAGCTGCACTAGGAAATATAATGACAGACTTTCAGTTTACTTGCATATTATATATACTTAGAATTTCAACTTACTTGTATATTATATATACTTTCCATCTATGCTAGTACAGGGTTTGTGCTATGTACTTTTAAATCAATTGAAAAATTTTTGTGGCTTTTGAGATGCAGACTTAAGACTTGAAAAGTAAGGTTTAAAAATTTTGAGGGGATTAATGAACAACTGTAGTTTAATTTCTATGTTTTTATATTTCAGTGGTTTGATACTGTAGGTGTTGTCCTATGCAGTATGATTCACATCTTTAAACACTATTTAAAAATCACAAGAGTTGTTCCTGTACATTGTAACAAGTTATAAAACACAGTGGGATGAGGGAGTCCACATTCAGTGTCTCTTCTGTTGACTTTCTTCTTTTTTACTAAGAAAATACATTGTTATTTTGTACTTATCAATTATTTCTGTATCAGAAACAAAGATTCCTGTGGGGGAATAAAGTAAGCCGTGAAATATAATTCCTGAGTTAACAGTGCCCTTTGCTCACCCCCATCATGTATGATTATACAACACTAGCAGCACACAGCTTGCTCTACCGAATAAGTACAATATTATCAAATCCCAGTTCCACACAGAGTCCTGGAAATGCTGGCATCTGCTCAGTAGATAGCTTTGGGGCTTCTTCAGTGACCTCACCGAGCCCCAGATACTGCCCCAAGTGCTCCCCATAACTGCATTACCTTGTCTGCAGTGCTGGGGTTGTTCAGGGGTAAACGATATCATTGCCAGGTCTGAGGTTCAGATACCTTCCCTTCCCTGCTGTGAAAATGCATTAAGTTTCACATCACTTAGACATTTAAGTGTGTCCATGGAGCAGGCTGTGGTTGAATATGAGCCTAGTTGAGAGAGCTTTGTATCCTCCAGTTTCTGTACTGAGGGATAAACTGCTCACATACAGAGTGTCTCTTCTTGGAAGTAGAAATCTCATAAGTCTGCAGCTGTGGTGGGCTCCAGGTTTGGCTACTTAAATATAAGATATATTTAAATATATCTGTTTCTGGTGATTATATTGGAGAATGCTGAAATACTTACTCTTACTCATAGTTTTGCACTGTGCAGTACTCCCCAACGATAAAATAAATAAGTCCTTTCTTGGTCTCCATCCTTTCATTACCAAATTGCATAAAAAAAGGAAATAGATCCATGTTGTCATGAAAACGGTACATTTTGGTAATTATTTGAACTGGATGATTGATACAGAGTTTATCTATCATAGCATAGCCCTACATTGCAGACATTAATGACCGTTAATTGTTTCACTAAACCCAGAATTGCGCATGTGAAATGTATAAACTATAAACTGATTTGAAAATTCCAGTTCAAAAATGACAAATTACATGATTGGAACTGTGTGCTATATGAAGAAATAGATGCAGCATCCAAACCACTGCATGCAGCATCTGGGATTACTTCTATTTCATGTACCATTTTTTTCCTTTGAATAAAAACCACGAATAAACCTGCAGAAATTATCTGTAAGGATTTCTGACTTAATTTTTAACTAAGCGTGTTCTATTAGTAATTTGCAATTGTAACTGGATAGCTGTTGGTGCAAAACAAAGAAATTAGTAATTATAAAAGGATGGAGATAGTTTTATCTAAGTCTTGCATTCATCTCTTTCCCTTTGGTTTTCTTGGGGGGTGTGTGCTTAATCACTTAATCTGTCTTTTGCAATGTAATATAAAAGTTATTCACTTCCATCACTTGATGGAAGGTGTCACTTCCTTAGGAGGTATAATTTGTGACGGGTACATTGACTGAGAAAAATAATACCTATTGCTCTGAGGATGCTTAAAGCAAGTAAAAACAATAGTAGTTTGTTTTTTTTGTTTTTGAATGCTTTAATATTTTGAAAACCTGTCATACCCTACAGTGAAGTACAAGGGCACCTTAGAGAATTAGATACCTGCTCAGAGTATCACTTGGTTTAAATCCCAACAAGTGGAGATTAACTTCAACTCCTCGAAAATCTGGATTTTGACTTTGGAAGTTTTACCTGTCTGGAGATTTGATCTTGCCCTTTGTGCATATGCAATGAAAATACAAAGGTCCCAGGATTAATCACAAAGATAAAAGTGCATGATAAATATTTTGGCTGTAATCTGGCAAGATGCTTTGACATCTGCTGAAATTTCAGTTTAATTTTCACCTGCTTAAAATTCAAGATTTTGGCCACTTTTTGGCAACTACTTTGCTGAATCAGAGTATTTGCTAAATCTTTGCTATTCTGTAATTGAAGTTGTCATTTGATCCTTGTATCTTTAGCATATAATGATTTGAGGACAGAAACCATGCTATGCTGCTGTATTTAAAAAAAAAAAAAAACCAACAAAAAAACCCAAACCAAACTGCTTGACTGCATAATTTATAGTTCCTCTTCAAGGCTCCAAGGTGTCTACCTGAGTGCCTTCCCTCATGAAAAAAGAAAACCCAAACTTTCTGCAGCCTTTAAAAACTAGGCAGCTTCTGCAGCCTTTGCTAAAGTTTTGCACCAGTGTGTCTGATAATCCCTGACTGCTGCAAGCACCCTGGCATCAGAAATTGCAAGGCTTAGAAGTTAATATCTAATGTCTTTCAAGAGCTGAGGAGCCATCAACTTTTAGTGGGTTGTTGTTTCTTTCCCAGAGGTGCTTCAGACCCCATTTGATAGATCTCCATGTCTTTGATAAAGATTCTGTGAATATCAGCCTTGGTTTTGTGCTGAAATCAGGAGGTGTGGGGTCTGGCTTTTTAAAGGCATTGAATGGTCTACTAGGAGCTGTGGGGACTTTAAATTATGTAGACAGTGTTTTCAGTTTTATCTCTCTAATGTCTGTTGGTGCTGCCACACGTGAAAATTTTTGAAAATCACTGGGAAGAACTGAAGCTGACCTAGGCAAGATGACTGTAAAATCTGTTTGTCATCTAGTGCCTTGGGGTTTTTTATATTTGATTTGCAAAATGAATTCATTCAATTATCCCCCAATGGAATAATTTTGTTAAATTGACTCCTATTGACACAAATTTAATTTTCATTGTCTAATATAAGCAATTTGAGTGTTTGTTACGTTATGTAACAAAGCTACCTTTGAGCTCTGTGACAACTGTAGGTAGGACCTGTACCTGTGGAAAAGGCAGTAGGTTACCATAAATGCACTTATGGGGCATGGTGTATTTCTTTCAACTATATTTTTTACCTGAGCAGCAGATGGTTGTGAGAAATCAAAAGAAAGGAACTTTGAAATTTGAAATACCGTAGCATCTTCAAATTATGGTTTTGTGCATGTTAATGAAAGATATGTCCCCTATGGTTTCTGTAAACTACTTGGCTGTTCTGTTATAGCAGCGTATTGGAGGAGTAAGCACCTTCCAGCATTCTGTAAAAGACATTTAATTGTGACCTGATGTGATTTTCAAGGGTAGCACCATCTCAGGGTTCTAACTACAGCCTTTTTTACCTGTCCAAGCATCCTCTGGCCTTTGGAACCGCATGAGCCCTGCTGGAGGGCCGCAAATCTTGATTCTGCGCCAAGGCAACCTACTGAGCAGAAAGGTCATTGAGCCACAAATACCCCAAATAAATTCTAGCTCTTTAGCTGAAAGCTGTAGAGCTGCTTGCCATACTCTGCTGTCAGTAGTTATAGATTGTGGTACCCACTGCAAAAAAAGAGCAAAGTCTGTGTGGCTCTTTGGCAGAATAGCTCTTCTTCCCTGAAATTCAGGTTGGGGTGGGTAGGAAATTTGCTGCATTGTTGTTACTGTTAGTAGAATGCTGGTGAGTGCACACATAGTATGTTTCTGCTATTTAAATTTAGTATTTAAATTGAGATACCAGTGTGGATATTAAAGAGATAAATCTTCTGAATTGCACTGATTCTTTTATCTCTGTCTTCTTACTTTATAACACTCTGTTGTACACCTTATATCACTCAGGTTCAAAGGAGTGGAGTTTACAGAGGAGGAAGTCTGACTTTTATGTAATTAATGAAATTATAATTCCTGGTGAATTCCCTCAGCTAATAAGAGGGATTGATATTTCTATCTCACTTTATTACTTAAAAAGTAACATGGTGATACATGTAGTGTTGCAAAGGTACAGAAAGTGAATGAGAAAAGAAGAAAAATAGAAAGTATACAGTGAAGTATGCTTGAAATGTCATGAATTGTGGAAAAAAAGGAATGTTATGTAGTCAGATAAAAAGGGAGAGCAGGGGATAAAATTCTAAGAGAGAAAATAGAGAAAAAGAAAAGGACATAGAAAAGAAAATAGAGCTTTGAATCTTAAGATATGCAATATTATTAGAAAGGAAGGATTAAATAAATGCAGAAACACAAAGAGGAGGATGTGGCTACATTAAGAGCTCTTTTTTTATACATTTAGGGTCAACATGAAAATAGGAGATGACAGTGGAAAAAGCTTGGAAATAATAGGAAAGTTATCTGAGGATGATTTCATGTTTACCCTGAAACATGAAAGATAATGGTAATAGGAATGAAATTTGATGGGCTTCTAACAGAGGACAAAAGGTTCCCTTGGATGAATTCTCTTCAGTTGAGGTTCTTGAGGCACACGGATGAGAAGAAAGCTTGGAGAGAAGTACCTGCTATTCACAGGCTTGCTATTGCTGCTGCTCTGCTGTGAGTTAGTATTGATCTTGTAAAGAGACTGCGAAAGTGCTTGGAGTCAGGAAATAGTGAAGGTGCACACCTCACCTGTCTGTGAAACAGTAATAAAACTATTGCTCATTTCATAGCATTCTTTTAAAATGTTACTGAAGGAGGGTAAGCTGGGGTTTGATGGAAGGTCTATGGAGAGAGCTCCTGACTGCAACAGCATCTCCTTGACTTGAAGTTGTATCCATGCAATAATTGCAGGAGTATGTGCCTTAAAAGACAATCAGTTACTCAACTCTGGCTTGCATGGAGGACTTTCATCCTTTGATAAATCATGGCTCTCGACATTTAAAGATTGACGCAGCTGAACAGCTGTAGATATTTTTTATCTGAAATGTGCCATTATTGGTGAAATACAACAAAAAAGTCTTGTGTGTTACATTGCTTATGAAGTTCTGTTTCTTTTCAGTAAATTGGTGGGTGCTGTTTTGGTTCTGTCTTGTCCTGTTCTAGTGTGTGTTAATGTGAAACAATACTCACTCTGTCAAAAAACCATTGACTGAAATGATATTGTAATTTGCTTTCTTTCTGGTTCTTTTCAAGTTCTTAGTTCCTAGTGGAGACAGTTCTTAGCATTCCTGAGTAATAGAGCAAGTTTCCTCAGCAAACTTCTTATGACACGTTTGGCTCTCTGTGCTGGCAGCACAGGTTTTTTTCTATTAATAGAGGCAGGTCTGGGTTGTCTCCATCCTTCAGAGGAAAACCTTTTGTGAAAGCTCCTGTGGCTGCTGGATTGTCTTCCTTTGGTTGCACAGGGCTCTAGCGGTGTCCTGCAGAAAATTCAGGGGATTCAAAGCATTAGGAAAGAAAAAGCACAAAGCTCAGCTACATATTATCCCTTCCTCTGTTTTCTCTTGTACTTCTTTATCAGTGTAATTCCCACTGATTTTGGTTGGAGCTGCATTCATAATCTGATTAGCAGAAAGGTCATCCAGACATGCAGAACTTTAAGTAGTCTGCTGTAAGCTACAGGACTTGCTTCCCTTGACATTTCTGAAAGTTTTCCCTTGAGTCAGAGGAACCAGGGTTCTGCCACATCCCAGAGCAGCTGGGCTGTGCCAGGGAGCAGAGCTGCATGGATGGCAGTCTCTGCAGGAATCACGGCCGGTGTGCACAAGGCTGGGACTGCACTCACCCTGCTGCCACCGTGGGTCCGGGCTACATGGGGGGGGGTGAATCCTATCCACAGCCCTGCCTGACTCAGCCTGCATGATCCCTGACATTCCAGCCTGCAGTCAAGTCTGAAAAATGAATTGGTGGTGCATTCCAAATTGGAATCTATCATTCATTTTAGCAGTTCTGTACAGCATGCTGAGGTCGTGACTGCCAGGCAGCAATTTTAGAGTTTGAGGGTGATTTGTGTTAAGGTAAAAAGTTATTGTTGACTGACTTCATGCAGTAAGGAGAAGCTAACTTTCCCAGAATATTTTTTCTTAATGCTGTGCAACAGCATGCACAAGCATTTACAACAGATTTCTAATTGCTGCATCTAATTTCTATGGATTTTTTTAACCTCACAGGGATGGGCAAGAGGAATATGCCTTCCACTTTTTAAGATGCTAAAAAGATGGGTTTTTTTCCACTATCAAGACTCAATTTAAAAAAAAGCAAAAGTTAACAGTTGACCCAATAACAAGTGATTTGAGCTGCCTTGAAGTTTCTTGAAATTTTTAGAAACTTTTAATTTTTCTGGGACAGAGGAGAGTGTTGGGAAAAAATACAAACCTTAGTTTGAAAGTAAGGCTGTCACAGATGAAATAGAAAGTGAAAATACAGATGCATCTGTGGACAAAAGGAAATTGTGCCTCTTTTTTGCAGCAGTACTTATACTGGCCTTGGACATTAAAATCAGTATACAAGAATGACGGCTGTATACTCGAGTGGTTTAGTTATTTCTATTGTAATTTCATTTTTAGTTTCCTAAGGTTTTTGTCCCTACTAAAACTGGAGTTGCTTGCAATATACATTTATAATGTAATTTTCCTATATTTGAATTGCAAAGATTAAAACTGACTGGGGTTGCAATTTATGCCAAATTCTGAGATGCATCTTGCATTTCTAGAGGCATAAATGGGCCCAGAGTGAATAAAGTGTAAATGGTTTATTTTTCCAGTGATGCATGACAAATTTAAACATGTAACTGCATAAGCATTTATGAATTCTTCATTCAAAACATTAGTGCAGTAATGGGAAAATTATTCTTAAAATTATGATAGCCAAGGGAAACAGAAAGGTAATCAAAAGAATGGATAGTGGACATTTAGGACTGAGAACATACTGCAGCCTAGGAATATTCTGTAAAAACTGAACAAGATGGAGAAGTTTTAACCTTTTGGATTTGTTTAATGTTACGGCTGATAGGGTTTTGGTTTGGGTTTTTTTAGTGCCGTATGCTAAGGCTGTATAATTTTCTGTTTGAATTCATCTTGCTCCCTTTCAAAAATCCTTGTTCTCAGCACAGTTGCTACATCTCAGCTGGGATTCTGCTTGTGTATAGGTCTTGTAATGTCCTGCTGTTATTGTATCCCACGTAGTTATACTATTCTTAATGTAATGTGTGATGCTCAACGAGAATTATGCATACAATGAAAAAGGCTCATGAGAAATGTTCAAGAAATGTGCCCATATTTTAGTAATAAATTTATGGTCAATTGATCAGAAATTCATGGAAATTTAGTCATTATATGCTCAAAGGTATTCTGTATCTGTTTATTTCTTGCTATGTATACTCATTCATAGGAGAATATTTTTATCGAATCATTAATTATTTTATACTGAATTCATAGGGGGAATACTGATTACTTCGGAAGTCTTCTTAAATTTTGTTTTTACAGGGCACCTGTTCTTGAAGAAAACTATAATCAGAATTTCCTTGTGGAAATTGTTTTTGAATAATTTGAATGAAAGCAATTTGAATGTAACACTGCAGAAAACGAAACCAAACAAACCAGGCATTTTTATTATTTATTACGGTAGAAAAAACTGTGATAAAAATTACTACAATTTAAAAAATCCTCAGCAGCACAGTTAACATAGATTGTCTGGATGATCATCAGCTGTCAGTAAGCTGTAAGATGTCTTCTTCAGAATAAAAGACACTTGTTAACACAAAATATAAGAGTTGATTACTAGACTAGATAAACCTGTGCAAAGGTATCCCACACATGAAGGTGAAAAAGAAAAAAAAAAAAAATCTACTTATGTGGAAGGATATGCTACAGTCCCAAGATACACATTGGCAGTGAAAATTTCTCTTTTCTATTATATACGATTTATAAATGCTTTCAGTCACAAATGGAAACATTGCGGAAATGAGAGAAGAGATTCAAAGGACATTAGGGAATGAAGATAATTCTGCCTGAAAACCAGGAAAGAAGTGAATAGAACTGCAAAAGCTCTAGAATTCAAAAGCCAAGACCTGTACCTAGAGCCTGTCAGTGAAGCCTGCTCTGCAGGGCCTTGAGGGATGGCCTTTATATCTGACTTCCCTCTCTGCCTCCTCATTTCTTTCAATTTATGTTGCCTTTGGTAAATAAGTATCAGAGTACTATAATGGATACAGTATATTGAATTCTTGCCCTATTTCCAGGCTGAATGCAGTTTCCTCATTTCAACCTGCCTTTGGCTTTTCTTCTAGGAAAATTGCATACTGTGAGATTTCTCCCATGTTACAGAACCTGGTTCTTGAATGCACAATATTTGTAGTCAATTTATTAAGTAAATTAAATTTGATAAACTTCAACAGACCGTTTGGTATTTTCTGTAATAGACTCCATTGAGTCTTCCAGTTATTTTGAGTTTTCATTCTCTGATTTCCCTCTGTATCTACCCTGTTTTGAGTAAAGAAGGGAGCTGGGTCTGTTCAGCCTCAAGAAGAGACAACTGAGAGGAGACCTTATCTCTCTCAGTATCTGAAGGAAGGGTGTCAAGAGGTTTGACCAGGCTCTTCTCAGGGGTGCCAAGCGATAGGACAAGAGACAATGGGCAGAAACTGAAGGACAAGAAGTTCTACCTGAATATGAGGAAGAACTTTTTACCGTGAGGGTGGCTGAGCATTGGAACTGATTGCTCAGAGACAGAGTGGAGTCTCCCTCACTGGAGACACTCAAGAACCATCTGCACACAATCCTGTGCCATGTGCTCTGGGATGGCCCTGCTTGAGCAGGGAGGTTGGACCAGATGACCCCCTGAGATCCCTTCCAGCCTTCCCCATGTTCTTCTACAGAAGACATAAAGCACTGCCTAGGGTACGAGGTACCCTACTGTGAATAATGTTTTTGTTAAGTAACAGTAAATGTCCCTTCTTAAAATAAGACTAGTAAACAATTTGAGATAGATGCATTCAGAGAACATAATCTCCTTAAGACTGAGAGGCAGATCTCATTAAAAAAAAACAAAAACCTGGCATATAACTGTGTTGGGTCATTTGAGTGCACTAATATGCAAGATAGTATTTTACAGATTTGTTCATAGCTGCCCTTCTGAATATGATTTCGTGTTGTTAAACTCCAAGTACCAAACGTTCTTACTCCTTCTTTGTCTGAAAAGGGCCATTCAGATATCCTTGAAGTTCAAAGTTCTTCCCTGAAGATGCAAGAATGTCTAAAGACATCAGAAAAAAGAGAACGAAATCCCAAAAGCACAAAGGGAACAGAGAAAACAAAATACTGCTATCCCAACTACTGATAGCTACTTCTTTATTTAGTTCATACTGGAAGGCATGAATCAGATATGAAACTGTTTCTGAGAAACTGTTTACTCTTTATAAACCATAATCTCAATCTAGTCCTAGAGCTGTTCTTGCCTGTTAGTGAAATGCAATGAATGCCTTAGAATAATTATTGCCTTTATTAGTTGTCAGAAATTAGAACAACAATTAATATAGTCTATTGTGATTCAGACAGATGAATATGAAGCAGAAGCACCATTGTACAGCACTCAAATCAAGAACTCCTTTTTCCTTCTCCTCACAAACACCTTGATTTGCAAACTTTAAAGCTGCTCATATACTGTACTTTGTTTCTCACAGAGCACAGAATGAATTTTTTGGTTTGGTTTCATTTATCACTTAGAAAAGAGTGTAGCACTTCCTTGTAATTTTTAATCATAGTTTATATTGTACAGAAATTGAGGTTGTATTTAATGCCTTGATCTCTTTTTAAACATTGACAAAACAGGGATTTGTAAGTACTTGATGCGTGTACATGCATGGAATACTGTGCTTGGAAGACATTATTGTGTTTTGATATTCTTTTGAGTCATTAACAATTGACAGAGAACAAAGCTAATGAGGCAAAGTATAACTAGAGAATAGATATTAATTTCATCTTAACATATTTTTAGGAGACAATTTTTTGTAGGAAAAGGAAGCATCATCACCAATTGCCAGCTCTAACAGATTTTTAATTCAGAAACTGATAAATTGTATTCTTTCATAAAAACAAACCAAATATCTATTTTGAACTGTTAAAAATGTTAATGTAGTAGAGTCTATAATACTTTCACTTAAGTAGCTTTAATTTTAAGAGTTTTGGTAATTTTTTGTTGGTTTGTTATAACTGTAAGATGCTTCTCAATACCACAGAAAATTGTGTTAGGAAATTTTTCCCATTGTAAACAGAAGTTAAATAAGCTATGTGCCAGCTATTTCAGCACTGACAATTGGGCTCTTGCAAGGTCACTTACAAAAGCTCATAAACTTAATTGAGTTCTCCTACGAGCTTCGATATGAAGAGTAAGTAGAAACGTGTTGGATTGCCAGATACTTTGAAGTGTTCCCAGTGCTTTGGCCAACAAAGCAGCAGGAGAGAGGACAGGGCAGAACAGGGATGTGCTCTTCAGTTCCTGGCAGAATGACACAGTGGTACAGCAAAATCTATTAAATGACTTTCCAACTTTGTTCTGAACAAACTGTACTCTCAAGTATCATTTCAAATGTCGTCAGCTCTGTCAAATGTTTAATATTGTCCTGTAAGGTTAAGTAATTATCTCTGAATGCTTGTTTGAAGTCAGTTTATCTGTTCTGATGTAACCTCTGTGTGCTGTGTAACTGCAAGACAATGAGAGGTATGGTTATACTATATTTGTGATGAGTAAAATTGCATCAGTCACACAACATCTTTCCCCACTGTCACCAGATCAAACATTTCAGTCTTTTCAGCTGCATTAGGGATGACAGGTAATGTGGGCTGCACGACAGGGCATGTGGGCTGCACTGTAATGCATGTCTTATTGGCCTGTTCTCCTCTATCAGAAAATCTCAAGTTATCAGTCAATCACCTCTGTACACTGTTGGACTGGAAATCTTTTAAATGAATAAAACTGATGTCTCACCTTTCCAAAGCAAGTGGGAAGTTTATTTTATATCAGCAAGTCCAGTGTCCAGCAGAAGTCCCTGGGGCTGCAGACAGGGTGGTGTAAGCAGGCACTGCTGCTCTGTGGGGTTTTGAAGGGATCTGTGTGGAGGGTTCAGCTGCTGTCAGTGGCTGGGGTGGGGTGGCTGTGAGGAGGGAAATGCTTCTCTGTCCAAAGCAAAGCCAGTCCCTGTTAACAGCCTGGCACAGTTTAACCCAGCACCCTGATTTCTAAGCTGCTAGTGGAAGGACACAGATTTGGGGTCGCTTGATAAGTACCCCCAAACACCATCAGTCACTGCATCAATCTGCCACTTCTTACTTTCTTTGTAAGTTCTTCCCTTTTCCCACCCTGATTCTCGTCCATAAAAACAGCTGTCCCCTAATCACATTTTTTCCCAATTTGTCCCAGTTTTGGTTATGTCTGACAGTGTTGGCCAGGTAACATGGCCTTACATCACCTTACTGATAGGGTTCCCTGCATGGTGTGTGCACACATGTGCAGGTGTGGTGGGAAAGGGAGGAAGAGGGTTCGTGTGCTGATGGAGGCAGTGGCACCTCTCTAAATGTGAACTGCTGCTGGGACGACAACGTGCTAAGGGATCAGATCCCAGTAAGGATGCAGGCTTTAATTTACACTGTTTTTGTGGATGGTTTAAGCACCCATGAAGAAATGGCTTTTGAATTGCAGCCTTGGTAAATTGGAAAGAGATTATTTTAAGAGATGTTTTGCAAGCGACCTGTTCCAAGGGACAAAGTTGCTGGTTTATTTTTCAAAGTACTTCCTCTGAAATGTGTTTATAACTCAGATCTTAAAAATGTGCACATTGCCCTCTTTAGAAAAAAAAAAATCATGTAAGTGGAAATCTAAACCCCAGTTGGTCTAAATCACTGGCGTAATTTCTGCATATTTATGACTGGAATATCACAGACTAGCTCATGATTGTAAATTAAGGGCTTCTTTTCACTTACAGCCAGTGCTTTTAACTACTCCCTTGTATCTTTTCTGTAAGTTTATTGTTGCTAGGGGAAATACTTTGGATCCTGTGAGAAATGTGGCATGTTCCCACACTAATGGAAACTACTGTATTTTTGTATTATACAGTTTCCAAGGAAAAGGAACTCCTCATGCTGCAAGTTACATCACAAGGAATGAGCCCATTGGATCTGGGAAATGATGTTCTCCTTGTGATGGTGTAAATTCTCTGTTGTAAATACAGCACTTTTAAGGAAAAGGAATGAAAAAGCTCTTTAGCAGTAACTCAGACATTTCAGATTAGTTAATTAGAATGTTATGTGATAGTCTTTGAACTTAAGGTTAGGGCATTCATGACTTCTCTGGAAAACTTGTTCCAGTGCCTCATCAATTTCACAGTGAAGAATTTCTTCGTAATGTCTGATGTAAATCTCCCCTCCTTCAGTTTAAAACCATTCTGCTTGTCCTATCAGTGCGTGTTCTTGTAAAAATTTTCTCTCAAGCTTTCTTGTCAGGTCCTTTTAGATACTTGAAGGCTAGCATGAGGTCTCCTTGGAGCCTTCTCTTCTCCAGGTTGAACAGCCCCAGCTCTCTTGGTTTGTCTTCACAGGGTTGGTGCTCCAGCCCTCTGATTGTCTTGGTGGCCTCCTCTGGATCAGTCCAACAGGTCCATGTCCTTCTGCTGGGCACCCCAGAGCTGGGGGCACCACTCCAGGTGGGGTCTCACCAGAGGAGAGCAGAGCAGAGGGGCAAGTCCCTCCCTCACCCTGCTGGCCACACTGCTGCTTCATGCAGCCTGTAATTAGCTCTCTGTGCTGCAAGTGCACTGTATCATCCACCAAAAAACCCAAGTTCTTCTCCTCAGGGCAGCTCTCAGTCCATTTTCTGCCCAGCCTGTACCTTTGCTTGCAATTGCCCTGACCCAGGTGCATTTATCATTAACCCAAGACTTAATGGAAGAGTTGAAACTGTAATTTGGGTTGAAATTTTCAAAACTTGCCAGATTGTAGTTTGTAAAAATATGTAGATAATTCCTCAGGGCCTTAATTAACTATTTAATGCATTCATTCTGATAGAATTTTTCTTGTATGAGTGTGCCTCACTGAAAAGGTTGATGTTGAACAAAGTTATTCAAAACCATTGTGCTCCTGAAGTAAATGTTACCTTTGCATCAAGCTACACAAAAAGTAGCCTAGTTAGATGTCCACTTCTTGTGTGGTTGTAATGTGCAAATTGACAGAGAATATAAAATCTAAAGAGAAAAAACTTCTCCCTAAAGATACCAAGTAGTCAACGTGTTAAAGAATGAGAAGAGGTAGAGTTTTATACCTCATTGTTTGCTGACTGACAAGTGCAGGATTGCAAATGTAATGTTTATGAACAGAAGAGAGACAATTACCTGCCTGTTGGATGGGGACAAACTAGGTTCTCAATTAAAAGAGTGACCAGGCTGTTCTCTACTTAAGACAGGAGAAAAGGATTTTAGCAAAAAAAACCCCCAACAAACCAAACAAACAAAAAAAACCCACAAAAACAAACAAACAAAAAACCACCAAAAAACAAAACAAAAAAAAACTTTCAAAAATCTGAAGGTGGAACTAGTTGTGAAAACCTATCTTCCTGTCCATCAGAAAACTACCTAGAAATGAGAAAGGATTGCAGGGTAAAAACAAAAAAAAATGAAGCTGAATTTGGAAATAATTCAGCAATAACAGAAGTTATTGACTGGAAATTTATTTAGTAATTAACAAAAACATTATACCTCATTTACTCTTCATTTTAAAGCTATCATCAATTTCTACTTGCACATTCATTTTCAGAGAAACTGTGAAGCTACTGAGAAACACAGGTTTATGTCACAATTTACTTAAAGAATGCATTCACTAAATGCTGTGGGATAGACAGACCAGTGTAACACTATGTGCTCAAAGTATTCAAGTTGCTTACAGTAATGATACCTTTGCAAGTCTGTGCTTAGGGTTATATAGCTTATTCTTTCATTAATGTATTGTTTATCCTCTGCAGTGTGACTACCTGTTGCACGAAATGTAACGACTGTGGTCTCATCCAGACCCTCCTGAAAGGTCTGAGATCACATTTTTTAAGTTATTTGTGGCACTTCCATCCCTTGCAAGTCATGTATTGGTGCGTTGTGTTTCTTAACAGTGCTGAACTTACTGGTCCAGTATTACTGTAGTTCTCTGAGAGATAAATGAGTGCAACTCCTCAGCACTGTTACTGCAAAATCCTGCTTTCTGTTTCTGAGGTTTTTAATTTTTAATTTGCATGTCTAAAGATTGCTTCACCTGTTTACAGCTGTAAATCTGGACAGTCAAAAGCTTTTATTTATGGAAATTTATCATGGTATACAAGGAGGGGTTTGGGACCATTTACTGCATGCCTTAATTTCCTCCAGAGGATGTGTCCAGGCAGTCAGCCTTTTCCAGGGTTCTCTGGTTCCTGGGAGAAAATTCTTCTTTCATGATGGCAAATCTATGGTCAGACTGGGGAATCAGAACTTTAAATCTTATAGTTTTAAAGTTTTTACTTATTACCAGAGGTTCCCTGATTCGGGCACTCTTGGCAAGATGTTGGTAAAGATCATCCATGAGCTTGTCTTTTCCTTGATCAAACAGAACCTCCAGGCTGAGGAGCATTTGAGGCTCATACATTTGTGAATGTGAACTGGGGACTCTATGGAATGAGAGGAGGGGCGTGAGAAATACCTTCAGTGAGACCTGTTTCCAGCACTCTTCAGACATTAAGTCAGCATGTTAAAAAGAGCTGTATTTTTAGCCAGGATTGCTTCCTAGCAACGGACCATTTACTGTACCGTGGGCTTAAAAAGTATTAAATAATTTTAGCTTTCCTACTTTAACCTCGATGGATTACACTAATGCCTCTAGGCTTTTTTTCTGTGCTATGCTATCTGCCTTCCAGGACAGCAAACTACTGTCAAGGCTCTAAACTCAAATGATGTGAAACTTTTTTCAGCATAAGGATAGTTACATAATTTCTGCTACCTTTCTACTAAGCAACTAAATAAGTAAACAATTAGCAGCTCAAGAGATTGCTATCCAAAAGCTGCCCTGATTTATACTCTCACAAGTTAATAAATAATATACATTTTACTGGTTATATTTCTGCTAAATTATTATTTGAATTTTTAAAAATTAATAATAATTAATTTCCTTCTAGTTCTAAATATTTAAGACTTATTATTCAATGATGTTCACTGAATTGTTTGATTTTGACTTTTATATTCACATTACAGTATTGTTTTGTAGAACTTATAGCAAAAGTAGTTTTGATTTTCAGCAGTGACCAATGTGCATATCCTGTTGAAGGCAAATAATTAACCTGTCTGCTTGATCAGCTTATTGTCTAAATAAAGCCTGTATTGTTTAAAGAGGATACTTTGACTAAGGTATTTAAATGGTCCAGACTTGAGAGTGCAAGAAGGCAAAGGTCAAGCAAGTCATTTTCTTCCATACCCTTCCACCTTCTAAATGCTGGTTAAATCTAAAGATCATTTCCTCAGACAGCAAACCTGCCTTTCCATTGGCACTGTGTAGTCACCTAGATTAAAGCCAAATTTACTTTTATGCACAGCTAGAAAATATTTTAAAATACTTTATTTTTAAATAGCTAGAAATTGTTATAGAGGGAAGCAAATAATAAAACTTCAGTAAATTCCAGCCAATGACTACTCCTTGTAGACTTCAAAAATATCTTAAATTTAACCATTGAATAAATTAACCAAAGTATTTTAAGGTACTTCAAATTACTGTAAAATCCTAAAAGTATTTTAAAAAAAATTTAATTTTATTTTAAAATTTTGAAATGTTTGTGTGTTCTCCAAGTATACAAATGGTGGATATTTGAAATATTGAGTTCTAAAAGCTTAAAATACTCTTTATCATTTAAAAGAAATGTCTATTGTAAACATTATCCCTTGTTCACAATAGGACTGTATTTATATTCCATTCATCCCTGAGGTCAATATATTGAGTATAATTCTCCTGCGATTTGGGAATTTTATATTCTTTTCTTTCTTCTTCTTCTTTTTTTCTTTTCTAGCGTGTGCTTGCTAGGTCTGGACTAAGTGTTTTTCCAGTGTTTCTGGAAGTAATAACCTTTCTCTTTGCCCTGTTAGGCTTCATGTTTAAAATGTGAAGTAAAAGTCTTTGGGCCAATCTTGTTGTTATTTATGCATGGCTAAAGCAAATCACAGCTGTCAAGTTTTGTGCACGCCATGGAAGATGTTTATGCAAATCACTGAATAAGTCATTATACATGCTTAATGCAATTTTGCATATGATAAAAACCTTCCATTTGAAAAACAAAAATGCTGATGAAAAAATGACTGTTCACTCTGGTTGGACAAGTCTTTTATTATGTACAGGGTAAACATAAATGGTAAACACTTTGCCCTGTTACCATGTGAGAGTTCTTGCCTGGTGGGGATAAAAAGGTTATTTCTGTCCTGTTTCTTTGCTTCAGGTGCTTTTCTGTTTGATTACCAATTAATATCAACTGTGATGAGTATGTAATATGGAAGCTGGAACTGAAAACTCAGGAATCTGACAGATGTGAGATGTGTTTAACTGTTACTGAGATGCAAAATCATAAGTGAATTCATGACACTCTTCATTACCCAGATACAAAGTTCTGTAAGGTTCTGAAGGGGGAAGTTGTACTTGTTCTACAAAAAAACACTCTGAATTTGGACATTTCTAAAAATCAAGTCCTGAATCAGACATCAATTCTTAAATTATTAATTTTTTAAATTCAAAATTATTCATTTTTTACTTGTATTTCAGTAAAAGTAAACAGAAAAAAAAAAAAAAGGTGTATTTCTAGTTTTCTACAAGACATTACACAATATTCCAAGACACTGATTTGGTCCCTGCTCCCAAAAAGGAATGATTCAAGAAGCTCTAACTAGAAATGATGGCCAGAGAAATCAGCTGATTTTCCTTACTCTTCGTATAGCTGAAATTTAATTATTTATATTCTGTTAATTTTTTTATTGAATTGGGTCTCGGTATTTCCCATGTTTTGTTGCATGGGCTGCTCCTGTTTGTGCATTCTCCAGAGCTGCCAGGTGAAGTCTGGTAAGGGAAGGGTGCAGAGACACTCTGTGATCTCAACAAGAGCTGAGCTCTTGTTCATCTCAGGAATAAACGCTGCTTTCCCATAAGAAGTTTTGGGGTGTAGCAGGAAGGAGCTTCCAAGGTTGAAATGCAAGGTTTGACCTCCACCCTTGCCAGATCTTTTCTCAGATCTGGGGCTCCAATACCTGCACGTGGTATTTTGGCATGGGCCTGCCTTACCTGTTTGACAGGCTGGACTTGGACTTGGTCAGAATGGCTTGAGGTGCCAATAAGTCCCCAGTGTTGTCCAGGGGCAGTGGCAGTGTGTGCCAGTGCAGTGCTGTGACTCCCTTCCATGCCCTGTGTTCATTACCCTGAGTACAGCCCAGCTCTCTGCAAGTGTGTCCAAATGCAGTCTGCACTGCCTGTCTTGGTGGGAGATTGTGTAGGTCTGTCCTCTGGGCCTGGCCATGAATTATCCTTTCTTCAGGGTCGGGATAATGCAATCTAAAAATGCAGTATAGTAAATATTAGGATTATGTTAACCTTAAAACATTCCACAGTGTATTTCTGTATTGCTCCAGGAAGATTTCAGCCCTTTCAAAAATGATAGCCTGGGATGCCATTTAATGCCTATTTTCTATTGAGCATCCTGTTTTCTCTTTTACATATAGTTTGACATGAGAAAAGATGGAATCATTGAATATAATTCAGAGCAAAAAGGCATGCTGAAATTGAATGTCCATGTTGATACGGCAATGGGCTGCAGAGCACTGAGCTGAAAACTGTTTTGGAAAGTCTAAGGTCGTATTTTTCAGGCCTTGAATTTCCAGAGAGAGAGAGAGATGTTTCAATTGCATTTTTATACATGCTTGAAAAATCTAAGCAGTGCTGCCTGCCTGGCATCGAGGCTGCCCAGGGGGCCTCTCCGTGGTCTGTGCTGGGAGGTGCAGAATCAGCTCCTTAAGCTGCTCTTCTCTTCTACCTTCTACAAAATCCTGCCACACAGTGACTTTGCACTGCTGTCAGCACATCGTGGTTTTTATCCTTCTAAGTTTTGCACTGTCCCAGTTTCAGGATGAATCTCAAGAGATTTTAGTAGCAAATAAGTGAGAGAATAAGTCTTTTAATTTTCCTTAGTACATCTGAATAGGTTAGTCTAAACTGTACACACAAGAAAAATATATTGAAGTAGTAGTATTAAAATTCAAGGAGGAAACATCATCCTGAGTTCCTCTGGAAAGTAGCCTTGCCAGTACCAGCAAAATTACCTTCTTGGAGCCCATTTCCTTCTCTGCTCTGAAGAATTTTTGTATTCTTTTGCACACAACTTTTGCTTATTCATCCTCTTTCTAAGAATTCTGGTGAGTTTCAGAAATATTTATGGCTGGCCGCAGTGTTTTATGGTATAACAATATCAGTTTCCAGTTGATGGTACAGGGGAAAAACCCCAAGTCCCCAAGTCTTTTACAGATAGGTGGTCTGATATCTGATGTGATGGGGGCCATGCCAAAAGTCTTTTAATGTTTCTATGTTAGGTTTGAGATTTTGTGTTCTTTTGTGGTTAATGGTTTATAAGATTGTATTCTAGCAAAACTTAGAAAATTCTTTTGCTATTGAATGCAATCTGTTTACTGGGAAAACTTATAAAAGGTGCATGCTGAATAATTAAGTACCCGTCAGAATCTGTTTTGTTGCATGCATGCTTAAGTATTTATTCAAATATCTGTTAAAGTATCTGTCAGAACTGAAGAAAACTGCATATTTAAATATTTGATTGACTTCATAGTTTTCTTACTGAAATTGTCTTTAAGAAAGTATAGTGGAGTGTGGAGTGTTAGGGAGCAGGTATGAATTTCCTTATTCAGCTACATTGGGTTTTTTAAAGATTTTTATGTTTCTGCTTTGCAAATTAAAAAAAAAAAAAGAGCAAGAGAAAAAGAAAAAGAAAGAAATAGAGAAAAGCCCATCAGTCTCACGACTGGCAGAGTTAAAAATTAGTTTTACCATCGTCATGGTTTAACCCCAGCCAGCAGCCAAGCCCGACTCACTCTTGCACTGGAGAGATCAGGGAAAGAGTCAGGAGGGTAAAAATGTAGAGAACTCATGGGTTGAGATAGGAAAAGGAAAAGCCACGTACACAAGTGAAGCAAAACAAGAATTTAATTTGCTGCTTCCCATGGGCAGGCAGGTGTTCAGCCATCCCCAGGAGAACAAGGCATGTAATGGTGACTCAGGAAGACAAACACCATCACTCCAAATGTTCCCCCATTCCTCCTTCTTGCCTGCATTCTGTACTCTGTATACTGAGCATGATGTCACATGGTCTGGAATATTCCTTTGGTCACTTTGGGTCACCTGTCCCAGCTGTGTCTCCTCCCAGCCTCCCATGCTCTCCCAGCTCCATTGCCATTGTGCCAGTATGGAAAGCAGAAAAGGCCTTGGCTCTGTGCAAGCTCTGCTCAGCAACAACAAAAACATCTCTGTGTTATCAACCCCATGTTCAGCAAAAATCCAAACACAGCCCCATACTAGTTACTGTGGAGAAAATCAACTCTACCCCAGCTGAAACCAGCACAACCAAGGGTATTAAATTTGAGTGTTTTAAATGAGGTAGTGAAAAATAGGTAAAGAGATTGGGTGAAATTTAAGCTATTAAAAAAAAAAAAAAAAGTGGTCTTTAAATGTTACCCCGATGCTCTGAGCTGGGGCAGCAGTGAGAATGAAAAGCTACGTCATTCATGTACCTTAGGTGATGAAGACATGAATATCCTGAAAGGTGTAGGTGTATTTATCTCCATAATAGGGAGTTCCTGGCTTCAGCATCAGGCAAAGCAATGCCTGCCCTCAGCCTTGCTGAGGTGCCCATTTTTCAGAGCTGTGCAGAAACAGCAAGTGCCGCTGAGTGAGCTCTTCCTCACCTGCGTGGGCAGCTGGACATGAAGCTGATAAAGCCAGGCTGCCAAAGAGCTCTAAACCCTGGACTTGGTACAGAAGCTGGCCCTGTTTAATCCCTACATGGCATAAAGGGGAAAACAGAGCACTTCTCCCCAGAAAAAGCACCAGTGCAGATTGCCCTTTATTCCACATAGATTACAATGTCAGCACAGCTGACACTGTCAATATTTAGAAAAATGATTTCCATTTAGTGGAGAAGACCAATTTGTTTGCAGGATCTGGTCGTATTTACATCATCGTTTTCTATGCTAAACCCTCACTCCAGGGTTAGAGGTAGTGAGCTGTAAGTGCAGCTCAGACAAGGAGGTGCAAAATGGCCTCTGGACGTGTCAGCCTTGGGACAAGTGATGCATCCAACCCCAGCTCTGCTCCGACAGCCTCTGGAATATTCAGCCAATCCCTTCTCTCTGTGTTCCCCTGCCCTTACAGGCCCTTTTTCTGAGAGCCAGGAGCTAAATATTGTAAAAACAGCTGCTCTGCTCTTGCTTCTCCAGTGTCTCTTTTTAACGCAGTCCTAAGACGTGAAGCAAACGGGTTTGTTATTTTTATCTTACTTAGATGATTCTCTGGCTCTCTGTTACTCTGCAATTGTTCTGCTTGTATTTTATAATTTGTGAGGGACCTTTTATACATATAGTAAATGAGGTACAGTAAATTTGATGCTGCCCTTGCAAAGCCTCAATAATTTCCAAATGAGTGTCCCAATCTACAGGCAAAAATAGTTGGAGTTTATTCTTATGTCTTTCTAAAAATGATTTAATTGTCACCATTTCCATGTTGTAATACAACTACAGTCAAGTGAAAAAGGCTTAGAAATTAAATCGTAGCACTGGGCAAACTGATTCGGTGGCATTGAAATGTCATTTCTAGAATTATCCGGCTTACTGGGGAGTGTTTCAAGGAATAACCTTCTGGTGTGGCAGACTACAGTGGAGGGATTAGGTGGGGTTTGTACAGCGGGCCAAATTCTGCTGGTGTTAATTAGGATTGTGTGAGCATAAGCGAGGACAAGAACTGTCCCAGTGATTGCCATTTTACTTTGTAAACTTCTGAGGCATATTGATTTCCATTTCCATGTAGAAGCAGATTCATACCCCTTTAACTTATTAAAAAAATTAAAGATAATCAGACAGTGTATTGACAAAATCATTCTACAAAGTCCCAGCATTTGCTTTTTTGTGAGATTTAGGATATGTTTGGGACCCTGTTTTCAAGAGAAATACATCTGATTTTAATTTTGTCTAAGAAACTGGGCAATATTACCCCTTGAATAGGACCTAGAATTTTGAAGGTTTATGAAAACATCCTTAGAACATAATTGAATTCTGTTTACGTGGAATTTTCCAGAAAGGCAGGGAGGGTCCTAAGGAAGCCACGTATTGAAGAATAGGTGCTGAGCCTGTGAGGCTGTTCCCTCAGTCCTACAACTCTCCCTGGATGGAAAGAGAGAAGAAATTTGAGGGTGGAAAGTTTTGGATTTGACTCCCAAAACCTGTCAGCAGAAGAACACGGGAAGTTAAAATGGACAAGCTTTACCTGAAAATCGTCGCCTGCTTCCTGAATTGCTATTTAACAGTGTCAGAATGAAATTACTCAGACACAGCTTTGAGCCCCCAGTCAATCTGAGTGTAGAATGGAATACACAGCTCACTGCCTTCTGCTTAAAGAGACTAGAAGAATATTGAGCTGATTAAACAGCATTAATACTGTTATTTTCAATAATGTTCTTTTAACTGGGACTCTTTGCTATTTTTAAGAACATCAGATCAAAAGTTCAAGTGCTAAGAGGTGATATAATTGTAATAAGCTCCTGACATAGTGAAGTGAACTTTGGAACTGTGGCTACAAAGGCAACTGTGACTGATTTAATGGTGTTCAGCAGGAGCTACCAAAGAGCTTACTGAGAAGAAGAATCTAGGGCAAAGAAGAGGTACTTGTATTTAAATTATTTTATAAGGAAATAAATCAGTGTGTTGAGCTCTATTTAGGCTCCTTCATTTTAGAAAAATGTCGCTGTGCTTGTGCTGAGGAGTGAGGAGGAAAAATGTACCTGGCTGCTGGATGACAGATCATTTAGGGGGATGTTTCCTTGTCTGCCTTCTACTGGCCATCTGGCAAACTGCTCATGTCACAATAATTTCCTGAAGTTCATTGTGCGATGATTAAGCCAGTTTTTAAAGATTTCATAATTTCATTATATAATGGTTCGGTTTGCTAGTGTGTGGTTGAACACGGCCAGGTTTAAAAACCAGAAGAAATTGCTTCTAAAATCAAGGAGGTTTTGTGTTGGTTTTGCAATTTGAGACAATGACATTCAAGATTTTTAATTAAATCTTTCATATATTTATTATCACTTATACTTTTAATAATATAATATATGGAATAGCAAGAATAATAACTGAATAATGAATATTTAATATTATTCAATCTACTGGAAAAAAATCTGATGAGGCTTGAAGCCCTGTAATTTGTGAATGCTAATTTTTTCTGAGGTTTTGCTATAGATGTACTCTACTTCATGGACCAAGACTTAAGCCTTATACAGTAACTCATTATTTGAGTTCTGTCTGTTTCCTTATTTAGACAATTGGTACTGGAAAAATGTGTAATGACTGTCTATATTTACCCTGTTAATGGTTTTCATATTCTGTAAGTAATTCAGGGATTTTAATATTGATTTCCATAAGAATTCCCCTTGTATTTATACCTGCCTTCATAGTTCTTTAAGTACTTTTTTTACTTCTGTAGAGAGATGAGAACCTTTAAAATCAGTCCTGTGATTAACTGATAAGATTAGGTAGTAAAAAAAGGAGAATTCACTAGGAATCACTAACTTTTTGCCAGCTGCCCATGCACCCTTTGCTCATCAAGAAAGGTGCTGGCAGCTGTTTGTTTGCGTTAAGAGGGGATGGCATTTATGTCTTGTGTTAAATCCTTGATTGACGCAAACTGCCCAAATCTCCTTAGCAAGAAGCAATCAGAGCGAGGCAGGAGGGGCGGGTAGCGGGGCCAGGACAAACCCTGCCTGCTGCCTGCCCTGCCCAGGGACAGGGACAGGGACAGGCTGGGCAGCTGCTGCCAGAACCTCCCTTCTGCCCCCTGAGCCCAGCCCAGGCCCTAGTGCTGGATGAGGTGGGCAAAGGACTGAGCTCTGGGTCAAAATGATTGCTCAAAATGTGACTGTGCTTGGATTTCCTCTCACAGCAAGATAAGGAGTAAATTCTAAAAATGACAGATGTAAGGGAAAGTTGATTTTTCTGCTCTGTGTGGGCATTTCCCCTCAATGGCCCATGTTGTTGGTTTGAGGATTTTTGATGAACAGAGTCACAGCATTCTGCTTCCTTTAAGTAATCCCACCCTGCAGAGAAATGATTCTGTTTAGCAAGAATACCTTCCCATCTCAGTTTAAACCAGAATAAAACTGGTAGTTTTGCAGCCCTTTATGTGCCCTGTTTCGTGACTGTGCTGGGCTCGGTGGTAGCAGACTCTGAAGCAAAGGCTTTCCTTTCTCTGGTGCACTGTTTCTCACACAGACTGATGAGGAGGCACATCAAGAGATGAGAAATGCATGACAAAGGAGAGAGGGGCCTCTGAACTCTCCATCAAAAGGTATCTTGTCACAAAATGTCCTGTAAAGCAGCTTTAAATACCAAAAATACCAGAGATGTAGCACCTTCCAAATGACTTGACTTTTCCATGTATCTGAATTATTTATATTCTTCATTATGAATTCATTTTTGTCAGGGCTGAGCTAATAGATTTACAACAGAAATAATTTTGCAAGTAATGGATCTTTATTTAGCTCTGCTGGATTTCGTAAGGAAAAAAGAATTAAGAATTTTTTTTTTTGAGGAAACTGTATTTCCTGGCAGTTCTCAGGTAAGGTTCAGGTCTTTAAAACAAAAGCTATGGTACTGTTTGATTAAATTATTCTTTTTGGTGTGTTTTAAGAAAATAGGATTTAGAGCAGAGGTTTACTTGTAGGTTTTTTGTTTGCTTTTTCAAGGAGCACCAGTATAGGAGAACAGTAGAATAAGTTGAGCTAGAATGGCTTAAAAGAAGGAAAGAAAATCATACTGGTTAGGAAAAAAAGTCAAAATATGGTGACAGCAACAAACAACATAAAGGCAGAAGGGAATGATAATACAGAAAAAAAAAATCCAGAATTGAGTGTGAGATTTTAAGTCAGCTTCAGTAACAGCTGGCTGAATAAAAAGGTGGATAAAAAAGACTGATGCAGAAGTTATTGTTTGAAACAGAAGTAATCAGAACAATTGAATTCTTAAAAATTCATCTGTTTTATAGATATTCCATTAAGGGGCTATAGTTGACCTTTTAATATTTTCAGATGTACTGAGGTGGTAACTGAAAATATTAGTTTCATATCTTTAACTCAGGATTCATTGCTGTCATACATCACAAAACTCTTCTGTTTTTCTTTATTGCCAACAACATTTGCACAGAACATGGAAGAAAACACAGTCTGATAAAATGCTTCATCTCTGACTTGTGTGTGCTGTTAACGTAACAAATATGTAATAATTAGGAATTCAGTCTACAAATATATTTTAGTTTCTCGTATTTTAAGGAAGAGATGCAAAAGATTAATTCCATGTTTCTTCACCATCCAGGTGCTAAAAAAGGGGTGTCCCTCCTCCCTCTCAGTGTCTCAGTGGGGTGGGCAGAGGGTGTTGGGTGGACAGAGCAGCACTGAGCAAGCTGCAGCCATGCATCAGATTCAAAATCGCTCCTGTAGTATAATATGCTCTTTTAGAAAATACTTGCATTTCATTAATTCTCTTTTCTTCCTTAATCCCCTTCCCTTCTTTTATTTCTGTTACATAAGAAGCCTAATTGTTTTTATAATTCACATTACTTCTTTTCTACAATGTATTCACCTCTCTGCATCATAAACTAATCCCAAAATATCTGTTACGTACCAGAAACAGCAAATGGCAGTTTTGTGTTCTGTTTTATTTTGGTGTTATGTTGGGGGTTTTTTTCCTCTTTTCTAGAAGCTTCTTTCTGCAGCCTCTTGTCTAAATGCTGCCCATCAATCCTGTGTATTCCCTGGATCTGGGACACAAAATCATTCCCTTAATTCCTGTCTGTGATTACTTTCTGAGTCTGACCAGTGTCTGGAGCTGAAGCACACGGACTTTATATGTTTGATTTGCTGTGCAACTGATATCTTTTACCAGCCAAGAATAAAAAACAAAAAAATACCCCACACCTAAACCTCTTCTCTGCAGCTGTACAGGAGAGGGGGCACCAGGGAGTCTTGGGGGGCCATAAAGTTTTAAATTCTCTGCAGATGCTCCAAAATGAACATGGGTATTATAATGTGTAATCTGTACTATGTTATAGTGATCTGAATATTCCTGTGCCTAAAAGTTAGTTAAATTTTGTGTGGAAAGGTGATGAGAAGGCAAGCAGTGGTACGGATGGGTCTGTATCAGGGAAAATTTGTCTTGAAGAGGTTTATAGAGATAAATTCAGTTGGAGTAAGATAAATATGTGTTGTTCTTAATGGATGTTATCAGAAAACCTAAACCTGTGTGTAAAATGCCTGGAAATGTGGTAAAATTTGTGTGTAAAATGTTAGGGTGTGTATATAACTCAGGTCTTAAACAAACATCAACGGCATTAAACTAACCAGGCATTTAAATGACAGTGCTGCATCCATCCAACACAATTTGCTTTGTTTTATAATTATCCTTTCATGTACTTTACCAAATCTTTATGGAAATTAACTGAGAAGTGAAAAAGTAAGAGGATTCAGAGATGTGAGATGCTCTGTGTGCATCCAATGGCCTGACCCTGCCTGCTGGGGGAATGAGAGTCTGTCTTTTAAAAGAGAACTACAGATGAGCAGGTGAGGATATAAAGGCACCTGAAGGCATTTTAAAATGCATTTGTGGCCATGAATGGGGTGTGGCTTTGCCTATAGGAGTTACTGAAGCTGTCTAGCACTAAAACTGTTTCTGTAAGTCTGATCTGAGGAGCATCAGAGGTTTCCTGGCAAAGGAGCACAACTCTGTGGAACTGTCAGAACAATCCCTGGTGTGCATTTGGGCAGGACTAACTCACAGACTCACAGGCAGCTCTTCAGCATCACCTGGGAGACAGCACGGGCCAGGTAATTCTGTGGGACAGTTTGGATTCCACCATCCTCTTCTGAATGGGAAGGGAGGTGGTTTGATACTCTGGGCTTGGCAGCTCCAAGGCAGTTGGCTTTGGCTCAGGAGAGTTCTCCAGGCACGCCAATGCATTAGACTGCACTAAGAGGAGCCAGGAGTACTGTCCCATGAGAGTATCACCAATTTATCTTCTGGGGCCCTGCAGTGATTGCCCTGCTCGCTATGAGGAGTGGACCAGGAGCCCAGTGAGCAGAGAGGAAAAGTTGTGATCTTTCCCCATCCCTACAAGGTACCACTATGTTTATTAAGAACCATTTCCATTTCTGCCCTTTTTTCAAATATGATATTTGCAGTGCCAAGACTACATTTTAGCAACCATTTTTAAGTAATTTTGTGCTCAATAACTCACATAAAAGTAGAAGCTTTGAAAAATAATTTTCTTTTTTAGCTGAAGAGCTGATCTGAAATGCCCTGGTATTGCCCTGTCAACAAATATTAAGACACTTTGGTCTCCATATTCTACTTTTGAAACTAGTACTGTCAAATATTCTGTGTTGAAAATGAAACTTTCAAAATCAAAATACTGGCATTAGCTGTACAGCAAATTTAAACAAAGTGCAGTGTCTACTGCAGTTTCCTCTTATGGGCAAAATGGGGTTTAAATGTAGGGTATATCACATCCTTGAATAATGGAAAATATTAGGGAAATAATCATGGGAAAAATGAACGGAAATATTAGGAAAATAAAATAACACTATCAGCTGAAGTCTCTATTTGCAGAGATAATGTAACTTCCTGGGCAGTTCCTGCTGTCTTGGGCTATCCCTCAGCTGCCTAATTGATGGTAAAAAGCACTGTTTAATGCTGTAGGGAAAACTCCTTCCCATAACCTGGTACTTGACAGTACAAACATCTGTACTGGCCTTTGTAATTTAGTCAAATTGCACAGCAGTTCCTTGTGCATTTTTTTTTCTCCTGTGCACAGTAATATAAAGGGACTGGTTGCACTTAGTACCTCACATTTGGGGTTGATGTTTCTAGGAAATTTGTGCTGTAACACAACAAAATTTGTGTTTCATTTTACCAGAGGGAAACTTATGTCCATGATCACAAGAACAAAACCAGAGTTAAAAAGAGAAAAACAGAAACAAATTAAAAGGAAACTTTAAGCATATTTAACACCTTTCCAGGAGATTTTGCAGAGGTATCTCCAAGCCCTGAAGGAGGACTGGGGGCAGCTTAGTACCATGATGCTTCCTGGGAGTTATGTTTTATATCAGCCTTTAAGCTAACTTTGAAAGTTGAAGAACTTGGTGTGTATCTCCTTTTCCTCTCTTTCTTCCCCTCATCTATTAATTTAACGCTTAACATAAATGTGGTGTACCAAATTAGATCAAAGATTTCTTTTGCTGTTTGCAATATTAGCCAGTAGCAGAAATAGAGAGAAATGTAAGCACGAAGTGAGTGTGCAGTGATATCCTTCCACATAACAGTTTATTGTCAGTGAATACTGGCACAAAATCTGCAGCTGTAGTACTATTCCTAAGCTTTATTTAATGTGTGTTTACTGGCTCTCAGTGGATTTCTATTCCAAAAATATGTTGTGTCCACTCGTTTTTGGGTCCAGTTCTGCCATTGGCTGTGTGTGTTACTCACTCGACAGCAATATGGTTTCTGAATTTACACAACAGATGGTTGTGATGGCTTAAGTTTTTTCTTGACGACTGATCTTTAGATCAAAATGCAAGAGGAGGGAATGCTCCTGCCTTGAGGGGTTTGCCTTCATATAAATTCTGTTTTGCCCTTTAATTAGCACTTTTTTTCCTACTTTAAAAAAGCTTTCTTCCTTTTTGTTGTCATGTGAGTGAATGACAAATTTTCTTCCCATCTTCCTGAGACTCCTTACAAGAGGTTCTCTTCTTGTGAGCTGCTTGGAGGTGAGACAAGGTACTGGGAGCAGGAGGCTTTCTCTTACACACCAACCTTTGCTGCTACAGGGTTTTACAAGATTGCATTCTTCAATTTGAAATACTGAGGTGGTATTATGTCCTTTTTTTCCTGTATTCTGTCTGCTTAAAGTCTTATCTGAAAAGTGGGAAAAAAGTTCCCTTTATTTTACAGTGCTTCTTCTTGTGAAGGTAGATTTTTGAAGCTATAGATAATGCTCATAAGGAGTTTCTCATAAAATAAATTTAAAAAAAGTTAATAACATTGTTTCAGAACAATACAGGAGGCCTGGGGCCCAAATACTCAAGGGAGCAAAGAGAAGACAAAATATATATAACATAGTAGATCAGTAAACATTCATGTGTCTGAGTGCTGAAAAATATAGGAGCTCCCTGGAAATGAGAATATGATTATGTAGGTGAGGACAAGGGAATTCAATTAACATTGACTAAATGCTTAATTGCTTTATTTTGCAGTCTAGTCTTCTGTCAAAGTAGGTTATGTGTGTAATATATTGTAGTTTAAGCTTGGTACGATTGTGGTTTTTATAATTCTTTCCCCACTTTAAAAAAATCCAAAACACAGTGTTTGTTATTATTAAAAAGAGTAAGTTAGCATTCTTTTTGCTTATTACATTGTTTTCTTGAGCCTATTTACATGTCTTAATTGGCAAGTAATTGCTTTCCTAATCCAGATAAGTAGTGTTGAACTGTGAATTGCAATCCCAGTGCCTTTTGGATTCATGGGTGGAGCCTGCTGTTTGCAAATACAGGCTGAAAATGAAAATAAAATACAGACTGAAAATACTGCATTATCAGCCTAAAAAACTATGATTTCTATTGATACAGACAGCTGATCTCAGATATTTGTAGACTGTAGTATTCTGTGATAAATATTTCTCCAATTGAGAACATGAAATAGAGAATGTGAATAATCCACTCCTATTGGATTGATAGGAGTTGGGAAAATAATTTTAAAATTGCATATTTAGTCCTTATAATGAACTGTTGTACTGACCTATTTTTGATATAATCTTAGAGGCTGTAATCTGAAGACTATTCTCTGATTCCCTGTAAATCTGTGCACTTTACTCTGGTAGTAGTTCTGACTTATCCATTCATTTCAGCAAGATTTTTTTTCTGTAGTAGTAAAAATGAATTTTTGCAAGGATTTAGTGATAATCCTGTTAACTTTTTATCGTTTGTGCATTTACAAGGATAGATATAGATATCCTTGTGTGATGTTTTTTATCGCCAGTAGGAAAAAAAGCAACAAGAATTTGTAATTGTTCTTAACTGGAGGAAAATGATGCTTCAGGAGAAAGTAGTATAACAGTTCATCATACTTCTGCATTACCTATAGTTTAATGGGCTGTTGTGTTTTACTAATTGATAGCAATCCCTTCCAAACTTGACTGAGGAGTTGCACATAGACAAATATGCATTCACTCACATAATAAGAATTGTTTTGTGTGGGCTCTGCACTGGTGCAGTGTTATCTTTTGTGCTTTAATATTAGATTGCTTTCCTGGCTCCTGAGTAAGATCACAGATCAATCTGGAATTGACACAGTATATGTAATACTTTTATACTTTGCATAAAAATTATTTAGGAGAAGGGTTCTGACCCTGGGTCTTCTACCTTCCAGTAGTTCCAGCTGTGGCAATACTGGCCTGCTGTGGTTTTTTTCCCCTGTGCAGATATGGATATTAATTTCCAAAGCACCAAAGTTAAAAAAACCCCACCGTTGGATACGTTGGAGGTGTATGCCATACAAAATTGCAGTATTTATTTCATAATTTTCATGGAGAATATGTATTAGCTGTTCCAAATTACAGGTGTCCATTAAACAAAGACTAATTTTTACACAGAGAAATTGTGTCTGTTGGAATTTGCATAGTTGAAATGAGGCCCAGATGTTGCAGTTATGTAAGGGCCTAATCTAAAGCCAACCAAAGAGAGCCTTGTGGGCTTCAGATCACACCAATAAGAACATTTTCAGAAGAATTAACATTGAAGGAGATTGCAGTAAGCTAACATTGTCTCTAGCTATTATAAGCCTAAAATCAAAATATACTAATGGAGGGGTGTGCCCTATTCACTGTGAATGACGTTAAATTTGTATTTTAGTGGGGGAAAACGTGGCATGAATTATCTGTAAGAAAAAAACCACTTCATTTAGATGTTAAGCCCAACTATATGTATCTTAAAAGTCATCACTTTTTCTGTTTGCTTAAGTATTTTTGTGGGAGTGGTTAATTATTAATATTTTTAATGGGAGGTGCTTTTGAAGTAGATCTCTGCTTTAAAACTGGTACAGCTTTACACTGCATAGCTATTGCTATGCATTACAAAATAGAAATTAAACTCACAGAGGGATTTATACGCTTTGCAGTGATGGAATTGCCCCACCACTACCAGCATCCTTTCCCTGCTTTTGTTTTCTTTTATCCATTTTGTCTTAACGACCAGAAAAAACCTTCACAAAATAAACAAATAGTTTCTGACTAAACCAGGTGTGGCACTGTGCTCCTGGAAGGGTCTGACAAGTGCTGGGGTGGTAGAGTGGAAGGAAACCCCTGCTGGGGGTACCAGGGACGGAGGTAGGAGAGAAGCAAGAGCTCTGCTCATAGCAGTAGTGTGAATTTATCTAGACCTTTACTTTAGCTGGTTTATGTGATGTTTGCCTTTTATGTGCTGCACTCAGATTCCTGTAAACTTCCTACCACATGTCTCAGTGCATTCTTAAAATTTCATCTCGTCCTGAAGCTCTTTCTCTGCAGAAACTAAAGTCAAAGTGTAGATACTCTGTGAATCCTGCTTGCTGAACCAACACTTAACTGTGGAGTGCTGCTGTGCACTGGTCATACTTGGTGAATCTTGCAGTGTTATGAAAAGAGTGTATTTAGACTGCTTGAAATTTTATTTAGAAAGTGTATTTAGACTCCCTCATTTTCCACTGAACTAATTTTTGCAAAGCAGTATGTATTTGGACTCAGGAAGATCAACAGCCATGAAGATGCAGAAGTCCACTCTCAGATATAGCTGATGGTCTCAGGAGCAACAATTTGCAAGACAGTTTCTTCAAGTTAGCTGGCCAAAAGTGAGGAAAATCAAAGTAGTTCTTGGTAAGCCAGGCACTTTTGCATTTTTCAGCTGTGAAACACAGCTGTGAACATTTTTGTTCAAGTATCTAACCAAGTCAGATTATCCTTATTAAAAAACGTTCGCCAAACTCTTCCCTGTCTGTTATAACCAATAACTCTGCTGGCTTGTGTACTCACCTGTTTCAAACCTTAAAACCTATTTTGCAATATTTAGGGGTTACAGAATTTTCTTCTGTATTCTGTGACAATTTTTTCATCTGAAGACCTCTCCCACTTATAGAAAATAGTTGACTTTTCATTGGTCACAGAAAGAAAGACAAGAGATTGACTTTAAATCCAGTACTGAACAAACTTTTCCTTAGAGGCAGGAGACACTCAAACTGGGCAGAGTGTACTGGGAAAGGGGTCAGTGAGTGATCCTGAAGCTCAGCTCCCACAGTGCTGGGTGCTTTCTGTCTTTGACTAGAAGGATCACCCAGCTGCTGTCCCAGCATCTCATCTGGGACCTGCTGTATCAGCCAGTGTGCACAACAGTGAGCAGACTGCCCTTTGGTACAGGTCTGAGAGGGAAAGGATGAACCCGAGAAACCTTCATGAACTTTGGCGTGCTGGGGAGCTGAATGCTCTCCTGCTGACAGGGCTTGGGTGGGTTTGTGTGTTTTCTGTGGACAAGCTGTTGGAATAATTTAAAAGTCTGAATCTGGTCTGTTTGCTTATGAATTGTTGTCTCTCTGTGAGCTTTGACTGTTTTTTTATCTTCCTTCTCAACAAAAAATTTTAGATGTCAAAATTCATATATATTGACTTTACATAGACATATACCATGTTCTGCTGGCTTGTTATGATAAATAAATGAGGGATTTAAATACCTTGGTATCTTTTGGAAAGACTTTGAGTCTTCTAAAAGAGGAAAGAAAACTCTTCTATAGCTGACTTGCCAAGTGAGAAGAGCTGACAACATGTGTCACTTATAGGAATGGCAAAGGGATAAATATTCACCTTCACATAGGAAAAGGGAACAACTTGAGTTGTAGTTAACTCAACCTGAGATCTTTGTATAGGATGCTTGAATACCTAAAGGTATTTTCTGAGGCAGCTCAGAAGCATGAAGTTACGTTTTGAGAACTTGTGTAAGACTGATGAGATACTTGATGACTGAGTAAAAGCAAATGTGATATCTGAAGTAACTGAAGAAAAACAAATGCATTATTTGCCTTTAAAATGGGAAGGAAAGGCAAAACTGAAAAAATTTCCAGTATATATATATATGTATTAGACTTAGATATTCATATTTATGGTTGCCATGTTCATGCATATACTCATCAGCAAATGTCAGATAACATAATTCATAATGAAGCAGAATTACAATAAATTGCCTTAATTTGTTTGCCATATGCTAAGCATGCCCACATGTCCACATATGGATCAGCTGATGCACAATAACTTGGTGATGAGAAGAATTATTCATATGTCTTAAGATTTTACCAGTTTTGAGTTACTGACTCTGTGATCACTTAACAACTTATTTTTGATCTGGTTTGTCAACAAGAACTTTTATAGACTGACATTCATCTTGCTTTGTTACACAAAAAGACAAAAACCAAAGCATCTTAAACATTTACAAGCAAGCTTCTATTAGTATGTTACTGAGTACTTAGTTAATCAGTACTTCAGTTTTCTCATGTGCTTAATGACATTTATGGTCCAAACATGCTAAAATTTTATAAAGTATTGTTTAAAATTAATTGAGACTTCTGATGAAGTAACTGTAAATATACAGTATTAAGATTTAAAGTTAAGGCTACTTCTCCATTACAAATACAAAAAATTAAAGAATGAATTAGAATAGTAATCCCTGAATTAATTGTGTTCCTGTTTTCTTAGAAAAGATATATTTTTCTGTAAGGGGTTGAAGATCTTTTTTTCCAAGACACTTAATTTGTCAGGTTACATAGCAGATACTTTTTAACAAATCTGGCACTTAGGTGATGATTCACCCTCTTGGGCAAAAAAGGGTGGAAGTCATCTAGCATTTACTGCATACTGGTTCTGTGCTGTTTGCTGCTCAAAAATTTAAAAAAAAATAAAAACTAGGAATAAAAAGGGGTATTTCTATGGCTGAAGGATTTAGGGAGCTTTAGAAACTATGATTGGTACAGGCAAATTTTTCTACTGCTGTTTCTACATTTTAAATTATCTCATTACTGTATTTTCTACTACAGAGTTCTTTTGTTTCAATGTTATGATACCAAAATTTGCCATGATGACAGCGTGGTCTTGCAAGCTTAGTTTCAGTGTTCTGTAAACTCTGCTGAAGGGCAGAAAATAAACCTCTGGAATGAGAGCTGCTCTGTCCTAATTGCAATATTCCAGCTGGAACTGTGATTGTGTATACTTCAGAGTAGTTCTGATTTGCCCCAAGGTATTTGTGTCCCACAGCATGTATTAAACTTTTTAAGGATAATAACTTTGCTAAAAAGCTTGCTCAGTAATTTACTGTTACCCCCCCCAACATTATTAATACAGTATTGCATCAGAAATTGCTATACTTCTCACAGCCTTCTAAAATTGTATTTACTGAAGTTTACTGTTTGCTTCCTTGGAAACCAGTAGTTGTTTCAACATTTTGAATTTAATACCCATCCTAGAAGTGCCTAATGAAAGTCAAAATAAATTGTGCAAGAGGTTGTCAATGTTCTGTGTATTTTTCTTTGCTCAGTCTATTTCAGGTAAATAGAAATGCCTATTTCATGAGAAATAAGGCCAATGTTTCTACTTATTTAATTCTCTTTTGGCATCCAAAATGAAGCTAATATGAATGCTGAATTCTGAAACAATGGTAAAATGTTAAGAATTGTGCATTCCCATAGTCCCCTTAAAAAAAAATCATAAAAACTGCTGCAAACAACAAACAACCACCTGATCAGGTGTGAGCCAAAAGCCCCTTCTTGTTTCAGTGACAGAGAATTTTTAACAATATGGTATGCATATAATATAAATAAGAAATTAAATTTTAAGAGGATAACTTTATATTGATCAATCTTGGTACATCTTACAAGCGTCTGTGTGAAAAAAAATGTGTAGGAACAGTTAATAACAATGGAAGCTAGTCTAAGATCTTTGTTTAAAAGGGGAAAAAAAAGTCTAGTTTGATACTTATTGTGAGACATATTAGGTATTGTTATTCCCTCTGCAAGTACTGTTGACTTTGCAGAGTCTACACACAAAGTCGGCATTAAGAGTTTAGCCTTTGAAAATAGACAATGTTTTCTGCTCTCATGGACCAGAGGCTGGACTTTGTGGGGCTTTGCTTGCCTTGCATGCCTATTGAAGACCAGTCTTGAAGCACAGTTAGAGGAGATTGCCCAGCTCACTGAGCAGCTGGAGCCAAAACGTTTGTGCTTGTTGCTCCTCTGAGGAATCACTGCCTTGATATTCATTATCTCGGTGGTAACAGAGGGGGAAAGTGGCTTCTCTGGAGCTCTTTTTCTGTTTGTACCATCCCTTGCCTGTTACTGCCTGCTCCTTTCTCCTCTTTACTACACCTGCAGAAGCTTCAGACCAATACAAACATGTATCTTTTGTCCTTAATTACTTCTAACCTATGCTCTTATTTTAAGCCAGTTGACCTTAATCTTGCAAATTCTTTAACTCATTAGGGCCAATAATATTATGCATGTAACCTTTTCTGATGATTTCAGTCGACTGCCTTATATGTAGAAGTATTGCAATGATGAAACGTCTAGTGAGAGTTTTTTAGGATGATAGTTTACATAGAAATCATGATTAAGGTTCATTTATATGTATCTTCTACCATAATAGGTCTCCTAGACTGGATATAGTCAAGCCGAATTTTCCTTTTACACAGAAAATTTCCACCTTAAATTGATATTTGCAGCTTGAAATTCCAGCATAGTATTTCTGTGGGTGGGGGAGAACAAAACAAACAAACAAACAAACAAAAAACCCAACAACAACAACAAACCAACAAAAAAAAACCCAAACAAAACCCCTGTATCCACAAGCATCAATAAATTATGTTAATGCTCAGATTCATTTTCTGCTTCTGGCTGCAGAGCAGTTGTATGTTAGCAGGGGGCCATGCATGTGGCAAGCCCTACATCCGAGATGAATACAGTGAGATGTTAGTCCAGCAGGTGTGCAGGCTTCGTCCTTACAGCGGCTGGTGTCGCCGTGAGCACGGAGCCCTCCCACTCCTCCTTGGTAATTGATGGTGACAGGCTCTCTGCTGAGCTGTCCCTAACGTAGGGACTGAATCAGATCAACAGCTGAGAGAAACGCCCAGCAAACAGCCTCGGTACAGACAAAAGCTGTGCCCTTTAAACCAGCCCTTAGGAGTACAGGTGTTTGCAGTAATGGTCAATGCGGGATGATTGGCTGAAGTTTTTTGCCAGTGCGCTGCTTTGCGTCGGAGGTTTTGCTCCTGTGAGAAGTGGTGTTGCTGCTGCTGGAAGGGCTGGCCTGCTTGGAGTGAGGCTGACACGCTTGACAGACGCCTGATGTCTCCTCAAACTAAGCACATTGCTCCTGGGGTAAGCATATGTACTAGGAGTGCAGGCCAGATGCTCGGGAGCTCTTTAATTTTACAATGCGATGGAGGGGCTGGCTTGCAAGTTAACTTAATTACAGCTAAACTGTTTCACTTTGTTCTCGTTTAGCCAAGCTGAAATGCTGTTGAGAAATGTGCCAGCCTTTTTGTGGAAGTCCAAACCTTCCTTCTGAGCTTCCTTTTTAAAAATATACTAACTTGACTAGCAAGTTACAAAACCGTAAAAAAATGAGTTGAGGGGGAGGGGAAAGCACGTGCAGATGGCTGCTGCTGAGGGTTTCTGTCTCTGACCCTATTAAAGTAGTTAAAGGTGGCTTGCTTTTGCTCCATGATTTTGGGGATTGTGCTAAATTGTTTTGTTCTCAATATGAAAGCAATGGGACTCTCTGCTGGCAGTAGCTTGAAGTACATTCTATCAACAGACACAAGCATTATACTCTCTATTATTTTTGTTATTTGGTTTAGGTAGTAACACGTTCATGAATCTTGGTTTGGTAGCATTTGACCAAATATGTGTATCCTGAGGCCAGGGAGATTTAGTAGCAGACATCCCCCTTCAGCTGTGCTGTGAAATAAAATTTAAATAGATGACAAATATTTTTTAAAGTTCCAATGGATATGCTTTTTCTTTTTACATTGTATAAAATAACAGATGGGTATTAAGATAAAGTTAACATAAATGTAGGTTTAAGGTGAATGTTCGACTTAAGCTTCCTTCTTTCTATAAAATTTATGAGATATTTGAATAAAAATTATAATAAACAGTACCTTAAGCATGACCGTAGCTTTCCAGAGTTGTTCTGAGAGAAGTCAGGGGCATTGTCTTGTGTAACAGCTGCTCCACTGTATTTTTCTAGAAGGAAATCAGATTTGGATCATTGCTATTCCCAGGTTATTTAGGGATCACCACATAGGAAACTGCTATTAGTTATTGCTAATATCTATTCTGTTCTACTCTTATGGACAACTTTTCTTTATAAACAACTTCTTTTTATTCCAATTAGACTTTGGTTTTATTTTTGTGGAGGAAGTAACGTAATAGTGGGTCTTACAGGAAGTGTGCCATGAAGCAGGAAAAGCTACAACTACTATATACAATTCCACTGGCATTATTTTTGACATAAATGTTCAGAATAGTAGGAATCTGCTACTAATAGAATCACAGAACCATTTAGCATCGAAAAGACCCTTGCAATCATCAAGTTCAACCATAGCTATAGCTGCCTCTAGTCTTTTCTTATCTAATTAACATAGTAAAATGCTTAATTCTTTATGTTTTACTTCATACACAAGCAATTATTAAGAGTTCTGATAAACAGTATGTGTTGGGAGTCTCTGACAATATCACTATAATTATAGGTGGGGAGAAATCAGAATATAGATTTTTTTTTTTGTGAGAAAAAGTTGTAAAGTGAAAAAAAAAATTGTAAAATTCTGCTTTCCTCAAGAAAATCAATCTGATGTTGAAACTTAGCACAACTAATGTACATGTTTCCCTACAGCATTTTCATCTTTCTGTCTACTGGTTGTCAAATAATATTGTCATGGAGAAGCTGTGTTTATCTGGTCTGTAGAGCAAAAGGAAACTTTTCCCTCATATCACATCATGAAGAAGTGCAAATTCTATTTAGCACAATCATAGAGGTAACAGAGGAAGAAGTTATTGTTTGACAGGGTAAGGGACTCACAGGGAGTGGTGCTGTGGATGTACAGCCCTTGTAAACTGAGGAGCAGCAAAAGAGCAGGATAGGTGAAGTGAAATACAAATGGAAAAGAATAAAGGGATTCAGCCATGTACATGGATCCCATAGTATTTGGTCAACCCTTCTTTCAAAGTGATGACTATTCTGTTCCTGTTTCCTCAGTTTTTATTCTCCAGATATGTCATGAGGGGAAGGCTATTTTGCTTTGCTAGTGTGAATTTTGGCTGTAGTCACTTCTTGTCAAGAAGCATTTTACAGGAAGCTGTGCTTGCAAATTAGCAATTTCTTAGCAGTACTAGTTCTCAGACATTATCTAATTGAAAAAGTGAGTTGTTGAAATATCTAGGAGGAAAGTAATTGGGGAGGTTAAAGAAGAGATATAGCTTGAGAACTTGCATAGTATTGGCATGAATAGTTAAGTAAATTTATTATTGATGATAATTTTTGGCAGTTGTTGCATCAACAACATGTTGCATCAATCGATTACGATTGACCAGTAATTCAGTTAATTGCTTTGTGGGTACATTTTTCTAAATTTTCAGATAACGGAATGTCCCTTGGAACATGTTGACCCCTGATGTATTCAAGTTAATTAAAAAGTTATAATAAGATTAATAAAAGATTACTTACTGCATAACCACTGATAGGTTTTCACCACCAACAGTCATTGTAACACAGAAATTCTGAAGTATGGAAACTTCAATAATTGTCAGAAACTGTGAGGACATTTTGTCCTTACCTCACCCTCTATGCAGAGAGGTGCCACCCTGCCTTTTACAAATTTACTTGTATTTATATTTTAAGCATCAGTGAAATATATATTTGCTGCTAATATTTTTTATTCAGTTTTCAAATAGCAGTGAACAAGCCTCAGAATTCATAAACTTGAAAGGGCAAATTCTGCTATTTGCTTCCCAGGATCCCTGGTGTGGAGCAGCCACCAAAAAAAAAAAAAAAAAAAGTGTAAAAGGACAGGAGGTAAAGTGCTTTGAAACTTCAATTGCATTCAGATATCCATTTTATAGGCATTAAACCACTGGGATGTTTTATTTTTATTTTTATTATTATGATTTATTGTGTTGCTATAGGCCAAAATACAGATGTCAGAATTTTGAAAATAGGTTGTTTAATTACATATGAATATATAAATTTTTGCACTATTTAATCACGGATCCCTAAAGTCCTTTGTTATAAGTGCACTATTTCTTTACAATTTTTTTTGTGCCACTGGTACTGCATGTACATGATGCAAAAGCCTGTGGTTTATACTTGTAACTGCATAATAACTGCAACCCATGCTCTGAGACAATGATGATTTGAAAATTTTCTGACAGAAATGTCAGAAATTTACATTGCTGCTCATGGCATCAGCTTATATTTAAACAAGCTGCTGAGTATTAAAGTGTACGGACAGTCTTTGTATAACAGCTCTGATTTCTTAGGTTTGTTTCCTAAGACAAGATTTATGCAATCCCACTTTCCATCTGTTAGTTGTGCTTCTCAGGAACTTCAGTGGCCGATTTAAACCAGCCTTGCAGAGGTCTCAGAAACACTGAGTGATTATAGCAGGAGCTCTTGGGGGCTGGAGGAGCTGCTAAAACCATTTCCCCTAGATGCCAGTGCGGGAGATGCCGAGCACTCTCTGGCCTCCTCTGGCATCTGGAAGACAGCATCCATCCAGCTGAGGGGCACAACTTTAACTCTGCAGCAGAGCAAACAAATATTCCTGTTCAGCTCATGGAAAGGGAAGAGAACTTCGGGGAGGGGAGCTGAGGGTACAGAGCATGTGGTGTGTAGGGAAAATGAGAGAGAGCTGAAAGTATTGTGGAGGTGTGTGTGGGAACCCAAGCTTCATTACTTCTGCTGTCACTAAACAAGTTTTTTTTCTTCAGCTCATTAATGATACATAGCATTTTGCAGCATTTTACTGGGTATAAACATCTATTTTTTCTGAATGTTTTGAGGCTGCTGAAAGGATGCCCTCAGGTTGATGATTTATAATATTCATCACCTAAAAATTACTAGCTGGCTAGTTAATTGTATTGGTAGAATATTAGTATCAGAAGAACATATAATTTTAAAGGTCTGCTAGATATAAAAGCTAAAATTCATTTTGCTCATGCTGATCAAACAATGCCTGTAAAAAGACTGGCTTACAGACACAGTAATTGTCTTGGTGTCTTCTCAGTTTGACAAAGTCCTCAGTCAAGTATATATTCTCATTTCTGTCAATTCCCACAGTCTTAAGTGCAGATTTCAGCAGCTCACTTCAGCAGAAGAGAGTTTCCTTGAAAATCTCTGTGACCAAAACATGCTTGGGTTTTACAATTTTCTCTCTTATTAAAAGCCTTACAATTGAGGGTGGACCAAAGGACCTTTGAAGGCCCCTTCCTGCACAAAATATTCTATGATTCTATGATTTTGCCTATTCATTTAAGCAACATTAAGTGACTGATATTTATTTGAAAGGTTCTGGTTGGTTTTCTTTATGTCACATTTGAATATACTTTATTATTCTTGTAAAATGATAAAGTCATTTCTATGAGCTAACAATGAAACAAGTATTTTCAAAGTATAGTATTATTTGAAAGAGTAATCTCTTCAATATTTGCTCTCTAGATACTTTTAAGTTAATCCATAGAGGAAGGCATTGAAAAAAGTAATTTTTAAAGTTTTAAAATACTGCTTTTCATCAATATTTCTAGTCTGTCTTGGAAACAGGGTCACTTGGGTGTGTGAGAAACAGGTTAATGCTTGATTACATAATAGTGTGAATAGCTGATGCTACGATGGAAATGCTGGAAAGGCTCTTTCAAGCTAAGCACTTTGATAACTTCCTGCAAAATTCAGAGTAAATGAGTGAGTTCCTAGGACATCATGATATTTTCTGGCTGAATTTTTTCTGTCATGAAAATGTGATCAAGTTCTATCATTTTGATTTCACATAGATCTCCTAGCTTTGCTAGAACTTGCATAGACATAAACAAAGCAACCAGCCTTGGAAGCCTTTAGGCGAAGTTTAAGGTGTCAGAACTGAACTACTTGAGAGAATAATTTCCTTCATAAATTTTAAAAGCAACTTTCTGCATTGATGCTGGTTCGGTGTAAATCCATTATTCTGCTCATGTCATGGACAGCACAATGTACAATTTAAGTTCAGTTTTATGAATTTAGGAGAGGACAAATTCTTGCATCTTGGAATTCAATATACTGTCTTTTTATAGATTGCTTCCATATAAAGATAAACAATTGTGGATTTGATTAGAAATCTTACATCATTGACTTTTTCCCCACATGTTAATTCAAATGTCTAGCAAAATTTTTGTACTTAGGAGGAGTTTCTCAGTGACTTCCTCACCCAACTCACCTTAGTATCATAGATTTGAACCTATAAAAGGTAGTAGGGGGTGACTTCTGAAATACAGGAACAGATTCACCTTTAAAACTCTAGTCAGGGTGTAGAAAATGGTTGAATGCCTTTCTTAGAGTATGAAAGTCCTGCCGTCTTGGACAGGGAAGGAGAGACTCACACAGAAATGCAGTTTGAGAGAATAATTACACAATGCATGAGCCTTCAGTGTGGTCAGCATGGGGGAGCATTCTTTTTATGAACACCAATCAGGAATTGTGGCAAGTGGAGGGGAAGAAAATGTGAAATACAGAAAAATGCAGTTGAAAAAAATCACTCTTTTACATTTTACAGTTACATCTAGATTATAGCTGAGGAAAAAAAACCCACTTCAGTGTAGAAGAGGAAAGGCCTTTGCACCTTCTTATTCTCTGCCAAGTATTTACCAATTTACTCTCTGCTAACAAGATCCTGTTAATTTGAGTGGACAAGGAAGATTGATCGAAAGTACCTTACCTTCATGATGCATCTCATCAGGGCAGTCCTGAACATGTTGTTGTAACACATAGCATTAATTCTCTGTAAGGAGAAACTTACTGCACTTATTTAATCCCTTGCATTGCAAACTGCTGTCTTTGCTTAGCTGACATTCCTCTGGCCGTGTTTTCACTGCAACACGCTGCGAGTTCCTAGCCAGGGTTACACATCTGGCTTGTTAAACTGAAGTACATTTCTGTTGTGCCAGGGTGACACCCAGCCTCATAGGTGAGAGAGCCATCACAGCTGCACATATGCTGCCTAAATTCCACTTAATTCCTATTTTGAGCTCTGAAGTGGGTCCCAAGAGATAAATAATCCTTTCTGCAGAGACAAGTTTTCCAGCTTTCATCTTTCACCAGAATTCATTTCACTGCAGCTTGTTAAATTGCACAAGATAGTCCATCAAAAATTAAATATAATTAATCCAGATTTTAGGATTGCAAAACTCTGACCGTCAGAAATATCAGGGATTTCAAAAACAGTAAAAATGAGAAATGGGAACTGACATTCCAAGAAGTGATGAGGTCAAAGAAACCACAGTGTTTGGCGATAATCAATAATTTAAATTGATGGAATTGTGAAGAGATGGCTTGTGCCAAAAATGCATAAACAAAGGCAGAGTGAGCCAAAATTACTCCCATGGCCTGCTGTTGTGGCTCTCCTGGTTAGATGCATTTTATTTTCTTTTTATTTTAAAAATAATGATTTATTTATTTAATCTTTATTTTAAATGAGAACAGAATTTGAAGGTATTGATAGCACAAGTTTTACAAGCACTTTTATAAATGTGATTTTGAGATATGGCTGGGCATTATAAAAGCCAAAACCATTTTAAAGGCTCGGGGGCTCAAATGTCTCCTCCATGAACTATCAGTTACTAAGTTAATGTCCTGAGTATGGAATTGCACAGCAATTGTCCCAGGGGACAACTTGTGAGTGAATCACAGTTTTCAGGGTGGGGATGTGGCCAGAGGGTAATATTCCTACTAGTCTGGGGTAGCTCCTGTGCACAGCTACGAGCCAAAGTTATTCCTGAGTTTCCAGCTCTGGACAATCAGCATCTGGCCATGATGGAGCTGCCCATGGCACTTGAAATATTTCAGTGCCCCCAGAGGCAGACAAGTGCTAAGTGTGAGAGGTGAAAGCCTTTCACTGACATTAAAAAACCCTGTTTATTTAATGTTGCATTCATGTACAGGTAACACTATAGAGTTAAAGTAGTAACCTTTCAGTGGAAGGATGTATTTTTTAAGGAAAAATAGCCAGTACAAGCTGTTTCTACAGAGCTGTGTAAGTTTTATGTATTCTACTTCAAGATATTAAGTGTTCTCTGTGAAGGTTGTTTCTTTTATTGATATTCTTGTGCTCAAAAGTATATCAATCTCCCTTTTTGCAATTAATACATATAGCAAAGTTTTTAATACTCAGGGTATTAGTTTTTAAAATATGGTTGTTGAATTATTTTTTTCTTCTAACTACTTAAAGCTGTGACAGAATTTACTGCTGTTTCAGAAGTGTTTGGCAGCACGTTCAGCTGCAGGTGACCTCTGTGACCGTCCTAGTCCAGCAACAATGTTTTGAGCACTTGAATTGTTCTTTCTGTCTCTCTCCCTGTTTCCTATGTTTCACTGCAGCAAGGCTTTAAGAAGACAATGTTCCACATGACTCTACATCACATGTAAAAAATAAAAATAAAAAATCTTTCCCACACATGGGAACAATCACCTATGGGCAGATTTTCCAACTTTACAGCATTTATAGCACCTCTCCAATATCTCAGTGATGCAGAGGATTCATAATACAGCAGATATTTGTATTATGTATCTGTAATACAAATGCTTTCAAACATGCTGTGTTCCTGACACTCACTGCGAGTTGGATTAGATGTTTTAACATCTGACTGCAGGGAGAACAGCAGCTTGTTATTTCTGTGACACTCTGAGAATATACTCACGTTATCTTTCAGTGCAGCACGAGATAGCTTGTGCCCCTAATGTATGTATGTTTGCAAGTTGAGAAGTTAAGTCTGCTGTTAATGTTATCACTGCTGTAGCCTGAAATAGAAAAGTGCAGGCAGATTGGATTGTGTTAGAGAATGGTAACCATAATAACCAATAACAATCTGCAAATGATAAGCAGCTTTAATGTTTAAAAATAAAATTTATATAGCATTCCAGTACTTCCATGGGCATACTTTCAGATTTAATTTTATTATTCATTCATTTGAAACTTGGTTTGAAGATTAAGATGTGACATTAATCTTAAGGAAGTGTTTCATTATTGCATCTTGAATGAGTTGACACTGGTTTATTATATACATAAACTAAATCTCACAGAATAAAATTTTACTTAACAATCCTCTTTCAGATGTACACCATCTGTAAGGGAGAATTACAAGCATCCTACATGATGCATGGAATTTTATGGAAGGAGATGGATTTTTATTTTATGTTTGGATGTAAAATGGATAAATTCAAAAAAGAAATACACTGCATTCCTTTCCAGAAGTCTTTGTATCTTGATAATTTGGAAACTGTCCCACGTTCAGGGATGCTGCCCATCACTTCTGCTGATGTGAAAATTAAACAAACAAAGCTCCCTTTAACTTGACCCAAACCATCCTATTTCTTTTGAGGGATGCTTTTAAAAGAAAGGAAAGCATCATTCAAAAGAAGGAAGTGGTCCAAATTGTGTCAGGCCCTGCCATCCCCCTCCTTGCATACCCCTGGCACACAAATAGGGGTGTTTAACACGAATCTGGGAAATGCCGACTGAATTACTTAATCTGTCATGAAAGTGTCTGAGCAACGTGGTGCTATGAGCAAGCTTTTACCTCTTCTGGGTTAGCATGCTCTCAGTCTTCCTTGCTGAGACAGTCCCATCATTTTCATAAAACACTTGGATGTTTCTTAGAATGTGGAGTCTCATTTTAGTTGTTCTTAACTGCTGAGACACTGCAGTCACCCTCACACAGCGTTCAGACAATGAACGGCAATGGGAAGAATTGGAAAAGACCCATTCTTCTAAATGCGCTGGTGTCCAGAGGAACAAGGCAGCCTGGGCTTCAGATCCATGCTGTAGCTCTTTCAGGGCAGTAACACTCCTGAAAATTTAAGTTTATGTTGCTGGAAGTGTGTTGCTCACAGTTAGAGTGACCCCTATGGGAGAAAGTCAATGAGAGAGCTAAAATTCATAGGAAAAACTAAAAAATTAGTTGCTAATCATGATTTTCACATATAAATAACCTTGTTAAGAAATTACTCAGTGCTGGTGTGGGATGGAATGGGATAGTTTGGATGCAGGATAATTAAAGTGCAATAGCTCTTGCTCTTTCATGCCATATGTGAGAGGGAACAGCTTATTAAGAGGTTTTTTGCCACAAGTTCCCTTACCATGAAACATTCACGTTTACAAGAGACAATTCTTGTTTCTATCTGTGTAAAGGAATTACAAACTGTTGACATTCCTCACTGGGATTTGAATTTGAATCTGAATTAGGTAAGAGAAAGTCAATTTCTTTCCATTAGAGTTCCCGAAGAAAAAAAAAATGTTGTTACTGTTGGATACAAGCTGAAAGATTCTTGTTTATCAAGAAAGGTCTGTTTAGTCTATTAACCTTGACAACCATGTCAGCATTTTTTTCTGTTTGTTTTCCCAAAGGCACTGTGTTGAAGTACTATGATATACAAAGCTATTTATAGTGTAGACAGTTCATAGCTATGCTTAAAAGACATGGGTCAGGGTTTAAATACCAGAGTTAAATCCTGCTCTCTTTGACAATCTGAAAAGTCATTATGCTTAATCCTTGAAAATTAAAATGGGGAGATGGAATCCCTAAAATATCGATGTGAATCAGGTAAATTTTAATTATTTTTTTACAGTTTCATAGAGTGGTTGAGGTAAAAAGGAACCTCTAGAGCTATTCCAGCTACCTGCTCAGAGCAAGGCCACCTAGAGCTGGTAACCCATGACCATGTTCAGATGGCTTTTGACTATCTCTAGGGATTGAGACTCCACAACCTTGCTGGGCAATCTGTGCCAGTGCCCTCTCATCATCACAGTAAAATAGAAAATAAAATGCAACAAAACAAAACCCATCACGCAAAAAAATATTCTCTGCGTTCAAATATATTTTCCTATATTTCAATCAATACTCATTGCTTTTTGCCTTTTCAATAGGAATCACTGAGAAGAATCTGGCTCTGTCTTCTTTACTCCCCTTCCACTAGATACTATACACCTTAACAGATTTTTATGAAAGGAACAAAATTTAGGGAAGCAATCAGGGAAAACAAGGTCCACACATATTGACACACTAGTGTTTGTACCTGTTTGCGTCTATTAACATGTTATTAATATTGCTATTGCTGACTTGCCTTCCACAGATGAGCAAGAACTACTTTAAACATGCTTGTAGACATTGATTTACTTTATCCTTGTGATTTACTTCATCATTTCAGATGGTCTTTACTCTCACAGTAGCAGTATTTTATTTTTCTTTAATCTGAATGCTGGTTCTTAAGGCCCAATCTTCATCAAGTCGTGTTGGTGTAGCTCTCTGTCACACATCTGCAAGAACTTGTCCTGCTAGAAAGTGCCAGCTGGGGAGAGGAGCAATTCCACCCTTAGCTTTGTTTCCACCTACCATATTTTTAGACCTATTTCTGTGCTTTTGACACTTTTTGCCTTCATCCCAGTTCCAGTCTATCCCAAAAACAGAGTAGCAACTTTGTCTCTTGCTGAAGTCTCCAATTGACAGGTTTTCCAATGGCCCGTATTTGCTTGATCAGCCAGTTCTGCCCAGGCATCTCATCTCAGCTTTTCTGTCCTGGTCCACACCATCCCACTCCTTCCTGGTTACCACCTAGCTTTAGGCTGGTCAGGTAGCCAGCTGTCTCTATGAAGGCCTTTTCAAATCCTATTGTGCTCCCTGCTTACCATGAACATTTTTCTTGCATAACCTTAATTCCAGTCTTCTGGCCTGGCTTTTAGATGCTCCTCTCTGTGGGTCACACTGCTTCCATCCATCCTTGTTCTGCACTCTGCTTTTCCCATCCCACTACCTCTCCAGCCACATTGTTAACAGATTCCTTTTTCCAACCTCTGTCTCCCTTTCCACGCCCCCCTCTCAGTCCATCTCTTCCACTTCTCTGCTCACTCTTTCTGAGTGGCTCATGGCATTGTCTACAAGGGTCAGCTCTGGTGAGACTCTGCCCACCCTCTGCTGACCAATCCCTTGCCACACTAAGCTACTGGAGGAACGATGTGCAGCAAAAACCCTGTGCTGTCACTTAGCTGGGAGGGGAGCACAGGTCATCCAGCTCTGCTTTGCTGAGTTTAAACGCCCTCAACAGGGGTGGCATTATTGCAGACTTTTAATTCTTGAACCATAAAAGCTATATGCAAATTTACTTTGTGGAGCCCTGAGACAGACTTTGGTACCTGTCATGATGTTTCAATTCAAGAGAGGAATGAGCAATTCAGCTTATTTACTGTCCAAGCTGCCAGAATCTGGCTGCTTGCACTGTCTGTAGTGAGAATTACTTGTGACATGAAAGTCACTTACGGTGACAGCCTGAATAATGCCCTAAGTTTCTGTTGAGTATATGTGAACTGCAATCCTCCCTGTTATCATATTCATTCCCAAAGTTCAGATGAAATGATTAAAAAAATCATCATAATTTTAAATACATAGAAAGCAATATGTTTTCCTTATTTTTGATGTTAGGAGTACTCGTAACATTGCTGCTGTTTTGTCTTTTTTTCTCCAAATTAGTTGTGAGAGCTCCCAAAAGGGAGCAATCAAGCTACAACACCCAAATTTCAATTTGAGTATCAGACAAGCAAAGTAATGCATGATGACACTGGCTTTGCCAGTATTGGCAGGTGTGGTTTCACACTAAAAACACTGTGTGGGAAAGCTTAGACAATTGCATTAAAGCTAATAAGTGTGTGTGACCATAGCATGAATAGGAGCAACCAACTTGGACAAGTGGTTATTACATTCCAGTAGAGGTGTCTGATGCCTGTTAGCCTCCATGCAGGAATGGTTCATGGTTTATTTATGCTCTGGGAATGCATCATTATGATATTGTTTGAAGCGTAATTTGCAATTGAGATAATGCAAAGTGACCAGTTCAGCTGACATATTAAACTAATGCTGTTTTGTAAACATATGGTTGGAAATAAAATTAATGTCTTCTGATTTCTAATTTGCCCTTTTCCAACCATTTTCTTGAGTTTGACTCTGCTTGTGGATACATACAAGAAAGTAAAAAAAAAAACAACCCAGACTCACGAGTCACATCACATATAGTCAACAGAGGACTAAAGGTCTATTTTGACAGAGAAAACAGATTAAGAGAAGAATAACCTACTAACTCACGCAAAGAAACTGAGTTAGTCAAGACAAGATCTATTTAAAATAAGCAGGGGATGATGAAGGGGAAGGAACAGGGAAGATATTTACAATGTATTCAAACTACTTCATTTGCTGCTTTTGTTAGGAAAGAAGTCTTGTTCTCTTTCTTCTGTGGAAGAGAAGGAAATTGAGTAGCACAAGTGGTTTTCACTGCTGTATCTTGTCATGAGATGTTGTGCATATTATATTAATTGATTATAGATATAAATGGGCAAGCATACACCTACACATTTCCTCCTTAAGACATTACGTATTCTATATTTTTTTCTTAGTGCTTATGTATAGTTCTGGTTAAAGGATATAGTGCTAGCAGCAGTATCAATTATAAGGAATTGGGAGGATTGAGCTGAGAACAGCTTGGTTTCATAGCGCTGTTTGGAAGCAGTTTTGATCGGGGTTGTGTTACTGGATGCCGACTGGTGGCCTCTTCCTCATTTATAAAGAACAGCCTTTCCCAGAGGGCAATATTTCTGCTTGCCTGGTTTTCTTTATGCTGTGTTCCTAAACCATCTTTAATGGGATTTATTTTTAAGCCTCATTTTAATATTAGTTTGGGAATGCATTTGGTGAATTAGTCTCTGAAGTCTTTTAATTGTGTTTTATCCTGCTGCTTGGCTTCTTTTATTCTTTCTTGCTTGCTCTGCCTGGACAAGAAGTTGGCCAGGAGCGAGGCGGGTCCTCGGATTCTTCTGTCCCGGTGTGGTACCGTGTGCCGGATCCGCTTCCCGTGCCCTGGAGGCAGCGGGTGTAACATTTCATTCACCTGAGTGCCATTGTGCTACAGAGATAAAGTTACACCATGTTTACAGAGCAGTCTGGGACGAATCAGTGCGAGGAAGCAAGAAAGCGAGTGAAACATGCAAAAGAGAAACTGTTCTGGGCTGTTTGTTTGCTTGTTTGTTTTCTTGTTTTTCAGAAGAGATTTTTCTTTTGTATGACATAGACAGTGAGATAGCTGCGTGGGTTTCTGCAGCAGGGTCAGAGCAGCGAGGGTACGTGTGAACCGAGCTCTCCGCAGCTCACCCGGTGCCCCCTGCCCGGCCCCGGCCGCTGCTCCCGGGCTCTCCCGGCCCAGCCGCGGCTCCGCGGGCCGCGCTTTCCCCACACACGATTCGGGCGCTGCCGCGCCAGGCGGGGCAGGGCCGGAACGCGGCGCTGCTGCCCCCCGCTGCCCGCACCGCCCCGTCCCTCAGCCCGACGCGCACCGCCCCGTCCCATCCCTCTGCCCGCCCCGCCGCGCACGGCCCCGGCTGGAGCTGCCCGCACCGTCCCGTCCCTCAGCCCGTCCGGCCCCGTCCCGTCCCATCCCGCCGCTCCCCCCGGCTACGGCTGGGGCGCCCCGCCCCGTCCCTCAGCCCGCCCCGTCCGGCCCCTCACGGCTCCGCACGGGCGCGGGGCTGCCGCTGCCGCACGCCGAGTTTCGCAGTTTTCCATCCCGCCAGTCCCGCGGCCCTCGCAGCAGACTCGGAGTCCATGCCCGGGAGCCCCGGTGCCCCAGGAGCAGCCCAGGCGTGGGAAGGCAGCCTGGGAAGCCTGCCCGGCCGGGACACGGGCGCTGAGGATGCAGTGGCAGATCTGACTTTAGGCGGCTGGGCGCTCTGGGCAACTGGTGTCAGACTGTGAAGCAGTAACTATGTACCTTTTTGGCAGCGAGGAGTACGAAGTGGTAAGATGTAAACTAGTGATTTTTTTTTTCCTCCGCTGTTATTTACTTCTAGTGTTCCAATCTCAGAGTTTATTGGGCAGCTTTGAGTTTCTGTCAGTACCGTTTTTCCTGTGTTTGAACTTTAGTATTCACAAGTTTGATTGTTTTTTAAATGTGACATGTTTCTTCAAGTTCTTCAAGTAGTGAGGTACTAGCTAGATAAGATTGAATTTACTTTCCTTGTCTTGTTTATTGCATTGTGGTGATATTGGAAGAGTTTAACTGCTGAGTATTATGAGGATATTTGGACTCTGAGTTAAGCAAACACATGCCTCCAAATAATTCAGAATTTGTCTCATACTTTGTAGTGTAAATAGACTACAAGGAGCTTACGGAACTGGCCTTTAAAAGTATGTTCGTGGGGATGTTGCCAAACCATTTCTTTTGTACAGTTCAAAGCGTGTCATTGTAACATACTGCAATGTCCATCAAAAGAGCTAGCCTATAAAAACCCAAACACACCCACGTTAAGATCTGACACTCTTTACTGAAATATGTGTGTAAAGCAGTGTTTGAAATAAGTTGATGATGTCAGAGAAGACCAGAAGAAAACCACTAACAGCTCCACACTTTTGCATGACATTGTTAGCTGACATAAAAGTTTGTGATTTTGCAGGCTGTGGTTCAAGTGCTACGTTGTACGCAAAATGGATGGATTCTTCCACCCACACACATTTGTGACCAAGTCCAAATCTGAGGAGTTTTGGGGAAGAATAACACTGAAAAATAAGTATGAACTCTACTATAAGCCATAAAAATAAATTTCACAAGCTAAAGAGTGCTACATTCTTTGCGTATAATTGGCAATTGTAAATGTTTTGTTTTGATTATTGAAGTTGATCTTTGAAGTATGAAAGGGCCTTTTATGGCAGTCTGGGTTCTACAACACATTACAAGGAATTAATTTAGTTATTTTGGAATTTTTTTCTTCTTTTTTTTTTCCTTTTTTAAATTCCAACCAGCTACAGTTTTGAGATGCAACAAATGTAGAAGACATTCAGGAAAATAATTTCAGTGCAGTTATCTGCACCTTGAACTCATTTGTGTATGTGTGACTTGCACAAACTTTCACAAACCAAGTTAGGGAGCTGAAAAGAGCTTAGTGTTTCCAGAGCAGTAAGCCACAGGGCCTTGCAGGGTTTATGCTATAGAATGTTTACTTGTGTACAGGGAGAGAGTGTCAAACTTTGAAGTATTGTGGTTTTTTTGTTTGTTTGTTGGTTTGTTTTTTTTTTTTAATTGGTTACATTCAGATATTTGGAAAGGGTTGCAAATCACTCTTAACAGATTTTTGCATTTTGTTCTTCTTTCCATTGTATCTTGTGGAGTTACTTCCTCATTCACACAGCGAGCAAGTGTGAAATTTTGAAATGTTTTGAAAATAATCTAGATGACCAAAGAATGGTGTTAGAACTTTGGGTTCAAATCTCAATCTCTTTCACTGATAGTGTTTCAGCTTCTAAAAAATATCAAAGTATTCTGTGTCACAGAAAATAGTTTTATGTTTGAGACAACTTTTCCCGGCACATGAACCACCTCGTTCCAGTCCCTTTTCTACGACATAGTTGTGCAAAGTGAAATAGCATCAGTAGAAAAAGTAGAGAAGCCCATCTTGAATTGTGTGGGGTTGGGGTTTTTTTAATTTCCTTTTTTTTTCTTTTTGTTCTTTTTGATATCTCTTGAGGTCGCTGAAACTGAAGAGTAATGATCTGCTCAAACAAAATGTGCCACTAAGTGAAAACTAAAATATTATTTGGGTTTTTTCTTCTTAGTTTTTCTTTAGAGCAAGACAGTTCAGGGGAAAATATGGATGTACTTTTTTGGTGTTATTTTGGCAGCCAGACTTACCAAGATGTTTGCTTTACTCAGTGATAAGTAGAATAGAATTGATGGTGTACATAAAGCTTGAAAAACACTTTTATTGTTCAGTAAAAGCTAAATCAATGTGAAACTTCTGTCTGTACAGATCTGTTGTTCATGAAGCCATATGCTCTGTACTGTGGAAAAAGCATTTGTTTTATCTTCCCACACGATTACTTGAGTCACTGAAGGACAAAGCGATTGAAAAGTGACAGTGAAGAATTTCAGGGTTTAATTTTAAGTTTACTAGTAATTTAAAGCAATTTAAAATAAATTTAAGGAATTTTAGCTATGAATGTAAAATTTGACTTTTTATCCTAGGGAGGAGACTACTGATGAAAAGAAATATAGCATCATTAAAGAATCTCTTAGAGGAATTCAGTAAATCCATCTCTTGAAATTCAATATTTAAATAGAGTAATAGAGAAATAAAACTGGATGTGATGATTGTTTGCATTTCTTACTCACACACGTGTCCACATGAGCATGCACACACATTTGCAGAAACATGAGTATCTGAAGTGGTATCCTAACTCTGTAGGATTTAATAGTGAAATGCCACAGACTGGTACTACCAACTTTTTAATCCACTTTGCTTTCTTTTTGTTCCTGTGTATAAACAAGCTTGGATTATTAGCTTACTCTGAGTGCATAATAAGTCCAGATATCTGACAGCACTGATAATCAACTTTAATACCATCTCCCACCAGCCTCAGCTGACAAAGATAATATTGCTCAAAAACCAGTTATCAAAAGAAAAAAAGCTGGGGTTTGACCACTTCATATTAAAAATGAAAACAAAATGTGATGACATAGTGTCAAAAGCTGTATTTTTGAAATTAATAATAAAACCAGGTAGCAGTAGTCCTTTCCTATTTCCATTAATATTTTCATAAATGTTCTAACTTGGGATGCACAGTGTCTTTCACATTACCTTTTAAAACTTTAAGTAGAAGCTTATTAAGCTCTTTATGACTGATGAAATAATCATATAGAATCTTTTTAGGCATTCTTTGCCACATACCTGGCAAAGTAGATTTGTTTGACTATAGTAAGCAATTTAATTTCATAAATACAGGAAACTGTAAGAAGATGCAGGCCCAGCAGTCTCATTTGTGCCTGTAACTGGTTTGTTTAGGCCTTTTCCTGTTTGTTTGCAAAATAATCCTCTGGTTAAAGAGAATAGATAAATAAACAGAATTGGAGTAGTTCATCAAAAATGAAACAGAAAGAGGGAGGTCCTTTTCACAGATGCCTGGTAGACTGTAGTTTGCATTACCGTCCCAAAACAAAAGCATTTCAAACTTACTCCCAACAGTCTTCAGAGCTCCCCAAAAGGGATGATGGGGCTCCAGATGGTGCTTGCAGGTTTGGGAGGGTCTCCTGTGCCACCAGGCTATGCTTCCCAACAGTGCATTTTCCATGGCTGCAGAGCATCTGCCCTTCCTCCCTCAGGTGGCTCTTGCCAGGGCTGTGGGCGATGGGCAGCTCCAGCCACATCCCTCCTGCTTCCTAGGACCCTGATGGAGATGTGCCAGGGCTGATGGCACTGACTTGTCCCCAGTGGGGCACAGGACACCTTTAGTGTTCTGTCACTCCTTCGCACCAGTGGTCTCGCCTGGCAGAGACTTTGGGCTCTTTTGTATTAGCATGATCCACCACTGTGATGGTAAGTGTAGGATTAATTAGGATTTCTTCTGAGAAAAACCTAATCACTGGGAAGCTATTCTTTTAGAAGAGTAATTCGGAGGCAGCAAGTTTTCTTGGTTATTGGTCATTTAAGAAAAAACATTGAATTTCATTCACTGTATTGCATACAACTTTTAAATTTTTGCGATCAGTTTTTAACTTTCCTAGGAAACTCAAAGCTATGATCTCCATAGATATTTTTCTTGGAAAATATCCTTACAAAAAGTGGGAAACCTCTTTCTAAGTCCAGTGAATTGCTTGTGATGTCCAGGGCCTATGTTTTAGTTGCCTTAGAAATCCAGCATTTGTCATTTGTGTTCTCCAGGCAAAAATTTTGAACTTGTCTATTTAAATTAAATCTTCACTTCCGTTGAGTTTGCCTATGTCCTCTTGAAGGATGGAGCACTTCTTTTGGAATATTAAGTATGATGTTGATAAATGCCAGTTATATACATGGCTCCTGCCAGGCAGAATTATCTTCATAAAAGTATGAAAATCTGTCTGCTAAATTTCTAAAGGAGGGGAATATCTTGGAGCAGTCAAATGTCATTCAGTTTTGAGAAGAGTTACTCTTTGACTGTTCTTCATGAATCAGACAGATCCCCATTCTGTGTGTACAGGCATTCTGCTGATAGGGCTAATTTTAAAGGGAGACCCTCACCTATTTTAGACTTATTCTAAGTCATAGAGATCAGTAGGGGGAACACAGTAATGTCTTTACTCTGAGTCATTGCTACTTACCTTATTTCAGAACTGAGGGAAGGGAGAAAAGGGTATTGTTTAAGATTGGAGAGAGTTACTTGTAACTTTTTAGCAACAGTGGTTTTCATCATACCGTGGATTGATGTGGGAATGTATCTGAAAATCATAAATCAGAATTGCTTTTTTGGAAACCTCTCCCTTGAATTGCATGTTTATTATTACAAGGATAGTTTGGCAAATTACCTGTGGCAGAACACTAAAAATTTAATGATAAGATTTTGGAATGATTTTCTATGTTCACCTTAGTTCAACCTAAGGCGACAACATTTACTGCTATGTTCGGATAGATAAGTTGTGCAACACATGAGTGTAACTTGAAGTACAGACCTGAAGGGCAGTCAAATTAAATTCAGTCTCTGAGGTTTACTTTAGAGCCATGAGTCCATCCTTTGAAAAATCCCTTGACATTTTGATTCTTTATCTTTAAATTTTAGGAGACACTTGGTTTGGTTGGAGTGACAATAGCACTTGGTTAATTTTCAGCTGCAAATATTATACAGCTGCACAAGAAATGGAGTTATTCATGCCTGAAACTGTGTGTTTAGTGAGGAGAACTCTTATGCGGAAGAAACAAGTGCTTATATGTGAAGATAGATGGGCTCACATCCAGAGCTGGATGTAGACTTGTGAAACAGTCACCCTTAGCAAGCCTTTTTCCTGTAGGTTCTCTGCAGCAGCCAAAGTGTAGAAGCAATACAGTTTTCTTTTCCTAAATTGGAAAAACTAGGGTCATTCTGTATGGCATCATTCCCCATGACTAGCTCAGAGACCTTGCAGCTGTGTTTTAAGCACTGCACATGAGTTTTGGGATTTCCCCAAGGGGAGCCTGGGAGAGCTGCTGCTTTTGATGGTGTAGCAGAACGACTCCTGAAACTGTTTCAGTTTACAATAGGGAAACACTAGAGGAGAAGGTCTTTATAAACCCATGCAGAGGAAAATATTGGTAATTTCTGTGTTACTCCCAAGACACGCAGTGTACTTGCCAGTTAGTGATTTGCACAACTGTAGTGACCATCTTTTTTTCCCCAGAAAAAAACCCAGTGTTTAATCTAACATCCTGTAGTTTATGTGAAGTGGATTTTTTTAATAATGATGTTACTGTTTGACTGTCGTATAGCTTCTATTTCCTTGCCTCCTGTCTTTAATTTGAATTTCAGGGACTGAGGATGGAACCTTTTTTACTTTTGAGAGTGTATTGAAGGTATTTATAGTGTACCTGACCTTTCCCTCCCTCTGTCCCTACAAGCCAACACATGAACTGTCAATAAAAAGGTGGGGAGCTCTGTGGAGGCCATGGGTGGAGGCTCGAGCTGTAGGCCCTGTTATGCAGGTGAGTCTGTGAGCAGTGGATCTGCTGTCCCTTGTGTAGAGCTCAGAATACCTGTTTTTTAATGTAAGGTCTTGGGGAGGGTGCAGCTCTGGGGGATTAAAGACAAGGTTTCTCCCTTCAGGAAAAAACTTATAGAAATAGATATTTCCAACAAAAAATATGAGGCAAGTCAATGACTGAAATTTATCTGGATCCTTTTGCACTGGTGTAGTGCCGAGTGGTGTGTGAACGCAAGGAAGGAAGGGAAATGAGCATTTCTCTAAATGTGGAAGAGGATCGTGGTGAGTGCATGATGTTTGAGAAGCAGGTTTGTGCCTGGGGCACGTGTGAGAGGGAGCCCTGTTAAAGTCAAATAGTTTCCGATATCTAGAAACGCACCCCAATGACCAGCTGAAGGTGATGAAATAGCAAATGAGAAGTTTACTTTTGTTTAAGGAGTAGAGCCTAAGAGAAATGGAATGTGAAAACTGCCCTGGGTTGGGAGGACCAGTACAGTGGACCTCACAAGCACAAACAAAAAATAACAAAATCAAAATACTTCAAAATCCCACCAAACTGAGGGAGCTCTGAATCTCTCAACTATTTTTCCATTTATGAGACAGAAGTGGGAAAGAGGGAAGGAAGTCTCTCACAGGACCTGACTTCTGAGTGTATTGATAGCACCAAGGCCTGATGAAATCTGTAAATTCACCTATTGGTCTTGGTTTCAGTTTATTTCCTTCTGAAGGAATGGCCATGATAATGACCCACTTCCTGGCAATGCACTGATCAGCCTCATGCTGCATGGGGCACTTTACCTCAGTGATGTGAACCAGCACAGACTTGGGGAAAAAAGAAAATATAACCTGAAAAATTCATGACCAGGAATACTGGAGTTGTTTTTTTTTTTTTTTTTTCCATATTCATTTACTCTACAGGCCTTGTTACAAAAAAAAAAAAAACCACCCAAAAAACCAAAACAAACAAACAAAGCTACTTTTTAGTGAGGAATTTGAGTGAAGCTAATGTAGCCATAAGAAATGTTAATGATAGGAGCAGTAATCTAGGCAGGGCAGTACAGAGTTAACAACAAGCTAGTTAGTTTGGCTTCTCTTATGTAGCTACATGATTAATTCTTACATTCCTCTGCACACCATGTGTGTGTGTCCAGGCTTTTGGAAATTATTTACAACTTCCTCCCTCCTATGCCACAGATATTCACAGTTCTAATTTATTTAAATGTTAGGAGACCTATGTAGCTAGAGATGTCCTCTGGGTAAAAGATACTAATGGTATGTGGTTTAAGTTATCAATTTATAATGCTTGGGGTGGAGCCCTGCATGCAAAAGTTGAGATATTTAGAAGAAGACTTGAGTGTTTTTAGTTAAGGAAATGGGACATGCATACGCCGTGCATGAATATGGTACAAAATAAATCCAGATCTTGCAAGGACCCCAAAGTTCTGCCTCTAACAATAGTGTTACTTTAAAGTTTGTTTTTCAATTAAGTATTCGTGGCATGCATTTTGATGTTTACGTTGTTTAGCCTGTGGATGGATGTAAGGTAGCAGAAGGGGTAGCAGAAGATGTTTAATGTGCAAAATGGAAATCGTGACTTCCCTACAGCACATATGGAAAGCTAAAGTCAAGAAGGCATGTTCACGCTGTCTGCCACCCGTGCCTGCTCGCCTGGTGTCACAGACAGCCTGTTTTAGACTCTCTATCCTGGGCAGCACAGCTACTCTCCCATCAATGGTGTGTGAGGTGGTGTCTGGCAGTCTGCATAGCTTGTTGCTCTCTTGACCTTTCAAAACTCTAGCAGTTACAACAGCTCAATTAAGCACTCTTAGCAGGCAGGCTGGATATAGTCCAGTGGCATTTTGATAGAAATCTTCCACACTGGGAAACCAAGGACCAAAAATCCCATTTCAGAATATTTGATAGGAAGTTTCTTTGATAGTCTTTTTGGGGTTTAAGTCCTTTTTTTATTTTTTCCTTTCTTTTCCTCTTTTACAGTTGAGGCTGTGTGTTTATGTCTGTTTGGGAATATGGTTTTGTTTTCCAGTTGATGATAATAAGTGAGATAATTTGTTCTGATGAACAAATTCAGAAGCAGCTGATCAGAGCAAATCTATAATTTGTGTTTATTTAACATTGGCTCTCAAGAAGGCTGTGACAGAGAAAAAATCCATCTACCTCTTTACTGAAGTCATGGATATCTATTGTCATGAAGGCATGTCTTCTCTAAATTATAAACAAGCTCCAGCAACTGGACTGAATAAATGGAAAGCTGTTTATTTGCTTACACTGCATGTTACTTTCCAGATAATTACTTCAGCTGATGAATAAGAATTACAAAATCCTGAGGATAGGTAACACATCTTTACTAGGAATCATCATTTTTTTTATTTACACAGAAGCGGATAATGATAGCCATGCTTTTTTATTCTCGTTTGTAATTTTATACATCTCTGACCAGATTAATGTCAAAGATTCTGCCAGGAGAAAGTTTAGCAAAATTTGGATGTCTTCATTGCTGTAACTACGGAACCATAGGAACCAGCCATTTTAAAAGGTTTGGGTGTTTTTGTTTTGGGGGTTTTTTTGTTTGTTTGTTTTTGGGGTTTTTTTGTTTGTTTTTTTGGATTTTTTTTTTTTTTCTGAGAAATGAAAGATTAAAATCTCTGGGAAATTCTCCTGTGCACATTTCATTTTACATTGTCATTTAAAACATAATGTGATTCTATATGTTTTAATTTAGCAATGTGTAGAAATTTTTGGCATTTAAAATTTTACATTTCCATACTGTATTTTATGGTTTATGATAGAGTTTTAGAGTTGTGTAGAGCTTACAAACCAGTCAAATGGTGTTAATAAGAATTGGGGTCAATACTTTTTTTTTTTTTTTTTTTTTTTTTTTTTTTTTTTTTTTTTTTTTTTTTTTTTTTTAGTTTTTCAAGGCAGTTTCTGTGGTTTTTTTACAAATACCTGTACAGATGTTCATATTAAAAATAAATTCTTTAAATCAAAGTATTTTAATGGTATAAGCAAAGCAATTTTGTTTCAGAAATACAAAACAAGAGTACTTTCTACTCAGCTGAGTGCTTCAGTCTAAGGACAGGTAGACCATTACAAGAATTTTTAAGCAGAGGGAGCAGTAATAGGCCAGTTTATGGGAGCAAGGCTGATACATTAATATCACTAGTTGAGTATCATAAGAGCATAATTGCATTTCAAAGCTATTCCTTTAAGTAACAACTAAGTAGGATAGGAAAAAGATCTCTACGTGTCTTTTTATGAAGTATATTTGCCTGAAAGAAAATGACAAACTTAGTTTTTCCTTCACTGAAGGTAATTGAATATGTGCAGAAATGGGCTTTCCTAAAATTGACTTCGTGCCTATCTGCATAGAATTGTTTCTATCTGCTTGTGGAGGCAGCTCAGCAGGCTAATTTTTGAGGCTAAATGTCAAACTTCAGAGTTTGTTATCCTAAGATGTAATTACTCTTACAACCTCTGTATACTTTAATCTGGTGTAGGAGATTAAAAATTAAAACTCTTTGTAAAGTTACAAAGTTTTAATCCATGGAAACTGTCAGACCTCAACTAGACAGAGTCCTGAGCAATCTGCTGTGGCTTTAAATATGGTACTATTTAACAGCAGGTTGGACTAGGTGTTCTTTCCTCCACATGTCCTCTCCCCAGTCTACTTTTTTCTTTGATTCCACTGAGGGATTGCAGGCTATATGAAAATCTTCAGGGCACAAAGGAGGAATCCCCATGGTTTTTTACATCATAAGTCAAAACTCACTCTTAGGAATTTTCATCTTGTCTAGCAGTTGCCCATGATTTAGTTCCTGTTAGTGAAGGATGCCCAGCATAATTCTGAAATTTTAGGCCTTAATGTTTAATTCACTGTGATTCTTTTGCCTTCATCTGGATTCCATGCAAATATGGAGAGAATATCTGTAAAGTGAGATATGAAAAAGGCTTTCAGATTGTTGCTTAAATATAGTCAATTTATCATATGTATCATACTGTGGTTTACCCCATATATTTAAGCAAGTTGTGTTGTTTCCCTTAATTCCTTCTAAAATGGAATAACTCATATTGCGTACTGTAATTCTGTTGTTCATTATAGACATCCTGGCAAGAACATGGGTGGCCTTCAGACATGCTTAAGCGAAATCATAAGGTTCCCTGTACAAGACTTTAGTACCACATGGGAAATTTTGATCTTGCTGATGGGCATTTCACTTGAACTTGACAGTGAGAAAATGCTTTTTATCTTTTAAATAACCATCACATACACCTATATCCTGATAACTTAAGTTGCTTTGCCTTCTAAGAGTTTTCCTATGCATGCATGAATAGTATCCCCCCTCCTCTCCTGACAGGAACACAGATTTGTAAGTAAAAATGAATAATACAGTTCAGCCATTTGTTTTTAGTACAAAATAAAGTTCTCATCACTTTGGATCCAGAGATTCCATGGAATTTGCAGGCAAGAACGTCTGGGAAATGGTCTGGATGGGGTTGTCCTGGTGTGCTGAAGCAAAAAACATAATTCAGCTGATACCATTTCCTATAGCTGTTTTTGCCTTGTCACCACAGGAATAAAATTTGAGATGTTCCTGTAATCAAATGCCTCCCAGTAAAATGCATACATTAAAAAAAAATAAAAATCCAAACACTGCAAATTGTGCTGTTTCACTTGGGGTTATTTTAAATAAACCTGGACGTCTCTAAGTCTGGTGAGAGAGATTAGTCCTGCTGGTTACACAACATTTTGTGGATCAGCTTGACTTGTAACAATTGAAAGTGTTGTCCTTGCACTTCTCTGGTAGATTTTATGAATGCAATGTTATTCAATTTAAATAAGTTCTGTTTTAGCATAATCAAGAGAGGAAACAAAAAGGAACTGCTATGGAGATCACAGGGTATGATGATTTTGAAAATTAACAGGAATAAAAAATACTGACATCTTTTCAAATCATGAAAAGATCCAGGTCTGCAGACAACTGACAAAACTTGGGAGGTTATAGAAGAGCACACTTGTGTTACTGTGTCAACTTCAGCAACAAGCATTTCCTTTTCTTCTGTGTGATGAAGGAAACAATAAACCATGATTCTTTTTTTAAGCACTGTAAACTTAAAAACTTTGAACAAGAAGGGAGATGCTAACTGTATGAATTATTGCTGATCATAGATGGAATAACTATTACAGAAGGAATAATGGAAGGAGAGCGGTGCAAATCAAGAATGACATTCTTGTTTACTAAAAGGAAAGTTTTCAATATTTTGTAGTAAGTGTTTCAGCCTAATTAAAATCAGTTAAGAATAAATGTAAATTTAAAAAAAGGGAATAAATAAAATACCAACCCCTTTTTTTTCCCTCCAAAATGGAGTTTAGCTGGCATAATATTGAGAGCCAGGAGGATTTCTTAAAGTGTGAAAATCCTGTCTTGAATTTAGTGGTGACTTCTACCTGACCAGAGAATCTAGGATTGTGTCTGGAGAATCTTTGAGGGATTTTGAGTACAAATGTATTTGAACTGTGTTATAGCAGTGCAAATACAATCTACTGAATGGGCCATAGGGTGACCTCAGAGAGGTCATGGATCTTGGGTTTCTTAAACATTTTTAAATTTTTACCTGCCCATGCACACTTTGGGGACAGACTTCATGTGAAGCAGGGTGAACAACAGAGCACCTGTTGAATGGTTGTAAGCAGAAGAAAACCAGTTGTGGAATTCGCTTTCTGCCTTGTGTGCTTCAATTCAGAAGCCTAGAACTGCTGGATATTTATTGGCTGGCTTTAATGGAAAGCTTCATAGAGTACAGAGGTGATTAAATGTTATAAAAATGCATATTGTAAAAAATAAACAAAAGGAAGATAGCAGCTTACAAACTGTCCTTGTCATGCCAGGCATATAAGCCCTAATAACATTGAGGTAATTTTTTTCTTTTTGGTGGGGGGGGGTGTTGGTATTTTTCTACTGTATTTTTCATCCTAGAAAATATATCTTTCTGCTTTTGTGATCTCTCCTGCTATGCTGGAGAGTGGCAAGAACTAACTCAAGTTCAGAAATGCTCATTGGCCTGCCATCCATCTCTCACATGTTTGAAATACTCTCTCATATTTCTCTCATATTACCCTGATATTTCTCCTCTTGAAGCTTTTTCCTTCTTTGCTACTTTGTCATGGTGCTCATCCTCTGGATAATCTGAATGATGCCCATCATCCACCTACCTACTTTTGGCTGCTCCTTGTTCACTCTCTTTATCTTCAGACTCATCCAAATACAAGTTGCTTTCCTGATTAGCACAGCAGAGCAGCAATCTCAGAGCCACCTTTGTCATATTCCTGTGTCTCAGTGGGAATCCAGCAATGATAGCAGCAGAGGTACAGCTGATATGTTTTTCCTCAAGCAGAGGATAGCACTTAATTATTATTAAGCAATTCCTCAAGCAGAAACTGATTCCCTTGTAAACTAGAAGAAATATGACTTTTGACTGAGCATAACCATATGAGTTTAAGGAGAAAAATAACTTCATTTCCAAACAATGGATCAGAGAGGAAAAAGCAGGCTCTAGCCAGTGCAGTTCCTGAAGGAAACAAATTGTCGCGGATGACATAGGCTTGTTTGTATTTCTTTGATGAGAGTTAGCACAACATATTTGAGACCTTAAGACTTGCAGAACTGGAGTTCTATTCTTGTGTCTTTCATCACTGCAGGTGCTCGAGACTCATTTGTAACCAAGTTTTTTTATAACCAAAAACTTCCTAGGGTTGTGTTGGAAGAAACCTCTTTAACTGAGAGATTTTACAAAGTTGATTGATCCTGGCACCATATTAATAATACTGCTTGTCTTAAAATTTTTGAACAAGTTGACTATTGCATAGCAAATCTAAAAATGAAGGTTTGCCCAAGGTGTATGTTGCCTCTTTTTTGAGAAGAATTCTGTTATATTTCTAGTTGCAGACTCTTTTGAAATCCCAAACTCCTGATTACTGTATGTAAGCAAAAGTAGCTCAGGTGCTCTATCCAGGGAGATGATCACAGCATTCATTAGAACATAGCTGCTTTACTGTGACCAGTTTTGGTGCCCCAGCAGAAAGATGTGGATGAATCAGAGAGGATTCAGTGAAGACCTGCCAGGATCATTTGAGTTGCAGATACACCTGAGGGAATGGGGCTTGCACAGCCTGGAGTCAAGATTCCCTCAGAATCTACAAGGAGGTTATCAACAGCAAGGACCTGGGCTCCTCAGAGGTGTTTGTGGCAGGGCAATCAAAGATGTATTTTCTGCCAGTGTTCAGTATTGCAACAATAGATGAAAGAACAACCAGTGGTCCAAATTTTGGTGTATCCTCTAGAAGAGGAAATGGCTCAGTGAGGGATATGATGTAATGAGGTCTCCTGACCCAGGCAAAGTTCTGAATCAGAAAGAATGTTCCTGATGTTTATCTTATAGCTGAAAACCAGAAAATTCTTGGTCTTCTAGGTTGCAATAATTTTAGAAAACTGAGTTCAGTTGTTATCCTGGAAGGTATCTGTTGTGTATTTCTAACCTTTGAATGTCCAAGAACACAAAAAATTTTCCAACATTGAATTATGAAAGTTCACCATTTGCTGCTTTTATGATTTCCTTAAATTTTTATTTTGCAATTCATTTATATTCTATTTTGTTTCAGGTTACATGTAATCTTTAGCACCATCTTCAGCAGCAAGCACATTTCTGTTTCCATGTTGCCTAAAACATACCCTGCCCTTTTAACCGTTCTATCTTCATTTAAGCGATCTTATTTCTAGTGTTAACATAAATCCATCGTACAAGTTCTGTTTTATCTATGAGAAAATACATTTAGGTTTATTCAGTATTGTATATGATATACTATCAGATGGTTTCCTAGAACGTTTTACTATTTTTTGTTGTAAACAAGTATTGTGTATACTCTTCACATTCTTGCATTGCCTTGCAGATGAAAAAAAGGGAGAATAACATACAGAGGCTTCAGTCTTATTTGTTAGTAAAGAGATGGGATAGTGCTCTAAAATCTCAGAATCGCTAAAATCTCAGAATCAGAAATTGTCTCACTCTTCTTTCAAAGGACAGTTGGTGGAGCTGTGCAAGCAGTGACAGCCATGTCGATTGGGATGGGAGAATCAGGCGTGTAGTGCTGATAGCCTGAGACCCTCATCCGCTCTGTGTGGGTCCACTAGGTCAGGTGGCTTTTAGAGACAAATCTAAATGAGCCAGTGGATGTGAACAGCTGGCATCATGCAATCTATGCATTAACTGATATATTTTTGGTTTAGAACAAAATCTATGAAAATATATGCTGGAGAAAGGGAATTTTTCAAGATTATTTTGATAGGTGATAGACAAGAGGGACAAAAGCCCTTTCCAGAGATACTTTCATTCATGTAAAGTATTGCAGACTGTTGTATTCTTGAAATCAGATGAGAGTAATTGCAATGTGTAAATAGTGAAAAAGGAGCCTCATCCTCTTGGTAAAATCCCAAGTAGTTTGCTTTGTTTTATGCTAGACCTGGTAATGGGTATAAAGAAGGGGTATAAATGGGTATTTTTCAAGGAGTCTTGAGGATGAAGACCGAAGCAAAGGACTAACACTTGAAACCACAAGGACTCGTGTGGCTTTGACACTCTTGGAAATTGGGCTTAGATTCAGCCCATTGATGAGGGTATGTGTATTATTTGTCATTTTTATATCCTGAAATAAATGATGCCACGCAGTTCAAAACAGCTTACTTGGTGTTTGTGCCAGTATCAAAGTGAGGAAGGCTGCAGATACTTAAAGGGTCATTGTGTCTCCAAGAGATACCTGGGCTGACTCAAAAATGAACCTCTGTTTTAAGGGCTTGAGGTTCCAATGAACCTAGGTGAGGGCAATTTAATAAATTCCTTAGTCTTCATATGCACAGTTTAACAAAGGTTTTGGTAAGAAAACCTGTCCTAATCTAAGTGCTGAGCAAATGCCAGTGTTCTATGTCATGACAGTCATTGAATGTTAACAAGAGAACATGACTAGAAAATGAAAATTTCAGTAGCAGATGATCTGGAAAATAAACTTATCAGTAGAGAACAAGTGTATGACAGTGGTTTCTTCAGAGTGTATGATTGTCAGACTAACTCCTTAAGAGATGGCAAAAAAGATAGTTATATAAACAGAAAAAAAATGGTTTATGGTATAAAAATGAAGGGTAGCAAGCAAAAATATGTATAAAAACAGATGTTACCTTTGAAAGCTGACAAAGTTTGAGTGCTGGAACTTGGAGTTGTAATTGGCACAGCTGAGAGCCCCTGGGTAAGGATTAAGAGACAAACAAATAAAGCAGATATCATTGTGGGAGTCTTTTATAGGGCACTCAGCTAGGATGATGACACTGATGAATTATTCTTTAAGGAATTAAGGGATAGTTCTAAATCAACAATCCTTGTCCTTAGGGGGGACTTCAACTTGCCAAGTGTTAACTGGGATCACTACAAAGCTAGCAAAAACAGGTCCAGAGATGCCTAAAACATCTGGATGATAACTACATGGTACAGGTTTCCCATGGCTGGGAAAGATGCCCTCCTTGATTCCATGCTTGCTAATGAGAGGATCTCATGAAGTGGTAGTTGGTGGCCTTTTTGGTGATACAGACCATGAAGCAGTTGAGTTTAAAATCTCTGGTGACAGGAGGAAAACTGCCAGCAAAGCTTCAACTCTAGATATGCTAGATAAGGGGAGACCAGACTTCAGGCTGCTCAGGGAACCTGGTAAATAAGGTTCCCTGAGAAAGTGCTGCTGAAGAGGAGTTGTTGGAGTCCATCAGTGCTGGTTGCTCTTTTGGCACCACCTCCTAAGGGCTCAGGAGTGGGCAATTTCAAAATGTCAGAGGTCCAGCAGGCAAGGCAGATGGCTGGCTTGGCTGAGTAGGTTCTTCTTCTGGAGCTAAGGCAAAAAATGCAAGTGGAAGAAAGGTCAGGTGGCATAGGATGACTACAGAGACGGTGCTCACCCTTGTAGGGAGAAAACTCATGCAGCTGAAGCTCAATTAGAGTTGAAGCTACGCACTACTGTGGGGGACAATAAAAAGTGTTTTTAAAGAGGCAATTCAGTAATAACTTTGACCTGTTACTTGATGAGTATGGCTACCTCGCAAACAGGGACATAGGAAAAGCAGAGATGTTTAGTGCTTTCTTTGTTTCAACATTGATGATGGGCTTTGGGGTCCCAGAACCCTGGGCATGGTTGGACCATGACTGTGAGAAGGATAAACTCCCAGTCAGCTCCAAATTTCTGCAGGATTTGATGCCTGTTAGTCTATGGGGCTTGATGAGATTCATCCAAGAGTCCTCAAAGAGCTGGCTGATGGCAAGACCTCTCTAAATAGTTTTTGAAGAGTCTTGGTGATCTGGAGAGGTCTCAGTTGACTGGAAGCTGGAAAATGTCCCAGTTTTCAAGAAGGGCAAGAGGGATGACCCTGAAAATTACAGGCCTGTCAGTCTCACTTTAGTGACTGGAAAATTATGGTGAGTATTGTTCTGGGAGGTACTGAAAACCACCTAAAAGACAATGCATTGCTGGTTACAGCCAGGCCACTTCTTGAGGGGAAGATCCTGATTGACAGATTTATTTTCCTTTTATGAAAATATAATCTACCTAGTTGATCAAGGGGAGCCAGTCGTTGGAATCTTTTTGGATTTCAGTAAAGCTTTCAATGCTGTCTCTCCCAGTGTCCTTCTGCACAAGATGTTCAGATCACAGCTGGATAAACACATCATGTGATGATGGGTGACCAATTGGCTCATGAGTCAGGCACAAAGGGTTACAGTGACTGGGGTGACATCAGACTGGTGACCTGTCACTGGTGGGGTTCCACAGGACTCCATCCTGAGCTCTGTGCTCTTCAACATCTTCATAAATGACTTGGACACAGGACATACTGATCTACTGAATAAGTTTGGTGATGACACTGAATTGAGGTCAGCTGTTGGCTCCCTTGAAGGCAAAGATGACCTGCAGAGAGATGTTGATAAGTTAGAGGACTGAGAAATCACCAAGCACATGAAGCTCAACAAGGGAAGATGCCAGAATCTGCACATGGGATGGGGCAGCCCTGGATGTACAGACAGACTGGGGAATGAGAGGCTGGAGAGCAGCCCTGTGGAAAGGGACCTGGGAGTCCTGGTCTGTGGCAAGTTGAACATGAGCCAGGAGAGCCAACCCTGTCCTGGGGCCCATCAGGCACAGCATGGCCAGTCAGGCAAGGGAGGGGATTGTCCTGCTCTGCTCTGCACTGGGGCAGCCTCACCTACAGTGTCAGGGGCAGTTCTGGGTGCCACAATATAAAAAAGACATGAAACTATTGGAGTGTCCAAAGGATGGCAACAAAGATGGTGAAGGGTCTGGGGGGGAAGCTGCATGAGGAACAGCTGAAGTCACTTGGTCTGTTCAGCCAGGAGGACATTGAGAGGAGACTTCATTGCAATTACAATTTCTTTGTGAGAGGAAGCAGAGGGTCAGACACTGATCTTTTCTCTGTCGTGCCCAGTGACAGGACCCAAGGGAATAACATTAAGCTGAGTCAGGGGAAGTTTAGGTTGGATAGCAGGAAAAGGTTCACCCAGAGGGTGGTTGGGCACTGGAACAGCTACCCAGGGAAGTGGTCACAGCATCAAACATGACAGAGTTCAAGAAGAGTTTGGAAAATGTTCACAAACAAATAGTGTGATCCTTGGGGATGGTCCCTTGCAGAACCAAGAGTTGGACTTGATGATCCTTGTGGGTCCCTTTCAATCCAGGATGTTTTATGATTTTGTGAAATAGTAAAATACATAAGAGTTCATTGTATGTGCTTAACATCACCATTTTTAATAAGGTAAAAAGCTAACAAGAAAGCAAGCCCCCAAACCTTCAAGTTTTTATCTGAAGTAGATTAAAAATGTTAGATTTGAAAACCAGGTAGGGTGTGTATGTATGGAGATAAAAAATAAAATTCAAGGAAAATAGGTTTGCTTTTTTTTTTTTTTTTTTTTTTTTTTTTTTTTTTTTTTTTTTTTTTCCTTCAGAATTCTCTACTGGTAACAGAATTTCATGTTGGATTTTCAAGGAAGCTATTTTTAAGTATGCAGAAAATCTTAATGACTTGAACCAAAATTCCAGATAAAAATATACTGACGATCTGGAACACAGAATCTAAATTGGCACTTTTAACTGAGCTGAGACAAATTGGGATGATGGTTGCCATGCTTTCCTGCAAATTCTTTCCTTTTCTAGCTTTCTGTTTTCTTGTTGACATCCCAGATGTGTTTTCCATTTTTCCTCTTTTTTACTGTCCACTTTTAATTTCATAGCTGACCCAATCTTTGTCTTTCTGTGTTTTTATATCAACACGTAGCATTTTATATTCTAAATTCTTTTTTTTCTGAGTTGTCTTTCTGCAATTTAAAATCCTTCCTTTGTGGTATTTGCTGCTTATTAATAAATACAGCCAAGAGTTATATTTCCATTTTTCCTTAAAACCTTTAATTTTTAGGCCATTTCTGCCCCATTAAACAGCACCACAGGTCAGCTTATTGTTACTAATAAGTCTGATTTGCCTTTACCTAAGGTCTTAAACATATAATCAAGTAACCAGAGTTTTCAAAAGTTACCATGAGTCAGTCAATCTGTGCTAATATCCATATGTGTGCTGACAGTCTGAGACAAAAGTGAGATGGTTTAGATTCATGCTGCTTGCAATCATTTCCTTGGTGTATTTTTCTTCCTTTGACACCTGTCTCCAAGTCATCCCACTGGCAACATCTTAGTTCTGTCATTGTTCTGACTTTTCTGTATAGCTCAAAATCATTACTAGTATAGTGCCATTCTCTAGAGCCAATTAATTGTCTCAAAACATCAAATTCCATTTCTTTTCCTTTAATTTGGGAATTTTTTTGTTTCATTTTTTAGAGTTCTCAATGCTGTGATTATATTATTGATAAAGCTTTTTTTTTTTAATTAATTTGGAGACTGCCTTCTACTTCTATCATTGCCCTCTTCCTCAAAAGCCCTTTATCTTTTTTTATAAATGTGAGTCTCTCTGTCAGAATACATAGAGCTACCAGATTATCCTCCTTCAGAGGCTTTCACAGAACTAATCTCTGCCATAATACATATATGAAACTTACTTAAAGAACAACCCACTGTGGTTATGCAAGGGATGAGTCATAATGCTGGTATCAAATATTTAAAAATGCTTTATTTTCTATGGCATTGCTACCTTGATCCCTTTCCTACACCTTTGTTGGATTTTTTCTGCTCATATTCTCTCAGCCTTTAGATTGCAAGCTTATTTAGGCAGTGTTTGTCATTCACTTTGTGACTGTGCAGTGCCAAGCACAATGTGGTCTCAAGGAGTTTTCCATCTTAGATTTTTTGGGGAAAAAAAACCCAAAACAAAACAAACAAAAAAACCCACAACAGGTAAACTACCAGACACACCAGAGCATCCCACAGATTTGGGAAAAGTTTACCTTTGACTATGAGGGCTCTATTTGTCTGCTAACTAGGCTGATATCTGCAGCTGCCTTTTTGCATATTTTCGAAGATTTTTTGAGGAGTCTCCATGAAAAGACCATCATTCCTCTAAAAAAACTTACCCATTCCAATTTTTCTTAGTGAAACAACATAGAAGCAAACATTTAGGCTAATATCATGAAATGTGAGTGCAAGTGTGTGGGTTTGCTTAGTGTGGGGGGTTATTTTGGTTTTGATTTTTCCTGATAAAGTACCTGGTACAGATGTTTACTTGGTTCCTGAATGCCAAAACCTAGTCTTCTGCAAACCTAAGAGCTGTTTTAAAAAACTCTGCTTTCAGGCAGCTGTCCATTGGATTAACACCTTGCAAACTTGTTAATGGTGAGCTGGATGCTGCCATCAAGCTTGCCAAAGTCGTGTTAAGGGTAAAGAGAAGACTGATTTCCTGTATAATCTTCTTTTCAATTACATTGCCACCCTAAAGCTCACAGCTGTTTTGAAACTTCAGTCCTTTGATTTGAACATCCCCCATGGCTGTAGATGCCATAGCAGTGCCACATTAGCTCTAAAGAACAACAAAAACATTCAAATCAGCATTCTGTTTAGTTTTAAAATGCAAACATAGCAGAGCATTTCAATGCCTGCTGTAGGAGCTGGTAGACCTCCTTGGACAGTAATTGTTTATTTACATGTAAATTTTGTGGCACTGCTGTGCAGGGTTCATGCCAGAACCAGGGAGGACATTGGGACTAGACTTTGCCAGGTTGTGAAGCATCCCTGACCCAGACACAAGGAATTAACAATTCCTGTTTGATAGTGCCTTAATGAAAACATGTACTCTCCTTTTTCCTTTGCTAAAAGGTATTTCTACAGTTTGTCATACACTTCAAATATACCTTGCAAAAATTAATTGAATTAAATTTGGTCTTTCTGTAAATTCTACCCTCAGATAATTAATATCCATATTATATAGCATTATCAGAGCAGCTTTTTGTGTTTTCTTCAACATAATTCAAAATAACAACATTGTTTAGACATCTGGAGAAAACTTCATAGGACAGAAATTTTCGTGTTAGCCAGCTGAGGTCCCCTCTACTCATGGTGCATTTGTGGGAGAGCTTCTGACTCCAGCTCCTGTTTTTCAGGTTGATCAGTTTAGAATAAAACAACAATCTGTATTCTCTGGTAAATTATGATGTGCCAATGTCAGCGGCTTCACTTCATATTAAACTTTGCCATTTCACATTTTTGCCTTTGTTCTGAATCAACTTTAAAAGATTTTAAGAGAAATTACCATTTTATGGAAATAACTCTTTTTCTTTACTGTAGTTCATAGGAAACAAGGAGTCGTGCATCGCAAGGACATAATATACCATCTCAAATCATGTCCTAGTGGGACGTGTGGTGCCATTCGTACTACTGCCACAGAATAAGAACATAAGCAGTTAATAATATCTCTTTATAAATTCTTAATATTTCAATGATTTGTTCCTCTTATTGGCACAGTGAGGCCGGAGCTTTCCATATTTAAAGTATAAATCAAATGAAGACATAAAGGCATTTCTCCTTTTGGATTTGAAAGTCTCATTAGTATCAAATGAATGAAAAGATGAAAAATATATTTCAGAGAAGACCCCACTGCTATAAATTAAGGGTTTTATATATGTGTGCAATCATATATATTTCTTTATTCCTAGTAAAATCTCAATGCATGTTTGCTTACTCCTTCATTTAATAAATAGTAATGTGAAAAATCTTTACTTGAAGGAGCTTGGTTTATCTTTCTAACAAGATAATTAATTGAGAATTTTCAGTAATCTGGAAGATGATCTGTTCTAATGATATCTAATTCCTAACTGGATTACCCTGTTGAAGCAAGTCATGGTACTCAGATTGTTTTTATTCTTTAGGGGGAAAACACAATATGGAGGCCATGACTGAACTGGTGAGAGTAGTGATGGCTGTGTTAACTCAGCAATAATTTACAGGTCGAAAGCTGTACTTAAGCTCCAACTGTACTGATGGAAGTTAAGCACGGGTACAGGAAAATGAAGAGGAGATCTAGAGGCACTAGATCAAATTTACCTAAAGAGATGAAATTTACCCAAATAGTTCCTACCTGCAGTAAACAGAAATAATAATAAAAAACCCTTTTACTTGAGGGATCCAGTGTCCTAAAGGTGATGCACTTCTGCAATACTAAAAAACATCAGACATCTATGGTCTTGAAGAAAAAGGAGCTCAAATATGATCATATATGGCCACTAGCAGTGTGAAAAGTATGAGTTTGCACTATAGGAATAGCTCACAGAAGCTACTCTAATATAATAAGTGGTAAGATAATTGGGAAATATTTCTCAAGCATGTTATTAAAAGAGGAATTTATTTTTCAAACAAACTGGGGCTGTAAACCTGCAAAGTAAAGAATAAAATAAAAAGAATAAATAGATGGAGTAACTGTTAATATGAATTATCTCACTTTTGTTAGACAGTTTCCCATGAAAGATGAAGAATTGGGGGCTGCAGTAACATATTTTATAGCGATATTACTGCAGCTCTTCCATATTGCAATGGAAGGAGATGGAGACATGAAGAATTTCACAAACACCGAATTTCAGAAGGTCTTGAGAAAAGATTTTTACTGTTCTCCAGAGTAACCCAAAAAAACCCTTCAGTAACCCAGGGAGGAAATGTATTTTCCTTGGTTGTCATGAATGGAATGATGCATATCCACTTGGCAGGATTATTTTTGAATAGTCAAGATATTAGTATTATAGCTTCATCATAGTTTTTTGTATAGGTTTATTTTTTTTTTAATCTTAATGTCATTGAATGCATTCTTAGCTTATATTAAAAAACTCAGAAATTTATACAATTAACTAAATGTAATTGTATGTTCCTCCTTTTCCTGTATTATCTAGCTGTGAGTTTTTTCTATATTCAAAAAGCAAAGAAGCTTCCAGCTTTCCCTTTCCACAGAAAATTTACATGTACCATGGGGAAAATAAATGTAATATTGAGTTTGATTCATGCAATTTGTCAATGTAATTAAAATAAATGAAATCACTCTGATTTTTTGGATGTGTCTTGGGACTGTGGCCAACACAAGACGTGACCATAAGACATGACCATACAAGGGATGCTACCGGTTAGGTAGCATCCCTTGTGGACAGCAGGATGAAGGACAGTAAAAATGATGCTATGCCTAACCGGTAGCATAACATCAGTGATTTTGTCCACAGGTCACTGGTGTGTCAACCATAACTGGATTTAAATGCTGCACTAAACTTCTGTCTGCTTGTTGATCCTTGTCTTTTCCCACTATTTCCATCGGCAGCTGTGTCGGAAGTTGTGGCACAGGGAAATTTTAAAGAACAGCAAAATTTGGCAGGCTTTGTGGAGTTTACTGGACCTCTGTATATTTTCTTAACAGACAAGATATTTTAAAAAATGCAGTAACCTTTGAGTGTATTTTATTTTGATTTCTGCTCCTATTTTTCTAGTTCAGGAAACGTTTTAGTTTTGAACAATCACCGTAACTTAGCAGATGTATCTGAACTCCTGAAAAGCAAAATATTACTTGGAGAATAATTTTCTTTATGTCAGTTCAAAGACAACTTATTCAATTCTATGCTGTGACTATTATGGGCTTCAAGAAATAAAAAAAATGGAAAACATTTGTAAAGTTAAAAGGTAGCTTTATTTAGAACTGTGAGTTTAGTGACAACTGTTGTTTGTTCTAATAATGGTGAAATGTAGGCTTCTGCATCACTTTTGATGGACAGTTTCATTGTTATACAGACCCAAATCATGGCAGGATTCGATCATTCCTGGGATATGCTGACATACTGCAGCATGTGCATGACCACTGGTCTCGGCTGTGGTCTCTATTCGCTGTTTTTTGTGTGAATCTGAATTGACATCAAAGGCAGGCACTGCAGTCAGCTACAGTGATGTTTTTCACCTAGACTGTTGCATGTCCGTGAGTAAACAGGGAAACCTGCCTTAGCATGTCACTCCCATGTCAGTTTATTACTAGGTAGAGGGTGATTCTGAAACACAGAATAGTGAAGTTTAATGTTTTGTTTGGCTTTTGTCGTATTAGGATCTAACATTTATGTGTTATGTGATATGTTGCAATTATTCTTTGCTCCTTTCCTCTGCTAATGTCAGAAAAAATGTACACAGTAACCAGGGGGTTAAATTCCCACTCAACAGGCATATTTTTGGTTTCTGTAAGGGAGCTGTGAGTGGAGCTCAGTGCTTTGCAGTGGAGGGCAGCACTCTGTGACAGAAGCAAGCATCCAAGGGAAACGTGGCTGGCAGCAGACACCCATGACGGGAACGAGACACTGTACCAGCTCTTCCAGTTTCACAGGGACTTCGCGTTTTCCAGCTGTTTACCCTTGAGATGTAAAATGGCAATTTGGCATAGGCTAACAGCCCGGTGTGATGTGAGCATCTGCGTAAAAGGCTGCACATATGGAGCATGCCCAGTGGTATGAACAGCCTGTTACCCCACCCCCAGCCAATCTAGGAAGAGATGAAATGAACTTTGCACTTGCAAATGTCACTGAATACATTTTGCACAGGATTTTAAAAGGTTCTTTTACAAGCACTATTTTTAACAGCCAAATCCGCCCCCCAAAACAGAAAGGAAAAAGCCCTAGGTATTTTTCTGTGATTGATCTCAGTTTATGATCAGCTGAAGCATCTCTCACAATATTTCCGAAGCTGGTTTTATTTTATGTTTTTATCACAGAAGTTGAGATTTTTGGTGGTGGTGTGGATTTTTTTGGAAGTTTTTTTGAATTTTTTTTATTCTTTTTTTCCTACTGGCATGAGAAAATTTGAGAATTTAATTGCAGTAGAATACTTGGAAACAGTGAGGCTGGAAGCTTGAAAAGCAGAGGGAAGAGAAGGAAGGCTCTCAGAGCAGAGCATGGATAGGAAAGGAGCTGTGATTCTGCAGTGCTCAGTGTGCACATGTTTTATGAGATCAGTGCCGGGCGCTGCAGCTGCGGACACTAACTGAGCTGTCTGGCTAATGAAGGCCACCTGGATCAGGCTTCTCAAAAGAGCCAAAGGAGGACGTCTGAAGAATTCTGATATCTGTGTAAGCCCTGCGTTTTCCTTATCACCTTATATTGTATGTGTTGTAAAGAGGGAGAGGAAAAAGGCGGCGAGGAGAGGACAGTTGTTTTCATTCTGATTGAATTACCAGAGTTCTATTTTGTATGCAGGGAGATGCAGAGGAGAAGCAGAGCTGTCATTATTTATAGGGCTTTTCTGGCATTGTGGCTCCTTCCACTGTGGTGATACAGGGACATGTGTTGAGTCCAGACGGATTTTATTAGTTGGAAGTTGATTTGTGGTCATTTGCATGTTTTGCTGAGGGGCAGAGATGGATACGAGCCATTTGCTGTTCTGATGGGGAAAGTGTGTCAGGTAAAGAGGCTGCCCTAAAATAAAAATGCATAGGAGAGGTTAAATCTCTTAGCAGTGATATTGTGTAATGGTAATTATTGATACTAAATTTGCATTTTGATTATAGAAAGTCTGTTTGCTTGCTATTTCTGTCACTGTTTAGAGTTCTAATTTTTATGGAGCCATCCTTGAAGCTGTTGTGTGTCCTTCAGCCCTGCACTGCACCAGTGCTGTAAGTCTCCAGAGAAACTGGCTCTGCTTGCTGAAAAGCACACAAATAAGAGTGCAGATATAGGGCAGGAAGTAAAACACTGGAGAAGATATCTGCACTTTTTGAAAGTTTCCAGAAGAAAACATTAAATTAGACATAATTTCTACTAAGTAAATTTCCCTTTTGTACAGTTACTCACTTCTCAGGGATACAGAAGCAAGAGAAAAGGCAAGGTGCATAACTTGCTTCTACTTAAAAAAAAAAAAGAAAAAAAAGAAGGAACTTGTGACATTATTTTCCCTTTTCTTTTGCAGGGTTCGGCGGACTCCTACACCAGCCGTCCATCTGATTCAGATGTATCTCTGGAAGAAGATAGGGAAGCAGTGCGGAGAGAGGCAGAGCGACAGGCCCAGGCACAGCTGGAAAAAGCAAAGGTAAGGAGTTGTTTCATGTTACAAACTCATAAAATGCTCAGCTTTAAAGCAGAGGCTGAAACAGGATGATTTTTAAGATCCATTCTAACCCAAACCATTCCATTATTCTTTGTCATCTTATCCATTAGTGATAAAATGTTTTTAAGTTGTTAACATATAGATTAGATATCTTATAAATATTCCAGACAGGAGTTGAAAATATATACTCCGTGAAAAACCACTTAGAATCAGTTTTCTGTAACAGGCACTTGACTGACTTATGTATTTCAGAACATTCTTATTTAAATGTGTGCATTTCTTCTTTAATTAAATATAAACATTTGTTGCAATGTATAGGGTCAATGCTATGAGTTCTTACAGAAGATGTTTCTGAAAGTTTGCTCATAGTTTGCCAGGGCAATTAATGCTTTTACAGTGTCAAAAATCAGCCCTCAAACATACTGTTCGCCTCCCTTGAATGAAGGATCAGTCCCTACAAGTCATATGTAAATAGGGAGAATCTGTTACAGGGGTGTTTTTTCCTAAAGACTTCACTGACTTTCTTTACAGTTTGTGTGTTAAGTGACCCCATGAGTCATGTGCTTTAGGTCTTCTTCAGATTTCTCCTCTCTCCATACTCCTGGCAGATAGTGACAACGTAGTAAGAAAACACTAAATGAGCTTTAGATTTTTGCTGGGTGTTTATGTATTTTCCATGAGATGTATTTAGGACTGTGAAAGTTTTAGCACTGGAGGTGATGGGCTTGTTTCTCTTTCATCTGTGCTACATCTTTAAATAATACTGCACCTGTAAAAACTGTGCTCATTTATTATCATTCATTTATCACTTCGTTCCAGTTTGCTACCTGCCAAGTTTAAATGTATAACTGTTTTCCAAAATCTGGTTTTTGTTTTAATATATTTAAATACATCATTGAGATCTCCCCTTAGATCTACCTGATCTAAATTTTTTCCCTCACTTTCTCTCTGAGTCCCTTCCTCCATTTTGCCTTGTTTTTTTAAATTCTTTATCTCCTTTCCATCTCCTATTCCATTTAATTCTCCACTGTCAGCTTTGCCTGTGCCCATTTATGCCACCTGTTTTACAAGGGCTCTTCAGAAATCTGTGAGTGCAGATCCCTGAGCTCTGTGGCTGATCGTGTGGTGAGGACCACCTTCGTAGATAATACAGAGCTATAATGCACAAGCAGATATCTTCATCAGGCTGGGAGACCTCAATAGTGAAGCCAAAAATGGTTTTTTGAAAATGTAATTGTTAACTGATATTTAATAAGAGCTCCTGCAGCAGCTTTTTAATGAGCTGCTGGAATGTGCCAAGTGTAGGAGATGCTGACCATTTCTTTGAAGTTAGATCTTGCTGTTCTGGGATCAGTGTAGCAGAAACTCAGCAGAAGCAGCTCACTTCTTCCTATCAGCCTTGTATCTCAGAGATTGCTGATTCTAGTGAGGAGTTTCGGTTTTATCGGGGGTGGGTCTTGCTAGTTTGAGGTTTTTTTTCTCCTGGGAAAGATGATAAGGGCTGCCCTAAAATTCAGGTGAGGTTTTGAATTTTATCAGTAAATGCATAATCTTTAAAATAAGAGTTGGAGTACTAGTTAGTATCTTGCAGACTAACCAGGGTAGCAGTGCAGTGCTTACTGCTGAACTGAGGCGTCCCTTAGCAATGAGTAAATCTATGTGATTGTTGCTATGGGAATTGGGCTTACTGATGCTGGCTTGAATACATGGACAGCCCTTATGTAATATTCATGACCTCTAGCACAGCTGCCATTGTAGTTTGTAGAGAACTGCTAGCAGACCTTGACTTCTAAAAGCTGTATTTCTATACATAAAACCAATGTTCCCACTCCAGCTGGCATGAAATATAGTCTCTAGGTCTGACACCGTCTGAAACTGTAAGACAACTTGTGAACAGCCAAAGTAGTAAAGACACTGCCAAAACCAACCTGCTGTAACAATGGTTATTCCAGTCATAGAAAACACAAAATTAGTTATTTAAGTATCTTTCCTGAAAAATAGACTAAGGCTGGAATTAGATTAGCATTTTTGTTTCTCTAGTCAAATGTTAAAAGGCATTCCAGGATGTAATGTATGGAAATAACTTTATGTAGAGGCTGTAACATTGTAATATTTAGTGTAGCTTAATGTTTAAATTAATACTATTAAAGAAAATATTATGTACAATTGGTGCTATTGTTTGAAATAAGTCATTAAAAATGTGTTTAAATGAAGCCTAACTCTTTAGATGTAAAATATGACAGGGTGTGGTTTTTTGCCTTTATTGATGGTTCAGTCCTTCACCTCCCTGAACCACAGTAAAATTGATGAAGCAGTAGCTGCCGGTGGTGCCTCCTGGCTGCTGTCAGTCCCCAGACCTATTTGCCACAGGCTGCAGGTTTGCTGCCTGCTCCCCACAGCTGCCTTGCCTTTGCGCTGACTGGCTTGCAGGCACAGCCAAATGACAGAGCTGCTTTAACTTATGCCTTTTCTCATCGTGAGAGGAAGTGTTGATCCTAAATAAAATCATTACAAATGTATTTGTCACAGGCATTAGGAAGAGGGTGACACACATGAATAATGCAGCGGTGGAGGAAAGATGATAGCGAATTAAGGGTAGATAAAAAACTATTGAACTGTGTCACGCAGTTAATCAAAACAGTTAAATGACATTCATTTTACTTTATTACAGCTAGGGGAAACACCTTAAATTGAAGATAAAAATGTAGTGATAGAGAACACAATGCCAGATTGTTAGGACAATTTTAAGATTGTTAAATTTGGATTTTTATAGCATCTAAGTGTTTGTGTGACACAAAGGTAGAATGTATCTCTGATACCTATCCAAACAGGGAAAATAAAAGCAAAAAAGCATGTAAGAAAATGCACATTCTGGGCACTTCTATTAATTTATTTATTTAATACTAGCATTGCTTGTTTGGAAAATGGTTAAGCATATTTTGCTGACTCACTGTGGCATGTGACTTACTGTAAGGAAGGTGGGGCCACGGGCGCATGTTCGGAGTCATCCAGGGACAGAAAATTAAGAGGCAGCTGATGGGGCTACCTGCAGGCCAGCGTCTACTCCTGAGGGAAACAGGTCTCAAATGAAGCTGTTAAGCTCAAAGCTGAGATTAAATGCTCTTGATTAGAATAGTTTAGCAATAAAAATGCAAAAAGGCTTGGATTTTGTTGTTGTCGTTGTTGGTTTTGTTTGGTTGGTTTTATATAGGGAAAAAAAAAATCAAGACATTGAGAATTTCCTCAGTGTTCTCCTCACAGACCATAGCATCTGGTGTAGCTAGGATAAAGACAGGATCTGTGTTTTGGCCAGGCAGGGTATGCTAATAGTATCCAAATCTAAGGGCTTCTGGTGGTATTTTTCTGAGTTTCCTATTTCCACAAAAATATGAATCTTCATCATTGACGAGCCAAAAAAAATGACATTAATTATGTTTACCACTAATAATTTAAAAATTGTCATTTCTACCGTAAAAAAACCTTTTAGTTGTTGAAGGATGATGATTCAAAATAAATTACAGTAAGTAAAGTGTTTTTTATCCATTCCTTGCAAGTATTCAATTAAATGTTCCTTAAAATATTGCACCAAGTGAGAGGGATGAGAGCAAAGGAAAACCTGAAGTACAATTAATAAGAACCTTCTATCCAGTACTAATAGAGCTAAAGTTTGTACATGAGAAAGGGGACTTCAGGAATTTTTTGCCTTCTCCAGTGCTGGTAAAATCAATTCAAATGTTCCATTTTTTTTTTTGCCACAAGTACTTCATATGTTTTGAATCTAGTTTTTGACTGAGATGTAATTTGTCAGATGTTCTGTAAACCTTTCTTCTCTTCTGCAAAAGTAGCTTCTTGCTTCAGTCTCTTCAGATTTTTATACTTTGCCTTTTTTTCCCCCTGTGGCTTCAGAGCTCCTTATTCAGGAGCAGTTTCAACAGAGATCTATAGAATATTTTCAGCATTTTAGAAAATGACTTTTTTTTTCTGTTATTTCTAGTAGATCAGGTACTGAAATAGACAGTTAATAATTCAGGTTCTGTTTCTCACCTGGGACTAAGGGACAGCTCTTTGTTCTCTGTTAAGGATTCTTCTCAGCATCCTGTGGTCCTAAAACTTCTTAAATGACTGTCAAAACCAGATCATGGTCTTTGAGTAGTCATTAATTGTGTTCATAATAGGAAATCTCAATTCCCCTCAACTCTGCTTTGTTTGCACTCCACCTAATGCTCCACTGCTAGCATCCTTTTAGGAGTTTGTAAAAATTTGAAATAGATGTAGTTCTAGTTTTAAATGCTGTTAAAATAATTTTTATGTTAAGATAGTGAGCCATGTGTGTGGTGTGCAAAATTTTGATACTAAATGTCCTTTTTCTGGGTCTGAGGCAATTATATGAGCTGTCACATTTTGCTTTTTTTGATGTGTGCTGTAGTAGTGGTGATGGCTTGTGACTGTGAGTAATAATGCAATGTCTTAAATGTAATGCATTGCCTCCATGCATGGTTTGGGGACCACAGCTTTGAAATGTGTAGCAGGCTGGGATAATGCTTAGATAGCTCTGTGAGGCTGAGGGCATGAAAAAGATTGTCAGATGTAATTATCCAGTGCAGTGTGCCAAGACTAGTTATTTGAGTATTTATTCACTCTCAGACAGGTTTCACAGCCTCAGAATGACCCCATGCTGCTGTCAGGCAGCTGCAAAGCTAGTTGAGGTATGTCTACTGAAGCTGCAGTAGCATCTTTGACAGGCCAGAAGTGCCCATCTCCTTGATGTGCATCCTTATATTATGTCAACTTGTTCCCCTATGGACATTCTTTCTATTTTCTCTCAATTACCAGAATGTCATGGTGCTGAACAGCACACAAAGCTATAGCAACAGAGGATAGCACTGTTAGCTGTTGTGCTAACAGTGTGGTAATATTTTTCCATTGATTTCTTCTCATTTGCCCTTTTGTTTTAGAATATTTTTATTGCATGTAATCATTTAGATCACTAATGTTGTGTGTTGTAGTTGCTGGGATCACGTGAGAGCTAGCACAGTGGTCTAGCTGGAAAAAAAGAATGAGTTGTTGATCCCGAAGTACAGTTGCAAATCTGGTTGTTGCTTAGCTGCAAGTGACTTCTGCATTATTGGATCTGCTTGTATCAGGTTACAGATATTCTTTTACTTCATTTTCTTCATTAATTGCTGCTATTTTTTCTTAGGAGGGTAACACTGGGATGTAAACCAGCTTCCTTTATACTCTCTGTGACCTATAGTTTTTTTCATGGGTGTATTCATGATCTATTTTGTCTTCAATTGAAATGTATGTACTTGTTCTACACTAGTGCCTGCTGTTATGTGGGTTATTTCCCTGAACAGTTTATCCCTTTTTACCGTTGGCCTGCATTGTTGGGGGCTAGAATTATTTCTTCCAGTGAAGAAATTTCTTCCAGGTCTCATGTAACCTGGAATCAAGTGTCCCAGAGACAGTACCACTTCTAATTAGAAGACATCTGTCATCTCCCATTCATACCACCATTAGTGTGATGAAATATATTTACTAAGTAGCATTTCTTCTCTGCTTTTTGGGTTTGAGTAGAAAAAAAGAGTGCAGGGATATTGACACAGCCTACATTTATATACCTAGCTGTAGATACTTTAGTATCCTGGCTTTCTTCTCGTAATAAGGGAAAGAGATAGATTGTCTCCAAGGAATGGACACAATACTGAGACAGCATTTTGAGGTTCTGAGGACAACCACAGCTCTTCTGCCTGCTCTTTCACCTGCTGCTTTCACACGAACCTGCTCCCTTGGTGAGATGTCTTTGTTCGGACTTGTTCCGTATGGTTAAATTACCACATAAAGGGCAGCAGTGCCAGTGGTACTTTTGTAGAACTAACTTCTTTATTGAGAGCAGTGTGAAACAAGTATTTTAGCTAAAATAGGTGTTGTAAACCAGGTGCAAACATCCTCACCTGGATGTTTTTCTGCTCCTTGTCCCACAGGTCTCTGGCACACCCAGCCAGTGAGCTGTCAGCCTCTGCTGCAGGCTGCTACTGCACAGGTCACAGCAGATTCCTGAACCCTCATGTGCCTGCATCCCACCTGTGGCTGCTGAACCAAGCTGCAGATAAAGTGTGCTCAGGCCAGCCCTCGGGGTGGTGACTGATGGGCCTGGGTGTTGAGCCAGATGCTCATGTGGGGGTCAGCAGAAGCTGCTGGGTGTCACAGGAATCATGTAAGAGGATGAGAAGTGGCCTTGGGGATGTTCTCTGTGACTAGTGGGGAGTGAGTGTGGTATAGGAAAGGAGGAATTAGGGTATGTCTTTGCAGGCTGCTCAGGCTGGTGCAATGGTGAGCAGTTTCACTGATATCAGATAGATGCTGCTGGTTACTCTAAATAAAGTAATTTCCACTTAAGACACATATGACCCGGTTCATTAACTTTCTTGAGGTTTATAGGGTCTGATTTACTTTTTCCAACATCCAAGACAGTAATGTAATCCAAGACACTGTAATCCAGAACTTCATTGTTATCAGCAGCTGCTCCACCTATTAGATGCCATGGGTTTTTTAATGATTAACATATGTTTTTTCTACTTAAAAGGGAATAATGATTCAAATGTAGAGGGGAAGGTAGGATTTCAGGGCATGACTCATTGTAAAAGGGTCACTACAAAGTGTGTGATATTTGAATATAAATATTATATAGTATAAATATTTGAATATAAATGTCTGTTGTTCTGGACCTCTGACCCTGAGATGAGTTCAGCTGGTCAGAGCATGGTCCTAATAACTGGCTATTTACTTAAGATCCTTGTGGATCACCTCCCACTCTGAACATCCTGTGACTCTGTAAACAGGAGCATGAAGGAATTTTTAAAGGAAGGCATGCACATGCTGTTATAGCTGTGTGGGCTTGTACATGTATATGCATGCATTATATATATCCATATCCACATCCCTGTGTATATATGAATATACCTTTGGTTAGATGGCTGCGTGTATTACATAACTATCACTGGTGACTTGACTTGGCCATTTATATTCTACAGCTGGACAGCTTCTTGTTGTAAAATGCTTGGTTTGTATGCAGGGAGAACTGTTGTACCAAAGTATTAAATTGTGCAAAAATGCAAAGGTTTTGTCAGAGAACAAAACTACCCTGTGATCCAAGCTGGTAGTGGACTGTCATGGGGTTTTTGGAGGCAGGAATGACTTGGATTAAGGATTTCAGTGCAGGCAATGCGTGTTTCACCTTGCAGAGGTGCCCCAGTTCAGACTGACACACATGATGTGGCACAGTGCCTTGGAGAAAAACTCGTTTGGACAACAAAGCCCTGTGCTTTCTGCTTCCTGTGCTGAGGGGACTATTTTCCATCCAGTTCAGGAGCTAACCTAATTTCTGTTGGAGCAGACACCTGGCTGATGTGTATTACTATGCAGGGAAGTACTTGTCATCTGCAGTGAAAAACAAACCTCCAGACAGTTCTTGAGTCCTTGGCAAAGATCTAAATCCCTTTCTTTCTCACTAACCTAACCTCCCAAAAGGTAGGAAGAAAGAACAAAAAAACCCACAAGTATCTATAGTTTTGGCTCTATATATAATCAGAAAAAAAATGGAAGGAAGCTTCAAAAATAATCTCTTTTTTATCATAATTGCAACTTGTTTTATAAAATTACCTGCAAGATGCCAAGGAGTTCTAACTATAGGTAGCATTAGAGTGCTTTGATACAAAATTAGACTGACATTAGATGCCAATTCTAAAGTGTTTCCTTTGGAAATTTTAATATTAGTTACATAAACTAGTCACTGGTTGTATAAAACTTAAAAAATGTAAGTAGGAACTCAAAATAATCCTGTAATACCTGGGAGAAGGGTACTCTGTGTTCCCACGTTAGGAACATTTTAAGTGTAAAACTCAGCTTGAACTATGAAGAGTGTCTAGATTCTGCATAATTCAGATTATTAGAGAAATTACTTTAAAATGAAGATTCAGAGAGGTCCCAGTGATGCTTTTCTGCTGTGTTCTGGCTATTTCCTGGATGTGTTCCTGCCATCTTTTTGTCTATATTCTGTATAAAGCCAGTGCATACCCTAGAGCAAAAAACTTCCCCTAACATTCACCTTGTGGACCCTGCAGAAAGCTCTGAACACTTCCTCTGTATATTAACCTCCAATCCGATTTGACATTGAATACAATAAACAGATTAAATATGATAAACACTCTATTTTATACTCTAAAATAATCAATCCTGAGGTACAATGTGTATATTGAGATGCATTTTAGGCTGCCAAAAAACATCAAAGATTAATCAGACATTTATCCTTTGTGAAAGTAGAGATAACCATTTATCCTTCTCCTTTTGTTTTTATCATGGGAATGTCACCAGTGGGCTTTAGTCCTGTAACTTTCACAACTATCTAGTTTTATTTTTACTCACTTGATTTAAAAAATTCAGCTCTAATAACAAGTAAGCAAGCAAGCAGATACTTTTATTGACTCTGATGTGAAATCTTAACATATAGCTTCAAATGGTTATCTCTAGTATTAGGTAATATAGTAATCACTGAAATATTACTTCTTTGACTTATTTTTTAAATGCCTTCTTCTCATTGCTAGATAGCTAGAGGGTGATATTTAAATCCGATTTTATTGTTAGCAAGACCTGCAAATAATATGTGATTTAAAAAATGATTCAGTATCAAGCAGTACAGTGGTGCAGAAAATTAAAATTAATATTGTTACAGAGAATTCAAGAGTTTTGCCCATTTTATTTTTTTTTAATTATCTCCAGCTTTACTTTTCTCAGTATTCTCTCTGGCCAGATTTGGGTGATTTTAGCATACTGTAATTGTTATATTAGTTTTTTGGTTTATTCAAGTGGTTGCCTGTCATAACTGACATTAAGATAAGAACTTCTTATTCAATTATTCTTAGAAGTGAGACTTCCTCTTGCTTATTGGTATGTAAATATGTGATAGAAATAAATGTTAGTGAGATTGCCTTTTAATCTCATTTTGGAAATCTTATCAGATAAGACATATTTTCAAGGTGATTTGTTGTTTACATCTAGAATACAGAATCCAGTTTGAACACTGATGGTTTATTTTCAGTATTTTGAACAAATCTGCATTTGACAGGTATGGAAAGCAGGGATGCAGTCCATGGTTTGAGTTTTGTTGTGCAAATATACTTGTGTTATTGAAATGCAAGTCATCCTTTTTCAGTGATTGAAAGAAAAAACAAAGGAAGAAACAACTTGAAAGGAAATATGAAGGATCAAACTGCAGCTGCTTTGATTATTTTGACTGGAGATATCAGATCGTTGAAGTGAGAGGAGAGTTGCTCCTGCTGCTTTTTGGCTATCCATTTGGCCAATTACTTTTAAATGAATTTTAAAAAGCTTTTGGATTCTAGTATTTTAGTTGGGGTAAAACATGTGAACACAAAGCACCCGGTGTTACTCTGTGTCCCTATCACCTCTGTCTGTCACAAGAGAAACACTTCCTCGCTGAAGTGAAAATGAGAAATGCTGGGAACCTGCCATCTTATAAATCAGCTGTGCACATTGCTTTTAATAATCAGCAGTAATAAATGGCAGGAATTGGAAAGGAAAATATATTTCTGGCTTTTAGAAGCAGTCAGATTACAGATGAATGTATCCTTCCCGGAGGAGCTATAAGGCAATGTACTACATTTATCCCAGCTCTCTCATTACTTTGACCCTTTTATTCTGTTTTTCAATAAGGCATGTGATTCACTCACAAAACAAACATTTCCTTGCATTCTGTCCTGGTGTTTCCTGGTAGTTTAACCCCATGGAGATATAACACTGGCCCACCATGAAAATGCTCAACTGTGCTGCCTTTAGCTTAGCCCTGGTGTGTTCAGTGGACCTGCTCTGCTGGGGTTGAGCATGAGCCTGCCTCATCCAGCTGCCTTCCAGGGCTTGAGCTGCCTTCTGCAGGCACAGGGATGTGACATTTCCTGACAGGAACATGAGGAAGAGAAGTGTTTTCTGTACCTGTCCCCACTCAGCTGGCAGTGACCTTGGGGTATCCTGATAACTCCAGCAGCCTGTGCCGAAGGAGATGGGTGCTTTCCTCTGGTGAGGTGGAGGAAGACACAGCTGTGCTGGTGTACATGGCTGCATACATGTGAACTCTAACGAAACCCTTACTTTTCCCTCAGAAAGGAAGAGGTTTCTTACTCCTGGATTTAAACTCAGCATAAAATTGCCAGGTTAAATCACCCAGTGTAATCCATATCTGCCCTGTTTGCCTTGCAGAGCAAGAGCTTCTCTTGGCATTATGCTCAATGCTGGGTAAAATCTCTGAGGGAAGCTCTCAGTCCAGGAGCTTCTCTTGGAAGCCCATGATTACAATAGAGGACAAGGGCAGGTTAGGGAAAGAAAAAGGGGCAAAAGTGGAAAGGAATTTGGAATTTTGGAAAGGAATAGACATTGTGTGAATTGACTCACACAGCCTTGTTCTATGATTCAGCTGGAAGAAAATCCAGTGGGAAGGAAAATCAGGGAGCTGTTCTTGATTTGGCATTCTTGAGCAGGTTTGAAGGATTCAACTTCTACCTTGTATTTGTCAGACTTGGCAGTATTTCTCTTGCACCCTTTGACTGTGCTGTGTCTCTCTGGCAGTGCAGTTTCATGGCAGCGGCTTTGGCTCAAAACATTGTTTTGAGAAGTTTCCCTCTGTGATGCTCAGTTCATTTGTTTCGGGAGGGTTATTTTGAAGTTAGGCTCAGTGTGAATGGTCCAGCCTTGTAGGCAGCAGTGTGCTGTGGCACGAAGAGTGCTCCGAACCATAAAGCTGGAAAAGTGAGTGTACCCTTTTCAGCTGAAATATCCACCTTCTCCTGTGTGAGTTGGGATCTTGCTCTTAACCTCCTGCTGATCACAGTTTCTAATGCAGCAGCACATGCCGCTGGGTGTTTGTTTACCAGCTGGCAGTGAATTGATTACTCTTAAGGACTTTTCTTCAGAAGCTGTCTGATGTGAACAGGGACATGGCTACGCACTTGCTGCTTAATTCCAGGAAAATTAGCAAGACATAAAAGGTCATAAAGCAATGTATCTGCTTTATCTGTTTCATTCTGTCATGAATGGACAAGGTCTTACCTTAGTCTCAAAAATTACTTTTCAGTGTTTCTTCCTGAATGCCCTTGCAAACCCAATAGAAAATTTGTCTAATGCAGTCAGTAACTGTGTTCCAACAGTCAGAAATAAAACTACATTTTCTCCTTAAACTTCAGTGTATGTTGCAGCAATTTCACTCTATTCATGTGCTATAGGCTCTCTGCTGTTAATGCAGGACTGTTGTACACTAGGACAGGAATGAAGACAACCATAATTCAACATCTGGAACATATAATATAGATACCATCCTGCATGGATCTTTCATGTCATCTCAAAGACAGTTGTAACAGCTTTTTCTGAATTTTGTTCACACTGGGTTCTTGAAGCTATATTCATTAATTCTAGACACCATGAATGTCCACTCTTGGAGTCTCCCTGGGTGTTTTAATGCTGACTTTACGTTCTCACCACAGTGATCTGTTGACATGAAAGACCCCCTACACTACACCTAATAAACCATACCCACTCCTTTATGAGAGCCTGGAACTAAGGAGATGAAAGGCCACTAAATATGCTATAACTCTGTCATGTTCTCATGTGTTCATATGAAACTTAAATTCATCATATGTCTATCAATAGTACAAATTTTATTAATTGTCAACACAGAAACACATCTTCTTTTGAAAAACTATTAAAAATTGATGCAAAACTGATACTGTCAAGTTTCTTATGGAGCTATACAATCCAAGATAACTTCAGAAAGTCCTAAATTCATTTATTTGAAGTGATACATAAAGCATGTATTTGTTTTGTGAGATAGTTCATTTAGATTCTCATACACAGTATTCAGTGTCAATACTGCTATGAAGTCTGTTAGATTCTGTTTATAGCATCAAGCTCTAGACGTAATAAAATAATATTGTGTTAGTTCTTTTAAAGAAAAAGTAAAAACAAATGGTGCTTTTCATCAATAAGCTCATCTCTTTTCAGGAATTTCTAGAAACCACATTTAACACAAGAACCTCCATGTCAAAACCCACAAACATTTTTCTTCCCTGATAAAACTATTTGAATTGTGTTGAATAGTTTAAGTAGAAGTAAAAGATATCAAGTGGCAAAGTACACATAAGGATTTATGTAGCATTAATACAGCTGGAAAAAAAGTTCATGTACTGATCCCTCTTCCAATTCAGGGCTAAAATATCTCAGCATTTGAAAGATATATGGGAGACCCAGGTTGGATACCACTCTCCTTGATATAAATCAAGGAATTAATCTTTCGCTCCAGGTTTTTTTTCAATCTTCTTACAGAGCCAACCTGAAAGTTTAGATGGCGATAAAAGTGGAAAAAGGTCTTATCAAATCAGTTAAATCTGGTAACACTCTTTTTTCAGTGAAAGAACTCTGAATGGAAATAGAAGATAATATAACATTTTGGGACAGTTCAGAACATTTGAATTCAAGTTCTAAATTAAGCAGCTAATCAGGGTCTAAAAGCAAACATTTATATTGTTCAAGAAATAGAAATTTAATTGATAAATCTGGTCAAATGTATCAATTTTCAGAGAGTCAAAATATGTTTTTTGTAGAGTTTTTTCAAATTTTTGAGGAATTCTAAATGTTAAGAAAAGTATTTTTTGCTTTTCATTATTGTAGATTTTTGCTTGATTAAAAACGTATTTTCTAATAGCTTTTTCAGTACATTCAATTTTTTTGTGACTTTGATTCTTCACATTGTATATGTAATTTTGAGATTTTTAGTAAAGTACAAGGTCTTTGATACAGTAAAAGGAAGATAAATTGTTGAAGACTCAGCAAATTAAGTGTATTATTTCTTTTAGCAAATGTCGAGTAGCTGCTGTGTGCTGCTTTAACTACTCTGAGGATGGAAGCAGCTTTAGCAAATGTTGGACCCTATGTGAAATCAGTATCTAGTATGCATGTGAGAGAAACCTTTTGCAGAGGTGGGGGACGCACATGTTCTTGCATAACACTGTCAAATTTAGCAGTCAGTTGAATAACACCCAAAGAAATTTCATGCGTGGAGAGTAAGGCTTCTCTAATTAGCTGTAAAAGGCCAAATGATGGGTGCTAAAGACTGTATTATAGCAGTAAAAATCTCTGCTGTAACACTTCCACCACTATCATATGTAAGGAACTGCTGGGTGTGGTGGTCAGTGGTGTTACAGAAAACATTGTTAAAAGCTTCATAGTAAACCACTGCTTGTGGTTCACTGCATATTGTCTGAGATACTGTGTTTGCAGAAAGTTGTTTCATTTTGGAAGAGGGCAGAGAGAATAAAATCTCTCAAATCTTCTTTAAATATTCTGCGGCTGCAGAATCCTTTTGATTCTTCTTCTGATCTTTTTGTTCACTTCTGAATCCCAGCACACGCTTCCTCAGTGTGTCCCCTCTGAAATGGCCAACAGAAGCTTTAACACCAGATTCTCCTCCACTCTACTTTAGAGGTGGAAAACATTTAAATTGCTTCCACTGTCTGACCAGTAGCTCAAACATTTCACATCCTTGCTAAAGCCAGCCCAGGCTGGCATGGAAAGTGAATTGTGCTGAGACCCACAATGACACTGTCTTGCTCCCAGTGTCTGCTTTGAAACCTGGTTTCAGCCCCATTAAAGGGTGAATTTCTTGGATCAGCTTCATTATGAAAAAGAATCCAGTAGATCTGTTTAGTAACACATACACCACATTTAAATTATTAATTCCTCTCAGGGTCAAATTAGGTAAGTATATTTTAATATCATTCTAGAACTTAAAAGAAAAATAAAGTGTTATGTATTAAATGGACCCTAAGTCTTTCCTACTTCCTCTTAAGCTGAGAGACGTAGGCTGCATATGCAGAAATCCAATTTTGAGTAACATTTTGTTTACTGTTGAATCTTGAAATTGCAATATGAATTCTGTATACAAGTCTTGGCTTAGTCATTATATTTAGCCTAGTTAAAGTAGAAGTTAGCAGATAGGCTTTTTAATTTTTTTTAAAAAAATTACTCTGATCAGTTTAGAACGTCTATCAAGGCAGGCACTTATTACATGTATAATGTATGTATGCAAATAGGGGATACAGGTAAAGAAATGAGCCTGCACTGACTGTGAAAGAAGTCTGTTTGTTTGTAAGTAGGCTGCAGTGAATTTCCTCATGTTAAACAGTGAAAGAAAATCTTTCAACTTTAAGTCACAATGTAGTCCATGGAACTAAGTGCTTTTATCCCACAGTTACTTGAAGAAAGACATGAGTCATCAACTAAATAAAGTTTACATTTTAAAAAGGAACATATTCCAATATTCCAATATTCCAAATATCCTGTATTTAAACAATTTAAGCAGAATTCATTTACAGTTATTTTTGTTTCCTGTTGGACTACACTAATGGGTTGATGATGTAAAAATTAAGTTTACTATAGATGAATGCTGTGATCCAACTTTCTTGCTGGAATAGCTATTATGTGATTGCATAGTGAGAATGTTGGCTGAAAGGAATTGAAAATGTGCATAAAGCCATGTCTGAAGGTCATTCTGAATTAGGGCTCAATTTCATTATTAAAATACCCTTGAGAGTACATTGTTAAAGACTTCTGCTTCACTTCATAAATAATGAGTACATGACATCTGATCCAGGGCCATTCATCTCACCTCTTTATTTCTCAAAAAGGCACTTTATAAGGGTGCATATCTACTTTATATTTAGATGTAAGTTGACTGGTCCTAATTTTCTGAAATACAAGGTTTGTCTAGATTTCATTGGAACAGAGGATTGCATCCAAATCAACACCTTGTAGGACAATTACAAGAGCTCTGTTTCAGTGCTGGTTTTACCTTCATTTTCTCAATCTTTTTATGTATTTTTCCTGGTATCTTACTCTCTTCAAATTTCTAATTCTTTCCTTTCCCCTCTTCCTCAGTTTCTCCTTGTTAGTCATGATGAGGAGGTGTCCAGTCCCTGGGCAGCCTGCCCCTTTCCTTCCTGCTTGGCTGGAGCATCCCTGCAGGCAGATAGTGATGCAGGGGATGAGGAGGGGCTGGAGCTGCTGCCTGTCATGTGGGAAGATGAGGCATCAGCATCACAGTAAGAAAGTGTCATTCTTGGAAATCTTGAAAGCTCCCTCTTGTTTAAAGAGGAAAGAGGAAATTACAAGGGGAAGGCTAAGATCTGCTTTGCAGAAATTCCTTCATCACTGGTAGTTGGCTCCTCAGCTGTGGAAATAAAACCAACTGTGTAGACAGCACACATCATCTATCCTTCATTGTCTAATCTAGTAACTGGTGTCTTTCTCAACTGTCTTCATTCATATCTTTGCCAAGAAATTAGCTAGTTGGGTAAAATTCTCAATTCTAGAATTAAACTGCCTTGAGAGAGAGCAGGAACTTTCTTCTTTTTACAGTGAGAAACAGTGAGAAAAAGGATTGTTAAATGTGTGAATTCTTTCCAAATGCACACTTCTATGATTTCTTTACAATTCTTTGGTGGTTTTTTGTGTTCTTATCAGGAATGCAGCATTTAATTACTTCCATTTCCTTTTTAGTGTATTGGTTATTTTGGGGGTTTTTGGCAGTTAGTTGGCTTTTTAAATAATCTTATAATGTGTCAGACATTTTTCGTCTCCTAGAAAATAATCACTAGTCCACAGAATGAGAGTAGTATTGCTATTGCTGCTGGTTCCATGTTTCTTTGTTTATTTGCTTCCTTAATGTTGAAATGTTGAAACTTTTCTTCCCGTCCAGTTTGTGTGTTGTGATTACAAAGACTGTGAGGTATGTGCAATATTGGTGAATGCAGTAGTCTAGTCCGTTAAGTGTCTGTCAAATAGAATAGGACATCTCTATAGTTGATAAAGTTTTAATTACTCTGTTCTATTTGTCTGATGGCAAAACACAGGCAAGTTGACACTTCTAATATTAAAAGTGTGGTTTACTATTGAAAATAATGCCATCACATTCATCTCTGTTGCATTTGCTTTCCTCACAGTCAGTTTTCCTTGCTGAGCTTCCTTTGGTTACATTTGTTTGTGACCAAGGAACACTGATAGGCTTTCTATTGAAAAGAAGGTGCGGTGGTTGCAAATCTCATGGAATGTGAGGTATTAAACTGTTCATGAATGCAGCATATTTTTATGGATATCCTTTTAAGATTACTGAGTAACAGTGAGAAATGCTTCATGTTTTCATGTCCTATTTGTTGGTTGGATCTCTGAGTTTCCAAAGGTAGTGCTTTCCTTCCCTCTAATCCCCAGATATGTTTTGCAAGCTCACATGGTGGTTGGCACCAGGCTGCAGATCAGGAGTGCCCTGAAAGGACAATTCACTGTTCTGTGGTAGAGCCTTTGCAGTCATCAGTTTTGGAGGGACTCTGATTTTATAGCCCTCAGCATTATACATGGAAAGAATAGAGACAGAGATGATATTTGGCTCTTGAATTCTGGGTATGGCTCTAACTTTATTCATTTGTTTGGGAACATTTGGTACTTTCAAAAGCTAAAACCAGCTTTTGGCAGTGTAAAACTGAACAATACTTAACCCCAGAGATTCCTCTTACCCTTTTCCTTACCAGATGTATGAGCATGCAAATGAGAGAAAAAATCAATGTCTAAATCTGATTTATATGATTTACAGTCCTTCATACGCAGAATTTTTTACAAGTTTTACCTTATGGTGTTGCTTAGTTTGAAAATTAGGGAGACCAAGGAGAAGGTTAGCTGCAACATCAGCTTGGAAAAATCAGCATTTTAAATTTAATTTTTATAAAAGAAAACGGAGTACAGGTACAGCTTAAATGACATAGGAATGGTTGTGTCTGTCCCTGGTGCATTAGGTTTTTTTTTGCATTTTACTTTAAAAAGTATAATAAGTAGAATTTTAATAATTAGCCCACATTTCTACAAATAATTTTTTGTCTATACAACAGAAAAACATAAGTACAATCTCAGCGAACTTTGGGTTTTGTTTATTCATTAATTTTAGTAATAAAAAAGTTAATATATTTGTGATTTTTGAAGAATAGAATGAAGATAGGAGAAATATGATACTGAAGATATTTGGTTGGATGCTCCTTTGACATTTTTGAAGCAAAAATTTGAATGATATGGAAAAGGACTATGATTAAATGCTGTCCATTCATCCAGCTAAGTTGTTATTTTGGTTTTTAAAATATTTTTGCATATTTTTAAGGAGGCAAAACGCTTTGAGCTTTTTCTGTTGTAGTCGGTAGGGGATATGAGCCAAATTCTACGTTTGGCTTATAAACACCAACGTGTTTGATTTGGGGAGATTAAAGTCTTGGAAGAAGTTTTGTTGAATCATTACCAAGTTTTGACTCATAAAAGGAATGGATAAAAGCAAGCACTTTATATGGAAAGCCAGGATTTGTTGTTAGTGTAATCAAAGAACTATTGTTATTCCAATTTCAATAGTTCAGTTAAAAGGATATACACACAAACTTTCTGACATTTTCATTTTTTACCTCTCCACCACTGGGTCCTAAGGTCAGTGGCAGCTGTTGTGGTTAGGGTGAGGCTTTAGGGAGTCATCACAGCATCCTCACTGGTGGTTTCTTCCTCTTCCATATGAGATCCATCATGAATTGTTCTTACCTGTCTGTCAGCACGCTTTGGGGCTTGCACTGGGCTTTAATTCTCCATGACAGCTATTGCTGCTGAGTGTGGTAAGCTTTATGTGTGCTGATAAGGGTTTTTTGTTCTCTTTTTATCCCCTAACAGTGCCTGAATTGGACTTGTTTAATGGGCAGTCTTAGAGCACTGTGCAGGTTGTTTTTAGCCCTCGAGCCCCTTGTTGTAGGGACACAGAGAGTCCACTCCACATATTATTTGTTATTTCTGATTAGTTGCAGATACATATCCAGTAGGTGTTACACAACACAGTTGTACAGAGCTAAGAAAAGGTAAAGCAAAGTGCAAGCCGTTCCTGGGACTTGGATAATTTCTGATAGGAGCAAGTGTTTCCAGCAGGGAAACACAAGACCCTCGATCTGTGGTGTTAATTTAACAATAGGCTTGTGGCCTGTCACGAGAGACTTTATTGTCTCTTGGCAGTTTATTTCTTTGTCTCCAAGGCCTGCAGAATGTTGTTTATATGCTCCTTCATTTGCAGTTGGCACTTCTTGCATCTTTTCCTGTGAGCCTTTGAAAGAAGATTTTCAGAGATACCAGAGAGACATCAGGACAGCACTGAGGGCAGAGTTTTACTCAGTTAATAATCCCACAGTTAGCAGGAGAAGGGAGAGAGGGTGTGGTGAGAGTCCTTTGAGAGAGACGAAGGGGAAAATCCCGAAGAAATTTAAAAAACAGAAATGGGGGAGGTCTGAGAAGCACAACTTGTGATCAAGTGACAATGAAGGGATTGAAATAAATGGGGGGAAAAGATCAGAGAAGCAAATGCTATTTCCCCAGCTGCACACCTCAAGAACTCACAAGATTAGCACCAAAAATAATATTTTTTTAAGTGTGCTCCCAGGTTTCTGAGCCTTAAGGCAACGTTTGAGAAATATTTTCAAGACTTTTTCACATTTATTATGACTAGAATATAAGCCTTTTTTTTTTTGACAGTTTGTATTGTAACTAAATTATAAAATTTTAAGACCATGGACTTTAAGAACCAAATAATCCAAGACTTAAAAATTTTCCATGTTGTCTGCACTACTTTCTTGCTTTCATAAAGTCATTAACTGATGAGGAGGGGAGAAAAGTGAGTATGCCTTGTTGTTTCACCTTTGAAAACTGTCTCCTCGTGCATGTGGCCATCTGTGCACCTCTGCTTCCACATTTCAAATATTTTCTGAATAACTTCAGCGAATAACTTAGATACTCCAGCACATTACTGCCTTCATGATTTCAAGGTTTCTGGGAATTAATGGAAACAGTAATAGCAGGTCTAATGTGCTTAGCGACATTTAGAAAGTTGGCAGTATCTATTTCAAATTTTTTTGTGCAAAGACTATACAGCACCTCATTTTTATTTATTTTTTTCTTTCTGAAGTTAAAACTTTCAGAGTTTGTATCTCTGAAAACATTCTAGTATACATCTTTAAAAGAGGCAAATGCCTGGAAAGGAGACTTCCATTTATCAAGAAGAAAATGAAAATTAATTTTGAGTTTGCTGTCTCTTTGGGAGTTTCTCTCTAGTTGTGAGCAGCTTTAGCGCTGTCTATCCAGAAATTTCTGCAAAATTTGTATGAAAAGGCTTACAGAAAAGCCATATAGCATATAGATTTAGTCACTGCTGTTAAATTTCTATATTTAAGGAAGAGGTATTATAGAAATACTCCTTTAAAAGTAGTAACAGTGTCACATGAGGATTACCTCAGAGGACTGTTTGTATCTCTTATGGTTATGACCTAAATTATCTATATTTAGAGCACATCACAGATCTGAATACCTGTGACTTCACATTTTGTACTGTGAACTTCAAGGTTTAGTCAGTCATGAATGCATGCAGGTAGCAATATAAGCTTCTTTATTGTGGTCTTTTAGATTGGTGCAAGATTTTTCCATGGTAAAATGCTCCCTTTTTTAAAGCTGGTTACACATCAGAGAAAAACAAAGAAAAAACTCTTTGCCATGGTGTTAGTCTAGTCATGCTCACATGCCTCTTGTTGGAATTTACTGTGATGATAATTTTGCATTTTTAAAGAAGGGAGTTACCATTTCCTCCTTGAAATTTCAGAATTTTTGTCTTGCCAACTTCTTATTTGAGACTGGTTCTTCAATGTGATTTTTTTGCACTTGGAAGTTATATATGTGATTTCTTAATTACCCTTTGTGATGCTTGGTCATTTTTTTTGTCCAGGACTAATGTCAAATGAAAGGCAATTTATGATTATTGCATTAAAGTAATGGCCTTCACAATTGATAGGTTTATCATATTATTTGCAAAGGTTACTAATGGAAAAAACAGCACTGAATGGAGGACAGTAACCCTGCTAAATGGGAATTGATCATATAGTCATTTACTTGGATAGCTAATTGAAATTCAAGAATCTTGCATTAAATGCAAAAATGTTACTGGTAAATTAATGCAATGAAAAAAAAAGAGGCTTTTTCTGTTTTGAGCACTCTTGTTTCATTATCCCATCTTTAGAAAGCATATTTTTATTTTAAATTAGCAATTTAGATATTATTTCAAAGCAGCTGGTTTATCACAATTTGAAAACAGTCAATTAGTTATATATGTTCTCCTGTCATGGGAATACCTTAGAGAATGCTTCACTATTGGTTTTTACCCTGTAGATTATTGTACATTAATGAATTGCACTTCCAGTTGTCCTTGAACTTTGTCATGGATTTAGAAGTTGTCTCCCAGGATATCTCAGGGGCAAAACTGAGCGTTTGACTCCTTACAGGTTTAGATAAAACTCCTACAAGGGACTGAGAAGATTAACTTTCTCTGAAATACAATAATTTCTGAAAGTGATTGTTATTATTACTTCTTATGTAACTTAAGTGATTCTTACACTTTTCTAAAAGTAATTTGCTAATAATTTGATTCAAAACTATGACTTTCTAATCCAGATCTGTTTTTAAGCATCACTGGGGGCAAGAAGTCTGCAACTTTTGATCAGTACAATTTAGTTACAATTTGGAACAAGTAAACAAAATAAACATTTAGAGCCTGTAACACAATTTCACTTTTTATGTTAGAAAGAGAAAAATTTTAATAGAAAATTGGTCAAAAAGCAGGGCAGAAAGGCTGGAGATCTGTCATTCATGGACTGCTTACACAATCAGTAGATAGTGGATTGCTTTCCCTTAGCTTTCTTTCATCAGCAGCCTTTTCCATATCATAACCAAGGCTGGGAAGCAGCATTTCTCCTAACAGTTTTAGTGGAAATATCTGCTTAGTCTTAACCCTAAACTGTCTTGTTGAGTAAGATCCTGCATAGTAGTTTCTTAAATAATTCAATAATGCACATACTACATGTTCAATTTTGTATTTTAGCTGAATTATACAGGAGGGTCCCAGGAGGCTGGGCAGGCTCAGGCTCCCTGGGGACAGGATGCAGAGCAGCACCAGCCACAGCCACCCTGCCCCTTGGGCAGCAGCTGTCTGTGCCCGAGGGAGCTGGGCTTCCTTGTTCCTAACCTTGCCATGTCACTGTTAATGAACTCCATTAAGTTCAATAAGGATTCAACATCTTGAGTTCTGGTCAACACAAACACAAATACAGAAATTCTTTAGGGGTTTTTTTTTGCAGTTCTCCCTTGCGTTTTTCACTTAAGTAATTTGTTGTCAAGGTGTGCTGTGCTGTTGATTCTTCCTTGGACATGAATGTGGAAAATGGCCATGCTTCAATCCACTTTAAGAGGAAGGGTTTGCCAGATATTACCTTGCTCAAAGGGTGTTGTAAAACCAAGACTGATCCTGCTCATTTTTGTTGCAAAGGGAGTCACATGAACTTCTGAGTTAACTGGGTAATCTGAGTTCTCTAAGGTTGTGTGATGTTGGCGGGATGTCCCAACACTGCAATCATTAAATACTTGCTCAAAAAATGCTGTTAACTTCCATCCTCTCAGAAACCAGGGAGCCAGGGATATGATACTGAATGGAGAGCAGCAATCAGTGAGAGCACTGCAGTGATCAGTGAGATTTCTGAGGAACAGGACTGCCAGAGAGGACAGCCAGCTTGGAAAGGCTGAAGTTGGACTGGACAGTGGAGAAGGATTGTGATTTTCCCAATACAGTCTGTTAGCAAGGGGAGCAACAGAGCTTTTGGCTGCAGCTTAGCCCTAACCTGGAGGAATGGGGTTAGCACAGTGAAATCCAGGAGCCTGTTGAGAACTTCTCTGAACTGCACAAAGGTCTGTGAGGGCCAAGAGAATGCCTGTAGTTAAAGCTGGAGAGACCCTGGATGTCCTGGTAGAAAGAGGGAAGATATTCTGGGTGAAGGGCTACGATAGTGAAGGGCTTCAGGCACAAGAACTAGTGAAGTTTATAGGAGTGGCAGATCTGAACTGACATGTCTTCATTTCCACCTTCATTTTTGTCCTCTGGCTGGGAGCACAGTTACCCTGTATCGTAAGTTGCCTCTAAAGGTGACAGAAAAATTGCACATCTTTTGTTGCACATGTTAAAAAAAGAACTGGATACTGTAATGTTAAGATATTGTAATATTGTACGTTCAAAGTATGCCCTTTATCCTGTACCTCAAAGACTTGAATTACTTGTGAATGTTCTCATTTTCCTCTGTATATAAAGGAAAGAGTGGCAATTTCTAAGCCTAAAAAGCTTTTAGTCCTTTCTGTCATATGCATTTACAGGAATGCTAGGTCTGGCTTAACATGGGAGTTTACTTTCCTGGCCTTTAGGCCCTTTTCTATTCTTGGCACAGAGTATAATTTTTTATTATTACTATTTTTTTAATAATGAGCTGATTTCTTTTTCTTTAAAGTCAGACATTGATATCTTGGATTTCATTTAACTAGTTACTTATGTGTGAGATGAAGACAGAAAAAAAAAGCAACAGATCTATGCCACTGTGATCTAATAAAAAAGTTCATTTATAATTTGAAAAAAAAATCAAAAAATGAAAGGTAAAATATTCAGAATACTTGCAACAGCTCATGAAATGCTGATGGGAGAGAAATGACAAGGCCAGGGAATCTAATGGTTTGTGAGGTTATGGGAAGCGAAAGCTAGTCAGCTACCATTACCCTTTGGTTGACCACTTTGATATGGTGAACAAAAAGGGTAAAGGTTTCATGTTGTTTGCTTCGTCCCTTTTCCTTCTGGGAACAGTTGCATCCCTTTTCTTGGCTGGATCAGCAGTAATGTCCTGACCTCATGAGGCATTTTCCCAGGAATTAAAGTCCCCTCGTTCTGTTCCCTGCCCTCCTGTGTCCCAGGGGATCGTGCTTCTCTCAGCAGCCTGACTAAATATCCCCCTCAAAAAAGGAGGATGTGTCTTCCAAGGACTTTTCACTGGGTGGTAGGATTTTCTCTTTCCAGATAAGACACAGTATTTATGATAAAGGATTTTCTGGGTGCTTTTCTCTGCTATGCCTTTAAAAGCTATAAGCTTTTCCTAAACCTCTCAGGGGTTACTGGGTCAGCCATGGCTTCTGCTTCCTGAGGAATTCATTGGTTGGTGTTGATGTGAACAGTTCCAATCTGGTATAAAGTACTAAGCCAGTGAAAGGCAGTGAGCTCTTCACTGCTTGAAACAGGGCAGAAAAACACTCTTGTAGGTGGCTTGAAAGAACACAGGTATTTCACAGAATGTCTTTATGTTACCTGTTGTAAATTTAATGTTTAACTGAATTTGATATTTAGAATTAAAAAATGGAGTTTGTAGAATCTGGATCTTTTTTCACACTGAACTCCTCTTTGTTGAAGTTGTTGTGTTACTGGACTATCACGAAGTTCTCCAGTGCTACTATTAAGTGCTGCTTTTATGTAGCTTTGCCTTTTTTGTTGATAGCAAAATGTGGTGACATTTGTGTTTTGGTTGCGCTGCTTACACATTTGCTTTTATCTGCTCACCTATCGTCACAAAATTCAAGAGTTCTTGCTATTAGTATTGGATTTCTCTTCCCTATATCGAATGATAAAGACTGAAAACTATGTAGGTGCAGAGGTTATGGTGTGTGGGAAGGCTGCTTGGATAAGCACCAGAGCAGTTCTGGGCACCCAGTGTAAAGGTCTCACACTTTTCCTTTGGTTTACAGCTTTCCAATAGTTCCAGTAGTTCTGAAGGTCAGAGCAAAGAAAAGTACAGTCTCAATACAAAGACCGTTGTAAACAAACACCCTTTGTTGTTCTTTCTGAAATCAGAAATGGTCAATTTGATCCTGTCCAGGAAAAGAAAAGAAAAAAACTTTGAGCAAATAACACTGGTTCTGGTAAATCAGAGGGGTTTGGACTTTGGGGGATTTATGAGAACATTGAGTTACGTGGCCAGAACACATTATACTGAGCAGGACTGTAAAAAGGGGGGAATACTTTCAACTTAAACTCTATTTATAACTTCTGCCTCTGACTTGTTGCATAAAATGAGGATAAATAAAAGGAAATAATTTACAGTTGTAACTGATGAGAAAAGTTCATTGGTGTTTGTTTTGTACCTCCAATCACAAAAATGCAAACAGTTAGAAAAGATAAAGTTTATACTGGATTTTTTTTTAATTATTTCTTTCTTTTCAGTGTTATGCAAGAAAACCCCCCAAATCAATATACAGGGTGACAGACTTGCTGCCTGAGCAGCAGGTCACTGCTTCTGTCCTGGCAGTGTAGCCAGGGCCAGCCCTGCCATCTAGGGCTGTGTTTGCCAGGGTTCCTTTATTTGATGCTGTGGCCAGGGAGGATGGAGGCATGATAGAAATGTCTAACTGAGACCATCAAAATGCCTCAGCTACATTGGAAGCTGCATTTCACTGTGACACTGAGTTTTTTAAGATTCTGGCCGCTTCCCAGATTTCCCTTTCTCTCTGGGGCCCCTGGTCTATCATATACACATTTTAGCAAGGGCTGCCAAGCATCATAGAGCATGAACAGTTTTGCACTTTGGATCTGCTTGTGACCTTCCTTTGTTGCTTGGCACAGCAGTTGAAGGCAGTGGGGACAAGCACAGATTAAAAAGGATATGGGGAAATGAATTTTAAAATATATTTTGAGCAACAGGCTCTGTCCTTACTTTGCTGGCTGCTGTGTTTCTGCCAGCTGGGGAGAGCTGTGTAGTAATCATGTCAGAGTTAAAGCTAAAGGCCAGACCTAGCACTATCTCCTACCGATTTTCTCCCTGAGCAGTGCAGAGATGCAGGGCAGTACCAGCTCATGTGTTGGGGCTGCTTCCAGTGGCTCAGCAAACTCACTCAGCTGCTGCTCAAAGACAAGTGACAGGACAGCATCCCACCAATTTCTCTTCCTAACACACTCTTTCACAGCTTAGACTGTCTCGCTCCTTCTCTCTTCTTTGCCTTTCTGTTTATTTGTTTTTCTTCTGTGACAGTTTTTTTCAGTCTTCAGTGTTTTAAATGTCCCATTTTTGATGGGTATAAAAAGCTTTTTTATGAGTGAGTTCTAACACGTCCCTGTCTGGCCTATGGAGGCCAAGTCATCATTACCTGACCCTCTGTGTTATCTTCCCTGCAGCAGATAATCCTGAACAAAATGCCCTCTGAAGTCCTACCTTTTCCAGCTCTCTTGGCCTTTCTCCTGCCTGTTTCTTGAGAGTGTGGATGTTGAAGTCACTGCACTGCCTGGTAGCTTTAGGATTGAGACCAGCCTAGTACTAGCTCATACTTGATGCTTTTCTTTCCATGCCTTATTTTTTGTGGGTTGATTCTGGGGGCGAATCTGAATACCCATGATAACTTCTTGGTAATGTACTTTGGGCTCAGCAATCCAGGATGTTTTGCTGCTTTTCTAGCTCCTTTGAGCTTCCATTTCCTGACATAGTTCTCACTTTGTTTCTGTACTTTTGTGGTCTTTTAGCTCACTTGCCACCATTGTAGTTGGCTTGATCTGTTTCTCTTCCCTACAAATACAGGCAGCCCCCTTAGATCCTGTGAGGCATCTGGGAGGGCTTTATGGGCCACTTTTCTGCATTTTCTGTGTCTCAGTAAGTTGCTGCCTGATCTGACCTACTACAGGTGGCTTCTGCTCTGAGTAGTCTTTAAGGCTTGTTTTCTGCCCAACAACTTAGTAACTTGTTCAATTGAAATAAACCCCACCTTGTCTCTTTTAGGATCCAAGAAAAATAAATCTTCTCTTATGTCGCTCTGGGTCTAGGGGTTTGTTTTTGTTGTTGTTTGTTTGTTTGTTTTTTATGCCTCTCTGTTCCTACATCACCGTGAGATGACAATGAATGCTTGTAAGAATTTTTATATATAGCACTTAGATGCCACATTAATGAAAACATGAGAATTTCATTGAGTAGCAGAAAAGGGCAATTAACTAATCCAAAATATATGTGTGTGGAGCTTGCTTGCTTTGAGTACAAAAGATAGATAAAAAATAGTTAATTAGAAATACCTCAGTTCATAGAAAACAATGTTATGAAATATGCAAGAGAGGAGATTTACTGTGCCCTTGATTCTGTGATGTACAGCGTGAGTTTGACCAAGTGGAAGTATTGAAACTGAGGAAGAGTCTGAACATTTTGTTAATGTAAAGTCTCGCTTTCCCTTTCCCTTTCCAGAACTTCCCTTTCCAGAACTTCCCTTCCCAGAACTTCTCTTCCCAGCGCTTCCCCTCCCTTCCCTCCTTCCTTCCTTGTATTAAATGATGACCCTTTTGACACAGTAGCTGGCAAAGGGTGGAGATAGTCTATAATTAAGAGAATTTAGTAAGGTTTGGCATATTTTTTTAAATAAACTTAGGTAAATGTTCAGAGAGTAAAATAAAATTAAGACTTAAAGATATTTCTTTAAGACCAAGAAGTCTGTTCTACACACTTTATAGGTATTTGCATAACTTTTTCTTGCAGCCTCTGAAAGTTAGAAAATGACTCCCTGCCATTTGTTCTCCCTGCCATTTTCTATACCTGCCATCATCATTGCTGCTCCTGGCCAAACTGTTACTCTTCTCCCTTCAACCTTGTCTTGAAGTGCTGTGCTCAAGGCAGTGCAGCAGTGCTGCATGAGGCCCCAGACCCTCTCAGACTGACTATGGGCTCTATTCTTGCCTGGTCATCTTCCATGGGGCACTGACTTTCACATGTTTGACGGTCATTCCTAATTGAGATCCAGTTCATAAATTCTGTCATTAGCACAATCATCGAGTCAGTTAAGTGTTTCTTTCATACAGAGTTGACCAGTGTCTGGCCATTTACATGTATCCTGATAAAATGTGCTCTGTTTCTTCATTTAGTTCATGTGCTCTGTTTCTTCATTTAGTTCATTTTTCCAGTTTAGAAAATATATAATTTTATGCTGATTTTTCCCCTATTTGTTTCCTCGTTTGTATTCGTATGACAGAGTTTCAGGTTATGAACTGTCCATCTTTTTTCATATAATTTAGTTTGTGCTTGTGCCTTTAATGTTATTTCAGTAGGACCTGTCACTTTCCTGAACTAACTTCTTCCTTGAGTTGCTTATACTTGAGGATGCACTGCAAGTATATTAAAATCTGCTTTCACGTAGACCATTGTATTCATTCTCTTGTTATCAGTCTTTCCTGACTGTTGTGAGTTTTTTCCAAATCCTGATCATTTTTTTCATTCTACCTGAATGTTGTAAACAACTTCTACCAAGTGATTAGAAACAAACCTAGAGAAGCCCCTTTTATTTTGTTTTCTCCACTTGCGGTTTCCAGCACGCTCAAAGATGTTACTCTTACCCTGCTTGATTCCATTCTTCATAAATGTCTACATAGTTTAAGTATGCCATTAGGACAATGAACTCTCTTTATATAATTGTTAATTATTCAAATAAAGCCCTTATCATCTGCTTCAGGCTTGATTGCTTATAATGTGTCTCTTTCATGTCCCTTCCTTGTCTTGTTTATTTTGGCTTTTTTGCTGATTTTATCCTTAAATCAGAGAGTTTCAGTGGTCTGTCTCACAGAGCATTTTGAACTTCAGAGAAGGCCTGTATATTTGTTGTGCTAGACAACATGTTTTTTCTTCTCTCTCTGGATAGGAAATGTTATCTTCTACATGTAAATTCTGATTATGCAGTTTTTAAACAACTCTGTTAAGACCTGATTTTTGTTATGCAATGGACTTCCACTTCATTTAGTTACCATATTGTTGAGAATGCAATGTGACAAAAAAAGTTTGTGTAAATTGTTTAGTGATACATAAACAGATAATTGTCTTCAGTTTTTAACTGGATGCTGATTAATTAGGTGCACCATCTGTATTTTTTCATGTGAAACCAGTCTTTATAAACCCATCATGATATTAAACACTATTAAAATAGGAGTTATTTTACAGTGAATATTTGAAAATTTAGGATAATGTTCCATTGAAGTAATATAAAAATTGCAAAGCTGTGTAAAGTTAATATAGTGTTTATATTTATTCATTTTAAGCAATTTTTATTCTCCTTGTGCAGAAAAAGATTCACTTTAGATGAAAACAAGTAAAACATGCCTTTGACTTCCAGTGTCTGACTCAAAAAATGACACAGCCATGAAAACGCATACTAGAAATTTTGACTTTGGTACCAACTAATTTTAAAAGATCTTCATGCTAGCAAAAAATAAAGTATTTCTTTGGGATGAGATACAAATTTAAAACAATATTAAAATGTATAATTTAAGTAATAACACATTGATTTTATTGTATTTTCTCTTTCCATTCTCCACTTCTTACAAAAAATAGAATGCTCAACAGCATTGCAGCTCAATATTCTACTCTTAAGCTTCACTCCAGTTTCTTAATTTCTTTAAGTAAATATGGAAACAAAATATGTCTATTAATAAAACTAATTTAAATTTATAAAAAATAAAGAGCAGAAGTCCACCGTCTGTTTTCCTGTATCCCTGGTGTCGCTTTGTGCACATGGGTTATGCCATAAAGCCATTTACAAGCTTCTGGTTGACTAGAAGCAATTCAGAAAGGATTACAGATCTCCTTGATGTATAGCCATGGATTTTATATAATTTTTACTAGAGGAAAGACACAGAATTTTTAAACTGTTCTTTTAGAAGCTTTAGAGGTATGCAGAGTTTTAGTTGCTTATTAGGAAATCATATTTGGTGTCCAGTAATGTTTTGTATTGGATGTAAAAAGGTGTTGGTGCAGAATGTGTTGAGGCTTGCTGGCATGCACACAACTCCCCCACCAAGTCAAGAGTGTGCATCAGCTCTTTATAGGGATAGGGACTTTGGGGGAACGATCAGGATAAAACAGGAGAAAGCGGAAAAAAGGCAAGGGGAGACTCTGATTGGCTGGCTGGAGAAAGAAGTGATCCCCTGCTGAGTGTCCTCACCCTCCTCTGGATGCTCTCCCCTCTTCAGTATGTGGTGATGAGAAAGAAACTAAATTTTGGATTTCTTTGATAGAAACTAGACCCTATAAAATAAAAGGCAAGACAGTTTGGGAGTTGGAGGGAAGAAGGGCTGATTCTTATGCCAGTGGCAGTCATTTCCAGGAGAACCTGCTGCAGCAACAGGTGTAGGCATGTAAATTCCTGCATGATGTTGAGAGTGTAAATGGCAGCTGCTTATGAATAAAACATTTGTATGTACTACCTGTTGTTTGTGGAGAAGACAGATGTGTGCACATAGACAGCTGTATCAGTCTAACCTGGGTTCATTCCCTGGTCAGACTGAGCACAGGCCACTCCAGTAGCTTTGGTTCAGGCTGAGGAGTTATGTCCTTGCATATCCACAGAAAATTCAGTCCACTCAGTCAAGGAAAGTACAGAAAATTTAAAAAGTCTAGAAACACAAATTAGAATTCTTACTGCCACTTTGCATTTTGATGCCAGGTCTCTTTTCTTACAAAGAGAAAATTGTTACAATTCTGTGTCGTTTTATTTCATGTTTTTATAATAACTCTTGCTGCATCCAGCCTGGAATTAAACCTTAGCAGTTCTACAGCTATAATAAGAGTAAGGTTTATTGCCAGCTAATGTTTCATCTGCTGGCTAGATGACTAGCTGTGCACCAGCTGCAAAATATATTCTGTAAGGATATCATCATCACAGCACTTCACTCTTGCATCTCATACACCCACCAGGAAACATGGTTTGTCTTGTGCTCTGAGCATGGAATACAAATGAGATGTCTACAGGAAAAGTAAATAAGAATATTAAGAAATATTAAAAAGAAGTAATTATGTTTTTGGCTTGTTAGTATGAGAGACTGTTTTTGCACAGGGACGAGATGGGAGCTCCCACAAATCTTTAGGTGCTGGTGATGGACTGATTTTGGCAGAGCTCAGACACAGAATGGCCCAAAGCCTGGCTTTTAGCTGTCCTTTTGTTGGCTTCTCCCCTGCGTGGTTCTTCCTTGGTTCCTGGCTTATGTCAGAGAAGCCCTAGTACTGCTCTAGCTTAATTCTAAATCTTTGGAGGATTTTTTTTTTTTTCTCTGCCAAAAAAGGGATCTCCAGAACATATGAACAAGATCATGGCTCCTCCTGTACTGGGGCAGGAAAACTGCAGTGCAGCAGCAGCTGGTGCTGAACCTCCTGGGAGCTCTTTTGTTCAAAGAGAAGGGGAAGGGGTTGGTGCTCACTGGTCTCCCAGATGTGCACAGGCACAGTGGTGGCCAGGCTGAGGAGTCAAAAATTGCCATTTTGCCCAAAGTATGAAAGAGGGGTTACAACATACAAGAGATACAAGATACAGGAGAATTATAATAGATGAAGTTGTTGATGTAGAATTTATTTTACTTATGTGTGTTGTTCTGCCAAAATTATATTTGTCCTAATAGTTTATATGTTTTGTATCAGCTTCATGTAAACTTTGTTTCTTTAAAATAAAAAGAAAAAAATTAGATAAAATTCATTAGCTTTGCTTTGAAAAGCTCTAGTTCCCAAGTCTCACAGTTGTTCTGCTTCCAGCAAATATTTGAACAGCAGAGCCAAAGTGTGCCTTGGCTCTAGCACTCCGCATCTTACAGAATATTAAACCATTTGCAGTCTGTTAATTCTGTGCTGAAAGTTTCAAGGAGTTTTTGGCAGTGGATACAAAGATATATCAGTCATACTGATAGTGTTTGAAAATGTCAGTGTGACACTAGAAAGACATTGCTGGGGTGATCCTTTTGTTGTTTGTTT
>VZSR01001283.1:14717327-14818727 GCA_013398615.1 Brachypodius melanocephalos | reverse complement strand
AAATATCTACTTTATTCTCTAGCTCTGTCCAGTCTCTTTTTTTTCAAGTCAGCCTTCCCAAGGCATCAGTTGGAAGTCCTGAATAAATCACAAACCCTCTTTTTAGACCACTTACAATCAAAACTGGTAATTGATAAATTCTACTTGCAACAATGCTTCATTTTGCTTGTATTGGACTATATAAAACTAGGTATTTGTTTTCCATTATGGATTTCTATGTTCCTCACTCATTGATATGTGAGAGAACTAAAGTTCCTGTATGTTTTTTTCACAACCACAGTGGTCAAATACTGGAGCAAGATGCAGAGACATTATGTTCTGTCCTAGGAGGTGTTTAAGACTCACTGGGACACAGCCCTGAGCAGCCTGATCAAACAGACCTGTTTTGGGCAGGGGTGAGACTGAGAGAGACTAGAGGCTCTTTTCTACCTCAGTTATTCTGTGGTTCTGGCTTCCTGCCAGGCTTGTTTGGTACACACAACTATGGCTGTAAAAGAAAGCCTGATCTTTGCTGGGAAGTTGTATTTTTGATCTCTGCTCTTAGTGACAGCAGCTGTAGATGCTCCTAATTTTCTGTTGGGACATTCATGAATTGTCGTTGCTTCCTTAGCAATGAGATTGCTGAGCAGATCTTATTGTTAGAGATTGGATAATTTCTTATCTGTCATGAGGCTCCAGCAATAAACAGCATTTAGGACAAAAATTTCCTATAATTGTGTTCTCAGGTGGATTTGATTTTTCTTTCTTGTGTAATGGGTGTATGAGTTAGTGTACAAAGTAAAAAAAGGCAAAATAGAAAAGTTCTTTTATTATTTTTGCATTTGCATTCTCAAGCTGCTTTTGTGATAGTATACATTTCAATAACATCATAAATTTCTTTATAATAGTAATAAAAATCATGTAATTCTGTAAAACATAGAGGTTTTGAACTACTTCTGCTTTATATATTTGACTCTATGTCATTAGCAGGGCAAAATAAAGTAAGATGTTTTCAACACAGTAGTTTTTAGGCCATCACAGTGCTATTGATTTTTGTCCTATGTGGACTATTAATATTGTTGATGGCACAAATACTGTGTACAGGGCTACTCTGTGAAAATAGTGCTGAACATAGGTCATCAGCTGTCACATTTGCACCCCACTAAGACTAGTGAAAAGTTCAGTAGCAGTAATCACCTTTCCTCAGATGAAAGAAAAGGTGTGACTTTTAAAATTTTCATGAGTGCAAACTTGTTAGTGATTTGAGAGACACCCATTATATTCATTACCCAAGAGAAGAATAATTCCTTGCTTTCAGGATAAGGCTGTAAAGTGTGAAATGTGTGAAAAGTGGTTAGGAAGAAGGATGAGTAGCTTTATGTAGAAATAGTGAGGGAGTGAACATACTTTGAGACACATTTTCTGAACTTTAACACGGACTCCAACTTCGACAAGCATTTTGTCAAAATGGTACCTGTAATCATTTTCTGAGTCAGTTTTTGTCTTAGCTGGCATTGCCTTCATAAAGGTGCATTCTGATTTCATTTAAAGTGGTGTAAATACAAAAGTGCCTCTACTGTGGGCATGATGTAACAGAGTAAGAAATAAGATGGATCAGGGATCCTAGATCAAGCCCAAGTGTAGATGAAAATGGTTTGGAGAATGCTTTCATCAGTTTTTCTACATCCTGGTGGTGGATGAGGAATAGAGATATTTTGATTATCAAGCAACAATTCCAAGATTAGTGGCCACAAGGGAGATGACCTGTTCTGTGAGCAAATTCCAAGACAGAAAATTTGCCTCCTTGGCTGGGATCCCCAAGGGCTGCCTCCACTGGGTTTATTGCACAGCATAAAAGATTTGAAATCAGTTACAAGACAAAAAAGGCCCTGTCATGTTTTAAGTACGTTACTAGAGAACAGATTGTATCATTTTTCTCTGTTATTGAGTAAAATATTTCTTGAATACAAGAAATTTCTTCAACCAAGCAGGTACAAACTTGCTTAAACTGACCGAGTCAGATACAATGTACAAATGCTTGTGTTTACATTTAATACAAGTTAATCAGAGCACAAGGAAATATAAGTAGTAAAGTACAATAATACTGTAAGTAATATGAAATTAGTAATGAAGGGTTAGTACGAAGTTGTGTGAAGTAAATATAATTTGCAAAGGGAGAGGTGAGATCCAGATAGAAAAAGAGAAAATTGAGTAAGGTTGCTCTAGATACACTTTAATTTATGTCTGTTACCAAAAGTGTACAGCCAAAGTTGGTTAAACAGTTGTTGAATGAGATTTTGTTGATTTACATTCTGAGTTTATATCAGAACCTGAAATTCGTTCATGAAGAACCTGAGAGTGTATTCCCTTCTGCCCTCATGGTATAGATGATGGTAATGTTCATGGTCTGATTGTTCTCCTTGTGGGTTTATTCAGCTGGTTGAATGTTGTACTTTTACATAGGAAAAAAACAAAAACAAAAACAAAAAAAACCCCAAAAACAAGGTGGAAGTGTTCATTTTGAAGATAAATAAACTTTTCCAGGCTACTTTGTTTTTGTGGACAGACAAATGTTAAATTCTTTAACATCTGGGAACATCTGATGCTGTAGTCCAGGCTATGGATTAACTGAGCGTAAAACTGCCATCCCATTTTCATGGAGATTTAGAGAATGAACAGCAAGTGCTTAAATGTTTTGACCCAGTCTTATTTTAGAACTGCAGGATATGTAAACAAATGCTAGATACTTTCAAATATACATATGCATGTGTCAAGTGGTTGGTTGGTGCTTTTGTTTGTTTGTTTGGGGGTTTTTTGTTTTTGTTTTTTGTTTTGTTTTGTTTTTTGGGTTTTTTTTTTTTACATAAGACCCTAATTACATAAGAACTGGGCTTTTTTAGTTCAAGACAATGTAGTTCAGGAAAATTGTGTTACCTGATACTGCTATGAAACTTTCAGAATTACTTATTTATGTTAAAAGGCTAGCATTTAACTTCTATAAATTAATTAATCTTAAATATTCAATTAGATTAATTATTGTAGTCTAATCCCATGATAATTTAGTCTCCCTTTTTACCAGTGTGGCAGGTATCTAAAATGGGACATACCATTTCTGTGAATATCTGTAGCTCAGTATTTTGCTTTGTTGTTCTGCTCAGAGTTTTACTTTTTTTTTTTTTTTAATTTTTTTAATGGCAGAATATGACAGAGAACATTCACCTGTTACTTGTCTTTCATGTTAAGATGGTTCTGGAGTAGTTTCCATTGTATTCTTTTTCTTGGGTAGTCAGATGCTCTCTTCTAACAGGAAATTTTAGATCACTTCTAAGAAGTATGTCAAGGACATTAACTTCCTGGAGATGTCTGTTTGTTGCAATGCTGCCAAGATTTTAAAGTCTTTAGTCAACCTAAAGTCTTTCATCTACTGTTACTTTTAGGAGTCACAGTGGTTAAGCAATTTTTTAATATATTTGCTAGAGGATATAGCAATGTGAGAATGGATAAGCAAGCATACTATCCCTCCTATCAGTGTTTGGCATAGATTGTTCCTTAATAGATACATTCCTCTTCTGAGATATATTTCTACAGTGACAGGTCACTGTGCCTTACAAAATGATCATTCTTTATAACAGGGAATGATTTATTTGATTATTTGATGGTAAGGATTGCTTAGGAGGTTTGACAATTCAATGCTTGTTCATGTCTGTATTTTGGGTGTTGAAATTAGTAACAGCATAGAAAACATCAACTCTGTTAGTCTGTAATTTTTACATTCAGGAAAGCTTTGAGGTTTTGTATGAATATTTGAACCCAGTAATTTATGGAATCTTTTATTTTTAAGCAAGATTCATGATACCACTGAATCCAGTGCCCATGTGACTCCTTTTTTTTGTGGCATGACTAGTTCTGTAATACTTTGGTACCTTTTATGTAGGGTGGAAGTAATATTGGAAGTAACATTGAGAAAGTTATAGAGGAGCTCATTAAGATATGAGTTTGAGCTTTTAGGAAGTGGACATTCCCATTGTATCAACACTGCAAGATTTTTTTATTTGGTATGCAAAAATCACCACATTTTAGTTGTGAATGATTGTTCTCATAAATGCCCAGTTTCAGAAATGTAATAATGAATACATAATCATATCAGGATGTCCTTCTGACAGTTTATCTGGTTATGACAAGGTGGGCTAAAGGTTCAGCCTGGGGTAGGACAGTGGTGGGCTCTAGGTTCTGTGTGATAAATTCTGATGGTAGAGAAAGCTCAAGCTGTTGTTTAGCCTAGAATAAAGCAGAAGAAAAATGCTGTTCTCCTGTAGAATGGTTGTACATTTGAGAAGAGGAAGCCCTTGGTAGCTGTAGTCTGAGCTGAGCTGAGCTGGATGGCACCTTCATTACCATACCTGTGCAGGGCAGTGCTCAGCCCTGGTGGTGCTGGTAAGGAGAGGCTGTGTAGATGTGGGGCTTCTGTGTGACTTTTCTGGCGACTGCTCCTTGAAAACAAAACTTGGGAAAATCCTCTCACTGATGTCAGCTAGTAGCACAAGAAAGGATTAGGGAAATGAACAGATACCTCTGTGGCTGATATTCAGTAATGACATGATGATCACAAGGCACATTGCTCTGCTGTCAGAGTGCAGTGAGATGACTTGTTTAGGGCCAACTGCTGGCATCTCTCCTCCAAATTTGCAATTTCTCCAAACAGTTCTTGAGGGCTGAGGCTGTGAGGGCTACACTTGTAGCAGCCTTAGAATCATCCTGAGGTGACCAGCACATGGGTGCCCAAACAAGAATGGTGTACAAGGAGTAATGTTGGTGCAGTGCCATGCTCCCCTTGCAAAGCCTTTTGCAGCCCCATGGTCTGTGGAGTTTAGGTTTTGTAGCTCTTGAAGGTCTACCTCTTACAGCAGACCCCAAACACAGAATGTGCAGCAGAAGTGCAAGCTGAAAATATGATATGGATTGCTAATATAATTGGCACGATTGTGAATTGTGATTACTAATTACTGATTTGACTTACCTCAAATTAATTCAGAGCTCTATTACCTACTAAAAATCTGTATTCTATGAAACATGCTGATACCAACTAAAGTCAGTGAAAACTAGTTTTCATTATGTTTTGCATGGATGAATTGAGAGTTCTTTGTAAATTTTATGATTTTAAAAGCATAACATACAGAAATAATCTCAGTATATATGTTTGTACATATGTATGTGTTTGCATTCATGATGTTCATCTTTTATTTTGCAGTCAAAACCTGTTGCATTTGCAGTTCGAACAAATGTTGGGTACAGTGCAGCTCACGAAGATGATGTCCCAGTCCCAGGCATGGCCATCTCATTTGAGGCTAAAGATTTTCTTCATGTTAAAGAAGTAAGTCAAACCAGAGAAGTGAATCACTCTTTAAGGGAATACCTGAGTAATTCAGTTATTATTTTGCAATGTTTGTAACGCTTCACATTGTCAAAGCACTTTACAAATGTTAAAGAAGGTAACAGTGTATAAGGAATTGAATATTCTTTTAAATGCTCTTCTTGTAGAAGCAACGGCACAAATTTTTTATAATCAAATTAATGAAGTTCAGAAAGCAAGTATTTTTCTTCTCTAGTAAAAATCACTTGTTTATAGGTTTAAATGCCTATGTCTGACTATTCAAACATTAACTATTTCTGTTTTTTTTCTAATCTGGTGCTGTGAGGGTTTGTTGTGATTCAGCAGCCAAGGGTTGCTTCTCTTTTATTTGTATGACTGCATCTCACCTAACCCCAAAATCCTCAGGTGTCCTGTTTTTTTACTGAAGCTACTTCCCTGGCACAGACAATATTTAGTTTGCAGTTACATGCTGAAGAACTGGAGTGATATTTCAAGATAATTGCAACTGTCAATAAATGAGCTTTGCATTTGCTGCACTGGTTTTCTTTTCCTGTAGTTTGGTTTTCACAATTTAAATTTTTTACAGTTTCAAACACCTAAAGTAATTTTCTTTCTCTGCTGCTTGCAAGATACTCCTAAAGAAATAACTTGGTTACTCTCAACAGTAGCCTGCTGCTCCCTTTTGCATGACTCCTTCATTTAAAAAGGTTTCCTAGCTTTTTCCATTGTGATTTGTCTCAAAATGGCCCATCTGGATATGGAAATCTATAGGAAAAGAAATAGAAAGTTATTTTAAGGTCAAGAGCAACCTAGCCATGTGTTTGAAATTATGTCTTTGCCTTATTTTAGACTACTGAAAAACCCTTGGTAGTTATGATTGATGATGCACAATGGTTCTGCTAGTGCAAGTGCTTTGGGGAAGAAAGAAACATTCCTAATACAAAGATAGAAATACAGGTGAAAAGAGACTAAAGAAACACAAGAAACAGCCTTGGCTAATGCTTGTGATTTTTCATATATATTAAACACACAAAAAGAGAATAATTTTGATTCAGACTGTATATAGTGAAGAATATATGCTTTCTGACTGATGACAGTGTGAAAGAATTGCTCTGCTCTGTCTTGTGACAAAAGAAGAGATGAGCAGGCACAGAGTCCTGGCAAGAGAAAACCATCAGCCTTCTTCACTGAGTCTTGAAGCACTGGAAAATATGGCTCAGTTTGGTTACATCAAATGGTTTTGTGTAGTTTTCTATTCCATCTGCACTTCAAATGAAGTGATAATCTCAGACTTTACATCAAGTGTTTCCCCTGTTTCCATATAAACCAGACACATAAGGTTAGCAGTTTTCTGTTAAAAGTTTTTTTTTTCTTCATAGCACAGCGTTGTCTCAAATATACATATGTGAGAGAAAATCTGAAAGAAAAAGTCTCCTGAACTTTTCTGTATCTCCAAAATATCTTAAAAGGAAGCTTAGCTCAGCTGAGTTCTTACATCATCTGTGGCTGCGTGTGGCACTGAGGGGTGGAAAAATAGATTAAAATGTTCTTGCAACCCCAGGTGTAATAGAAGAGGCATTCTCAGCTGATTGCCTTTAAAAACACGTGATTTTCTCTGTAAACTGTCAAGGAGAGGTGATTGTCTACTGGTGCTAGTCCAGAGATGGGTTGGGAAGGGACCCTGGGACCAGGCCAGCTGTGCTGCTGGAATGGTGAGATGGAAAGGGAACAACAAAGAGTCAGACTTGGACTTAGACTCTTGCCCTGCATTTGGCAGCAGCAACTGTTGTGTCTGGGTGGGTTGAAGCTCCTTCAGAGGATGCTCCAGGCCCAGCCCTTCCCTGCACAGCCATGTCCTCCCCCTCCATCCTCAGTGCCATGCCCTGCTTGTCCTCCAGGGCTCTGTATCCCACCAGGTATTGCTCCTTCAATAATTTTGGTGCTCCTGCAGTTAATGCTGCAGGAACTGAATTGTCCAAACTTTAATTATTTATGCAGATTAAAGAAAAAAACATATTAGACGATAAGATGCAATGTTGCTCATGTATTTTATACCTAACTTGTTGCTAGAAATAAAGAAAGCTAAGTTAATCTCCAGGGGCTTCTGCCTGCATAATGATGCCATACTGGACAAGTGCTGTCCTCTTCTTGTCTGCAAGGGCTGTTGGCTGTTCACCAATTTGGTGCTGAGAGGGCTCAAACAAGAAAAACTTCAGTTAAAAATGTACATGGACAGTGATAAAAAGTACTGCAGTGATTAAGTATGAGGGAAATTTGTCTTCCTTATTAGGTTACATTCATTAAAACTCAGTACACATAAGGATGACGAATTCCTTGCTGCATGAAGAAACTGCTGCAACATAGTAACTTATGAATTGTTTGAGGCTTTAATGCATGGTCATAATATTGCTTTGTGCTTAATTAATTTTTGTGTTTCCCTTGGCACTCCAAACACAGGTGAATTACAGAAAATCAATCACCCCAGCCAACACCTTGAGAACTGGACACCTCTCTACCAAGATTTTTTTTAAAAAATTAAAATTAGAAAGTATTATGTATTATTATTCACTTTAAAAAGCATCTTATACCCTTCATATACTGACACAGCATTTATCTTTGAGGCCTTGCAGAAGTGTATTCCACATGCTTTTATTTCTTTACAAAGAAGAAATTCCTATGGATTTAGGATTTCTATTGCTTCTAATAAAATTAATATTGTTGCGTGGTAATCTGTTGTACTGTAGGACAAAAATAGTGACTGTTCATATCTTAATTTAATGGTGGTTTTTAATTATCTATCTCTTCCTTTTACCAAATTAATGATTTAGTTAGCCTTTTGTAATGAAAGGTTATCATTTTAATAATACATTTCAGTCTAATACAGCTTTGAGAAACTGCTGTTCCAGAATAGCTCCCTATGAAATGCTGGTATCCTTATTTCTTACTCATACTCATTCATCCCATTGAATGAATAGATGAATATTATAGACCTGCTTATGTTTTATAAGCTTAAAAGTGCTTTTATTTCAATCTCCATTTTTTTCTTAGCTGGAATATCTTACAGCTGGTCTCAAGCGCCACAAGATTTCTATAGTTGCCAAAGTAAAAGATAATGCTGCAATATAGGTTGTGTATCAGTGATCCACCAATGGTGGTAAAAGTAATTTTTTTTTAAGGAAGCCCTCACATTTTACATGTTTTATTCCTAACTGTACACTTGTTAAAGCTACTTATTATATAATTAAATATGCACTATAATATCTAGATTAATAGCTTCAGATTCAAAAAGCTACCTTCTTCACATTCGGATATTCTCTTAAAGTTTCATAAATACTCCAAATTACCTAAAATTCTTATTTGATGGTAGCTATTCCAATGGAGCACCAAAAGTATTATGTGTGGGGCCCATACACGAGTGACCTATTCTCCTTCAAAAATGGTGAATAAAAAAGAATGGAAAAAGCAAATAGTTCTGCTGTGTAGACCACTGCAAAACAACCAGTCTCCCCACCAATGATGGAGTGTGTGTGTATGGATAAAGATGTTGCATTAGAGTAGTCAAGATCTCATATTTAACAGAGCTGAAATTCAGTTAATTGGACTATCCGGTGGACTTGTGTAATTGTTAGGTTGTTTTAGTTATCCAAAGATATCCATTCCATGTGGATCTATCACAGTAAGTTTAAGATGCAGATCACACGAGCTGTCTGTAGTAGGGTATATGTAAGCCAAATTCGGTCACATTTCAGAAGATTTTAGTGAGAAGTGGGGGAACTTGAGAATAGTATTTTTTAATTTAAATAGAGAACTGAATAAAATGGAATAAGAAAAACAGATTATTACAGAGCTATAAAATTTGTAGCAGTAGGTCCTAAGTCTTCGGTGCCGACCAAGGAGAACCATGAAGGGAGAACCAAAGCAGCTCTCATGTGTGAGAGAAGACTGTGAAGCAAGAAAAAAGAAAGATGGTGAAATGGGTAGGAATAAAACTCAGGGAGAAACATGAAGTCTTTGCTGGAAGGTTTCCACTTAAGGACTGTGGATTTTCATAACTTGAAAGGAATAATTATTTTAATGTATTGCTGAATATTACCGCAATTCTCCATTGCCATAATAACATAGCACAGTGATTAACTGCAGGGAAGAATTACAAAAAATAGCATAGCTTCAAATTAAAACTAATAACAAAGTTATCCCAGATACAGTAATTTCTTAGTATGTTTCTTCTTTTTTTTTTTTTTAATCTTTAGAAATTTAATAATGACTGGTGGATAGGACGATTGGTAAAAGAAGGCTGTGAAATAGGATTCATACCAAGCCCAGTCAAACTAGAAAACATGAGGCTGCAGCATGAACAAAAGGCAAAACAAGGAAAATTCTACTCCAGGTAATAACAAGAAATCATTAATAATAGCAACATTGTCTGTTCCAACACAACTTGGAAATTGATGCTGTATATCATTCATATATATGCTTAATTATTGTTAATGGCAGCTACAAACATTTTTAGTTATTGAAGAAATTAATATATAATTATTTATTATATAATATGTAACATTATTTTTATATTATATTGTTAATTACTAAGCTTATTAGTGTCATTGCTATTCGGGAGAAAAAGTAGATATTTAGTTTGGCGATCTGTGGTGGCCTACAACTGAAATAGTTTCCTTCTTTTTTTCATAAAATAATTACTAATATACATTGCAGTAAGTATATTTACTATGTGCTAGTAAATTTTTTGACTAAAAATTGATTTATCTAAATTCTGTAGCATTTTTTACTTGTTTTGTTGATCTTTCTATTTCTAAACATATTTAAAGCTCATTTTAGAAATTACAGAAAATGCTAAGATTAATTTACTTGTAAGCCAAAGCCAGTGCCCGTTAGTTAGCTTGTAGGGAAAAAATAGTCTAGTCAAATTCTTTGCTTACAAATGTAGCTTTTAAGAGCACTATGTTTTATGATGGAAGTTTCATATCAAGTTGTTATCCCTGACTGCAGCCATCATTGCATAAGAACAAGGACTGTTTCTAGATATTCTGAGCAAGAAAGAATAATATCACCTTCACTGTCAAATTCTTAATAGTTTTCTAGTAATACCTGTGGAAGCAAATGTCACTTGTTTCCTTTTGAGTGTAAAGGAAACAAATATTCTCAGTGTATTTGCATGGAATGGACCAGGAATTGAGCTAGGAACCATTTGGGAAGCCAGAAATGCTTTCCTGCCTCCAGAGGAAGGGCAGCAGTGTTTGTAGAGCATGTCTAGAGTATGACACTGTGATTGTTCAGCTGCATTCACCAGCTGTGAAATGCCTTTCCCATGAGCATGCTGGCCTCAGCAGAAGGATGCTGGATTCCTTATTCCTCTGGTGACACATCTGGGACAGGCAGATCTGTCCCAGTGATTCGGTTCCTTTCCAAATCATAGAGACTTCCATTCTCCAGAAATTTTCAGTGATGATAGCATTGTCCTACACCACAAATGCATTAACTTAGTGCTTATTAATATTTTAAGACTGAGAAAGTGGAAACTAGTACTATCACATGAATTATTTTATGAGTGAAATAACCTGTCTAACATTCTTTTCAGAGCTTTTCTCATTATGGTAACTGAACTAAAAAAGCCTAGAACTGTTTCATTTTCACAACTTGGATAGGTTGTCACAAAGCAGAACTTGACAAAACCTTAGACTGCTTTAACTTTGTTTGAAAGACCTTTTTTCTTAAAAGCTATATTACATTGAGAAAGCAAAAGAATTTGTATATTAATTAAATTGAAAATATGATAGGCACAGTCTCATCTTCATTAGGAGTTTATCAATAACTCCTCAGCTAAATAAAACGGATATGCTCACTGGCTTCAGAATTACTCTTATTAATGGGTAATAATATTAATTAATATATACCAGTAGCCATATTAATTACTGAATTGCACTAAGATCATGAGGAAGTGAGAGCAGCAGACTGAATTGCACAGCAGTGCAGGGAGTATGATTGATGTTTGCAGTTCCTCAGGTCTCAAAATGTACATGCATTTTGTGTGAGATATATATTTTATACCACTGCCAGAAATACTGTTTGTCTCACAGGTACCATCTCATTTAGAAGGCAGATTATAAATAAACTAGGTTAAATATTGAGAAAGCTACAGAACGTCAAACTAATTTATTACTTTACTCCAGTAAATCAGGAGGAAACTCTTCATCCAGTTTGGGTGACATCGTTCCTAGTTCCAGAAAATCGACGCCTCCATCATCTGGTGAGTAGGTTGTGAACCCTTCGGTGAAGAGACTCATGAAACAAATCTGTTAAAATTCATGTACCTTTAGACCTCTTCTTCTTATTCCCCATTCTTCATAGGTGAAACCCAAGTGATGTGTTACCAGAAAAGGCTGGTTTGAAGTAACAGAGTCAATGCCAGCAAGTTCAGGCAATGATAGGGCTGTTAATGCACAGAATTCCCTCTTTGCTTTTACCGCTGAGTTTTGTAGCAAAGACATAATAGATCTGTGAGACTACATTACAGTAGGATAGTGGAAGGTTTGCTCTGGTCTGAGCACTCTTACTGAAAAATAAATACTTTCTTGTACAGGAGAAAAAGCAGCAATAAAAATAAAAGTTCCTGAGAGGTTTCTGCAGTTGCATCAAGAAAGGCATTATTTTAAAACATCAGGATCATTTAGTTTCACTATTCTGATCATGAGGATGTGCTTCATGTAATTCTAAGATACTGGATATTTTCTGCCTTTGACAAATTTTTCAATAATGCTATTTTGTACTTAGAGCATCAACATACAGATTTAACTTCAGTTAGGTTGGATTCAAGTGATACAAAGCAAATACATGGCGAGTTGGTGGAGGATGCTGGCATTAGCTCTATAAAAAAGAAGATCACAAAAAAAATTTCAAGTGAATTCAGCTGCTGTGTTGCTGGATGTTTTATCTTCTCAGGTACATTGTAAATACCTGAAAACAGAAAATATTCAGTGTTGCTGGTGCCTCGTATACTAGGGCAAAGACATGGATCTTCTAATCATATTCATTTATAAGGAGTCTGGTCTACAAAGCAGGCATCTTAAAATGAGCCTGAACATTTTGAAGTATTTACTTGGTCATTTCAAAAGGAGGCAGAGAAATTAAATCATGTTTTGGTAATGGCTTCCTTTGGTTCAATTAATTAAAAAATATATCTGTCTTGTGAAATCATGGATTTGTTAGTAACAACAAACTTTATTAGAACTGCAGTTTGTTTATAAAAATTGCACCTCGGTTTAACTTCTCTTTTATTTTGAAAATACTGTATTAGTTTACTAATGTATGTCCGTAACAAGTGTGTAGAACACACCTTAATCTTTTATTTTCTCATGGCTTTAAACTGATATGTTTACTGTTAAGGCCAGCTTTTTCAACAACTGCGTTTTTGTAATAAAATTGTCCATGGACCTATGTTGTAATTTTATAGTTAGGGCATCTGAAACGCTGTAATATTATTTGCTATCAAGAAAACACTTGAAGATCAGTAAATATATTTCCAGAATGTTGCACAGGATTTAGAGTTAGGAGCACAGATATCACCTAGATTACCAGCTGACTGATTGCTACCCATCCTCTAATTTTCATTGCATTTACTCATTTCTTCAGACACTGTCTTTCAAGAAACATGGTTTCCTGGAGAAAGAAGGAAATCTGTTAAAGTTTATTTGGTAACAGTGGAGATTTGGAAAATATATATGGATAGTGCAAATTAGCTTATTCTGTGATCCCAAGATTTTGAGTCTACATTAATTTTTTGCTTAAGACATTCTAAGAAAGGAGAAAGAGACACAGTTTGTGACTAAAACAAGAGTTCAAGTGACTTTGAAGCACAATTCAATAATTATTCCCACACCTCCTTTCTATGACAGTATAATCAATTGTAAATAAATCAATTGTTTAATAAGTTGAAGAATACTAACTGAATAAGTTAATTTCATTTTTTTATTTTGAGTCGGGGATGGTTTTTTTCAATATAAAATAGTGTCACAGAAAAAACAAACCACAACAAACTCACAAACGAGATGAAGAACAAGTGAAAAACAAATGAGAGGCTCATATCCATTTAAATAATCAATACTGATATAACAAACAATCCATACAGTCCTGTTGGGCCACCAAAGAATAATCCTGAATATGACTGAAAAAAACCCCCAATGAACTAAAGATAGTTAACAGTAAAAGAAACTGTCACAGGAGATGTTCCACAGTTTGAAGACTGAGAATGAAAAAAGGAGATATTGGTAACTAGCTGATCAAATTCTGCATTTCTTTCTTACAGGAAAAGCTTAAGGTAACTGATTTTTCTTTACTGACAATTTTAGTTGAACATAGAACCAAAGGAGTTTTAATGTGTCTTATTGTGAGTGATTTTCAGCATCTGTGCTGGCCTGTATTCAAGAAAAGATAATATGTTCTTTTTATACTTTTGAAGAGGATGAAAGTACAGTATTGGTAGAAGAAAATGATGGCTGTTTTTAGTAGCAGGATTATAGAAACAGGATCCAGATCTGCTCACTGGGTTTTTCCTGGGACGGGTAGACTCAAAGCCACAGTAACTCAGGGAATGTCAGGCATCAAGACATTAGATCTGTGGATAATTCAAATGGGAAAATGTACTTTATGCAGAAAAGTAGGGATTGCTGCCCCAAGTGTCTCTTGCATCAGTAGCTGCACGTAGGCTTGACAGAAATATTTGTTACATAATTTAATGGCACATGCCACTGTATTAGTTGATGTCCCACTCATGAAGCAGATGAAATCAGGTCACTAAGATGGTTTCATAATAGTTTGCAATGATTAATTAAGGGTTTGGATAAAGTCAATACAAACAATTTTGCTTAGAGGTCTATTTAGGGTTAGACTCAGTTCGACATAATGGCATGGCAAGATAAGCGTGTGTTCCCAGAGGGAGTGGAGAGGTGGGCAAGATCTTCACACACAAGGGTGATGTTGTACACACGTTTGTGGTTCACTTTTGTGCATCTACTTGTTTTCTGAAGACAAGTTTAAATCCCTACTTAAGATCAGGATTGATTGTTGTAAAGAAGAAAGGTTTTGTTTGGTTTTGGTTTGTTTTAGGTGTAGTTGACAGGTATCTGTTCTACTCAGCATTCAGGATAATATGGCTTTGCATTTTGAAAGTGCATTTATTACTGAGTCTGTGAGGATCCCTGTTGAAACTTATTACTTGGTAAAAACTAATTTGTGGTTATGGTATAAGCATTTTTTTAATATATTCTTTTGAGGTAGAGATTGAACAGCAATGGTATTCACTTCCATTTTACCCTGCTTTCATCCTCACTCTTTACATAGGATCCATGTCTCTGAGCCAAGCTGGGATAAATTTCCTTTCTTCTGCTATCCATTCTTTTTAGTTTTCACTATTAGTAAATCTGTGTTTAATTATTTCTAATAAATATATCTTAGGAGTACAATGCATTTTTATTTAAAGAGATTAAAAATGCCAATTATAGTTCATCCTGAGATTAATGTAGATAACATTGTACCAATGTTTGGCTGATTTCGTCATCAAAAGTGATTTTTCTTCTACTCCTTCATTTCCCATAGACACAGTAGTGACATTTCAAATTTCAGCTGATAAGATCCATTTTCAATTAGTGTTCATTGCTATAAAATATTTCAAATGTTATTGACCAAGTTCTGTTGTTTACATTGGTGGGAATCTTATGTATTCCAGTGAATACTTTGGATTTGTGCTGGTGTAACAAGAACAAACTTGGCCATTGGTCTATTTTGTAAATGTTACAGAGTAGCTCTTACAGATTGCCTTCTGTCTTCTAATCCTAATGTACAGCACCTTTAAATTTTTCCCTTTGTTTTATTGTGTTTTTTCTCATGGTTGACTTTTAATTTTTATTTATTTATTTATTTATTTATTTATTTATTTATTTATTTATTTATTACTCTGGACAGTTTTATTTCTCTTTACCTGTAATTTCCTTTTTAACCTATCTTTACTTTCCCTGTCATCTGATAATTCTGAATTGTTTGTCTGTATATAGCTGTAGACATAGATGCCACTGGCTTAGATGCAGAAGAAAATGATATTCCAGCAAACCATCGCTCCCCCAAACCCAGTGCAAACAGTGTAACATCACCCCACTCCAAAGAGAAAAGAATGCCCTTCTTTAAGAAGGTAACATCAACTTCCAAGCTCCCATCTGTCCACCTGCTCACCTGCACTGCGTCGCATTTCTAGTCCTGTTAACTGTCTGTGTCCTTTGACAAGCCAATAACATGCATGCTTTGTTGTTCTTTGTTTCTTTTCCATGCTGCTGTAGCTAAGCAGAAGCAGAAATCGGTAAGTTTATATCGACATCGCCTGTGTTTATCCTGCCACTGGCATCATTAGCATTATGACTCCAGATTAACCGTGCTATTCTAGAATAACAGCTATTCTAGAATTAAGGATGAAGAGATGTGTTGAGCTGATAGTGAATTCATTACAGGAAAACAGGCAAAAGTTCAGTGTGTCTGTTAAACTCTGCTATGTACTTATCCTTTTTGATGGAATAATAGGACACACTTAGAAGGCCTTCCAAAAGTTTGAGAAAATTATTTCTAGCATTGTAATGCACCTCTCTAGTGCATGTTTATTTTCTCTGTATATTTCTCAAATTTTTTTTCTCTATTACTCAGTCTGTTGAAATCATTATTGGGCTCTATCAGATACTCAGTTTGGACTTAGGAAACAAATAGTAAAATTCGTTGTATTTTTCATTTAGTCTGTACTTAAGCTTCTAATTCACTAGGTGCAAAGTCTGCAAGTGCACAAGACCAACGAAAAAACCTCAGACTTGTTTTGACAGTTTACTTCAAGTTTTTTTTTCTGTTGTCATGTATAAATTATCAGCCAAATGTTCTTGCCATCCATCAGTGAGACTTTTTTAGCATCTCAGCTATTGGAAATGGTACGGGTGGTTCCCAGGAGAGCCAATGTCTCTCCATAGATAACGCAGATAACTACAGAATTATGCAATTGGCATCTTGTTGCAAAAAGCTGCAATATGTTTCTAGGACCTTTGCTAGAATGACTTAGCAAGACATTAGGTAGCAGCCAAACTGTAGTGAAATACCACATTTTGACTTTTTTGTTTTAAAATCTTTAGTCTTCATAGCTCTCATTCATTTGGTTTTAACCATTCACTTAAATCTACAGGTAATAACAGACTTTTATAGTGCTTAAACAGTGCCAAGTGACATTGTTGTCCCTGCTGTGCATGTTCTTGTGTTTAATAAATAGATCTTTGTTTCTATCTCTCTTTTCTTGAACTCTTTTACATAGTATTGAATCCTTCTCCTTTCCAAAGTCACTACTATTGGCTTCAGTTTGGTCTGTTAAGCCTGATGTGGAAATCAACAGTGGGTTCTTACTTCTGAGTAATTTCTTGCTTAATCATATTTTTAATTGGATAAAAATTATAAGGAAGAATAATACGTGTTGGTATGTATTGAATGCTGTCTGCATAAGCATCTTTCAAAGATGCAGCTTCTAGATGAACCACCTTAGACCTGGATGAGGGTTAGTCCCACGTCTTTCTTTTGCTCTGTGGTGCCTCTTTTCTTCCATACCAGAGCCATTACTAGTGTTAGTGGGATTTGTAATACTGACATTTACAGCACGTAACGGATGGCCGTCCCAAAGTAATCTACATAATCAAACCACTGAGTAAAAGCTGTATGGTCAAATTGGCCAGTTTTTATTTTGAGTGCATATTTGAACTTGAATCTGCAATGAAAGCTGTATAGTTCAGTGCCAGTCTCTTAGAAAATATTAGATTCTCTACTGCTAAATTAAGAACTTTTAATACTTCCATTAGATAACTTCAATTTTCTGCTGACAGCTTCATTATTTCGAGCCGTAAAGATTAGGGAAAAAATGCCTCTTGCAATAGAATAGATTTTAAAAATACCCCATATTCCATCAAATAAGGTAATTTCTGTGCTTGCCCTGATTGTCAAATAGCTAGTTAACTTCTAGCATGAATGCCTTTGGTTAAGTCAGCCACATTAAGACAAAGGTCTGTTGCATCAGGGCACTCATGCTAAAAGCACTTGCAAAACTGTAATGGATTTTTCTTCGAATCTGTCTCAAATACGTTTATCAGATTATTAAAAATGTTAGCAAGAACAGTGGAGGACTGGTTTTGGATACAGGCCCAGCCTAATTGCAGGGGTTTGCTTTGAAACACGTTGAGTCAGATTCTGTACTGTGAAAAATAAATTCATTTCACATGCTTATGATGCCTTGGGCACTGGTATTCATTATCATGTTATTAATTATCTTGTGAAACTACAGGTAACAAAAATAAATTTCATTGAGGGACATTCACAAAAATGTTTTCTGTGTTTTAGACTGCTTTAGACTGCTGCTTGTGTAGCATTGTGTGCTGTCACTGTATAAATGTCTGTCTTTGTGGGTTTGTGTTTTGGAATGTATATACTTATTTTAATGTTATTGCAAAATACCTTGGGATACATTGAGTTCTGGAACAATGAACAATGTCTGTATTCTGTGATCTTGACTGATGTATTTGTACTATGTAAGCATTTGAAAAATAGATCTGGCATTTCTTTTTCTGTAACACCCACACATTTCTGGGTTTGGATTTCAATCTTTTTTTCCAAAGACAAAATAAACCAAAACCTTCCTAATGAACAAAAAACTCTTTCTGATAAGACTCCATTCATGGTGATATATATTGAACAGCCACTTACTAAAGAAGAAAAAATAACAAACTGAACAGTTTAATTTTTTTATTGTATTGTGATAACAACATAAAATTTTTGCAGTCCTTAAAAGGAGGCAATCTTTTTATCTTTGTATGTTAGAATACCTTTTTAGAAATTGTGCATGATACATCAGTTAGTATTTTTGGTAAATATGGTGCTACCAGAATCCATTCTTGGATGGTGACAAGAACTTCCCAAAGTGGAAGAAATGCTATCCCAAGCTCTGCTTATGATAATTTTCTAGAATACTAACTTGATCAGTCATTATTTTGATTTTATTTGTAATTGAATTGTGGGTGCAAATGTGGACGTCAGACTGAGTTCTGCCATGGGAATTTGCAGTGATGTCACAATGTTTTTTTTAAGCAGTGGGCAGATCTGAACATTAGAGAAAAAGATGCATTATGCTTTTCATTCCCTTTTGTTTTATTTTTCTCTTTTATAATTTCCTGTATAAAATTTATATTGAAAACAGATGTCACAGCTGTAGAATTAACCATTTCAATTTATTAGTTGTCATAGATAACCTTTTCAATTTACCAGTTAGGAATTATGCATTGGGAAATGTGCATGACCCAGGATAAGAGTTTTTAACTATCCAGAGTAAATATGAAAACAGTACGAAATCCTAAAGTCAAAGAAAAGTTTTTTCAAAAGAAATCCCTCAACCTCTTATGTCCTTATCTTATGCTACCAGTTTCTGGGAAAAGTTAATCAATCTGAGATTCCTGTGACATTACTGGAAATTCAGAATTCCTAATACTGTAAAGAGTGTATAACACTTTATCTAAGTGCTGTGATGCTGAAAACTTTTTCTATTTTTCAGACAGAGCACATTCCTCCCTATGATGTAGTGCCTTCTATGCGACCAGTAGTTTTAGTGGGGCCTTCTCTGAAGGGATATGAGGTAATTGATTGTTTTAAATGGTTTCATTTTTGACAAAATTCTGTCCTTCATTTGTATTTGATAATTTATAACATAGGCAAATATCAGATAGTTTTTACTCCTATTCAATAGCTCCTTATTTGTATTTTATTTCATGTCAGAATTAAGAATAAATTGTGTTCCAATCCTGTTGTTTGTCAGCTTTATTATATAATATTATTAGCATTATGAGTTTCTTATGCAATTATTAATTTGTTGTTTTTTTTCCTTCTAGGTAACAGATATGATGCAAAAAGCATTATTCGATTTTTTAAAACATAGATTCGAAGGGCGGTAAGTACTTTGCAATGCAAATATACTTCAGGTTCCATTTGGGTACGACCAGGTTTTTAAGAAACAATAACATTGGACAAACTTAGGAATTCCTTGATCAGTGGACTATAGTGTGGATTGGATGTTCCCTTAACAGAGCGTGCAGAGGCTGTGTTGCAGTGGGAAGTGTTCTGGGGTATATATTTGCTGAGAGTGGAAAAAAGGATGTGTTCTTCTTGATGACTGTGACAGTCACATTCCAAATCGCTAGATATTTATCTACAGATTAAAAAGTTATTTTAAGTATTTTTTCGAGCGATATCTCATCAACGATTCCCAGGTTTTGAGCTAACTGACAAGAGCCATGGTTCCTCCTCAGCTCTACTTCCTTACTTGGCATCCAGGTTGGAAAGAGTGCTATGGGATTCAGACTGTTGGGTGTATGGGATTGTCAAACTTTTCATCCCTCAAGATAGGAGCTTAATTTGACAGTAGTTCTGGGCTCTGTAGTGGAAAGTTTCAAAAGGACCAGGATGAAGGGGTGAGGCCGTCCCCCACCTTGCTGAAATATGGTCACCCTTGGCAGCAGATGGGCTACACTCGCTGGGTTCTGCTCTGAGTGGTTGCAGCATTGTAACACAATGGGATTTGTATCTGAGCCTTCAGGCATTACTGTGGTGCAGATGTCAAATAATAGTCTGTCTCTAAAAGCAGTGCTGTGGTCTATAACTCCAACATCACAGACCCATGGAGCAGAGACATCAGATACATTCTCCAGACATGATTGTATTGGTATTGGATCAAGCTCCAGATTAATAGGTCCTAATGGGTTGACACTGGGAGGAAAAATTGTGAAAACAGGAAGATCTAATAATAATAATATCTGTAACTTCAGGGAACATTCTATTTAGTTTGGAAGTGGACAGATCCATAACACTATTCTTGTGTCCTGCTGCTGTCAAAACTTTGAAGAGGGGGCTTGAGGTTCTTTGTCAACAGCTTCAGTTCTTTAAAATATCAGGCACTGTGGTTTAAACTGGTGGATTTTCACAGTCAGAATGATGATGTCAATACCTAACCACTTTAGTAGTCTCTCTTTATACTAGTCAGGATTGTCAAACCCTGAATAACACACCTTCAGAATTGGAAGTTAACAAAATATTTGTTGCAAGCGGAAGAAATTTATTGCATCTTTATGTCTTTAAGTATTTTAGAGCATGTCAGATTTTCAGTTGTAGATCCAGTTGTGGCAGGGTGAATCCACAAATACTCCAAATAAAATTTATGTCTGTAGTAACAGACTTGAAGCATCCCAAACCTCAGTAGCAATTGGAATCATTACTTAAAGTCCTGAACAAATTTGCACCGGAGAGTCTCAGATTCATGCTACTGCCTTGATCTGCCACACTGCTGTCCCTGGTCTCCTTGCAGTTGTTTCACAATATGAACATGCATACCTTTTGTTCTGAGAGCAGACTTGGTCTTCCTAATGTTTCTCAAAGACATGAAAATGTCCTCAGAAAGATGGTATAAAGTCTTAAAATAAAAAATAGTATTTTTCATAGATAACAGACTGATAAATCTAGCGTTGTTCAATATACCATAATTTCGTTTAAAAAAGCAAAAATTTTCTATTGTCTGTAGGAAGAAAGACTGGCAGGAAAAAATACAAATGAGCACAGAAAACCAAAAAGCTGTGCAAGTTTGTAGTGTCCTTCCATTAACAAATAAAGAAAAGGAATAATTATCCCAATATACGTGTTTGATTTAGTTTTAAAACAAAAGGCTCTATCTGTGGGGAGCTGTGCCAGAAATCACGATCTTTGGTTGTGGTTTTAGCTTAATTAAATCATGCCTAGATTTCCAAAATTATATTACTAATCAGTATTGTGCACATAATTCTGGTTTTTCATATTAACTTCTGGCTCTGTTACATTTTTTAGATAAGTGCATACACATGTTGAGTTCACTGGGAAATGGCCTATGGGATTACATTTCAGATGAACAAACAGCATTTGACTGTGCTTGCTAGAGAGGAGCCCTGCCACTTCTTAGCAAATCCATTTCCTCTTTTAAATTGAAAGTAAAATCCTACAAGGAAGAGAAAGGGAATATCATCAGTCCGATTTAACTCTCAGCACTGGAAAAATGCAACGTCTAAACCTCATTAGACCAGAGAGTTTGAAAAGGAACTTAAGGGTGCATTTTGACCCTGTAAAGCAAAACAAACCAAAGTAACTGTTTTCCTAGGAAGAAGAATATGCAGAATGTTATGTAGCAGGTCAGTGCAAACAACTGAAAGTTACCACTTTTTTCTTGGCTCATCTTTTCTCGTAAACACAAAACTGAGCCTGCCAGCTAGTCAACCTGGACTTTTCAAGTATGTGCTTCTCCAAGTTACAGTTCCTATTTTTAGGTGGCTAGCATATTGCTAGCATGAATCTTTCTGGAAAATTATAGGTAGCTCTTGCACTCTGTTAGAAAAACACATGCTAGTAAACTGAGCAATAAAAAAGCCAAAAAATGCCCAACCAAAACAAACAAAAAAACCCCTGAATTATATTGCTGTACTAATTTCCCTGGTAAGCCTTACCTTTACCATTTAATTCTGCATATCCCTATGGGTCTTACAGGTATGGCTAAAGTGAGCCAGGTTGTCATTCAGTACTGTTCAAGAAGTCAGGAAAAGGAGAAACCAGCCTGTTCATACTAGGGGTACTGGTGAAATGTCAGACCCTCACCAGGCCTGGAGACCTCAGGGAAGTCCCATCTTCTGCAGCATTCCCTGACCTCCTCCTGCTTCCCCTCTCCCCAGGCACGTGTAGGAGCATGACCTATCAGTGGTTACTGTAGCAGTATTAAGTTAGATAAAGTTTTTTCTCTGTTCAGATTGGGTGAAGCATACTGTGCAGCTGAGAACTTATTTTCCTGTAGTCTTAGCCATTTTCTAGTGTTAAGCAAGAATTCTCCCCACATCCCTGAAAGATAAATAACGTTCAGTACTGTTTTGCTGTATTTATTTTGCAGTATATCAATTACACGAGTCACAGCAGACATCTCGCTTGCCAAACGCTCAGTATTAAACAATCCCAGTAAGCACGCGATAATAGAGCGATCTAACACGAGATCAAGCCTAGGTAAGTACCTGTAATGATGCTATCTATGAACTGCCTGTGAAGTATGCTACTCTCATTTCATATCTGTGAGCTAAAAATAGCCTTCTCTCTGCTGTGAGAAAATCACAGTTCCCATAATTCAGAAATCCTGGCACTAGAAATCACTTTTAAATAACTATCAGGTAAACTTCCTATAGTGCTGATTTTGGTTTGTTCTGCTTATGCTCAGTTTTCATGTTTTGCTGTTTGCCTCAGTAGGGAAAGGCAGCTACCCATATAAAATCTGAAGACATGTTCTTTTGGTTAAATAGAAGTGACAGTTTTCAAATACTTGGAATTATATGGATATTATTGATATTATCCATTATTTTTTATAAGATTGCTAGTAGTGATAGCTATGGACATAAAGCCTGAGAAAAATTATTGCAGTACATCTTTTATGAATTTTATATCAATTTAAACTAATCATAAAACTGGTACAAAAAAGAGAAAGGATTAAAAAAGGGAGATGTTTTTAAAAAATATAGCCACATTCATAGCCTAAATATCTGTCATCTTATATGGGTCTTTTTGTACTGAAACTTGTCCAATTTTATCAATAATTAAACATTTATTACCCAGAGAGAAAAATAAGCTTAGATGAGAAGTTGTAATTAAATGTAGCCATTTACAGTACGGGTGGTGCACTGGAGCTTCCCATCCCAAAGTGTCCTTAGAGTTAGGAGGAAAAGGTGATCATTTTGGAATCTTAATTCCTGACTGCCTTTTCCTTTCCTCTAGAGTGAGATGTATTTTGTCCAGGACTCTGCTGCTGTCACTGAATGCACCCTGTACACCGGGTGCATTCCCTGTGTAGAGACACCAGGAGATAGCCAAGAGCTCTAGGGGAAGGTTCCTTGTCTATGGCAGGAGGCTGGAGCCAGATGATCTTTAAGGTTTCTTCCAATACAAACCATTCTATGAGTCTAAGATGAGTCCTGCCAGAAGTCTGCATACTCATTTAAGGCTTGACTGAGATACAGGACAAAAGTCCCATAAGAAATCCGGCGCAAGTCCTCCATTGAATACCAAAAAAACGGGAACTTGCTACATCCCAGGTGAATACTGCAGGCATGTTTCTGCCTTTACAAAGCTGCAGGTTCCCCTCAGTAACCTTTGAGAGAGATTGGTTTCACCTAAACACAGCATTGCATCTTGAAAAATTGTAAATTTTGTGGAACAAGAAAGTAGTTTCATTCATCCTATTAAATAAGTTCTTATCAGTTTTGCAACAAAAAAAATTCCAACAACACCTGAACTGTGACTGAATATTTAACCTTTGCCTAATATAGCTGTATTATTTAGAATAAGCTTCTCCACTTTAAAAATTTTGATTTCCCTTTCTTGAAAATTTGTTTCATAAAACCTTCACTTTCAGCTATATGGAGGCTGTGAATTTTTGCTTGAAAGTAGTCTGCAGCTTCCAAATGCGTCTTATTTTAGATATTTTCAAATATCAAAATGCAATGTACTGTAACAACATAATTAATACCTTAACACACAAGAATATTCTTCTATATGAATTTCAGTCTTGTCACCAAAGACTGATTAATAATCTAATGAAAAGATAAAGTGTCACATATTTTGATTAGGACTGAAATTTGGTAATAAGTATGGAGGTCAACTAGTCATGGAATAAACAGAATCATGATGGTTAAGTTTCTAGCCTCATCAGCAAAGCTTGTGCAATTTTGCAGTACTGTACAAGTTTATGCAGCAGTAAAAGCATTTAATTTTTTGTGCTAAAATATTCTCCTATATGTGAAACATCTATCACAAAATTCTGTACTGGAAAAAAAAAATGAAAAATTAAATGCTGCCCAACCTGGTACACCTTTATTTCATGTAGAACTGTACTCTTGAGAGCATCAATAATTTTTCTTTGTGTGAAAGCACTTTTTAAGATGGAGGTATTTAAAATGGGAATTCTGACAGAACCTCAGTTTGAGACACCCAAAAGATGACAGTGGTTATGTACATATTCAAATATGTGGATAGATAGGTAGATGTGTCTCTCTAGCTTTTGTAACAGGCTTGTTATTAACTAAGATTTCCTGCTCCATATCAGGTTTCCGGTTGCATATAGTTGTTCTAAAAATTAACTGATTTATAAAATAACTTTGAAGCTCTTTGACCAGAGCAACTGAGTCATTCTCACATAAAGTTATGGCAAAAATTAATTTTACATATGCTAAAATATTCTCAAACCCTTTTCTTTCGGAAGCTGTAATACTTCCATTGTTCTAGTAATCTAGCAGGGTTTTGAAATTTGGTAGTGAAAAAAATTTCAGTTACATGTTTCTGGGCAATTTTACAAAAATAATGAGCAAACTTGACCAAATGATAAGAAGCTGCAATTAACACATGCCAAGCTTTGCATCTGAATTGTTTGAAGACTCAACTTTCCTTGGCAAGGTCCAGTAATGATGCTGAGCAGAACCTGCTCCCAGCAGACTGAATCAGGGCAGCCAAGCAGAACTGAGGTGGAAAGATCTTTAAATTTGCAATCTCTCCTTTGCTGTGCAGCATGGAGAATGGAATAAAAAGCTGTTTACTTTAAAGATGTTCACTTGGAGGAACAGGTGGCTGGCCAGGCTAAGGCAGGAAGGCAAGTAGTGAAAAGGCTGGACTTACGGAGAAGGAGTTGGGGTAGCCAAACCCACTGATAAAGCACCTCCAGGTCAGTGCTCTAGGCATGGGATAAACCATGAGAGGACAGAAATCAGACAGGAAGTCAGGGAGGAAAGTAATGTGGCAGCAGTGTTGGAAGGAAAACAGATAAAATAAAATAAGCTGGAGTTAGTAAAGGTAAGTGCTTCTGTAAGACAGTGGAAAACTCTTGCAGAAGGCAAAAGAGAAAAGTACAGGGTATTTTACAGCCTGTTCCCTGGCCTGCTTGCAATGTACCTCAAGGCAGAAATAAGAGTCAGAATCAGAAAACAACATTGTAGTGTGCTGGTAGGTGACAACATACAGCTACTGTGAGTATTTAATCGGCTGAAGTAGAAGAGGTGAGTGGCAATATTGCATTATATTTTGGAACTTGTTTTTCAGTTTGTGTGATGAATTTGCTTTAAGTCAGAAAAATATCCTATTAAAGCAGTATTATTAGTTTTACAAATTCAAGTAGTGCAAAATAAAGGTTAGGAAGTGATAAGAAGGCTAATTGTGCAACTTTTTAGTATTTTTAGGTTGTGTATGCTGTGATCCAGTCTTTGGTTGAATATTTACAGATAACTTTTCCCCTGGTCCTCTGCCTTAATATTCTTGAAAAATGAATAAATAGTGTGGGGAATTGGATGCAATGCAATTGCCCCAATGCAATAGTGGCTTTTGCTGCTTCTGATGCAGAACTGCTGTGTAGTACTGGATTATTTATTTGCAGACTTTATGAAGATGGCTATTTTTTCCCAGTGTTCTTTGTATGCTTCAAGCTTCTTTTGTAAAAATACTGAGTGTTGTAGCTGAAACAGAAGTTCAAGCTTTGGACCTGTCAAATAATAGTGTATACCATCAAAATCAGCATGTTCATGGTAAAGCACTGACTTGGAGAAGGGGAATGGAAAGAAGGCAGTCCTTTAAGGACTACTGAGCTCCTCTTGGGTACCTTGTGAAATATCAGCTTTGTGGATCCTCCTTCCCCAGAAGTTCTCATATTTTAGGCTCTACTCTTTGCAGACATTTAACTGGGGACTTACTCTTTTCATTCCCAGCCTAGCTTAAAGAATTTTTTCCTTCTCTCAGATTCTGTACTGACAATACAGAGCAGCATCAGGAATGTCCCAAGTCTTAGTACTGACTTCTAAAAGAAACTTCAAGGTTATGTTCCATTTTGAAAGAAAGAATCCCCAGGAATCAGGATTTCCTGTATTTTTATTCTGAATATAATTTATACTGGTAATTACTCTGAAGAATAAGAGACTACATTTCTGAAAATTAATCCCACCGAATTATTCATAACTTGTGATTATTCTTTGTAGTTCAATTTTCTCTTTGGAATATACGAATAATTCCAGCTTCTCACCTAACTGGGGTGTTTCAAAGGGAAAAAATCTCTTTTCTTTTTTGCATATACCACCAAAGTAAGCTCCACAAAATGGCCCATAAATATTTTATGCATTCTGTTTCCAGAGAAAGATTAGAGCCATGTGTTCTAAATGAGATGTGAAACACGTATTTGACAATGAAGAGAAAGTAAATTATTCAATGGCTTCTTATCAGTCGACAGTGTATGGAGTTGCATACTGAATGAGACAGCAGCCCTAAAGGAACAACTGTATTATATGTTCCTGAATATGCTCTCTTATGATACAGATCATAAAAGATGTGGTTTAGGAGAGCTATTTTGGCATTTTGTATTTTATTAGCATTAGTTACTAATACAAGTTTTATAGATACATCATTAAATCAGGACTCACATGACATTAGTTCTTTTCTAGTATCTGTTCCAAGTCTGTTTGGAGTCCTGGAAAATGAATTTTTTCTCTACGTACATTTTCCCTTCTATAAAATGAAAATAATAGGGTCTTTTCCCCAGATCACTGGAGGGGAGGGAGGGAAGGAGAGAGGGAGAGAGAAGGAAGAAAAAAACCCAGAATTTAAGCAAACACTCAATTTGTGCTGCCTTTTTTTTTTTTAAATTTTTTTTTCCAGACTGTCTACTATGACTTAGTTCTGGCCTAGGTATTTAAAACTGGTATTTATCACAATAAAAATTTATTCCTGTTAAGGAAAAACGGTATTTGTTTTTTGTTGGGTTTGGTTTGCTCTGAAAGGGTCTTCTGGCTGCACAGCTATGAGATGTGGGGAGATGGGGTGCTCTCTTCTCTCTCCCTCTTGACGAGTCATTGGCGCATGGACAGAGACCTATGTGGTTTATTCCTAGATCTGGTATAATTTAAAAATGCGTTTTTTTAAATATCAAACTTTCTGTAGTGGTAACTCATGCAGCCAGGCCACTGATCTGCCACTCATTTATGATCACATTTGTGAACAGAAGTTGTGACTGCAGCAGAGAAGGCTATTTCTTAGACTTCTGAAAATATTTTGTTAGTTTTAAACTATTATTTTCATAAGTGTTCCATCAATTACTTAAGGTAGTACAAAGGTAGTGTGCTTGATGTATTATTATCAAATACTTTTCTCTGGGAAATAAATATACCTCTTTTTGAGAACTCTTACCTTATCACCCTATACAGATCTGCAATGTTTTACATAGCACAGAAAACAGTGACGTGAACGCCATTCTCTGGAATGATTTAATAGACAAAGCAGAATTAATTTCAAAGAGACATACACCAACAATGTGATAATCAGAAACAGGAATAGCCACGAGGAACTGGATTTACAGGATTGTAAGGGAGTCTCAATCAGCTTATAATGCTGCACACACCTATCGACTGACAGTTTGCTTTTGTAATGGAATCAGTTAAAAATAGACTTGGGATTTGACTCATTGAAAACCAATGCTGCCACTGAATATCTACTATAAAATTAATGTTCTCAAGAACTTTTTAAAAATAGTATCTGGCTCATAAAGATTTAGGTGGATAGTACAGCCTTATTCCTTTCTGTCCCAGTTTGAGGCAGGGTGCTCTCTAATTAAGCTTGCTTTGATGTAAAGAGAAATGTTTCCTTGTCAATATTGTTACATGTTTCAACACGAGATGTTTAAGGAAAGGGCAAATTTCTTTTAAAAGCCTAGAAGAAATCCGTAATTTTGAACAGATTTTTACTCCAAGAAGGTACAGTACATGGTTAAATCTTATTCGTCTGAAAATCAGCCCCAATTGGCTTAGGTAAAATTTTATATGGACACATGCCATTTGCAGAAACTGAACCAGCTTTGTGCTTTTGCTGCATTTCTTCGTCAAAAGAACCCAAACCTTTTTCTGTGTGTGTTACACTTGTTATAACCTTACCTCATGCTGTATGCTTTGTACAAAACCTGATTGTGTTGGCTTTTTCCATTCTTTGCTTCATTAATGCTCTCCCTTTCCAGATGTTTTAGGTATGTATACAAGCTTGCAAATTACTTTTCCTGCTGTTTTGTGTTCAGTGCTTTATTGTTCCTCACAGAACCACCATGTGTTTCTTGCATCTGGCTCACTGACAGACAAAAACTGATCCTGTACTGTGTTGCTAAGTCTTTCTTTTGAAAACCTTGCTGGTTTTCCTGATATATTTACAAGTAATTCTAAAAATAAAGCTGACATTGACAAGTAAACTCTACAGATTAGGTATTCCATTGTGTATTTCTGAGATGTGTGCACCTAATCTGCGTGTTCTAACACAGACGTGTGACCGTGGATGTAAAATGTGTCATTGTGTTCATGGTAAATCAATCGCCATCACGTGCCTGGGAGTCTGTTTATTTGCTTTCCATGTGCATATAACCTGTCAGGCATTACATGCACCCAGTTTGCATGTGCAGTTGAGCACCTGCCTTTGGAAGGCTGTCTCTAAAAGGTGTATAGAGCTTCCATTCACATCATTAGGTTGATACCCCAAAGTTTTGTCTTCTGAAAATGGAATATAAATGCTCCAAGAAATAGTAGTGGATTAGCTGTACAAATTTCAGCCTTGTGGGTTTTTTTTTCCTTGATATTTGTGTGAGAATCCAATGGGATGTTTGAAACGATGGTAACAATTTATTTGTTAAATATATATATATATATATATGCACACATACACACTGTATATTATATACATATATGATATTATTACGTATTCTTCATGTCTGGTAATTTAATAACAGTTGTGGTATAGGATAAATTTCAAGTAAATGCTTCCTCAACTATAAATCAAAAATAAATTTAAAAGAGTGTTAGCTAGGCCTCATAAAAAATCCTTCATTACTTACAGAGGCCAAAGAACTGGAGTGCAAAATTTGGACTTAACCAAAAGTATTTCCTTCCCAAAGTTTCAGAGATCTAACATGGTTCAAAGAAAACAAAGATGTTAAATGTGTTAAGGAAAATCCTGATTGTCCCTTTTTAATTTTATTTTCAAGATAGCTGTAACAAATGCCCATAACTCTAAAGTGTTAAACATTAACCTGGTAAACCTGAACCTGCCTTGAACCAGAATGCAGTAAAATAGCAGCTAAGAGCTTTTGGGTTTTCATGAGGATGTAGCTATACTTCTTTTTGCCCACAAATGGGGAATAAATAGCAGGAAGTTAAGGGAACCTGTTATAATTTATCAGTCTTGCATATGTCCCAAAATACTCTTTTTTCCTGCTGAGACAGCCTTGATTTTCTTAATATCTAAGGTCAGAGTTTTCTTATTGAACTCTTTAGGTAGTTCTGTATCAGAAGTTTGTTACCAACTTTCCAATATTCTAACTTGCAAATAAGGTTTTGATACAGTATAGGCAAAGCATCTTAATGAAATTTCTTAAGTGTTTTCAAAGGGTATATGAGGGGAAAAAATACAGATTTCTGTAAATTAGAGATAACTCTCAGCAGTCTGTCCTTACATTTTCTCATGATACTGCACAGAAATACATGTGATTGATAATTGCATTGAAATAAAATATGCTCGAAACAAAGTAGTGTAGCCATGTATTAGAATAATTATAAGGTTATGGATATCTGTGTAATAGACAGGGTACTTGGATAGGTGAATAAAATATTTTTAGTTTGTTTGTTTAAGAGTACAGTTTGCTTCCGTTAAAACTATTCACACTGTAGGTTGAATCGATCCAGAATTTTTTTCTTTCTCCTAGGCTGGTGGGACTGATTAAAGTTGATGTCTGTGTCCCCATTTTATTCAAGACTAAAAGTTTGCATTGTTTAACCATAATGCAAAGAGGTCTGGGTTTAGTTCTGTTCTCTGCTGAGAGGCATGGACTCATCACTCCCATCGCCATGACAGGGCTATGATCACCTTTAGGATGGCTGTTGGTTGGTCCTGCTGAGTCTTACGCACTTTGCATAATAATTAAACTTTCCCTGGAGAAGGAACTGGGATCCATGTGTTTTGCCTCCCACTCTGAGCATCAGGCTGCAGAGTCAGTATCTCTCCCACTCAGTGAATACGCAAATGTTTTGTGAGTGGCACACCATCAGCAGGAGGGTTGGATAGCCAGGGATGGAGTAGTTCCACGTCCTGTCTGTGAGAAAGGCTGAACATTGTTATTTATGTTTCTTTTGAGAAAAACAACAAATCAAGGGAACACTTACTTAGTCCCTATGTATGGACTAGATCTGTAAAAACCTATAGCACTGCCCTGAGTAATGAGGCATGGTGCACAAAGACCCAAGTTATTGCCAGCCTGACATGATGATATCCATTCTGAACTATGCAGAGACACTTGATCCCCTGGGCAAAATAAATGTTAGACTGCTTCTTTGCCCAGTTTTCCTATTACAATTACTCTTTAACAGGGGAGCTTGATGATAGGAGCTTGATGCTGTGCTGCTGCATGGCACCTTCTGGAGCTGTTGTGCTTCTTCCTGGCACAGTCATTTCAGTGCACCCTTGAGCAGTGCTCAGCCACTTGCGTTACCACTGCGATCTGCTGCTTTCAATCTTTTCCATTCATAGGCCATTAAAATTTACTTCCAGTATAAACTTGGCATAAGAAGCATCATTCCATGAATGCTATTGTTTTGCTAGCCCAGAGAAATGAGGCAGGAAGTAGACATCTTTATGTGCCATTTAGTATTTTTAAATGACACTATCTGTTTTATATTTTCACATAATTACAGTGCTGCATTTCAGGAGATGTTAGTCCGTTATAAATAGATCTTGGTTATGTTGAGGTTTCCAAACATGAGATCGTTTCTGTTAATACCACTTGGACATGTGTGTACATTAAAAGCCATCTGAATTCTGCCTAAACTGAGCCTCAGCAGGCAGGAGGAGGAAAACGCTGAGCTCCTGCAGCCCCTCACCCCACAGCTCCCTTCAGCAGAGCCCAGACAGGAGCTCCAGGCAGAGAGCAGACATCCTTCTCTCCTTTCTGCTTCATCCCTTGCAGGAGCCCCATCTGTTAGGCATGAGTAACACATGCAGCCACTTTTCCTGGAAAATATTGTCATCCTCCCACTCCCACCTTCCCCTTTTTACGTAACAAGCTAGTGGGTAAGTATTTGGTGGAGACCAGGGAAATCTAAGTATATTCATAAAACTACATTTAGGTTAGACATTTGATTAAAACACCTGTAATCCAGGCATCTTTTGACCAGTTGCCTGAGGACTAAGCTAAAGCATTTATTCCCTCTTGCTTATGTTTTCCAAGATTTTTTCCTTCTTACCTGGATGTGCTGGAGCAGAGGCACAGAGCATTCTGGTCCACAGCACTGGGACACCTCACAGTGTGAGGTTGGTCATGTAATCCTGCCTGGAGACTGTGGGACTGAATCTCCTTGCCTGGGAAGGAATGGGGACTGCCCAGCCAAGCCCCTGTTCACTTCCTGCCTGCCCGCAGCAGCATTGCTGCTTGAGGGGAGGAAAGAGGAAGATGAGGAGAAAGAGGCCAAACACCGACATACATGTGGGGTTCCTTCTTAGCTTGCTCTGCTGTACTCAAACCCCTTGTAGCCCATGGGATCACCTTGGTAGCAGCCTCTTTGCTTTGTTTCCAGTGAGCTCAGGTCCCTGGTGCAGTCAGGGGTAGCCTGCTGTGGCCTGTATTCTGCTTACAGCAGTACCCCATGGAGACAATGGGGATTTTTCACTTGATATTAAGCATGTGTATACACACACGTGCTCACAAATTAAACTTTAAAATTTGAATTCTTTCAGTCAAGCTCATGATTTTGTTCTCATTAGAGACTTGTGTGGGCACAGCACAATAATTATCACTTCCATTTATTTATTTATTTATTTATATATAATTTTCTCAAATTTCAGAGATGACCTTTACTCATTTTTAGCAGACTTTTTTGATGCAAGACCTTCTATGTGGTTTTAAGGCATTGGGATAAAAACTTTTTTTTTTTTCTTTCACATTTATTATTGAAATCCTGAGGTCACCTTACACTTCTCAATAGTTTAATTATAGTCATGGAGTTTAGTGGTTTATTATTTTTAAGTAACTGTGTTTTTCTAAAAGAATTAGCATAAAAAATCATGGCTACTGATAGCTTTTTTCTTTAATTTATAAAATTATTTCAAAGCCATTTGTGTAAGGTCTTGCTAGTCATTTTGTATTGCTTACATTGACAGAGTTGTGTTCTTGTCATTCCATATGTCTGTAATGTCAGGAGCCATGTTTAAAAAAAAAAAACTAGAAGGCTTTGTCTCTGTGCCTGTTGCAGTTGAAATCATAATTTACCTATGATCTGTTTCAATGAACAAAACAGAGCCACTGATACCACAGACAGGAGACATGGTCAAATTTAATAGGACATAAAAGCCATACTCTGCACAGCTGAGAGTGTGTGAATTTCTTTTCCTTGTGAAGATCAAAATTTCTTTGCTGCTTCTAAACATTATTTTGTGCTTCACTTGGGCCTTTGCAGGCCAGATGCATGTCCATTGTGACAAATGGAAACTGCTCTTTCATCTGGGTCTTGCTGGAACAAATTTCCAATGTAGCCACTGCTCTGTCAAGCTGGGAGCACCGGTGGTTCCTGTCTGCTGTGGATGCAGCCCAGGTTTGCAGGACGATTGTGCAGGATGCCTCCAGGTTTGCAGCAGGGTTGTGTTTCTCCAGCTGTGGAGCACAGAGAATGTTCCTGTACCTTGGCATTGCATAAGCGACCCCAAGTTCCACCACAGTTCATCATGTTCTTAGTGAATTGACAGAGAGAAAATGTTGTTGTATCTTTGCCAGTATTTTAGGTGAGATTACTGTAGTGAACTGGGAAAGATTTTTTCTTGGAATTTGCCTGTGAGGTCCAACTGGCATAAGGAATATTTGTCTACTTCCATAATGGGCTAAGCGATTTACTTGTTCTCTTATTGCACTGAATTCCTGTTCAGGGTGCAGTAATAATATCGGTAATTAATACTTGGAAGTTTAAGTGTGCTGTATTTAAAGTTCTCTGGGAGACATGTACTTACTGTTTCTTGGAGCTGACTCCTTATTATATGGAATAAATAGTAGAATGCTCCTGTCATTTAAAATACGTTCACTTTCTGGTTACCAAGGAGACCATATGAAATAGATTGTAAGGGTCACTTTAAAATTTGGTAGCTGATTTCTGAGTTTGAGTGTTGTAGCTGGGCTGTCAGCATTTCATGATGACTGTCACAGTAATTCTAATTATTTTTATGCCTCTCATTATGATGGCAAATACAGTTTATTGGAGTTTAGTGTTATAACTTCACTCTTATGTCTCTCCAGTACATAAGAAAGGACATTATTATAAATAGATGGTATTCATGGAGGTGGGAAAATTGCAAAGCTATTACTGTGCTGCTTTGAAGATACCCTACTGTCACTGTTCTCGGCTCCCTATTTTAACTACCAGTGACATTTGTGTTAGTATCCCCACATGACTTTTTGAGTTCTTTGCTTACTTTGGGCAAAAAGTCTGAGAGAAAAGTCATGTTGAATGCCTTCTTGTGAAGGAATTTTTACAGGTAGAGAATTTGGTTTTTGAGAGATATTCTAAAGAAAACTGAAAACCACAGCAGTAGAAGTAGATAAAGCCTTGGTCATCCAGAAAGAGAAGCTACTATTATGTAAGTCATTGCAACAAGATTTCAAGCAAAAGTTTTTCCAGAAGCTGAAGTACTCTAAGGAACAGGAGATCAGGACCTCTTCAGCTATCCCTGCGGCATTTTTCCCATCCATTCCTGACTGAAGAGGTAGAGGCACATGTATTAGTGGAGTTCCTTGAACTTTACTCCTATACCCAAGTTAAGAAAAACAAGTACCGAAATACATTTTAATTGACAAAAAAAAATCTCCATCTTCAGACTCAAGTGGAAATTATTGGTCCATAGGACCATAGTTACCTGCAGTGTTTGCCATGGGTGTGTTTCACAAGAGAACCTACTCTGAGGTATCCTCTGCTCTGGCAGAGGGCATTTCAAAAAGTATGCCAGGAAATCTAGTCCACAGAAATGTGTTCTCTACTGGCAGAAAAGTGCTTTGAGCAGTGTAGCAAATACTGCTTCCCCAGACAAAATTATGATACAATGACACAGAGACAGATTTTGCTGGTTATAAATTGTCTTGAACAAGAGTTTTTTAGTAGTCTGGAATGGTCTTAAAATGATACATTAACTAATATTGTTATACTGACTAACGTGTTGGACCTAGTTTGAAATTGCAGAATAGCAATCTAAACTCATCATCAGAACGGTGTGACAAATTATTTCTGATATGTTTATTCTAGTTGTCATTTGAACTTAAATTAGGGATAGATTATTGACTATCTTGTACTAAAACTCTGAGACAGTGGTATCCAGAGATTTCAGCAGTATCTCTATGCAACAAAGTTGTGGAAGATGTAATTGTGCCGAGAACCATCAAAAGTTCTGTCTGAAAAAATGTGGTCCTAATTCAGACAGCAGTGGAACCACAGCGCTTTTACAGACCAGCAGCAAAGCATTCATGTTTTCCATACCACACCATGCACATCTCACAATGTTCACTGCTGTAATAGACTGATTGTATGTGCTCACCCAAAACTGCAGATAACCACAAACAGCTGGAAGTGATCTCTAATAAATCCAAAACAATGTCCACCTCTTCCAATAAAGGATATAATATATAGATTGGCTGATGACCATTTAGATGTTACATTGTTTATAAAATGACCATAGCGATCCCTTTTTGATTTGAAACCAAAATACTAGCTGGAATGCCATACTCTCTCTTGGAAATTTTGCAACCTTTTTATGGTACCTGATTTATTTAGAAAAAATCAATCTCTTCATCTCTCTTGAAAGAGACCATTTGATGTAGAAAACTCTTTCTCTAGCCAGATCAGATAGGTTGTGTTTTCAAGCAAAAGTTAAGCTTTTGCCAGCATAATAGATAAAAGGCCGGTAATATAATTTCAAGAAACCCTCTATTAAATTTTTGGTACCTCTTCTTGACCTTTAAGTCTCTCTTGGTTGTCTTCTAATATTTTCTTTGAATGGGCTAGATATCTAATCTGATTTTGATTAATGAAGCATGCACAACCTTTAAAGGGAAACCTATATGAATTAGTCTTGTCTGGCCAAATGACTTCCTTTATAGACTTGCACAAATCTCCCAGCTCCTCTATGAAATTCCTCTGTGAAATCAGCCAGATTTGAGCAAGATTTGAGCAAGAAAATGTGATTTCATTTTAAAGATGATTTTGCTATTATAAGATGTAGTTTTGTTTCATTGGAAATGAAGACAGTTTCTACAGCACTTGTGAAAGCGGATGCAGCCCATCTGTCTTGGAGAGGTTTGCCCTGGAAAGTACTGCCAATCAGACAGGGTGCTGAAGAGCTGGAAGCGTGACTACCAGGAGAAAAGACGATTTTCCTCTGGGAAAATCAGCTTTCCACAGCTTCTGGGATTGAGAGAAGGATACCACAGCATTATTTGGATTATTCAGTTATTTTCTCTTCTAAAAGTGTTTTACACATAATAGCCAAATTTTTAACATGGTACCATACTGAGGCCAGTAGAAAAAAAAAAATGTTTTCCAGAGATTTGATAAGATGAAGTAAGTGGGAAAACAGTAGTTTCTACTAATATAGTGATCAGTACTTCCTGATGCCTATCTCAAGCACACCAGTTTGAACAGACTCATTACTGGGTAAGATTGAAGTCTGAGCTGACATTATTTACATGGAACACATGTGTGGCATAGTAAGGTTGCTATTTGATGCAGCAGGCATTTGTATCCTTTTTCTTGTATGCATGGTCTGGGGTCATGTAAGAAAGGTGTTATGAGTATCTCTCCAGCCTGGAATAGCAGGAACAGGGGTGAAATGCTATCGTTAACGCTGTATTCATTACCCTTCTGTGCCAGGGACATGCATGGATGACAATTCCTGCAACCAGAGGAGGAGCAACATACACACCAGTCTACTACAATGTTACCTTTCTTAAAACTACTCACCTCTTAGTATTTTCATAACTCTAATTTTCTACTTTGCAGCTGAAGTTCAAAGTGAAATTGAACGGATTTTTGAATTAGCCAGGACACTGCAGTTGGTAGTGCTTGATGCTGATACCATTAACCACCCAGCTCAACTCAGCAAAACCTCTCTGGCCCCCATTATAGTATATGTAAAGATTTCTTCTCCTAAGGTAAATATTTTAGATATCTTCATGTTATTTTTGGGGGGTTTTGGTTTGGTTTTTGGGTTTTTTGTGGGGGGTGGGATTGGGTTGGTTTTTTTTGTTTTGGGGGTTTTTTTGTGCCTTAAATCAGAAAATCACATGTCCTCATTTAGGTTCACAGCAATATATTGTTATTGCTTTACTTTGGATAATGAAGCATTAATAATGAAAGAAGTATCTGAGCTCTAGTGTTAACCGAAACTTATTTTGCAAAAGATACTGTAACTCCAATGTGTTTTTTAATTAGAATTGCACTTTTAGTATCAATCACATAAGTAGTGCTCATGTTGTTAAATCAATATAATATGGAAATGAAAGGATGATTTTCACTGGATGAGTATCAGACTGATTGCTAAACTTTAACATCTGATAATACACTCTTTCACTGTTTGTAAAAAAATTGCACAGACCTTGTGAAGAGGCATTTGAAAGAGAAAAATGAATTTGTGAGAAGAGAACTCAGGAGATCAATTTTAAAAAATCAGCTTAGAAACAAACAAAACCAGAAGCAGCAGAAAAAAGGCAGGAGTGGAACTTTTTAGTGCTTGTAAAGGAAAGGAGATATTTAGATGTAAATTAAAATTAGCACATCCTGGATGAAGGAACATGGGAAATGTTCTCGAAGCCAGCAAACAAAGAATTTGCTCTGCTCATGTGAGCAGTTTCAAATGTAAATATTTTAGGTGGTTATATTTGTATATTAAGTCTGAGCCTGCTCACTTTTTTTAATGTCTTTTTTTTCACAGGTTTTACAGAGGTTGATAAAATCTCGAGGGAAGTCTCAGGCCAAACACCTTAATGTTCAGATGGTGGCAGCTGATAAACTGGCACAGTGTCCTCCTGTGAGTTACTGTTAATTTATGTCTTCTCTCTGAAAGGTGCTTTTCTTTTCAAACACGAGGTTAATTACATAATTTTCGGGATTGTTTGCCCTCTTCTGGCTACTATTAACTATTAACAATTTAATTATTGTTTTTCGCAGAACACCTCCTGAGGTCTCGGGGCTCTGCACTAGGGTGCAGAGAAAAACGTCATAATCACAATAAGTTACTAGGATGTGTGCTGATACAGTAAACTGAACATTTGTTTTACTTGTTAAGTTTTAGGGAGTTACTGGTCTAAAAATGAACCTCTTAGTGACTGTGCTTTATCTCTGGTAGTTTAGAGTAAGGCCAGTAGTTTGAGTAGCTCCTCTGGGACATGTGTCAGCATGGCCCACCACTGCTGATGTTCTTGGTCAGTGTTTTGGCAAAGAGCTCAGTGGTACTGCATAGCTGGCAGCTCTGTTCTTCAGATGTGCACTGAAACAAATCCTCTCAGTTTCCACCTATAAGGGGAGGTGATGACATCCCAACTGTGTTTTAAACCTGGCATGCCTTGCTGCCTGCATACTCAGCTGTCAAGAGCATGGGTAAGAAGCCAGAAGATGGGAGTACAGTTCAGTTGCAGATATAATTTGCCATAGTTACAGAGATGAGTGAAGGGAATGTCTTTATCATTTAAGTTCAAGCATCTCAGTTAAGCAATGCTCAGGTCCCCAGGAAGTCCATGAAAAATGCTAGAGACCTGCATAGGCCCTCAGAGCTGCCTTCTGCTCCCAGACCAGGGAGGAAATGGATGAAACCCACCTCCTAACTTTAGAAGACTAAAATAAGACTGTGTGATTCATCTCCTACCTAATATTTGTACAACACTTGGAAACTGAATGATCTGTATTTTTATTGTTGTTAGTTATTGGTCTTAGTTTGCCATAGCTTTCTTATAGTTATTCTACAGGTGAATTGAATCCCTTCCTTACCATTCCATTTTTTTTTCAATAGTTAGTTCTTCAATATTTATCTGTTTCTTCTGTAAATTTTAGATTTGTTCAAGCTGCTTCTTCCCTGTCTTCTTTGACTGTGCATTACTATGTGGAATTCACAAGGCCTTGCTTTAGCTAGTGTAACATTAGTTCTGGTTATGATTATGGTCTTTTGTATCAGCTGCATTCAGAAAAACAAATGCAAAAAAGGGTAAAATATCTTAATACAAGTAACGTGGTTCATTTTTGATTAATGGAAAGCGTGATCAATGTCTCTAGCCGCTCTCCCTTTACCTGGTGATTATTCTTACTAAAAACTTTCCTTTATCAGGAAATGTTCGATGTAATTCTTGATGAGAACCAGCTTGAAGATGCTTGTGAGCACCTTGCTGACTATCTGGAAGCCTACTGGAAGGCCACACATCCACCTAGCAGCAACCCTCCTAATCAGCTTCTCACTCGCACACTTGCAACAGCTACTCTTCCTATTAGCCCAGGTCCAAATATTAATTTACAGGTACAGTTTTTATGCCATCTCTTTTTTTCTTCTGTCAACTTTTTCTCCTTCCAAAGCACAGTTAGGCTGATACTAGAATATGCTGAATATGTTTTCCTGTTGTTGATAGACTAAAATGCTTTTTCAGTAGACATTCACCCATTTTCAGCATAAAAGGCAAATGCAAGCGTGTTACTGTTACTGCCATTGAATTTATAGTAGCATGTGTTTGTGTATTGACTAGGGGGCTTGTTTTGATTCCAAGGACTAAGCTGGCCTGACTGATAACATATGTTGATGTGAAATGAAATACTTCAGGTTTCATTGTGCCCAGGACACCACTGTGCCAGTAATACATGAACCAGCCACAAGCATTTTATAGCTGGCCACATGTAATCCAATCAGAGAAATAAAACTAGACTAAGCCTATGCACATTCCAGCCCCTGGTGACGTTCTGACTGATGGGCACACCATCGCTAATAGGCAAATCCCGGCCCCAGAGGCCCTGCATGACAAACTGGGTTACACACAGGCCACATCCACAAATGTCGCAGGGAAATCTCTTCCAATCTCCCCACAGGCTGTAGAGTTGTAGAGGTCGAGGATGACTGACTGTATTAGTAAAGACTCAAGGTCAAAGGGGCCCTTCCAGTGTTTCCTTTGTTCTTTTATTCATTGGTCATTGCTGTGAAAAGAACAGATTTCCTTCAAGCCAAACTCTTACGTCAAGTCCAAGTCTCACTGCACTGCACATTGTGCAGAAAGACTTTGAGAGGCTCTATGTTTTGAACAGCAGGGACACTCTCCAGTGAGCTGGGAAAAGCAGGCTTTATGCCTGCCTCTGCACTGATGTGCCTGTTGATTTGAGCATATGATGTCCCCTCTATCCTCCTTTGACTTTTGGTTTGTATAATTTTATTGAGGAGTTCAGCATAAGGAGATGCTTTCCTTTGGATATGGGTTGCATGATATGTAATGAAGTGTTTAAAGATGATACTTCATTATAAGTAGTGAGTGACACCTTGAGGCTGAGAAGATCACAGAGGGGGATAAAATAAATCTGTCCCAGATCAAATAAAGGCTTACTACATCTAAATTTCTACCTAAGTTCAATATATGTCCATAAGTTATATACATATGCAAGTTATAATTCATAACTTTGGCTAAGAAAAACACCTTTTAGAAAACCAAAGGAAAAAAGTGTATATGCACCCAAATTGAAATGCAAAAAAAAAGTTGTGGTCTTTTTAAATGGTTTTGAGAAACAATTTTTTTGTGTCCAATAATTTCTCATTAGAAAACCACAGACGTTATAGGTTTGCTCTTTAAAAAGAAAAATTTCTTTAGCCATCTTGAAGGGTATCTCCTCTTGTTTTCAGACACAGTTGCACTAAAAGAGACTGTAAACTTTAGCTCATTTCTGCCTTTTTTTCTGTCCTCAGAGCTGAAACACCTTGAAAAAATTGTGATCTGGAAGAATTTCTGAGTATGAAATTCAGTATTGTTGTGTGCAGCCTTGCTAGATAAACTTTCTTTGCTTTGTAAACTTCTAAATTATTTTGCTCAAGTTTTTTTATGCTTTTTGAGTGTGGATTTATGGCTCACATACTCATTGTATTAACCACATTCCCTGGAGGAACTATGCAGAGTTTTAATAACACTTTTCGGAATGCTGTGCTGTCTCCTTACACACTAACAGATTTTTATTTTAAGGACTAAAAATGAGGGTGTATTTGCAGTTTCACAGTTTGTTTTTAGGTCTACTAATACAGAAGTGTGAATCAACAGGGGTCCCTTATGGATCATAAAGCTTTTTTGTTTCTTTGGTTTCATTTTCCTACACTACATCTTCAGCTGACATCTCAAACCTGAGCTTGTCATTGCTTTGGCACACAGTGGGTCTATTTTTTAATGATGGTTGCTGAACCCATTCTTTCAACAGCGTTAAGAGTCTGTATTTAGAGAATTTTAAGTCTATGCCTGTGCCATCTGTCTGGATTGCTCTGCAGGGAAAAGCCACCAGTTGTTTGGTCTGGGGGAGCCACATCCTCACTGCAGAGCATTGGAATCATCCTCCCCTGGGGCCAATGCAGTGCCTCTTTGGCATGAAACATATTTTGGGTTTGTGTTTTAAGTCCCCAGTGTACATTGTAAGGAGGGATTTGTGTTGCCAGCTGCCAGAGTGGCATTTTTACAGCATGAAGCTGCCTGTGTGCATTGCATGGCACGAGGGGCTTGAAGGCGTGAGGCCTCCTGGGACAGTTTGAAATTAAATAGGCAAAGACCTTGCACCTTGTGTCTGTCTGAGAGAGAGCTTTGGAACAAACTTGTATGGAAAGAGTTGGCTAACTCCAAAAGAACTGGAGCAACCTTACACTCACACAGTGCAGGTGATCAGGGACCACTGAAAATAAGGAGGAATGCAAATTCACTCAGTGCACAAAGGCTTGTCTCTCCTCTTTTAACACTGTTTAAACTTCTTTCCAAGAACTTCTACTTCTTTGAAAGTACAATCTGAGTACTGAAATAGGATTATCTCAAACTTCCTCTATTTTACACAAAAAAACTTATGAAATTAGACCATAAAATTCCTCCACTGAAGAATCTATTCTAAATCAGAGCCCGAATTTGGTTATGGACCAAAAAGCCAGACTCTAGTCCAGATTCAGACATTACTTTTTCAGTGTCTCATTAATATTTAATGAAAGTTACCGTCAGTGAATTTGTCCACAAATCCCAACAGCCCTTACACTCTTCTGAAATTGCAGGTATTAGTTCTAAATTTATTCATTGAGTTCTTTCACATGTGCTCATCATGGCACGGAAGATGCATCTGAGCTTGTAGAAGTAGCAGTGTTTCCAATGCAGGTTCAAATTTTGCACTTGTTCTCAAACCACAGCAATGACAGAATTTATTAGTCATGATTATATATAGGTACTTGCATTTGGCCACATGAGAATTACAAGGTTTCACATGGTATACCATGTTTAAAACCAGTCTGGTTTTATACCAGTTTATACATGAACTGGTAAAAGTTGTGTTTACACATGCAAAGCAGGCACTTCTTTGGACTCTTTTGCTTTTCACTTAATTTCATTTACAATTCACTTCTGTTGAGTCATTTCATTTCACCTTGAACAGATCTATTCATGTTTACAAATATTATATTCCTTTCTGACAAATCAGAATCATCATGAGAATCACAAAAGCAAAAACAAATAAGAAATTCGACTGCTATTCCTGTTACCTTGTTCTCATCTATACTGTTTGTTTCAAACTTGAAACCCAGCTCACTTCTCAGAAGCTTATGTAACAAAATGTTGTCTTAGAAAATTAAGATTTGTCAAATTTACCAAATTGCTAATTTCAACTATGCTTGCAATTTTATAATTTTCTGAATAAATACAGATTATTTTCCTTTCCAATTTCCAGTAATTTTACATTTTGGGTTGCTAGGAAACCCACCTGCCAGGATCTGTGGCTGAAGGAAAAATTTTCCTCCTTCCTCTAGCTCTTTTTCACAAAATAGAAAGAAAGAAGATACGTCCATGAGCTGCCCTGGGGGCAATCCTTATTTTTAGACAACTCTGAACATAGAAGGGCAAACTTAAGACTAACTTTGGTATTCAGACAGTCTCACTAACAAATGCCTGTATAACTCTGGTAAAATCTACATTAATTTTGTGGTAGCAGAGATGATTTTGTCTTGACATTCTTCTCCTCATGTGATAAGTTCAATATTAACTATTAAAATTTTTGCAATTAATCCTGAAAAGCCCTTAGCTGTGGTTTGGCAATAAAAGCAGGTTAATGTAATGAAACCTCCAAATGAGGTAAATAATGCCACTTGTTCATTTTACAGTGATTTCAAAGCATTTATGCGGGTGAAGAGTAGGTTTATTACCTGGTAATTTTTATTTCAGTCTTTTAATAGCAGTGGTGTGTTAGGAAATTTTGTATGTGATAATATCACTCTCCTCCTGCTTTTCTTGGCAATGGGCTGTATTCTTGAGCTCTTAAAATTATGAAGTCAATGTTTAATTTGTCATTACCAAGAAGAAATGAAATTATTGCTGAGAAAACAGAAGGTCAGTGATACTATTAGTATCATAATACAAACTTTATTCATACCAGAATCAATGGCCATTTTTTGCTTTAAAAAAAAAGTTACTCTTTAAGAGCCAAGGTTTTGTACTTTGGTTCTTTGCTGGAATCCACTTCCTCAGTCCTCTAAAATCACTTTCCCATAGCGGCTGTTTCCAGACACGCATCTGTAAACTCTCAACTGATATATGCCCTCTCCTGGCATGATATTTCCTCTCAATTTTCCTGCAGTTTGTCCTGTTTCTGCATGCTCTCTTCTTTTTTGGAGGGTGGTGGCAATTATTGCTAACTGGAGTAGTCAGAAACGTCACAAGAAATAAGAAAGTGCCACAGAATGACCCAAGTGCCACCCTACATTTTGATGAGAGTTAAAAGAATTGTTTGTATTATAATACTGAATTTTCAGTAAAAGTTGAATACTAATGGTTTCCTTCCTAGTTTAGATTCAAAGTGGATTGTTTTGTACTTAAAATTTTATTGGTTTCATGGTACATTCTAGTTGACTTTGATATTGGGGGAAGTTTTTCAATGTGTACCTCATGACCTTACTGCTGGTTCTGGTAGCAGGGATCTCAAGGAGACCAGAGGAATGACCATTCGGTCCCTGAGCGCAGCGGGTCCCACATTGAGGAGGAAGCACGGGTCGAGCCCATCAAGAAATCCCAGCACCGCTCTTCCTCCAGCCAACACCACAACCATCGCAGTGGCGCCAGAGGCCTGCACAGGCAAGAAACTTTTGACTCAGAAACACAAGACAGCAGAGATTCAGCTTATGTAGAGCCAAAGGAGGACTACTCACATGAGCACGGTGACCACTATGATTCTCACAGGGATCATAATCACAGAGACGAGTCCCATGGGGTCAGTGAACACAGACACAGAGAGTCCCGGCATCGCTCCAAGGAGAGGGACCGCGAGCAGGACCACAACGAATGCAACAAACAGCGCAGCCGTCATAAATCAAGGGACCAATATTGTGACAAGGATGGGGAAGTGATATCCAAAAAACGTAACGATGCGGGAGAGTGGAACAGGGATGTTTACATCCGTCAGTAACTTTTGCCTCTGGCAGTCTTGTGTTTCTTTGAAGTCTTGTAACAATGCCCCTGGAAAGTATCTTGGGTTCTTCTTTGCAGAACATATGGTATCCTTCTGTATGCTGATTTGTATTGCTGTTGCTCGCATAGCAATAGCATGAAATAGAATATTCATATACTTATTTTTTTGGTTAGTGCTATATGAATTAGTGTAGTACAACTGAAGGGTTCCTGATGTTGTACTATGACATTTTTCAAGCTGTTTTTGGTAGCTGCCACTTGAACAGTATCTGTTGCCATCAAGGTGTTGTTAGTGTTTTTTAAAAAAAGGTACATTTGATGTTTAATAACGTCCCATGTATTCAGCAAGCCAGGATCAGCACATAAAAAAATGTAAAACTTTTTGTCTGCTCTGATTTTTAATTTGTAAGCACTTGGTTTGCATATTGTTTTAAGCACCACTCTGTTGCTTGTACCTCTGGTGGTCTCCGTATGAAGACAGAATTCAGTCTTGCCTTACACACAGGGGATCATGGAGTCAAAATCTATTTTCTATGTACTGGTACTGTGTACTGTATATACAGTTTATAAATGTTATTTCTGCAGACACCTTCTTACTATATAAGTTTGATCACACTGTTTTAGAGTCCTAATGCCAAGTCAGCAGATTTGCTTTTGAATTACTGGCAACTGGAACTAGCCTCACTTAGGAAATCTGTAACAGTGTTCAATCTAAATACCTTTTCTTCTGTAGCAGAAAGCTTATACTTATTGTAAATACAGATGAGTGCTTGAGATAAAGGGTGTAACTCTTATACCTTACGCTGTCCTTGCAAACCAAATTTTGCATTTTAACGTTACGGTAAAGATAATGAACTTGCCACTATAAATGATTTTTCTCTGTTCAGGTCGCAATATTGCAATGGGCACAGCTTAATTTTTGTTCTACTGTCAGTAAACAGAGCACACATATTGGAGGTGTGTATGTGAGTGGGTGGGTGGTGGATCAGTGTTCGTGTGTGTGTGTAGGTTAGGCAGCAAACTGTGAGAATCTACTGAAGAAAACAAAGGTTACTCAAAAGCCCAAGAAGTCTATTTCTACATTCTGTCTCTTAATTTAAAATCCAAATTGCATTCAGGGAATATGACGGAATTTACTGACCCAGGTAATTGGGAAAGCATAAATCTGCTGGCTCTTTGTCGAGACTTCAGGAGAGTAAAAACAGGCAAATGTTACTGTGAGTTTCACTGGAAATGTAAAATCTTTGTGTTTTAGAGTATTTGTTTTAGTAAGAAAAGTTTACACAGCTTGTGGAGAGTTATTTTGTTGGAAAATAAATTTTTGTAGCTTCTCCACTTTTTCTACACTTGCCAATTCTCTGCATTCCCACTCTGCAGCCAGCTCACAGCTTTTCCTTCACCAAAGCTGTTGTGCTGCTGGTGAGAGCATAGAAAAATGACTGTGACTCTGTTAGGAGCTTTCTAGAGGAAATGCATTGAAATCAAAGGGAGGAACACTTTTTGTTTTGCAGTGAAACCTGTTGCACTGGTAAGTGGGGGGAAATTCACTATTATTTTTGACTCCAGGTTCCATACCCTTGCCTAGTGTAAAAGCTGTTCTGCATCACATGTAGTCTTTGTAGTACTTGTATGAATGAAATACTTTTTGTATTTCCCTGTAAATAGCACATGATATAAACTGTAGTGTGATAATAATTAGTTTAGCTGGGAGTTATTTTTATTTATTATTTCAATTCTGGGAATATCAGCATTGCCTGATTTTGAATATCATTTTAGTGAAATGGGTAAGATATATATGGCAGGTGCATGCTTTCTCCAGTCTCCTAGCCCAGCATCCAAGAAACTCCCTTAAACATTCTCTGCCCTTCCTCTCCTACCCCTCTTCCTGATGCTTTATAAGCATTTTTACAAGAACCCAAGAGTGGGAAGTTCTGCTGTCAGTTATCTGGCCATTCCTCCCAGTGCTGCTGACTCTTGTGGTTATTCAAGGGTAGGTTTTGGCTCAAAGCATGAACTGTGGGGAACACAAGAAAAAAGGTTATTTTTCTAGAAATAAAATTCTCATCATTTTTCTAAACATCACTAAATGGCTTTGTAGAGGAAGGAAGAATAGGTAAGTAGATCTGTTGTATTACTAAATGGATATAGAAAAGTACATAAACTGGTTTTTGATACAAGAGAATTTTCAGGGTATCTGTAAAAAATGACATTAAAAGACTGTTTTTTGAATCATATCAGATGACATGTAAGTGAGAAGAAAGTGATATTGTCTTGCTCTGTATAGCCTGGCTTTAGCTAATTTACCAGCTGCAGTAAATGGTGTTGCTCCCTGCAACTCATGAGAGCTATGTCCTCTAAGAAGTGATTCCACTTCAATACCTTGAATATTTTATTCCTTTTTTGTTGGGTTTTTGGTTGAGTTTGGGGGTTTTTTTGCTTTTTCTTTTTTTTTTAACTTTTGCTCCAGAGAATGTTTATTTTTCAGCTTACTTAAAGTATTTTTAAGGAATATTTGGCAGAATTTCAAAGCACTGAGTAGTATATGAAAACTATGGCATAGGTAGTTGTGTATAGACAAATAAATGAGAAAATAAAGAGCATAGTTCAAGCCCTAGTATTGAAGTATGGCCTATATATTGATTCATGGATTATAAACATCACAAAAAAAAAAAAAAAAAGACAAATCCAAATCCAACTGGTCATAGAATCGTGTTTTATATAGTGCTGCTATTTATGTATAGACAACATACTAACAAACACGTGTATTTCTTAGGCAGACTCACTGAATAGGTTTTATTAGCCTTGCTGAGATATTTTTTCAGTTTCTGTTTTAAGAGTGACAAATCATTTGTAATGTGAGCTTGTACTACATATATTGCACAATACCACCTGCCTGCTGAGCACTACTTTGAAAAGCACTTTAACAGAGTTATGTCGATAAGAAGCTTTAAAAATTCTCCAAGTGGAGGACATATCAAAGATTATTGTGATGAAATGTCTTTGCAAAGTTTTGCCAATAGAAAGTTTGATATTATTGGTTGTATTAGGATACTAATGAGTTCATATATCTGTATCTGGTTTCAGGGATTTTGAATCTGAGAAATGGTAAGGGGTCACAGTGAGCTCCAGAGTCTTATGGATGTGTGGTACAAAACAACCTGTAAAAATTCCACTCAAATGAACTAAAAAGATAATAAAACAGAAGGAAAGAGAGAAAGATAAAACAGTTAAGTGATATGTAAGTCTGGGCAGCTCAACTGTATTTTTCTAAAGAATTTCAGCATATGGAAGGAATGGGATGCATTTCAAAATCTGCATGTATATGTTAGATGTTAAACTTATTTTTGTGTGTTTTTTTAAATGACTATACATCAGTGCTGAGTAGCCTTAGTCTATCCTTTACCAGTTGTCTAGTGTCACACAGATGCCATGGAGGAAAGAATTCTCTTCCAGAGGGACTGGAAGGAGATGACAGTAGAAGTCTCCAGACCTGCTAAGGGACAGGACAGTGGGGAGGAATAAGCAAACAGGTTTGTGCACAAAAGCAGTATCCTTATGAGTTATGGACTGAAAGAAACTATTTTTACTAAATTGTTCCATAAATTACACCCTAGAATTTAAGATTGTTCTATAATGCTCTAGAATTCATATTCTGTTTCTGGCATCAGGAGTTCAGAATTTGAAGAGAGTTCCGTAGTTTTTGCTTCTCAAGGAATAAAATTAAATACATAGTTTTCCCTAAGGCTCTGGACCTGTTTAATGAAGATCAGTTTTAAAGCCACAAAGAGTTTCAGTGGAGCACCTCTTTTCATAGAAATCTGTATACCCTTAGCCTATAGCCTTTATTATAAATGGAGGATAGGGAAACAAAATTCCACTCACTGAACCCTGAAAAAAGGGAGAGCCCCATTTTTACTTCTCCCTGCATACCTGGTTACTCATCCTACACACACAGTTCCTGCCCAGGTCTCATACACTGCCCCTTAATACTTTGTCTTTTATGAATCTGTTAGCAATTATCATTTTTAAGCTCTGTTGGTTTGGAAAGTCATGCTCACATTCTGTGACACCTGCAAAGGTTTTAATGGGATCCATTTCCATTCCCTCAGCTGGAATGAAGTGAGTGGTCTGACTGCTTTTGATCAATGTCTGTTCAAAGGAAAAGAGCTGGTGTAAACCACCTCCTCTGTTTGTTAGTTACTAAAGCCTCTTCAAATTTTATTTTGATTTGTGGTTACATTTGACCTCTGATTGCTTTAAAACATCAGGCTGAAAGCTGTTTTCAAAATGTTTTTGACTTTAATGCTATTTCATGCATAAAAATTGAGCACACTGCAAAAAACTTGATTACAAAGTCTAAACAGAGAAATTATTTTTCAGAGTATAATATAACATTTCTGGTGTACATTTACTTATATTTATTACTTTATTGCAAATCTTTCACCAAAATCTTAGTTCTTCTATCATCTGTAAAATATGTGGATGCCATTTTTACTGTGAATGTTTTTAATCAAATGTTATTCAATCAATTTTATTGCTTGGCAATTTGTCTGTAATTTATTTCCCCACTTTTATATAACAAACTATTACATATGAGCTTACAGTAGTTTTATAGACAGTTTCTTTTTATAACTTACCACCCTAGAAATGATTCCTACGCAGCCCCAGAAAAGGTTTATATCAGATATAATCAAGATTAAGCAGGTTCTTCTAACTCATCCATATTCGCATTTCTTTTATTCTTGCCACTTTTATCTATCATGCATACCTACCCTGCAATTAATTCTAGCAGTTAAAATTTGGATTTTCTCATGAACTTTTTATTCATGAACAAACATAAAACCAAGGTTCTTTGAATTTTAAACTACCCACTCTAAAGCAATGTCTTGATTGATCACCTTCACCAGCCCATTCCTTAAAAAGCATATGAAATCCTGTGATCAAAAAGTTGGTGTATTCAGTGACACCAAAACAAGAAAAAGCTGTATCATAATTTCATAATATATGAGGCTGCCTATTTTAGTATCTTTATACTGACCAGGATAGATATTTAGATTTGGCACTATTACTAATCACTATTTCTGCAAATAGAGAAAACTACTTTTCAGACTTTCTTAATGACAGGTTCTGATTGCATGCCTAATCTATCTATTTTGTAGCTTTAATCTTTCATTATAATGACAGTAACTTTTTAAATTTAATATATAAATATCTCATATATATATAAAAATATATTCCATTGTGCTTCAGCATCAACTGGTGAAGCACAATGATTCAAAGTGTAAAGATGATCAGGAAAGTAATCATATGAAATGTCTAAAACATATATACACCATCCATCAGAATTGTGTCAATGAGAAAGTATTCCTACCACTTCTAAAGTCACAGTAAGATTGGAAAAGAAGAAAAAGGGCATCCATCCAACTTTAGCCATCTAACTTAGGCACACCTGTAGTGAGAGAAAGGATGCTGGCTCCTTCAAGGGATGGAGCATCTTCACTGAGTTTCTGTTCTGCCCTGCCTGATGGAGAATCCCTCCTTCATTACCAACAGAGACAGGGCCCTCGGGGAAACAGCAGAGGCCAATCCTTCAATCTGCTGAGTGCCCTTCTGGCAGCTGACTTTTGCAGGAACAACCCTCATAGCTAAAGTTCATAGATGAGTTATTTTTTTCAGGTGAAGTCTGCTCTGCAATTACACTGGAATTAACTACAAGTTAGTTACATTTTCTTTCCCCCCCAAGAAACCTCTCCTTAAAAAGCCTATCATCCAAAACTAAAGGAAGTGGAGGAAGTCTCAACAAATATTCCACTAAAAATTCAGCAATCTTAATTCTTTCAAATTCAGCATTGCACAAATCCTGCTACTGAAACTGGAGGTAAAGTTCCTTACTTTATATGAATACACAAACTTCAGTATATAGTTTATGTGTGCTGATTAATGTTTACAAAATTTCTATATTCTGCAAAAAAGAAAATGCTTTTTTACTAGCACTGAGTTAAAGATTTCAACACGTTCTTACAATAAAAGATTCGTCCCTTTTGTTCCAAGTAATTATTTTCACCATATTTAGACTAGAAAGATTATAGTATGAACTTTCATGACTCTAAATAGGATATCTCACCTACTACTGATGAAACAGAATTACTTTAAATCTTCTTTAGACATGTACTTCATGGCAAGGAATAACGAGCAGAAGTAGTGAAGTAGTAAACAAGAATTCCATTTTCCTATCCTGCTAGGATAGGCCTTACAGAGGATGTACTAGTCAACCTTGGCAGGACAACATTTGGTTTTTATTCAAGAGCAGTAGAAAACATACAGTATCAAAACATTTATGGAAAATATAAGTAAACAACCAGACTACTGAGACAGAGATTTGTATAGATTGTTTTGATTGCAAGCAAAAAAAAAAAAAAAAGCACTTCTCACAGTAGAAAGACAAATGATAAAAGAACTTAATATGCTCTTTTTAATCAAACCAAATAGTCATATGTGAAAATACAGATGTTTTTCAGATAATGCTTTTTAAAACTGGAAATTGATGAGAGAAAGACACCAAAAACACAGATGTCAGTTTCTGTTTTTCCATTATCCTTAGCTTCCCATCTAATTTTAGTGCTGTTGTCAGTTCCAGCAGGACTGAGAATACTGTTCAAACTGGGACTGAAGCAGAATTTTCAAATACATTTAACATCTTTAAGAAATTTAGATTATTTAAAATTTGAGCAATGTACTAAGGCAGTTTTCATTAGCATGCTTCCCCAGTTTCAATTTTCACATGATTTTAGCTGGTGATGCTTTCTAACCAATAAAGAGTTAATACCCTTAGTTGTTTGAAAGGTGATTTGCAACATTTCAGATGGTATTATGCATTGTTTTCTGTCTTTTGATATATTAATCATAACTGTAGCCCCTTCTGTTAAAAATGTTTGATTTTAAAACTGTCACTTGTCAGCCAGTCCAATAGGCTATTTCAGAACCAATACAGTTTATGCATGGGAAGTTTGATGTTGAAACAATATTTATTTACATTCCCAGAGTGAGATGGTTTAATATATTCATGCTGCTATAAAAGACATGCTACAAAGCCTAATCGTATTTTGTGTATATACTATGTGTACAGAGAATCTTGCTTGTATTAAAATAAAAGACAAAAGAGGTTCTAAGTATCAATTTATAAAACAGTTTTTTGTAAAATGTTGCAGTGTTTTGAGAAGCACTATTTAAGGAAACTAATTATTGGTAAACCTCCATAGAAACTACCCTTTCCAAAATTCATTGTGATAGTTCCAGTCTATTTTATTTATATTTGCATTTCGTAAAGTAGCTTCCATCCCCTTCCTACACTTGCCGCACCAGACAAGGGGAAACCAGAGCAGACAGCAGCATGAGTGAACATAGTTGTCATTCAGGCACTGACCTGCTGTAAATACAAAAGTAGAGGGAGAATTACAAATGATACTGCCCTTCCCCCAGCCATGACTTTTCTGCTGCAACCTGTGGCTCTTTCCCATCAGAACAGCTGGCAGATTTTAGTGCTGCCATAGCAACCCTGCCGTCAGCCCGTTGGCTTGGCAACATTGCAGCAGGAAGAAAGGCACTGCATGTCTCAACTGCTCTTACACTCACTGAGGTATTTTTTCAGGTTGCATCCCCAAATCCTTATTTACTGTTCGATTTAATAAATTTTGCAATGAAAAATCCTATACAGTCCTTATTTGCCAGTGAAATCAGGTCATCTTCTCTGGAATCTTGCAAAGAATGAATATCCATTCCTTGCAATGTCACAGCAGATGGATCAAATCTCTGCAGCAGCTTCAACTGATCAAGTGATAGTCCAGCTCCCTTCATGCCTTCCCCTCCAATGTGAGGTTCCTGTTCAAGTAACAAAGAAAAGCAAACTATTGCATCTCTGCCCTAAATGTATTCTGCTGAGGATATGCAGAGCTACCAGACAATTAATTACATGGACAACCTATGCTTGTATCATTCACACCAGAAGGTTCAAAAGTAATGTGGCTTCTTTTCTTGCCTTCATCTGGCCAATATTATACAAACATATATACAAGATTTATACAAGATATATACAAGTATTTTTAGGAAGTGGTGATGCCCCTCATCCACTTTATGTCAGTAGTTTATAGCACTTGTTGAGGGTGAGTGCACAGGTCTAAAATGATTCGTCACTCCGAGGGCTGAAACATCCCAAGAAAGCTGTTACCACCAGCCAGCCAGTCTAAAGGGTTTAGGTTGCCTTCTAAATGATGCAGCATTTCTGTGTACTGACTTAATAACTATGAGTTAAGTAAAAAACAGTGAGTCCTTAGCCCATTACCAGTATCATCAGTAACAGCAGTAAAATCCCAGAGACAAGGAGGTTGGAAAAGACCCCTGAGACAATCAAGTCCAGACTATGACCTAACAGCACCTTGTCAACTGTACCATGGCACCAACTGCAACCCAGCCTTCTCCTGAACACCCCCGGGACTGTGACCCCACCACCTCCCTGGGCAGCCCACTGCAATGCTCAATCACCCCTTCTGTGAAGAACTTCCTCCTAATGGCCACCATAAAATACTGGGATTCTTCACAGTAAAAACTCCAACTGGAGAGACTAAAAGCCCCAGTCCAGAATATTTTACTGCCTGAAGAGGCATCGTTTTGGCAGATGATGCAGCAGAAAAATCTAACTTTGAATTTCCTAGTCAGGTAATAAGACCAACAGGTAAATGTGACTACTGTTACATGTGCATGTCTATGAGGCAGAGAAAAAAAGAAAAAAATCAATTTTCAAGAGATGACATTTGGTTTCAAAATCCTCTAGAGGAGAAGGACTTAAAATCCCATCCCTTTTCTCAGTATTTCTTGTGAACAGCCTTGACTGCTTCTTATTTAATACCCTAATTCCTGGAAAAAAAATTAATTCTTAGCTAGGTTGTTCTTTCAATGCATTCAGAAAGGAGATGGAACAAAGTGTGCAAAAGCTGGCACTGCAATATCAAAAATAGATCTCCTTTGTCAATCTAGTCTAATGTAGTCCATAATGCAGCCTACAACAGAGCATTTTTCCAGCCATCACACTCTGCTAACACATGAGCTCACCCAGTCAGCACATGATGCGAGTTAGCTGCTTAACCACGTACTGCAAGCTGGAGCTGGGGAGCCAAGGGGCTGCAGGCTGATTCCTCCTCTCCCTCAGCAGGATTTCAATGATTTCCAGGTAAAAGACAAACACAGGTGTCTGTTGCAAACTGAGAGAAAAGTAACATACAAAGGTAGACAAGGGTAACAACTTGATGTAATAGATGGAGAGGAGGGTAAAAGTCTAGGGAAAACAGTATTCCATAGGTTCAAGTAACTTGCTTAAAGCACACCAGTGTCTTCCTCTACCTTTTAATTTTTCCTTCCAGTTAAGTTACTGTATTTAAGCTGATGTACAGTATCTCCTGGGTAAACTCCTAAGAGGAAGTCTGCACAAAGGAGCAGCTGCCATGTGGTAACCTCCACCTAGAAGAACAATGCCAATGGCTCCATCTCTTGTTTTTTCCTTACCACATTACTCAATGTGCTTCCAGGATCTGTTGCCAAACTGAGAAAGTGGGAACAGTGGACTGGATAAAAAAGGAGGTGTCCACTGTGACTAAAGAAATAAATTATGGGAAATAAATACATAAAGGAACATGAGGTAAGTAGACCCTAGACTCCTGTTTCAGGTTCATTGGATAAGATCACCTTAGTTTACACTAGTAGGGAACTGGTTATAAGGTATTATAAATTATATGTGGGTAAACAGTTCGGTGTCATCTCGTTTAAAATTTACTATACATGAAAGATTAATTTTTACAGATATGGCATTTGTGTGTGAAAAACAGTGCTTTATTCGAGATTGATATTACTGGTCAGAGAAAGTCTATAGAGCAAAAATTAATCTTGCTTTTGAGTTAATAAGGGTTGTGTTTTGCTTTGTCATTCTATCAAGAAGAATTTTGTATGCTGTTAGGTTAAATGTATAATCTCAGTAGAAAAGTCTGGAACTGAAAAATTCTTAGTGAATGGCTGGTGAGAATACAGACAGAAGAACACACCATAGAAAGCTTTGATGAAGAGCTTCAGTTCTGTTAAATCTTTACCAGCCATCATATTAATTTCTCATTCTACAGGTATTGTATATATTTTTTTTATTTCAGTGAAACATTTATCTAAGCTTCTTAAGACAATTACAAGTCATCACAGAATATGTAAGCTAAACAGGCATCAGAGTTAGACTTTTCCTCAAAGCCATGATGATAAACAACTGCCCCACCCAGCTCATCTCATCATCAAAGAGGAAGTGGGACACATGTGGCCTGATGATAAACCCCCTGAAGTGCTACTATAGGTAACTGATATTTCTGAATTGTATGAACTGTAGCTAGTATAGATAGAAGAATTCTAGTATCTCCCTATATATTACCTCCTGCCAGACACCTTAATGGTAGACACTAACTCCAAAGAAGACATGGTATGTTCTTGGTACACTTAGTCTGAAATAATTTCTTTCCCCCATTCCTTTTAAATGAATCAAAAATAGCTCCCATACATATAACATCCTCCTTCTTTGAAACATAAATTTATTATCGTTTATGTCCCATACTTTATATGCAAGTCTTCATTACTTCAGTGGCATTAATAATAGAAAAACCAACCCTCTCCTGTGAATGTGCCAAAAAAGAGAAAAAAATATATACATTAAATAAATTTCAAAAGAAATTTTAACCTGTCTGACCCATCTTTCATCCCTGTTGTGTTTTAAAAGGCTATTGTACAGATAAAAAACCCCATAATACACAGTGGGAAACTACTTAATGATGCCTAAATAAAGCTCAATTAAGCACAAAAATATACTTTTAAAAAGCCTCAGAAATCCTTCTGTTGTTTCTATCCCCAGCAGTTAAAACAGTCCAGTTGAGAAAAAGATTTATTGATAGTAAATATACTGTGTAACTTTATAGTTCCAAAATAAGCTCACTAGATTGTGTGAAGTACCCTGAAAATAATATTACCTGTGGATGAAGCTGGAGGTATGGAAAAGTTTTCAGGGCCCAAGCAACTTGCTCCTCATTTTCAGAAAGTGTAATTGTACATGTACTATATACTAAAACACCTCCTGGCTTCAGCAACTTCACTGCCTGCAGGTAGAAATAAACAATATTTCAGCTTATTTCTAAATTTAAAACTTTCATATTAAGCAACATTAACTAATCATACATGTACCTAGAATATTAAAACCGAACACTTAATTAACCTCGAACTATTTAGATAGTAATTCCTCTCAGGGAATACAGCAAAGGATAACATGGATTAGAACGATTCTTCTTTCCAAACAGGCATTACAGCTCATGCAGTTTATTAATGTCATTGAGATGATTCACCTTGTAAGATTTGTTATTTGTACAGCTCTGCATATCCCAGACAGATGAGATCTGTTTTCACCACCTGCTGCCCACCATAGATACACAATACTTATGTCTGTTATATTAGATGTCAACTGTTTCCATGTATTTGGCATGGAAGCTATATCTATGCTGCTTCTCAAGCTGTCATTCACTTTGAATATGTATCATTCAGATTTTGACAAGTTTCATCTTATCCTTCAGCATCAGCCCAAGCACACTCCTTAGCATGTTCCTAAGTCACCTGCTCTGTGACTTAGACCCTTGAGATTATTATCATGTAAAACTGATGAGACTGAGAGAATGAAAAAAAACACAAAGCTTTTTATTTACTATGGATTACATATGCTCCAATGAATTGGCTTCACCTAGCAACAGATCTGGTGGAGCTGAGAGGTTAACAGGACCTTAATAGTTCCTGGCTCCTGAAAGAGTAGGGAAAATGAGGTCCCATTTCTTGGCTAAGTTTTATGTTGCAAAAGCATTTATGTTCAATTTAGCTTACCTACTCAATGTTTAACACATACCACAGTGAAAAGCTTGCGCTGTAGTGGCTGATACGAGGTCACTTCCTTTAAAGTTGAGGAATAAGCCATGTTTGGTCTCTGTCCCATCCCACTACACGGAGCATCGAGAAGAATCCGATCAAATGACTCTGGTAAGAATGGAGGTCCTTCTGTAAAAAGCAGTTAGTATTGTAAAATGTGCTTATTTCATTCCTTGAGACTTCACTGTAGGTAAGGAGAAGCTGTTATTGCTTCCTTGACATAAAATATTTATATGCTATAGACAGTGTCTCCAAAACTAGCCTCAGCTAGAATCAAGTCTCAGCAGTGTTGGTGGTAATTTTCATCTCCCAGAAAACTAAACAGTTTAAGTTCTGTGAGCTCAAAAATGATCCCTCTCGGCAATATTTTTTAAAATTTAATTTAGTAATTTGAAAGTAAAATGTAAAAACCGTAAAAAAGTTGAAATACAATTGGTCAGAGGAGTTGACTTTTGATTTAGCTCATAAGTGTACAAACCTTTACTGAGACAAACCTGTAGTTAATCATTAAGATTGCCCTATAATAATTAGACTGTCTACATAATAACTGTATCTTGTGATACATGCATAGCTACATAAAATAAAGTACTTCATAGTAACATGAACTACTGCAAGTTCTAATGTGTGAGACATGCTGCCTCAATAAAAAAGGATTGTGAAGAGAAGAACCATTTCCAACTATTAGCTGGATGACAATATGTATTTTCTATATGCAGAGCCTTTAGTCTGTACCCCAAGAAGTTTCTATCAACAGCCCACAAGTTTCTATCTCCTCAGTGCCAGGGGCATAGACTCATTTTGTGGTGCAGGAAAAAGATAGGTAGCAGTAGTGTGACAATACAAGTTTAGCAGCAGTAGTACCTGGTGGTGCTGTCTATCTGGTTTATCTACCTCTGATCCATTACTAAAATGTTCAAAATATGTCATGTGTTACTTGCAGGGATATACCAAAAAGCTTTCATTATCTCTCAGTATTACAGCTTGCTTTTGTTCATCTCTGTAATTGCTACTTGCCACCTACAATGTTTGATATTCATAAAAAGACTCTTAAGAAAGGACCTTTGTTCCTCCAAAGCAGGAATAACTGCAATGCACAGGGACAAAGGAGGTGAATTATGTAATCTGATTCCTACTTAGGCTAACCAGTGACTGAGATAAAATAGACTGAGAAAGAACAGCATACTTTGAACAACAAACTAAAAATAATCAAGGCAGCATTTAAATCATTCCATCATGGGAACAGAACCAGTATCATAACTGCATCACTTCGGAAAAGCAAATGGAATTACTTAAAATAATACACTTTGCTTGTATGTAACTTTCCCCTGAACAGCTGAACAAACATCAATGAACTAAACCTTGCAGAATTTCTGGGAGTTAGGTATTAATAACCTCATTTTACTGATGAGGATTATGAGGGAGAAAAGTGAAGAAAAGTCTGCAAAAATAATTTTTTCTCAGACTAGCTCAGAAAATTCCCAGTATTGGGTTAAATATGATCATGAAAGAAGCTCTAAGGCTTCTTCAGTCTTTTGTATTATCTAGAATGCAAAGGAATGCATTTCCTTTGAGAATATTAGGTTGTGACAAGGACAGATGATTTGACTTTTGTATTTGCTTCATAGAGAAGCTGATAATCACAAAAGAGTAGAAAATAAAAGTGCATTCACAAGTGCTGAAGCGACTTAGGTATCTGCCAGGATTTCAAGGACTTGTAAACCTGTGACAGGTTTAATACTGTTTTTGCAAAACATTACTATTTTATTCTAAAAGCTACTACTTCCCAAATTGTTTACCTTGTTTATCCTCTCTCTTCTCGACTGAAAGGGCCTTTGTTCCATCATAGCAAAAGGCCTTAATGCAATTCAAATGTAGCAATTCAGCATTCTGCTTGATTTTCTTGACCTTGTTAGCTATCTTGTCCATGGCTATTACTTCACCCTGAAAAAAATCATAAAGTTTTCATCAAAAGCACAGGGATTAAATGGACGTTTCTGATTTCCTTTCTTCAACCCTGGGCAGTTTAATAGATCAAGCACAGCCTTCGCTACAGAATCATTTTATTCCTAAATCCACACTCCCGCAGTCCTTGTTTTCAGGTGTTCTATGCAACAGCCACATTAGTCTAAAGCTGTGCACATTCCAACTGCTTGGCACTGTAACTCTAAGGGATGCTGTGATATCTGACTTCTGGCAAGTGGTTTTGTTGTTTGTTTCTTTATATTTGTTTTGAACTGCTTAACTGGACACTCAGATAAAAATTTAATCGTTTGAAAGACTGTAAAAGCCTCAAATACATGGTAAAATAGGTCAACAAAATTTAAATTTGTATGGAGAGGGTAGGAAATATGATCACACAGCAGCTCAGTGCTGAGGTAATGAGGCCCACAGCCATGTCTCTGACTTGCTTAAACTCAAAACATATTGGAATACTTGCAGTACTTGCCACTCAAGTTATCTTGGGAAATACTGTAAATACTAGAATAAATTAAGAGGTGAGGGAAATCTCAATTACACATCATTCCTTTTATGTAAAAATAAGATTTCTTTTTCCTTCCCCAAAATAAATCAAAGAAGACACACACCACTACCTGCTACATGAAATCTGTGAACACAAAGCAAACAGTACCGTCAGTAAAATCCAGAACAGAACAACCCAACAACCAAAAACTTCTACTATACTTGCTATAGCAAGTACAATATGCTGAGAAAACAACAACTTATTTCTGTAATCTCTCCAGAGGCTTATAGAAGGCTAACATGAAGTAAAAAAAATCAGTAAAGGTAAGCTGTTATCGGTATGTCGTGTTAAGCAATACGTAGACCAAGGATTGAGAGGTAAGAATGGATTTAGGTTGTGTCAATGGTGTCTAGTCTTCAGCTACTGTGAGTCCAATCACCTCCTATAAGGGCACTCAAGAACCACGTGCCTGTCCCCTAACACCATTCAGCCTATTTCACACGTACACTAGGACCTGACTGTGCTTCCAAGTTTTGTCTGTCTCAAGAACAGTGGATTTGCTGCACATCTCTGCACGCTGTGCAGAGATAAAGAGCTGATAGAATCAGAGAATGGTTTGGGTTGGAAAGGATCTTCAAGATCATCTAGTCCAAGCCCCCTGCCATGGGCAGGGACACCTTCCACTAGACCAGGTTGCTCAGAGCCCCATCCCCACTGGCCCTCAACACTTCCAGGGATGGCTTATTCACAGCTTCTCTGTTCTTTTCTCTGGAGAAAAGAACAAGCAGGAAGACAACTCTTCTCTATTTGGCCCATGCCAGCCACTGCCAGAACAACGACTTAAAAGCCATCTAGAAAAAACAGTGGTCTAGACTGGGATGCAGATAAAAATAAATTCTCAACCTTTAACTATTCCTGATTCTTATTTAAGAGCTCTTAACATCACAGAGTACTTTTGCATCTTGGTTATATCATTTAAAAACAATATAGTAATGTTTACAATTATATCACAAAAAAATAAGATTTAAAATATACTGAAATGTTAATGGTTTAATATGCTGTCTGTGAAAAATTAGGACGGAAAATCCGTGAATAGAATTTAAAATCCAAAAAGTACTTTTTTCTGTATCTTTATCTTCCATATCTTATATTAAAATGAAAATCAAGTGAGATAAATATTCAACATCTGTACACTCAATCTTTATCACTTCAGCTGCAGGTAGGCACAATCAAAATATGTCAAGTGACTTAAAGAAAAAGTTCTGCAAAGTTATACAAAATGCAGACACACAGATGGAAAAAAGTATAGATGTAAATGAATCCATGACATAAATATACGATTTGCAGACTTCCTCTATTTATCTCACTGAAATTCTTACTGGAAGCTTTATTTATATATGTATAAAATAAATGTCTAATGGCTGTCAAATACATTTTTAATGCCTTCTGCCATACTGAGGGAAGAAAGCACTTCCACAAACAAACCACCACAGAACTGAATCCATGCCTTTTCTCAATATATTCATACAATACATGCTGTGCCTTCACATTAATGCACAGGCAACTGTCAAAGTACTGCATAATGCAACTGCAAGATTTCTAAACAATCTGATACAATCTAATAACCCTATTTCAACAAAAATAATAAAGCCTTATAAAATTTTAGATGAAATATTACATGCTTTTCCCCTCTGCTAGAGAAGAGTAACCTACATTTCTGTGCACATAACATTTTAACATACGCAAAGTTGTAATCCTATCTACATTCTTATTTTGTTACATTCTCCTTTTGTCTTTCTCTACATTGTTTCTTCTCATTTTTATTACTTTCACATGAGACAGTTTTGTGACATTCTACCACAGAATGACAAATTCACACTAGAAATCCAGCCTAAAATCCTATTTCTACACAGAATTGATAATTTTTACTGAGGAAAATCCTAATTGATTGGGAACATTTTCATAAATTTTTGTAGAGAGCTCTGTGTTTCTTTGGCACACAGTAGTAATCCCCAATTTTTTTAATGCATCTCAGTTTCATGAATCAAGCATATTCTTGCATAACTATGCCTTGCATGTAAAAAAATCTATTATTAAAACCAATTCAATAACACTTTTAAAAGTTAAATTAAACATATTTCAACTGTCAATTTGTGCAAATAAGGTTTTAAAGCTGATGGAGAATACTTGATAAAGACTGTCTATTGGCCATTTCAGTAACTCTTTTTGTGTAGCAAAATTCATTGGAAGGTAAAATGTCAAAATATTAATTGTTTACTGCTGTAAATTATCTGTGCATTCTAACAGTTAAGTGAAGGGAGCTGTACAAATGAACAGCAGTCAGACAACTTTCTGCCTTAGAAAATGCCTAATTATTTCTCTTACCTGGTCCTGCATTAATGTTGCAAGATGGGTTGTTTTTCCTCCAGGTGCAGCACACATATCCAAAATTTTCTCTCCTGGTTGAGGGTTTAAAATATGGCTCACAACCACAGAAGGTAAATTCTATGATAAAAACAAATATGGGAGAATTCAAACTTTGTACCCTGGATCAACTCCTTTATTAAGGAATGGCAAATGCCTTTTAAAAAAATAATTCATTCAGCAGTGAAGATAGCTATGATATTGCTGTCAGTTCTTTAACAGAATATGAACTACTTGTATTATATATAATGGATAGTTTCCATCAGAAGTCTCCAGTGGCTCATTTTTTGTTTAAAACTATGTCTGAGTATCTATGACTGAAGTTTAAGAGCTCAAGACTGAGGAGACTACAGTGCTAAAAGTCTAAGTAAAATAAGCTGATACTGGCACAGAGCAGAGCAGGTCAGTTTATTACGAATGTTTTATATTAACCTGTTTATTGGAACATTTGCTGTATTAACATATTGGTGCAGCCAAGGGACAGCAAGATCAAAATGCAGAAGTCTAAACTTGCTGGATTAAAGTAGCAAGAAGCTAAACCGTGCTATTAATTGTGTAAACAGAACAGCTGCACTGAAGAGAAACAATGTGCAATAATTTTGCACAGTACTGCACCTTAGACAATATGGAAATACTTCCCTCTTAGTTCAACACAAAGGTATAAAAACCTTTTAAAGTTGTCTTTAATACTTAAACAACAGCTTCAAGTGAACCTAATAATTGGACATTTTCCTGATTATCTACAGAATGATGTACCTTGAAAGGGGTTCATATTCCAGAGTTCATAGGCAGATTCCAAAATCTAATAGTTCTATGCAGAGTACCTGTGCAAGAGTAATTTCTATGTTTTTAAGTGAATCTCTTATGTTACTTTGAAATCCCTTATCATATCTCAGACACAGTATGATGAAAACACCTACATGTAGATACTGACTTCATTTTAAATGCTTTCTGTTCCTCATATCTAAAGACAGAATTAGGTGCTACAATGTACAAGGAATGTAGAAACCATGTGTGTGTGCTAAGAGAATATTCATTATTCTGTAAATAGTACAGACTTTTGGATTTGGAACAAACATACCTGTAAAAACAAATGACTAGGGAGCACATTGTCAAATGAAGGACTAAGGTAGACTGGCTCTATCATTCTTATACCCAGCCCCCTGAAAAATATGAAAAAAAATGCAAATACTCAGTTTCATACATTTTATCAGTACTCAATTAAAATCATTATGCTTACAAACAGCAACTTGAGACAACAATCTTACAAAAATGAAAGAACAACCAAGAAAAATGCTTCTATGATTTTGTAATATGATATTCTTCAAAATTACATCATTAAGTTCAGTAAATGATGGCAAAAAATGCATTACATTATAAATTGGAACCGTCTGTAAAAATGCATAAAGCAAATTTCTGGTTCTGTACATAGGATAAACCAGGATGTAATCCAAGCCTTGATACTGTAAAGAAACACATAAAACCAGACTTAAATACCTTAACTTTAATCTATAACTGCTTTTGGCTAGCCATGTGTATGCACTAGGGCACTGACATGTGATTTCCTACTTAGATTTTTTTCCATTTCCTAAATTCCTGAGATTTCAGTCAAATTACTATAGAAATCCTGTATGAAAAGCCTTGCAGGAACATCAATTTGCATGCAAAGCTATGGTTTGAAATTAGAAGTCACCTAGAAGTTTTAAATATGGATGAAATTCTGATGCAAATTTGTTAAATGAATGTACCAGGACATGGATAACACTAAAGGGAAAACCATGAAAAAGCAACACTGAGTCTGCAAACAAAAGATTACTAAAGAGAACAAGTATTATTTTGCATGTATACTGTACAGTCTAACAAGAAGGAAGGAAGATATGGGAAAGCAAACTTGCAGACATCAGATTTAGTGATACATAGTGCTGTTCCATGTCACCAAGTCAACAGACACATGCTACCACTACTTCTACTATATTTAAACTCTCATAAATCAGGAATTTTCTGGCAATATACTTTTTGCACTAGAACTTTTGTAGTTTGTTCTCAGAAGTAAAGTCTTGGTCATTAATTTCATGTCCATAGTCTTGTACATTACTTCTTGTACATGTTTTAGGTGACATGAGAGGAACAAACCATAGGTTTCATCAACAAAATAGAAAAGCAAGTAATCTTGAAATAGGTAACTACTTTGGCAAATGTTAGTAATTTTTTTAAGATACCTGACCTTATATTCTGTCCTTTGTCCCATCAAAAAATAAAGGCCCTACAGATATTTTTTAAAGGTCACGAAATTGTCAAGGCTGAACTTCCATCCAAAGGGGGAAGTAGTACAGCACAATTTGCCAAAATGCAATTTTGCCAGAGTGAGAACATTTGCCATTTCTGTTTGATATTACTGAACTGAATAAACATAAATTATTAGAAGATTCCCACTTATTTCCTCCTACCTCTCAAGTAAATTGGATTCCACTCTGAAAACAACGGCTTCCCAAAAAATACTGGAAACCCCAACATGCAAAGCCATCTTGTGACTTCACATATGGTACAAAATAATCCAAAGTGTTTTCCCATCTTCTTCCTTCCCTCTGCAAATTTTTACATGTAGATTGCAATTGCTATGGACTTACTTCAGTGGGCCACTAGAACTGAAGATTTCACCGCGACTGAGTTCTGAAATCCCATTTCCAAGGAAAACTTTGACTCCATCAAATTCTTTGGCTCCTCTTTTGCATTTCCCTTCAATATCTGAATACACTGAAACCAGATCTCCAGCTTTCACAACTGCACAAAGAAAAATGGAAAGCTTGAAATCATTTTGACACTTAGCAAACAGTAGTGACCAAGTAACTCAGGAATTTCAGTAGACTACTTACTTCAACTCTTCTATCATACCAAACTTCACTTTCTAAATGTCATCAAAGCAGATCAACCAATAAAAAGCTTTAAAGTTTTACAACAGTGAATGACAGCTACCAAATGACTGGAGATACTGAGACACCAAGCTGCAAGTCAGGCACTGTGTCTTGTTTTCTAAGAGGCTACACTGCACTTTCTTTATTTTATCATGGCAGGGTCAACCATAAGTTTTAAGCACTCTTCAGGATCCAGTCCTCCGTGTGTGCTCCAAGCACACAAATACATGAAACTACACTGAGCCCTTACTGAACAAAGACAGGAGTGTTAAATTTATCTAATGACCTCTCAGTAGCTACCTAGAACATAGCTATAGCTGCTTTTTCTCTGACTGTTTATTGCTTTGACACAAGTGATGATATATTCATATTCTGGTCTGGCTCTCTTCCCTTTAAGGGAACTGCTGTTCTCAATAATACTCTTAGAGCATTTTATACGTCCAATTAAAACTCACCAGATCAGTAAAGTATGTAAATATACACCAAACTCTAGAAGTGTAATCCTACAGACTTAACAAACCTTCTGAGATAGAAAAAAAAAAGGGATAGAAAAGGGATGGTTTCGGTGATTTTACAGAATAGTCAGCAAGCGCTATGTGTTGACTGGATGAAAAATATGATTAAAATAAAGGCCTCTTCTGATAGCAATAAAAATTTTTCCAAAATTGCATTTCTAAGGTGACTGATAGGACAGAGGAATAAGAAGATGTAACAAGACTAACAGCAGTTCAACTTCCTAAGAATTCTTGGAATTTTACTAGAGTATCCTTTTTTCCATTTTCAAGTGGCCTTCATCTTATGTCCAAATGCCCTGAAATTCTTAAATTGTACAATTCGTTGGGTAGCCATTAAAAATATTCTTTTTACACAATGTGGCACAAAACATTTATGTGATTGCTCAGTATCAATGTCTGCTTAAACTTCACTGAACAAAAACCTTCAGCAATTTAACTCTTCCATCAAGCGTATCTGGCAATGTTTTTTGCAGTATTCAAACAGAAATTATTTTATTTCACGCTCTGCTGACAATCATCCTTCCAAAATATACTAGTCCTGCCTAAAGTTCTTACGCTTTCTGTAGATTATACCAGCAATCCATAAATATAAAGGTTTGGGTTTGATTAGTTCAATTAAGCTCAAACCCCCTGACCATTAGTTTACCCTCATTTGGATTGCAAGTTCAGTGATTAAATATGTGTTCTTTCTGTATTACTTTTTTCCCCTAGTTAGACCATCTGTGCTTAATACAGCCTTATTATATTTGGCATCAAGTGGGTAGTGTGCCCTTTTATTTTATTTTCTCATCTGCAATTCCCCTGAAGTGTTCCATAAGTTTTAAAGTATCTTTATTTTCTTTGAATTGATGTTACATGCATAATTACATGCAGCAATTATGATAAGTCACTAGCTGACTCAAAGAAGGATCTGAATATTTATGGGGCTGTCTAAATAAGCAGTTTCAACAACTTCTATGCCAATATACTTACTTCATTATGAAGCCCTAGATTGACAAACATTCCTGTTCAGTGAATTAGACTTAAGCACATGCTTAAAACTTCTTGAAGGTTTCTTCTTGAAAGGAAACCCAGTGACTTGATAAAAGCTTTTCTGACTCGTTTTGTTTAATAATATGTATCAAGATGATCATTAGATCTCATCACAATAGAATAATAAGGTGAATCATCCAAAACTATATTTGTTTTGCATAAAGTTAATTTGACATTTAAATAACAAAAATAGGTTGCTGAACAAAAAGCATGCACATGTAGATTTTTTATCTTGCCTCACAGGCACTGATGCATAATTTCCATTTCTAAGAATCCAACGTAAAAACTAAAGATTCTTCTCATCAATGAAGAAAAGATTTTTACTACACCTCTCTTACATAAACAATATCAAATGAATCTCCAATAGATTAGAAAAAGGTAAATCTGGGGTTTTTTAGATTTGTAACTTAAAATCTAAGAGAATCATGAAGGTAAGTGGCTTTATGAGTGAGGGAAGAAGTAACAAACCTGTATCTATTAAATAATCAAGATACACCTAGTCACCATCCAGATGTGGTATCCCATTTATCTTTTTTTACAAGACTGCAAAGCAGCCAACTTTTGTAACTTTATTCAACTTAACATCCATATTAAAAGTTACAGTATTCTGTAGTAAAAAAAAACACTCTTAAAAACAGGTTTTACTTTGAAACTTCTTTTTAAAAATATTTTGAAATTAAAAACAAGAAATTGAAATCCTTGGTAATTGACACTTCAGCTATGAATTACATGGAAAAGGGAATTTAAAACAGTGAGAAATAATTACATATAACTTACAACAAGTAAAATTACAAATACTGAAAATATTTTTTAAAAAGACAGAAAAACTTTAAAAGATGTCGCTACCGTAAACCACAGCTGTAAGACTAATTTCAGCTGAGAATAGAAAACAATTTAGTGTCACTATTCATTTATCTATTATCCAAGGGTGACACTTTTTCTGCCATCTTTACAACTTAATGGGGTGTATTAAGAGAACTCTTACATCGTGAGGTGGATACAATTCCAGGGACATAAACGTGTGCTCCTCGAAGTACTGCATATCCACACTGGGCTCCAACTATGACTTCAGATGCATGTTTCTTTAAATCTCGCCTAGAAATACAAAATGTAGTTGAGTAAAACAGAAAAGTATACTGAAAAAAAACCCCAAATGCTCCTCATGTAAACTCTAGTTCATAAATATGGATTTTGTCAGATATAGTAGAGAAAAAGTACTAACTGTCATTTATTACATTTAAAGTATTTATTTTAGTCCCAGAGAAATCAAAGGAAAGAGTCAACAGAAAACCAATCTTCAAAATAATGCAGATTCTGGCACATTCTGCCACTATTATGAACTTGACACAGGAACACAAATTATACTGGGATGGAAAAATAGTCCTCTATCCCTTCCTATGCCAGATGAATGTGAAGTGATTTTTTTTGTTTAACAACTGTTGAACAACTCTTGATTCCACTCGACTTCCTCCAGTGGAAGAAAACCCTGCCTGTACATAGCTATAGTTCTTTATTTCACTGCAAAAGCTTAATTCTTTTATCTGCCACCTACCTGGCTTTCCAGGGAAGATGCATACACGTCACTTTTTCCCAGTAAAACGTTATTCTTATAAATAAGGAGAGAACTCTATATTTTCTTGCATTTTTAAGGACTAAAACTCTGATCTGGTTAGCATATGGACTGTCCACCAGGTGATAATGCAAATGAAGTTGTGCCTCAGTTACAGTGAATTAGTTATCATAACTGTTTATCAAGAAATCTGTAAGAAAATTTCGTTACATAACATTTTAAGGCTAAAGACTGAAAATTCCAAACCTGGGTCCAATGACAGGAATTAATAAAATGTCCTGAAGTTTTGGGTGCTCAAGAACTGGAACGTGTAGTCCTTTAAACTGCTGTTTCATTAAAAAAATATAATTAGTAAGCACTAGTAATAAACCTAATATTTAAATACTTAATTAAACTGAAAACTGTTTTTCCATTCATAATTTACAACTGTACAGCACAAAATGCAAAGGCAGTGAAAACAATTAAAAACAGCTGGGAAACAATGTGCAAAGGGACATTATATATGAAAACTACTGGCATGAAACACTAAACATTTAATAAATTCAGAAATAACAAGACCAAAAAGGTTGACTGGGAGCTGACTTCAGGGAGTGGGAGAGTGTTCTGATAGTCATAACCCTATCACTGGTTTTTGCTTTATTCTGAAATAAGGCTGAGTTGTCAGAACACAGAACACACAGTGACACCACCTTACAAGCTTGGGTGTATTCTGTGTTAACACTTAGATGCTGTTAGTTATAAACCACAGTTTAACTCTACTCATGTATTGCTTGGCTTAACAGCCCAGGCTGGCAATACTTTTCATTTTTTTTGTCAGCCCAGGTTTGGGTACTAATAGCCGAGTTACGTATTTAGCTGAAAAAAAAAAAAGCCATTTTATAAAGGTTCCTGGATTTAAACAAAATCATGTCTTCTCATCTGAGCCTTCTAAAATATAACCTGAAAGCATGTAAAACCATAAATCAGTTTGCATCTAATAAATATTTTCTCTTAGAAAAGGAAACAATCCATGATCCTACTTCTGTTCAGAAATGTTATCTGGTTTCCTTTCCTAACATGAAATCACACTTCAAAATACAAGAAGTTTGTGAAAAGCTGGTCTTGAGTCACTTTTCAGCAAAGTCTTTTCCCTTGAAGCAAAAATATACCCATTTCCAGATTTCTACAATCAAGCTAAAATTAGCAAAGCTCATTACCATCCCAGTCAGCAGAACACTGTCAACTGCCTCTGCATCACAGAAATGTCTTGGCTCCTGTCATGCAAAAGCTCCCTGTACACCCACTAGCATTAATAATTTACTTAAAGAACCAGATCTTTTTAGATAGAGTGAAGATCTAGGACACAATTTCAAAATAATACATTTCTTAAACATAATGTTTTACATATTATCAGATAAATAAATGTTTAATTAAGAGAAGTAAAAATCCAGAAAATTATATAAAGATTAAAAACAGGTTTAAAAAAAGAAAATACAGTGGCTGCAGGGCATCACTGTGACTCCAGTTTCCAAAACAATACCAATTTTCTCACTTTCTTAAACAGTTCCTCTGATGATATACAGGCATTGTCCTTTAGTCTTAAATAGAAGTATTCTAAGCATGCTGAAGACAGCACACTGAGCTACCCTTTTTATCTGTCACCTTTCTTATAGACTTTATGACACCTTTACGTTATTTACCACAGCAGCACCTCAATCCTATCAAGGGTTAGCATCAGACATATGAAAAAGAGTTGGGTGTTTTTCCCTCTGATATTGTCTTTCTTGGAGGGATGAGATGAGGGATACTGGTACACAATGAATTTTCATTTAATGTTTAATGCTGACAAGGAATCAGTCTGATTGTATAATGCTAATTCCACTGGGTGCATTGAGGTAAGGTATAGTTTCCACTAATGAAAAGGTCTCATGTTCAGATGAAAGATTAAACACCCTGCTATTTTTGCTGTAACAAAGAAATTGCACAAACCTTCTGGATCTCTTCAAACAGCAATTTTTTCACATGTTTCACTGAGGCCAAGTGGGTATTTACTCTTACAGATGTAAAAGCTGGTGGATGAGATAAATGACTTAACAGAGATTGGTATTTATTCTCTGCCTCCTGTGTACCTAAAGCAGTGATAAGCTGAAAGTGAAAACAGAGATTTTATCTTAAGAGATTCCCATAGAAGCTTCTTGCTCAATGCAAAAGAACCCCACTGAATAAACACTCCACAGAAATTGAGGGATACGGTTGTGTGGTGTGCAATAGTGACAAGCGTCTATGTCTCAAAGCCTAATTCCACCGGAAGCCTCATAAATTTCTTGAAAAGTACTTATTGGAAAAAACAGATGTATCTGTAAAATCACTGCAAACAGTCTGCAGCAAGAATCAAAGCAACTGCTAGAGAGCTCTCTGCTATTGCACATAGACCAGCCCTAAGGAAATGGAAGAGTAAATTCAAATCTATGAATCAGTAACTTTCGTACTGATAAGAATGTACATAAAAACGCGATTTTTTTTATCCTTGGCATTAGGAATTAATAGATTGTCTGTAGTATTCCACACTGGGGTAAGAAAGTATTTCTTGTCAATATTATATGGTTAATATGTGCTTAATTATCCATGATCCACTCTTCAGTGGGATCCAAAACTGAATTTTCTGATTTATACGAAATTTAATTTAAATATTTGTATGCTACTTTGAGCCAATGGGCATACACAATAATTTTATATTTTAAATATAAAAATAATTTATGTTAAAAACTCTGTGTTTAATGTGAAGACAATACTTTATTGTAAAGTATTAAAGTTACACAAAAGTTTATTATTTTCTGATGGCTAAGGATAACTATGTCACATACCTCATTATTTCTGAACACTTTGCTGAGATACTCTTCAACTTCATATTGGAAAGCAATTTTAGGAAAAAAGGACATCTTCCTTTAGTTCTTAAAATCTGCTGGCAAGGAACTGAAATAAGCAAAGATTTTAATCTTTGTTTGTTTTTTTTTCTTGTGATTCATATAATATTCTCTAAGTTTATAAATGTACCATAAGATGTTCCCACAAACTAAGCTCTGTGTTCTGATTCTTCGTATTTTAATAATGCAATTTTATTGCACTTAAATTTCCTAATATTGGTCAGGATATGACTGTAACACTACTCTCAATAATTTCTCAATTACAGAAATTCTCCTGATCCTTAAAATAAATCTTCAAGCTATCTGGTGAAAAAAATACATCGAATAAAGGTACAGCAAATTTCAAGATGTTGCTTTACTTTGTCTTGAAAAGCCCAGCTAAATCTTATAGTATCTCAGTCCGACAGAGATTTTATTCTTTACCCTTTTTCTCTGTAGGTAATAAAATAGAGTTATCTTCCAAAATAGTACCTGCCCACCTCTCTATTATCTGTATTTTGAAAAATTATATACACTTCAGTCTGAAATGAGACTATCTAAAAACTTAAAATTGCTTACAACAATTTAAACGGAAGGAGAGAACATCACTCAAGGTTTATTCCATTCATAATAACGAATTTTGACTATTGAAATACATTTTATTGTACTAAATATACTTAGAGATCAGAATGATTGGTATTCATTTTATTTGAATATGAGGCTATTTGTCACTTTTATCATACAAAACCCCTCAAAAATATTTGGCTTTAGTATTTCTGATTCAATTCAAATCTTAATGCTAGAAGAATGTGACCTTATGTAGACTTACTTTTGAGTCCAGACAAAGGCAAAGTTTCATGGGTAGAAGTTTCAAAGCTTTATTCACAACATTAGCAGCTATTGAAAGAAAGAAACTACAAATTAATTGACTTCTTTTTACAGTCTAACAAAATGCCTAGAATTTACCTTGCTCTTGCTACCAAAACTAATAGTAGTACAACAGTACTACAATCTAACAGTACTACAACAGTCGATACAACTGAAATCACCAAAGCTCAGTTTTAACATTTACGAAAATGTGCCTGCTGTCCTAGAATGCCTACGAGAAAAAAACCAACCAACCAACCAACCAACCAAACAAAAAAACCCCCACAAACCCACCACCAAAAAATGCACCAAAAAACACTAACCACAAAAAAATCCCCATATGGCTCACAGTTGGAAAGATTTTTCTTCAGAAGCATAATAAACTAGCCTTTAAAAAAACCCACACTTCTAATTTTTTTAAGAATTGGAATCCTGAAAATAATTAAGTAGACATTTGAAAACTGGTAGAAATGTGGTGTTATAAGCCCTGTGTGTGACTTCAGTATTGACATTATGAAAGCAATCTTCCAGGCTGGGAAACATAGCTGAGGAGGAGCAGGAAGATGCTTTTGAGTTCAGATCCAGCGGGAAGCCAGGCTGATGAGCGATACTGCCTAGTGCCCCGCCACGTACAAGAGTCAGACTTCAAACGTTCAGCAGGAGGCAGGTTTGTACCTGAAAGGAGTATTTTTTTTCTCCAAACCTGCTGTGTCGTACACCTTGCCCCAGAAAAGGCATGACGGACTTCAGAGGACAGCCACTGATTTTCATGCGCCTCTGCGGGGAACTGCAGCGGGGAATGCGATGCCAGTGCAGGGCTTTGATCTAGCTGGCTACGCATATCAACACTGCGAGCAGCCAGCACTAGAGATGTCGAGCAAGATTTTCAAACCTCCTTGCCCACCCTTTCCCACACCAGGAAAGCGACAGCCGGCTCACTGTTGTAGGGAGCGGAATATAGGGCTGCCTCCTTTATTCCCTCCCCCGCCCGTTATTGAAAACATGTGGCAGCGGGAGGAACGGAGCACGCAGCTCTTCGCAGTCCCCCCGAGGCCCTGCGCCTCAGCCCACAGGTACCGCACCCCAGCGAGACGGGCCGCAGCCACCGCCGCCTCAGCCCCGACGGACCCCGAGGCACACACAGGCCCGGGCCGGACCCCGGCCGCCACGAGAAGGGCTGAGCACGGTCCAGTCCGGCACCGGCGTACTCAGCTCTTCTCGTAGCAGAGCGCAGACCCAGACCCGCCAGGCGTCACACACCTACCGCCCGGGCCCGCCGGCACCGCCTCCTCCGGGGCGGCAGCAGGAAGTGCCGCTCTCCAGTGTCACCATGGGAGCCGGGCACGCCGCGCAGCCGTCTGGCTCCCACCTCGGCACGGAGAGCGGGGCAGCAGAGCCCGGGGGGGCGCCCGAGCTTGTCGGACCAGGCGTTCTAGGCATTGCTGACATCGCTTTTTTTTTTTTTTTTTTTTTCTGGTTTTGGTTTCCTGAAATTTTGGCGAGTGGATTAAAGTAACAGGTTTTGTACTCTAAGTGCCCGCGGGCTCGCTCGCTAGGGCGGAGGGCGGAGCCGGGCTCCTGTTCACTTACTGACCCTCCCCAAGGTGATGCTGAGGAAACCCACCCGGCTGGGTACCACGCAATAGCTCTCAGTACAGGAACCAGCAGCACAGCGCCGAAAGCGAACCCGCTCCTTTCACAAGTTTTACTATACACGGCAGTACTGCCTGACCTGAAACCCTCAACCCTTCCCAATGGCAGAGGCCGTGGACCGGCCCCAGCACCGCCAGGCTAAAGGACTCGGGGGCGACAAAGGCGCGATGCCAGCGCATCCCACTCCAGCACCGACCACCGCGGCGGAGGCTAAGAACTCCTCGCGGCATTCGTCCCTTGCGGGGCGGCTCCGTCCTGCCGACCGTGCCGTCCCCAGACCCCTCGGCTTCCCGTCAGCCCCGATGTCTCCTCGCAACTGTACTCTCAGACTCGCTGCCGCCGCCGCCATGACGCCACAGTGCCGCGCGTGGGCCGTGCCGGCGGGGGCGGGGCCGCGCGGCCGTTGGCGGGGCGGGGCGGTGCCGCGTGCCCGCCCCCGCGCTGTGCCCGCCCGCCCGCTCGGCGCTGCCGGGGCCGCTGCGGGAGCCTTCGCCAAGGGACCGGGGGGAGTTGCCGCCGCCGCCGCCACCGCCACCGCCTGGCTGAGCTCGGGGTGCCCCGGGCGCTCGGCGAGAAGCCGAGGCCAGGCATGGGCCTAATCTTCGCCAAGCTGTGGAGCCTCTTCGGTAGCCAAGGTGGGCGCGCGGGCCCGAGCTGGCGGCGGGGCGGGCGGCGAGTGGAGCCCGCGGGGCTGCGGGGGCTGCGGGCAGCCGTGGGGGCTCCGGGCCGGCTCCGCTTGCCGGGCTTCCCCTGAGGGCCCGCCCATCCAAAAGTTGGGCTTTGCTTTGTGCAGCGCAGTGATCGCTGTTCCCGCGGTGCCTCGTGCTCGAGGTCGCTTTGTTTGAGTTCCCGAGGTGGTCCCTCCTCTCCCCTCCTCCCTGGCCGCGTTAAACGCGTCCTCTGCCCCGGGAGCCCTGCGGGCGCTGCGCGCCTGGCATCCACGGCGGCGGGATCTGCTGAAGCTTTGATAGAAGGTGACGGTCCGTCTCGGCTTCGCCGATCCTTTAAGTCGGGATATGTTATTAAAATCATGTTATTTTAGTCTTTGATTAAAAGGAAGAGAAGAACGCCAAACATGTAGGGGCCTTCGAGGCAAAGATGTTAGTTAAATACAGTCAGTGACCCAAGAAAATCAGTTCCGCAGCCAAAAATTAAAAGGTCGCAAGGGGATAGTATCGCTTTCCGTGCTCTCCTGCCCAGTTCATCCAGCCCCATAATCATGGCTCATGTTCTAATCCAGAGTCCAGAATTTGCGACTGCCACCACCTTTACCTCAGATGGTTATCATGAAAGTAGAAAATTATGGTTTTTCTGTTAATTGACTTGTTTTAATGATTTTTCTTTACCTAGACAGCTTTAGTTAGAAAATTAAATAGTTAACGGTAACATCATTTTGCCTGCTCCAAGCTCAGGGCCTCAAAGAAAAACAATATAAACAATATATTCATTAATTGTTCTCTCATCAAGTTTCAAATGTATACCTCGTTTCTGCTGTAAAGTTATTGAAAATGCAGATAAGCCTTTTTTGTGCAATGCTCTGTCACAAGTTTTTGGAGGCAGATGCACCTGGTGTACTTTCATAGTTTTGTCCCTGTGATTGCACATAACCCATTCTAATTCTGTAGATACCAGAGCAAAGCCTCAGCGTGTGCACATTGACATCTGTGTATCAAACTGTCTTTCATGGGATAGGAGTGAGATCCAATCCCAGATAATTTATTTTTCTTGTGCGTACACCATCCTACCACATCATTCCTGAAGTCTTCTAACAGTCTCCTGAATTTGTTGCTAATTTCTTACTTTCCTGAACTGTCAAACCTGTTTGGCAAAATTCAATGTTTCCCCTATCCTCCAGAAAAATATTAAGTACCTTTTTTAAAATTTTCGTCAAGTAGTGCAATCTGCAACTCTTTTTCTTCCATTAAGTATTTGAAAGACTCCAGAGAGATCTATAAGCAGAGAACTGATCAGGAGATAACTGGTGGCATTTAGTATTTGCCTCTATAGTAGCTTATGATGTCAGTATTTATCTTCAGGAAAGCACATTGTCTTGGTTATTGTATATTATTTCCTGGAAGAAAAGTTATTCTTCATTGTGAATGACCCTGGCTGGATGCCAGGTGCCCACCAAAGCAGCTCTATGACTCCTGTCCTCAGATGGACAGGGAGAAAACACAGCAAAAGGCTTCTGGATTGAGATAACGATAGGGAGAGATCACTCCCCAGTTCCCATCACGGGCAAAACACACTCAGTTTGTGAAATTAATATAATTCATTACCAGTCAAATCACAACAGGTTAATGAAAGATAAAATCAAATCTTCTGAACACCAGCCCCCACTTCTCCCTCTTTTTTTCCCAGGATTAGCTTTATTTTTAGTTCTCTACCACCCCCCTGCAGGAGGGAACAGGGAACAGAGGCTGTGGTCAGTTCATCACGTGTCATTTCTGCCACTCTTTCTCCCTTACTGGGGGGACTGCATCCCCTGTTGCAATGTGGGATCTCTCCCATGGGAGACAGTCCTCCATGGGCTTCTCCAATGTGTGTTCTTCTACAATTCCTCACTAACTGTTCCAGCATGAGTGCATTTCACGAGGTGCAGTCCTTCAGGGATGGGCCATTCCAGCATGGATCCCCCATGAAGTCACAAATCTGCCAGCAAACTTGTTTCAGAGTGGACTTCTCTCCACATATTCTTGCCAGGCGCCTGCTCCAACATGAATGTGCAGTGGGGTCACAGCTTCCTTTGGGATCTGCCTGCTCTGGCATAGGGTTCTCCATGGGCTGCAGGTGGATCTCTGCTCCCTCATGGACCTCTAGCTGCAGGGGCACAGGTGCCTCACCATGGGCTGCAGGTGGATTTCTGCCACCTGCAGCACCTCCCCCCCCTCCTGCACTGACCTTGGAGTCAGCAGAGCTGTTTCTCTACATATTCTCACACCTCTTTTCTCTGTCCGTAATTACACCTTTGCAATAACCTTTTCCCATCTCAAATATGTTATCCCAGAGGCATTACACCTGTTGCTGATGGCTTTGGCTGCCTAAGCATAGGAGAAGTTTCTAGGGGTTTCTCATGGAAAACAGTGTCAAAATCTCACACTGCAAACCTAATAGATTCATATATTTAAAGGGTTAATGAAAAATTAGTCTCACAGTTAAACAGATGAAATAATACCACGAAATATTTATTCTTTGGCATTTATCCCAATAAGAGATTTTCAGGGTGTGTTCTGATCTTGGTTTATTGCTAGATTAGTCTTTTGTTAAGTTTTTGCTTTGTTTCATTTTTTTTAACCTCTTCTTGTGTAACCACAGAAAAGACAGTGAGTTTCTTTTCATGGCTAAAATTGAAATTTCCTTCTGGAAAATTTGCTTTAAACATGAATTTTTGACCTAATGCGAAATTATTCTCCGACTATACAACTATTTTCTCTAAGTAACATCATTACCAATAATAAAGCATAGTAATTTCTGAGTTGATTTTGGTTGCTCTTCTGGTTATATCAAATCTTGATAAATCCTTGGAGAATGCACAGGCTGTCCTGTGAAACTGCTTGTTGAGCAGACTAGCACAGTAACTTACACACTGATTTTGACTATACAGAGGGACTATTCCAAAGATGCAAATAGAGTCTCCTGTGTGAGAATCCGTGGTATCAGTTCTCTGCCTGGTGCATGTTGTGTGATAGTCTGCAGCACTTGAGACTGGCAAAAGGAAAGGTGAAACTAAGCAAAGATTTGAAAGTTTTGTCTGCATTCCATCAAGTAGAGCATGGGGGATGAGGTGTGCCTAAGTCTTTCAGCTCTCAATATATATTGTCTCATAATCAAGTGGTAATTGAATGATATGAAGTAGAGATACTATTACTCATAAAAGAAACAATTGGCTTTAAAATAGACTTTTTTCATGTTCTAAGTTGTTTTCTAAGGCTTTTCAATGGCTTCCTGATATTTTTTCTTTTTTTTTTAAATTGACAAAAATTACCCAAGTATTGTTTTCATTTAAAATATTATGCTCTGTAGCCATTTAAAGTCTAGTTACTAAATTATGTAAGTTCAGTTGAATTTACTTCCATGAGTAACTTACTTTTAGAAGTTTAAAAAAAATCAGACTTCAGAAATGACCTGCTGAAGCTGTGATTCAGTAAAGTGGCACATTCTTCTAAGCAACATGTTGTAGTGTGGATAGATGGTGGAGCCATTAAGTTGGTGCCTGTGTTAACATGTCTGAGTAAAACTTGCTTGACTTATCATTCCATCAGTATTACTAAGATAGCTCTTAATTAAACTGTGGGTTAAAAATAGAAGTGAGTGTCAGCAACCTTGATAAAGATAAATGGCAGTTATCAATACTTTTTTTTTTTTATGTGATGGATAGAGTTCTTAGAGAAGCTCACAGGTCTGGGTTTTACTTACTTTTGGTACAGTAATTATTCAGGGTCTTACAGGTTGCTCTGAATAATTGCTACAGTTATTAAAAAATGCTTTAAGAAAAATAGTGGTCAGCTCTAATTCAAGATGGTTGAACTTCTGTAACTCCACAGTTACTTCACTTAGACTTACTGGCAGTTCCCACTCAGATTAGGAGAGACCATTATCTGGAAAACCAAAGGGCTTTTGGTTGTGCTGGCTACTAAAAGTTATTGAACAGTTTCTCTACTTTCTTGTAATCAAGTCTGGGGATACAAAATGTATTTTAGCAGTTATTTTGTACCTAAGAGAAGATTCTAATTTAGCTCTTAGTGTGCAGAACAGAATGAGTATTGAAACCTCTTTGATTTCCAGAATTATGCTATTCCTCTTGCTTTCTTTCTAGAAAACTATCTGCATTCTCTCTTCAGCTCTGAGACCTCCAAGCTTGTCGCTCTTTGGAACCAGTTGAGCATTTTGTTTCACAGCCTGAAAGCCGTTGCTACCCATTCGGTAGTCATTTCTTCCAAATATGTTAAAAGTCACATTATTAAAGTATTTAGATTTTTTTTTTCTTTTTAACTTTTGCAAAATAATAGAAAAGGCATGTTGGGAGAATTGAATCTTCAGTTTTGTATTTCTCAGTATTTCTCTTTTACCACAGAGAAATATAGATGAGGAAGGGAAGAAAAGATCATATTATATCTTTCTTCTAACATCTGCAAGAAGATAACCTTCACTGTCCTTTGTTTTTGTAATACTAAACTGCCAGAGATTTTTTAAACCATATTGCATATCAAATTTTTTAAACAGTGTGCTAGAAATGGCTGATGAAACCAAGAAGTCCTTGGATTTTTTTAAGGAGTAGTCTAATACTGTCTTTTCTTTTTTCCCCTGCATATGCCTACTTCTACTTTCCCCATCTAACCTCCCTCTTCCTACGTGATTAATAAAGGTTCTTCTCTTCTGCTCTCTCAACTTTGTTATGGATTTTCTTCTTCTTTTGCCAAGAACATGGTGGACTGGGAAGATATTCATGAATACAACCTAAACTGAGTTTGAATACCAGCCAGTGAAAGGGAGAAACTTGAGTTAGTCTGTAAGTACAGAACACAAATAAATCACTGCCATGATTTACCCAGTAACTGTCCTTCCTCCTAAATGTGGCATCTATCTTCACCTACTTGCTCTTGTAAACAAGTAGTTGTCGTGCTAAACTTCTGTTCTGTTTTAGTTTGGTAGTTTTTAAGCTCACATGTTTTTCCTCTAATGCACATCTATGTGTAAATTTTCTGTATTTTCATCAAACTAGACAGAAATTCAACTTTTGAATATGTTTGTAAGTGAAGAGTTTCCATTGCTGTAGTTCTGGAATCTGCTACTTGTATGAAATAGCTGTGATTTAATCTTATGATTTTCAGGCCAAGATCACTATTAATTAACACTTGTGTGACTGTTCATTGTTTGTGCTTATTCAATCACTGTATAAAACACTGTTTGACTATTAAGTAAAACAGATAAGCTGTGCCTTTTTTTCCCAGTTAGTGTTGGACCATTTACACTTCAGTGGCTTTCAAAAGCAGCCATCTCAATGGAGTTTTTCTTCATTACTTACAGTAGTGTGATGTTGTATCATCCAACACTCCAGTCATTCATGCCTAAGATGATGTGCTCTGATCAGATGAGAGAGCACTGTAATGCCTGACTGGAATTTCTTTTCTTTCTTCAAAATAACTTCAGCAGAATGCTGTGAAAGTAGAATCATCTTCCTGGCAATGGTTAACATGTCTGGTTTGAAAACAACTGGAGGGTATTTCTGTGTTTGACCTTTGAAAGCTCTTTAAATTTATCTAAATTTGTAGAAGAGATGGACAGTCAAGCTACCAGGCATGATTTATTAGCACTGAAAGTAGAGAGGATTTCATACAGTTTATGTATTGGGAAAGGTTATTAACTACTGATGCTGCTGTTAGTGGGGCTTTTCAAAGTGTTCCTGCATTTACAGCCAGGAAATGTTCTTTTCTTAGAATATGTTGACAGGATGCAGTAGTAGGGGAACTGGCACAAGGAAGTATATTTTACCATCTGTTATGACCCTATTGCATAGCAAAACTTAAAAAGTTCCAAACAAGAAAATGTTTTATTACAATAATATTCAGTATAAAAAGACCTAGGTTACTATATATAAATAGATTTTTAACTAAAACACCTCAATTTTTCCTTGAACGACCCACTTTTTGGGGAAAAACATCAATTTGATACTTATGATAGATCTTCTGTTGAAGATCTGTAAATCAAATACAGTATTTTGTAGGAAATCTTTAAACTGTGAACCACGTTTTGCTTTGAAATAAGTGATGTAGAATTGTAAATATTATTTCTTTAAAAGTGAGCTTGTTCACAGAGTTTTGTGTATCCGTTTGCAAATTCTTCACTCTCAAGTGGTTTCCTTTTTTGTCAGTAATTAGATCAGTATGTTGTAACTTCACACACGTAGCAAAAGAACCTCCATTCTAAGTGGTTGTGCTACTGGATTTGAAATTCTGAGAGGGATTACTTACAGAGAAGCATATAAATTCTGGAGGACTTTTTTACTGGTTTTGTTTGGTTGGTTGATTTCTGTTTTGTTTCCTCTGTGCCTGGAAAAAAAGACTATTGCAGCAATTGCAAGATGACTATTTTGTATGCTGGCCTTTACAGCAGGTTAGGGTGTATGATCTTTCCTTTCTCCTCAGCACTGATGAGGCCTAACTTGGGGTACTGTGTCCAGTTCTGGGCTCCTCAGTACAAGAGAGTCCTGGACACACTGGGGAGAGCCCAGTGATGAGCTGCATAGGTGATTAAGGGACTGGAGCATCTCACATGTGAGAAAAAGAGATGCAAAGAGAACAGAGCCAGACTTGTCTTAGTGGTGCCCAGTGACAGAAATGGGCTGTGGGCACAAACTGAAACACAGAAGTTCCCTCTGAACATCAGGAAAGACTTTTTCACTGTGAGGATGACTGAGCAGTGACCCAGGCTGTTCAGGGAGGCTGTGAAATTTCTATCTTGGATATAATATATTAAATGGTCCTAGGCCACTGGCTCTCTGGGCCTGGTTGAGCAAAGAGGTTTGACCAGATGACCTCCAGAAGTGTCGTCCAGCCTTGACCATTCTGTCATTCTGTGACTTTTCAGTTCAGAAATTGCAGAGTTAGAATCTGTGTGGCCTAGTCAAAATACAATTTCCTCTTAGGTTTTACTGTATGAATAATGATGGTACCTTAACAAATGGTTATTGCTCATCCTTGAATGTTAGTGTAATATCTTTTGCAGTCTTTGGATGTTTGTTGGTGTTCTTAGCATGATACACTGCTGTGGATTATATTTTTTCATTTTACTTTTTTCTCTAAAACTAGATGTTGTAGGTGAAATAATCATTAGTAACTATAGCTTTATTAGATTTCTAGTGCTGACTTTTCCTGAGACTGGAGTCTCAAGAGAAGATGAGGGTTTGTTTGGCTTTTTTTTTCCTGTCCTGAAGTCACCTCTAATCTGTGTAAGGTATTGAAATAAGAGAAACAAGCAGTTTCTTTCTTCAGTAAGGGAGAGTGATTAACCAGAATTATAACTATTGCTGTTTCTGCTAATTTTATTTGTCTTTTTTCTTTTTTTTTGTATATGCAGAGCACAAAGTAATTATAGTGGGACTTGATAATGCTGGAAAGACTACTATTCTTTACCAGTTGTAAGTATATGAACTAACTATTTTTCTGTTTGCATTTTATTATTTGTCATTGTTTAATCTTTGAAAATGCAGCTTTGCAACCTAGTGGAGTCTCTAGGGTTCTAGATCACACTTTGTACACTAATGGAACAAATATTAGTTGTTCTAAACAGAGTAAATATTTAAAGGGTAAGTGAATGAACTGCTGTGCTTTAAAACTGAACTGTAAATTGAACAACAAATTTGTACATCCAAGCACAAAGTGAACTGCAAATTTTTTTCCCATTAAAGCCTGTCTGAATTCATAGGAAGAATCAGTAACTGCAGAAAAGAATACGATTTTTAAATCAATGGAAATTCTAGCCACTCTGCAAAAAATCCAGAAATGTTTCCAAATGTTTCTCAATTCCAGTGTTTGTCCATCTAAAATTTAGAATGGAGAATTCCTAAAAATAATATTTCAGCTTGGCCAGGTCCTACCTTACTCATTTTCAATAGCAGCATTGCACCCAAGTCTTGGCAACATTACAAGAATAACCATAATAAATTCAAGAGTGTTGTCAGGACCATAATTACTATGGTAATTGTGGAAAAGGAGGAGGGTGTAGGTAAATTAATATCCTTATATTTGGATACCAAAGCAGCATAGTATGCTTTCCAAAAAGATTTTCTATTCATAAACATTTTGAGCAAGCTTAAAGGTGGAACTGAGAAATTTTCAGCTATATAATCAAACAATCCTTTGGGATTTAGTATCTAGTTACTAAGTAGAGTGCTTTGATAAAATTATATTTCAATTTATATTTTTCACAGTTTAGTGGTTTTGTATTTGGGATGTTTAGAATGGCAGCTCCTATTTTAAAACAAGTGCATTTTAGGTGTCTGTTAATGTCCTTTAGAAAGACAGTCCTCCCGAAACACAGATGCTTATCCATTTGTTATGCCTTTAATGTGCTTATTTTTCATTTCTGATTTCTTTAAACATGACTACAGTCACTGTTTTCTAATGTTCAAATGTATAGCTTTTTAAAATATGCCTAATTTTTTTCAATATTTTTGTCAGTGACACATACTTGCTTTTTCTACAAAAAAATCATTACAACTGAGCTGTAACAAGTCTTGTGGATTTTGCTGACTGGTCCTTATGGTGTGGTATTGTTTCCTTTAGCTTAATGAATGAAGTGGTTCATACTTCTCCAACCATAGGAAGCAATGTAGAAGAAATAGTGGTGAAAAACACTCATTTCTTAATGTGGGATATTGGAGGACAAGAATCATTACGGTCATCGTGGAATACCTATTATTCAAACACAGAGGTATGAGAAGATGCTTTGAAATCTGCAAATCAAATAAGTTTGTTTGAAATTATATTTATTTGGTAGGAATATTTGTAAAGTTTTTGTGAAGGTTGCAGCTGTATTTTTTCTTACATATTAATGAGGAAGAATAAATTCAGTGAAGTGTGAGGTATCTCTGGTATGGTATGCAGCCATTTTTCTGGTAATATTTGAAGTATTTTTTTTCTGTGTACTTTACAGTAATGTTATTTGATCTGTGCTATAAAATTGTGATGTTAGATTTTTCCTAGGCAATCAAATGATAATGAAATATATTTTAGATCAGACTTTTTGCTTGCTTTTTAAAGTAGATTAAAAATGAAATGGTTTTGGAATAATGATAATTAAGGACAAGGAATGAAACTTTCCCTAAGCCTAGGCAGCAGTATTTAAACAGCTCATCAGCTCATAGCTTTTATCCAGAGGAGGAAGAAAAGACTTGCTGCATGCTGCTGGTGAGGTACTGGCAGAGCTGTTGTTGCTGGAAAGGTTGGAGTAGAATTCAGCAACAGTTGGCTTGTGGGGTTTGTTTTTTATGAGTGTCTTTTTGAGGCCAGGAGGTTATCAACCCAAAAAGGCACATATAATCACTGAGGAGTCTTTTTGAAACATCTACATTGATGTAAAATATTCTAGACTTCATTTCTTACCATTTCTACTAAAAGTAGAGACCTCTTGTAGATATTACTCATTATATAAGCATTCCATCCTCCTGTAAAATCAGCTTTTTTATCTTTTCCTTTTTCTTTATCTTTTCCTATACTCTTGAAGAGAGGTGAGGTCAGTGATCCATCCTAGATTTACTGTAAGCCTGATAATGACATCTCAGCCTTCATCTCTAGTATTTTAGACCAATTTTTTATTTTATCTGGAAAAGTGCAGCTACATCTAAGAAACACATGAAGATAAAGAGACTTCTGCCAGCATTATCTGGTATAGAGCAATAAGTTCTTGGCATTTATCCCTTGAGTATCTTTGATTTTGGAATTTGGAGAGATGCATATATTATTTTTCTGATACTTTTGAGATGTTCTTCATATTCTGTCTAGCAAGTATTTGAAATCCAGTGCCTTGTAATACTTGGAAAGAAGAACTTTCCCTTTACTTAGAAGCTTTGTCTGCTGGAAACAGTTGAGGAAGAAAAGAGATCTGTTTACTATGCTAATCCTAGCCTCCCTCATACGAATAATTCTGTTACTGTTCCTCCTCATCTGCTAGGCATCTCAAAGTCACAGCAGCATTAAATTGACTTAGGTTTTCATACTTTGTGGTCATTTTCAATGGCTAATGAATCCCTTTAATTTTATATAGCAAAGTGATTTGGAGCATGTGTTGGAGAACTATATCAGCGATTTCTAATTCCTCTTTTTTGCTACTGTCTCTCTTTTCTCTCTTTTGTCACTTTCTCTTTTCTAGTGTCCTCTGAAAGTGTATGTCTCTTCTGTAGGAAGACTTGTGGTAGTGGTCTCTTGAAATTGTGCTTTCTGTAATTTGTAGTTTGTATTTTTGGTGTTTTTTCCCTAGTTCATCATTCTGGTTGTTGACAGCATTGATAGAGAGCGACTTTCTATTACAAAAGAAGAACTTTATAGAATGCTGGCTCATGAGGTATGGTGGGGAGTTGGGATAATAGTTTTGTTGAGAACAGTCAAATAACATTTTGTGCTTCCTATGCTAACAAAAGTAATACCATTAGAAAAAAAATTCTGAGAATAAGTGTGCATGCATGTTGATCACATTTTAAAACCATGTAGGTTATAAATAAGCAGAAAACTTCTTATGAAGCACTCTTTTAATAGGATTTGCTTGATTGCAGCCAGATCAGTCTTTACTTTGCAAATGTTGAACTTGTGAAATCTTATGCTTCATATTAATGTAACTGGGTATTACTGTCTTTTACCACTGACTACTTCAGTTGACCAAAATTTAAAAAAACTTTTTTTAAAAATTTTTGTTATAGAGAAATGGAATTGCCTATTTTTTTGTTTATTTTAATCCCCTTTCTTAAAATTAAGGAGCATATATCATACTATTAATAAAGGATGAAGAAGGAAAATTAATTTCAGTTCATTTTCCTTCAGAATTATTTGGTTGTATTTTTATTATGTGTTGTCCTGGGGGCTGTTCAGCATTGGGTCAACCCACACACAAACATCCTAAATTAACTTGTACATTGGCTTAGGTATAGTATTTTAAAACCATTTGTGATCACTCTGAAGCTGAATTAAGGTTGTTTTAAATCTAAATATTCTCCTTCATTCTTGAAAAAAAAGGATTTAGTACAGTGCAAATAGTCCTGTTGAGTTCGTTTCTCTGAGAGACTTGTTGTGTTTAATGTAAGTGAGTTTTTGCTTTACTATTTAATATTAATTGTAGTTTGGATCTAATAGTAAGGAGTAAATTCACTACCAAAAAAGGTGGAAAAATTACTTCTTATGGTGAAGTTTTGCCATGTAGTTTTTTAGTTTCCAGTCTCAAACTCATAGGAGACTGTGACCTACCATCTCTTGAATGAAAACAGTCGGGAGGCCTAGACTGGACTACTCATAGGGTTGAATTTTCAAATGTAGATCATAAAGCTTTGTTGTTTTCAGGTTTTATTTCTCGTAGAAAAATAGTCTCAAAGTTTAACATGCATTGAAATGTATCGAATGCTTTTAGTTGCAACTGTCAGCTTCCTGAGTACTACATTTGTTTACCCTTCTGCACTTTCAAAGCCATACATTCCAGTTCTTGTCTCATTGCTGTTTGGAATGCTAAATTCCATACTAAACCAAAACAACTTTAGTTCAGTATTAAACTGATGCAGCATTATAAGAGTTCCCTTTTTGGAACACTAGAGTTAAACTTATAAGAATTCAGAAAGCTCTCTTAGATGATTACTGCTTTAATCAATACAGAACTTCTTTAATGAAGTTGAAAACAATTTCAAGGGATTGATATCTAGCAGGCTTTTCCATTTGAATAGTATTTATTGTAGGACTTGGAGTGTTTAACCAGAAATAATTCTGCTGGCTGAGTGGTTTGGAGCATTATAAAATGTATTTTGACAAGACTTTCATTAGTTAAGTATGAACATGTGGTCAACACCAAAAGGATACTCATATAATGCATTGCAATTTGATTCTCTGTGGTGATGAACACTTCTGAATAAATTAGGTTTTTCAGTCTTACTGTAACAAATATTTAGTGTAGTAAGATGGTTAAAATTCCATGCTCCAGTGTAATTGTAGATTAGCTTGGATGCAGTTTTTTAACCAATAGGTTAGCACAATAGCCTTTTAGTTCTGTGTAATGACTGTTAAGAGTACTCTAAATCATTTCTAGGATTTACGGAAGGCTGCGGTTCTCATCTTTGCGAATAAGCAGGACATGAAAGGCTGCATGACAGCTGCTGAGATCTCTGCATACCTCACCCTCAGCTCCATAAAGGATCACCCGTGGCACATTCAGTCCTGCTGTGCTTTGACAGGAGAAGGGTAAGTGCTTACTGCTTACTATGGCAGTTCTTGGTGAATGACAATACTGATTTAGAAGCCTGCTGACACCAAAGTGGATTTTCTGAAAGTCCATAGTTCATATTTTCTGAACTTTGCAGTCAGAGGGACATTCTGAATGTTTCATTTTCGTAATTGAACCTAGTGGATTTTTTTCATAGCTCAAACTCCAAATTCATATGAAAGTATTCCATTTGTTGTTAAAAACCCCAAACCAAAACCAAACACCACTCCTCCACCTAAGTATGTAGCTGTTGATGTAGCTGTCTACTCTCTTTATGCTACTCTGTTAGTCTTGTGTGTCTTTCTGTATTTAAAGAAATAAGCCACTGTTCCCTACCTTTATATTCTAAACTACAGGAAGCTTCTAAGCTGGGAGATTGAGGTATTCCGGGTTTTTTTTGGTTGGTTGGCCTTTTTGATTAGCATTGAAATATAGTTTTGATGAAAAGCTATGTAGATCTGTCATAAAACAAAATTTTTACCAATATTATTTGTGAGTAAGCATTTAAGGACAGTGTCTCTTAGGGTTACAAGGAAAAAAAACAACTGAAGTACTGCCAAGCTTCAGTAAAATAGACTGCTTGACCATTTTCATGTGGCTAAAGCCTAAGTAGACTTAGTTTAAAACACTGTCTGCTCTGTTCAGCTTTCCATCCCATTTCCAGTTGATTTAATTGATTTTAAGTAGCTGTTTTTACACGTAAAAACAAGTAGAAAATGTCTTCAAGATGCTGGAATAGGACTTGTACCAATTATAACATCTCTTATCTTTCAGATTATGCCAAGGCTTGGAGTGGATGACCTCCCGTATTGGAGTGAGATAGCTTTTTTTCTGTTTTCTTTTTTTTTTTCTTTTCTTTTTGTTAATTCCTCCAAAAGAAGAGACTTCTATTTATCCTGTGAACATGTACATTTTTCTGTACTTTTGGCTGCTGAGGCAGTGACCAATGTTTAATTTATATCAGCCAACTTCTAAGCTGTGCTTGAATCAAGCACAGTTGAACTGAAACACGAAAGTATTTTCTTAACATTTTTAATACACTAAGCTCCAACTGGATAAACATATGTGAATCTGTTTTTAAGCATTGAAATTCCTCTGAATATGAATTCTTACTTTTTCAATGATAGCTTTTTAAAATCTGTTTTGTCATTGTCAATATTTCATATTTCCTCTTTCTAAATAGTTGTATAACTTACTAACATAAATGAGCACATTTTATTTAATAATTAAAAGTAGTGTTTAGGTTAACTTTACTCTGGCATAGCTTTAACCTCAAAGGATAACCACATCTCCAGCTGGACTTCCTGGAACATTAGTAGAGTTCTAGTCAGCACGAGAATTAATAGTTATGAATGCAAATTTCTAAATGCTTAATGAACTAGTTATAGTTAATATTATGGTGGCTTTTAATCTGATATACAATGGAACTTCTGCCTTAAAAAAATCTGTCTCAGTTTCTCTGGTATGTAGTTCTGGGACATTTTTGTATTCTACTTGAAGATACATCTCTGTACAGTGCATAAAAATATTATTACTAAGTGCTGGTGTAGTCATTTAGAACTTGAGTACCTTTTCAAAGATAAATGGGTAATTAAATGTGGAGTCACAGCAGCCAGTGTTATGTGTAGATTTGCTGTATTCTGTTAAAATTTTAAATTCTGTATATGTGAGCCTTCCTCACCTTATTAGTGAGAGTGTTGTTTTCTAAATGAATACAAAATCAAAAGGGAAGCCAGATTTATAAACAAAACACAACCATGGTGCTGTATCTGTAAACTTCAGAATGAAGCTAATCTTGACATCTATTTACCTACTATCATATATATTTTCAGATGCTGTTACAGAGCAATTATTTTGCCTTCATTTTTGGTTTTGGTCTTTTTTGCACAAGCAGAGAACTTTTGGCAGTGTTTGAGTTAGGTTCCATCACCTGAAATTTGAAAAACAGGTGGTGAAAGAGTAGACTCAGTAACTGACAATTCAATTTGAAGGGAATTAAGTTAAATTTGAAGATAATATAAAGATAATACAAAGATACAGAGTTAATTGAGAACATCAGGCATGAAATAAACCTAACCACCAATCACCCCCAAAAAACCCACGTGAAGATTAAAAAAACCCAAGCAATCAAAACCAGTAGTGGACACCCAATTCCTCACAAAGTCCCAGCAGCAGTCAGGTACCCAGCCTATCTAAATGTTTGGCAGGTTTTCCAGAAGCACCCTTCTGCACTTCTGCATGCCTAAAAACCACATGGAGTTTGGTTACCAGAACTGTTTTGCAAACTGACTTTGATGATTAAATATTTTTCTTAAATCTTGTTTTGAAAATTTAGGCACACTGAGTTTTCCGTAATAAAATTTTAAGCTTTTTAAATTTCAAATTGCTTCCATTTTATTTAAATAAAACTTGATGAAATTTTAAAAGTATCAGCTATTATGTTGTCGTAAGTGTTGGAAAGACTTTGAATATATGTGGAAACAGTGATTGGTTGAATGAAGTTGTGTCTTATTGCCAGTTAGCAAAAGTCACATTTAGGACTACATTGAGTGTCAAGTCAAAAGGTTCTGAAAATAATTAAAATCAGCAAAAATAGTACATGAAGAAAAAAGATGAATGCAAGACAAGGTTAAAATCTGATGTTAAAGCTGCTTGCTGTGATGTTCAGTTGATCCAATGTGTGAAAGTAAGACTTGTTTTGCGTTTAGGGAAGCAAATTACAAAGGAAAAAAATAAAATGATAGTATGAATGGTGTTTCTTGTTTGGTGTCTTAAAAATAAACGTGAAAATAAATCTAAATTGCAAACTGAAATTATGTCATTCAAAATCTAGTCCTGAATACTTACAAAGAGCACTAGCTGAATGTATAGACCTTTGATTGATTGGGGTTTTTTTTTACAAAAAGGTATGATTATGTATTTAATGCTTTCTAGGTAAAACCATTTGTTAATCTCTAGTTTGATTATTAATTCCAGTCTTACCTGAGGTAATGCATATAATTTCAATTAGGAGGAAATGGTCTGGTTGTAGATACTAGAATATCAGAACAGTGGACGTTTTCTTTTAATTTCTTAGCACGTAAGACCTTTGAATATCTTTACAGAATGAAACATTCCTGACAAATGCTATGATTTTTATCACCTAACAATTTCATTTTCTGCAATAGCTTTCCATTGGTAATACTGGTTTGTTCACAGTACTATTGCTGTGATTTTTTTTTCTGTATTATTTTTTGGGGGTATGGAATTTTGGGAGGCCTATTTTTAATAACTGCAGAACCTGTTAAACTAAAAGTGATTTGATCAAGATATTTTTTAAGGGTTGCTTTAGAGTACTGTTTGTGTCTTTGCATTGCCAAATACTGCATTATGTTTGCTAATTTGAATGTAGTAGATATCTTGCAGGTAGTTTTACACTTTGAAAGTATTCTGTGTTGATTATGCTGTTCAGAAAGAACAATGTTAATCACTTTAAGTTCAAGAAACTATGGTGTCCTATGTGCATTTATATTGTACTGCTGTAAATGGTTTGGCACATGGCTTTTTGTTTGTTTATGTTTTTTTACTTTTTGTCTAGGTGACAAAGATGTTCAGTATCCCCAAAGCAGGGATTCTTCCTAGCTCTTTAAACACACTGTACTCAGTAAGGTGAAGAGGACTTGGGCACAGCTGCTCAAAACATTTCTCATCAAAATAAAATTGAGTTCTTCTGTGAAGTTGGATGGGGTTTTTGTTTGTGAGTACTCTGTGGTGGAGAGGTATTGCAGCAGTGTAGCCTTGTTACTTTCATTTCATCTCCAGTCTGTTCACTAGGGCAGAATGGGGGCCTACATCATGTGCAGCTGTAGCCAGTTCACAGAACATCTTGGCTGGACACTTGCTTCCTTTCATCTCGGTGAAGCTCCAGCTTTGATCCTAAACAGACTCTCACATCATTTCAGCCATGGGAAGCATGGGTCTTCCTTTGTTTTAGTGAAGGGTGTTTGTTTTAGTGGACTGTTCCCCTTCATAGTAAGAACAAAACAAATTCAAACAAAAGACTGGGAAAAAACTTGCATGGATCTTTGTGAGTACATTTGACTATGCTTAGCATTTAGCTGAGTTTGCTCTTTCCTTTTATAGAGTCTGCCTTGTAAAAGAGCCTGGAAGGCAACAGTGAGGAGAGCAGGGTGAGAAACCTGGCCACGATGCCAACACTAGCAATAGAAGCTTAGAACAGCCTTCAGCTTCTTCTAAAATGACCTTGATGGTCTTTTAACATTGTGTGATTCTATGTTTTGCTTCTTTAGGGGGTAGTGCAGTAGAAAAGCTGCATGCTATCCGCACAGTGTGTGTCCCCACCCTGCAGGCAGGAGAGTGCAGCTTTATGTTAGGTCTCTTTCTTGCTAGGTATGCTACTCTTCAGTTCAGTTGATTTTTGTTTTACTGGGTAAGATACGCATTTTATACAGAAAGTTTTCCTGGATGTAACTGGACACATTCTTCCAGTTGCACACCAGTTTGTGTCCTCTAGATGGCAGGAAAGGATCGGTTTAACAGTGCCATACCTGCTTCAGCTTGTGTTCTTCGGCATCTATGTGAAAGACTTTTAAAATGCCTTGGTAAACGAAGAGGCTGTGTACCACCAGCTGAACTGCGGGGGTCATGCTTACATATAGTGGAGATGGCATAAAGGAGAGGAAGGCTGAATCGCATCTTCACTGGGAAGAAAGCTTACAGTGAGGTTTTTAAAAATTTGAAACTCTTCTATAGCTTAAAGGCATTTTGTCTTAATTCTTTATGGTTAGAATTATATTCCAAACCTTTTATTGTTGCTGCAACTGAAAATGTACACAACAGAAAGAATTAATACAATTAATATGATAATTAATACAATTCTAGCATATTTCATTTTAATAATAACTTGTCTGTTGCCCATGACATGCTGTATACTTTTTGAACTTTGATTGATGACAGTTGCTCCTGTAACACTCTGTTGCACTACTGCTCCTCAGAAAAGGATGTGGAACATTTGAACTGTCACTTTGCAGTGTGTTTAGCTATGATGATGATTTGTAGTCTATACTATATACTGCTGCATATGAAAGCTAAAGTCAAGTGAAAGAGTAGTTCTGTTGCAAGATTTAAATTATTTTTAGTGTAAGCAGTGCTCAAAATAGCAACAGTTGCAGTGGACAGTACCACCAACAGGCTTTCATTGCCCATGTTGTTTCTCGTGCACTTGATAAAATGTATGTCATATTTCTCTTTATGCAATGTTTAAAAAAGTTATTTATTTAAAAAGTTATTTACATTATAACTATAACTATTGACAGGAGTATTGACTAATAATTAGCACTTCATTTTTATTCCCACATTGAAAGTTACTGCTGGCCAATCTTCATTACAGGTGGAATTGACTTGTATGTTCTCCACGCTGAACACAAAAAGTGGTGAAAAGTGTTGGGTCATCTCAGGATGTAGTCTCTAAGACCATATTTTCATGTCTTTTCTAAGTATATTCTGTATTGAAGCAATGAGCAGGAACTTCTTGAAATTCATTATCTGTTTTGGCAGCTCATCTTTTACAACTAGAAGCAAAAGTTAAACTGTACGTACAAGTTCTGCCAAAGAGTTTAGTTGAAAAAACTTTATAGACATCTGGTGGGCCAGATGGGAGCAATCATGACCTAGCTTAGCTGTGCTCTGAGTCTGGAGAGTGAGATCCCATCTGTTCCCAAAGCCACTCAGACATACTGTCACAGCATTCAGGACCTGAGCATGCTTTCCAGGAAAGCTGACCTGGAGATCCCCACACTCTGATAGTGTGGGTACACCTTCTGTGTGGGTTCTTTAGCCACAGAAGACATCTCCGAAGCCCTACACAGAGGCTTCTGTGCTCTGCAGTGCACATGGTGCACTTGCTGTGTCCACAAAGAATGAGGTGAGTCTGCCTCCAGAGATGACTTCAGTGTCACTGCACTCCTCTCCTGAAATGACCAAGAAGTTACTGGAAGCTGAAATGAAGTGTACCAAGATAAACCTCAGTGAAAGTATTCATTGAAATTTTCAGATGTAAATTTCAGATTCACTGACATTTTAGAATTAAATTAATTAAAAGGCACTGTTGGTTGGGAAAATGTCTACTGAGTTCTTTCAAAAAAATCAGCCTGTTTCAAAAATAGGGCTGCTAAGACTCACAGTGACTTAAAATTTTGGTAACTGTCAAAATCTTGGAGAGTTTTAAGAAAAATACTACTCTTTTCTTAACAAAACTGTGGTTTCTCATCCCTCATTTTTCAAGACTGCACTTTTAAAGCAATGTTTTCGCAGAATCATTTGAGTGCTTTTTGTTTTTCCTTTCACTTCTCCCATATTCTCTTAGATGTTTTATTCTCTTCTGTAGATTAGTTCACTAGTTTAAGCTTGGATCTTTGCTATTGTAGTCTCATGTTGAAAAAAATACTTTCTGATCAACCTTGAAATTTTGACAAGATAACTTCAACCACCACCAATACACCACTGTTGGGAAAAACTTCAAATGCATTTTTTACAAATAGCATTGCTAGATACTTGGTGTTGATTTCAGTTGTGTACACCACAATTAGAATCTGAAGAAGCCAATTAAAGGTTAATGTTCAAAGTTGTGGGAAAATACGAATGATTTGTTTTGAAAGATACAAATATATATATATGTGTATATAAATTTCTCATATTTAATGGAAATTGACACACAATGCATATTGTAGTCTGTCAAGTGAGTATTGATCATACAAAGGCCTAAGCTCTCAGTTCTTAGCACTGCCTTTCTGTTCAACAGTTACTTTGGATTCAGCACCTTTCAAAGATAAGTAACCTATCTTCCCTTCACTCTTTTATCAGTAAGTTGCAAGGCAGCAGCTCCTTGATAGATTCCATTTTCAGTTTAGTAGGAAATGTAATATACTTTTGTTCTGGAGGAAAATTGGTAAGTAATTACTGTAGAATTAAATCCTATTGCTCCTGTGAAAATAAACAATACAGGATGTGTCTGGGGACTTGCAGTAGGATGCATAATCCAACAGTACTCATTCTTCTTTATAGAACTATGTAATTAGGAGTTAATGAAAAAATATTGGACTGCTTGCAATTCTGTACACTGGTTCTCTGCAATTGTAGAAAGTTTCTTTTGCTTCCTCTGAATCTTTCTATGTTTTTGCTTTTTTTTTTAGCTGCAGTGAAAATGGGATCTTACATTAACACGAATTGTTTATGTCTTGGTGATAAGCAATTAACTTCAGTACCTTTTTAATTCAGTTGCTGGTTTGATTGTCTCTTCTGTGCAGTCAAGACTGTTTCATAGATTTACCATTTTTAACCAAATTAAAAGAAAAAAGGAAAAAAGAAAATTAAAAAAAAAAGCTTAAGGAAAGAGAAAGTAAAAAGGGTTAACTAAATATAAGTTGAAATAAAGAAGGAGCAAAAGTACTTTTTTTTAACCATGTGAGTCTGTTTGCCTTGTTCTGTGTTTCTTTTGTAGAAAAAGAATTTTGAGGTTTTTAATTGTGCTGAACAAGTACTAGACAGAGGCACCATGTGTGAGGCATGGGCTTTATATTCTAAATATTCTCTTCTATTGATGAAGTATCAGCTGGGATTTCTCAGCACTGAATGCAAACTCTCTAAGGTTCCTGGGCAGAAACCATATTGGCGACAGTGTTATAAACCACAGCACAATTCTGTGCCCTGTTTTCAGTCTGCCTGGATTTCTGATTTAAACCAAAGGCTCTCCTCACCAATTACAAGGTATAAAGACAATTTGTCCAGTACACTTACAAAGCAACAAGTGAAAATTAGCTATTGATTCTATAAATTTAATATAAATAGCAATGAATTTAGGGTTATGGACAAAAATACTTGCAAGATTCATAAATATTTGATTGCTTTGAAACACAGATGTCAGTGGCTTTGTTTTTAAAGCCTGGCACTTGAATTGGATGGAATTTTAATATTGTTAAAATTATGCTAAAATGCTTCTGAAACTTCAGGCAAAATACATCTAACTTGGGTAGTAAATCTAGTTCGTTTCAAAGGGATAGAGCAATAAAACCCCTGAAGCAGACATTACCTGACAGTAATTGACTGCATCTATGAGTTAAATGTTCCAAGGAAGACTGCTTTTAGCTGACAAGGTCAATTATCCCCTCACTGTGTCCTCTTAGGGTGGTACTGGCATTTCAAACACGTCCAAAATTGTTAAAACTTTTGAAAGCAAAACAATGGGGTTTTTAAATAAAAGTCCTATTAACTATTTTTAAAAACAGATATTAAAGAAATTAATGCACAGAAATAGTACTTATCCAATGGATATATGTACTTCACTTTCAAGTGGTAGTTACCTATCCACTGTCACTTCTGGTTGGGTGGAATCTGATGCTGGAATTTTTGTGGTTTGTTTAAAAAACATTGACTGTAAAATGGCATTGTGTGATAAATGGAGTAGTTAAAAGGTTGTACAGCCTTTGTACCTGAGCATCCCTGGAAGCCCTGTTTCATCGTGGATGGAATCCTGATGAAGTAGAGACAAGTTCTGGGAATTGGTAAAAAGGAATTGTGAAAGACTGGGGCAGTGGTTCAGATGCCAGTAGCAAGGTTCTTCCTTGGTTTTGTTTCAGATTTCCCAAGTTCAGCTGGCACATCTCACACGTTAAGACCTCACCTGCTCTCTGTGCCCAAGGAACACAAAGTACCTCAGGGATGTTCCCTGAGGAGCAGCCTCAAACTCGTCACATAGCTGTTTTGGGCTCCCCAGTGAAGAGACAGATCATGATGAATCTTTTTCTCTATTTGAGATATTTGTCCTCCCCTTTGGTAATGCTGTATATAAATTGTACCTTTTCTCTTGTTTTAGTTTTGTGTTCGTTTATTTCATAAACTTTAGTTGGAAACAAAATCTTTATTATAGCAATTTGATTTCATCTGTTTTCCTGCATCTTTTCTCTCAAAAGTAACAATTACCATGTCCTGATTACACTAGACTGTTCATCTGTGTCCAATTTGAAGTTAACATTTTGCCACCTTTAAAACTGATAGCCTATTCAGTTTGTGGTGCTGTGTTGTTCATTCCTTCCAGTATGGTAATAATGCTGTTTCCAGTCCTGTTCATGCTGTTTATACTCTGCTAATGTTTGCATTTGCTTGGAAAATCATGGAGCCTCTTTATTATTTTATTTTCAAGTTATGTACATATTCTCGTTTTGTGAATCTGCCATATAATTTAATGTAATGTGCAGCTTTTTGTCTTGTTTAAACTGCAGTGCTAACCTCTGCAAGTCCTTCTGCTTCTCTTTCTTTCTCTGGGATTTTGTCATGTTTGCTGTAGTATAGATTGCTCTGTACATCATAAACTTCATCTGTAGTTTAGTAATAGTTGAGGGGGAAATGTACGCTTTCCCATAAAGATTAATTTTGTACCAACCACCTTTTTTTTTTAATCAGGTTCCTTCTAAATTAAGTTTAAATCGCATGTTTATCTTTTCAATCTTTAGTCAGAAGCTCCTTCCTTCACTTACTCTCCATAGTGTCTATTTTAAAGTGTGCTGAAGCTATTTCAGAACCAGTTGATTGCAATAGTAATGTCCTATGGCTGTCTTCCTTTCTCTCTTGAACCTACTTCTAGTAGCCATAAGTGGAAGTGATACTTTAAACCTTCTTTGTTGTCTTTCACATTTCTGGAATGTTTCAGCTGTTAACAGATACTCAGAGTAGATTATAGCTTCACGTGCTCTGATCCAGAGATTGTTCAAAGGAGATGATGGCTGTCTTACCATGTGCCTGAGTGTGGAATGATGCTCTCCGTGTGTGGCAAAGTGAGAAAGGAAAAAAGAGAAATGAGTGGTGAAAGGAGAAGGGAAAAGGCATCTGAGGTGGAAATGCCTTGAGTCTGCCCAGGCAAACAAACATCAAAGTCTGCATGAGTCAGAGGGCACTGCCCTGTGGCAGCTGGGAGCTGGAAAATATATTTGGAGCTTCCTAATGTCAGTAATTGACTGGAAGCATGGCCAACTTTAAATTTAGGCTTTGAGCCTTGTCCCATTGTCTTGGCCTGCACTTGCTGGGGCACTGAGCTTGCCCACATTGTTCTCTTCAGCCACAATCCCATCTCTGTGCCCAGGGCATTGGTTTGAGCATTCATGTGACCACACTGAGAGTCAGGAAGCTCATTTGGCTAAGAATCAACCATTGAGTGACCTCAAAAGGAAATAACAACATTAGTGTTAACAACATCCTCTCCTGACTTTTCCTGAAGGAAGCAAGGTGATGAGATGTAAGAAAGAAGCAACCCTTTTGCAAACCAAAAATTGTCCCTTCTTCTTTCCCCCACAATACACACACATGTCGGAAACCTCTTGCATTTAAGCAAATGAGAAGTTTCATCAATGTAAATTCTGCTTTGGATGGGTGGGCAACATAATGAGAAGCTAATAAATTCTTTTTACTTCCCAAAACAACCCCCAAAATAAGATTTAAAAATGCCCAAGTACCTTTCTTGACAATGTCTCAAATTTAGGCTTTAAGCAAAAATGTGGTAGGAAAACAAGTATCTGCTGTAATTTCTTAAAGCTCACTGAAAGCTACATTTCGACTTTTGGATTTGATGTGAAAAATATAGGTAAAATATAAACCCTGGTGTTTAGTAGCAAACAAAAGCCTCACAAGACCTTTCTATTGCAGATGTTGCTCAGCTTTTCCATAGCCTAATATTAAGCTCAATGACAGCCAAAGTATTTTCTGAGGTTTATTCTTTGGTATAGAAAAACCTTTAATTTACCCTCTGGGATATCTGAACTTGCAATGGAGAGCTGTCACGTTCACTCTGCTTCTACATGTCAATCTGCTAACTCTCACGCTGTTCAGTGCTTTGTACTGTTTATAAATAAAGTGATTTCTGCTGCTCTGCGTCAGGTTTCTGAAGCACATACCATGATAATAGGACAATCAGATGTCGTGGGGATGAAATTTCAGCTGTACTATTTGAATTCAACAACCAGTTGAGAGAGCCTGTGTTTCTGTTATTTAAATCCTTAGGTTTTTTTCATCCCAACAAGAACACTGTAATCAAAAGAAATCAGGCTGGGATTGGATCTGGGTGAGTGTGTGGTGAAAGGGGAAGCTTTAAGTGCAGTAAAGCTATAGAAGGTGGTATTTTATAGTTGATGTGCAGAAATAGAACTGCTCTAATTTTTGCTCTGTTCTATGTCGTCCTATGTTTGGCTTTTTTTCCGTGGTGTCTTTGTTTCTCCCTTTTCCTTCCCAAGCTCCTAAGTGAAGCATCAATTTGGAAGATTCTGTGTTTCTCTTTCAAGATTTGCATATTTCAGTGGTGCCGTAGATAAGCTTAATAAATTGGGCTATCTCAATAGCATCAAGTTTTATAACTATAAATGACATTCTGAAGTAACCAGTATTGTCTTTGTATTCCATGCATTTTTCATGTGAACAGTTTCCTCAATATAAAATAGTGTTTAGTTTAGTATCTTGACTCCTGTGCAAATACAGAAAATATGTCATGTCTGAAACCATTCCCACCTGCACCAGTCCCACCTCCTGTTCTTCCTCCACCATATACTGGATGAAGTCAAAAAGAGATAGACTTGTGATGAAAAATACATTTTTCTGAAGATTTAAACTACTTTTTTTCACTAGTATTATTAATAGTTTTATTTGTGTCACTCTATGGCATCACAAACAACACAAACTCCTTTGAAGGTTGAATGAATCTGACTCCAAGGTTTATTAGGTGGGGAGTTCTTCTATACTATTGTACAGAAACACACAGATTGGTGGTTGAAAGGCAAACCCTTTCAACCACATTGGTCAACCCAGAGGGACATCAAGAGAGTCCCTCCTCGGGAGAAGAATGTAAACATCTTGTCTTGTTTACAGAAATCTCCTGGGAGAGGAATTTTCAAGTCCAACAACATGCTGCAGGCAAGAGAAGAGGGCTGCATATTTGGTCTTGCTTTTTTCCTCTAGAGAGCTCCTTTCAAGCAATTTATTTTACCCAGTATTCCGCGCTATGTAGTGACGCTCAGATTCATTGGAGTTTTAAAATTTAAAGTCTTAAAGGTGTTTGGTAAATTTAACTATATTTAAGTTCAGCTTATTTTTCCACCTCAACTTTCCTATCAAAACTATCAAACTATAGTGGCAATGTCAATTTTAAGCTGCTTCCCTGAAAGAAGAGGCCTCTGTACTGTCATAGAACAATTGGCCTCTTAGGATGATTAGTTCAAACCATATTCTGTACATAAATGTCTGGTTTCAAATTACTGCAGTAAATAGATATTTTCATTTCAGACTTGTGAATTGTTATATGAATGAAAATAATTATATGTAAAACCCCCTCAAGTTTCTATTCTCATTCGTGACTTTACAATAAAAAATATCAATGCCATTGAAGTTAGCATTATATGCATGTACTTACAACAGAAAAATGTGCTTTAAAAACAAGACACAGAATTTACAAAGGTATTAAAGAAAGACACTTCTAATGGAGAGAGATTTAGATGCAATACATGACTTCAAATTGGAAGCCAGCAAGGTTTGGGATTGAGTATCTTGGAGGCAGTAAAAATTAAAAGCTGGAAGAACAACATATTAACTGCTACCAATCAGGAAAATTACAGGTGCTGAGCATCACAAGTGTGAAACACCTCTAAAACATTCACACCATTGTAGAGCAAGGATTGCTGGAGTGGTTGACATGCTGAGTCAGGTGCTCCTTCAGTTGTGAATAAATTCATCATTCAGCAGATACCCTGACAGATCTGCACTTGTGTAATGAGATTTCTGACAGAGTTTGCAGTTTATTCTGTGTGCATGTAATGTTTCAAATTATAATCTAATATTCTTTAATTCTGACAACCCTTCCACTGAAGCTATAAATTCTTGTCTGTCTTACTGATCAGTGATCTGTGATAATCAGTGAATTATTTTGGCAGCTGATCATATTTTGTATTCTATACTGGATTATTCAAACTGTAGAAGACTCACATATGATGGTCTGCTTATCACCATCAATTTAAAGCAACAAGAATGGACAGGAAAGAATAAAATGCAATCAAATTCATTAAGGAAGTCCAATGTAGTTTTCTATGACTTGCTGAAAAACATAGGTCATGTTAGTGATATAAATAACTTGTGAAAATTTAATGTGCTGCAATATTTCCAGTTTCTTAAGTAAACTTTACTGTGTTAAAGATTGTTTGTCAGCAGTTACCCACCCTATAAAAGCTCTCGAGGTTCTGCTAAACGCAACTGCTGAACAACATTTCTTTTGTGTTTTGAGTTTGAGAGTCACCAAAAGTATTGCATGTGACTTAGTGCATGGAGCCTGAGTACCATTTAAACTGTCCTGATATGGAGTATGCATTTTTAAACACTAAGTAGACGTTAAATAATAAAGCCTGGTTTATTTTTCTTGTACAGACCACCTAATGTATAATGAATAGCTTTAAGGGTTGTTCTCTAGTGAGTTTGCTTTATGGGGCTGCATTCTGTATAGAGAGCTTCATCTGAAATGTTTACTGGCTTGAGCTATGTGCAGCTGTGCTGAGCTTCTTGGGATTGTGGAATTTGCTATCTGTAGGGAAAATACCTCCTTAAAAATACATAATGCATGCCATTTAAATTGTGTTTAAATATGAACAAAATTATGAACAGACACAGCTGTGTTTGAAGATGCATTCTTTGTCACTATCTCACCCTGTAGGTTTATGTCAGTCTTCACTCCCATAAGAAAAGAGGAGTAGGATATATTTGCAAAGAAATTATTTTGGTTGCTTGTTTAAAACACATTAACAGTTCCTCTAGTTTCTGTGAGCAAATTAAGAATTTCTGTCTTTGTCAACCCCAGCAAGAAACTTGTGACCTAGCCCAAAAAGTTTAAGATAAACAAAAGGAAGCTAGTAGGTCTAGTGGTGATTAAAGTATTGCACTTAAATGCACTGCTTGGATAGTTCTTATATGTTTATATTGGAGCCAGCATATAAGTATAGTTATTGCTAATTATACTTTGAATGTGCACAGGGATGTTCAAGGTGTATTTCATTAATACATTAATAATAGCTACTCTGAGGAGAAAGCCACCTTAATGTAACTGATACCTGCTAAGTGACAGCTAACACAGTGGTAGTAGACTAGACTAGTGATGTTGTAATTCTCCCTGAGTAAGTTATATGTGAATGTTGATGGCTCAGTTCATTTTTCATTTCCCACTTTGGCTGCTTACTCTCCCACTCGTTTCACAGTGAACTGTTTATTCGACCATCTCCTTATACCATGGAATCTTACATGGAAGAATGTGAAGGAAATGTCATGTGAAAGGTCTGGAGATATCTTATGCAGCAGAGAGCTTTAGAGCGATTAGGAATTATTGCAGGCACAACTGAGACTAGAAAGACAAGACCTCACTGATAGGGCTGAAATTAGCTGCTCTGAGGAGAGTGGGGCAGAATCACATATGAGGAGCTCTCCCAGCTCAGTATGTTCAGGTACCAGCTTGAATTCAAATCTGCTCTGGGTCACAAGTTAAAATGAGTTTGCACCCTTGTCCCCAGGGGACATTTATCTGTACACCAATGCCATCTTGCAGTTTGGCACAGCAGTAGTGTTTAAAAAGCTTTCTTAGGGACTGCCTGCCCTGTGTGTCCTTCTGTTATGAAATCAGTTCTGAGTAAATCATTCTCATTCACCAGGATGAAAAATTAAAAACAAACAAAAACCCCAGGTAAAACCAACCAGCCAAACAAAGAATACTAACAAACAAAAGAGGAAATAAATAAAAGTGTTGCCAAGCAAGAACTACACTTTTTCTGTACACAGTCATTCAGTGATTTCAATACATAGGAAATGTTTTTTTCTTCTTGTCTTTATTAAGCATGGCAGTCAAGAAGAAATATTTAAATAGGAATTTTTTATCTATTCATTGTATCTTATCTTATTTTTGTACTTTAAATCTCCTTTAAAATGTCCTGCAAGATTAGGAAGTAACAATCAGACTCCTACCAAAAGTAGACTTTTATTTCAGATATAATCCAAAGACAAGTGGTTCATGGATTTCTTTCCATACCTACTACAGGTATAATTTGAAATATCCCTTTAATTATCTCTGCAGTTTGTAGATTCTGTTCAAATATGATTTAGATTGTTATCTTTGCCAACTAGATGATTTCAGGAGCGAAATACCATGATAGAAAATTGCAGCTGCTGGTGCTGTATTAAACAGAAGGAGCTGCTGTGCTGGGGCATGTCCCACATCCAAAGCTCAGGTTAGGGACAGATCTTTACACTTTCTCTGACTGAGGTATCTGCATCCTGTCACAACGCAGTTCTTCCTTTTCACTGAACCACGTGGGGTTAGATACCAGGAATATCTATCCCTGAGAGATCTGGGCATGCTGGTGTGTCCACAACATGCACATAAAAACTGCATAATTCAGTACCTCATTCCCAGTCTTTCATCATTGCTCTGCTCCTGGCTCCAGACTCCCTCTCCAGGGTGCCTGGTTCTCCCTTGCCCATGAAGCAGCCACCACCTCTTTGCTTAGGAGAGCCAGAAAGCAGCAAATGCTTCCAGGAGTGAAGAAAAGGTGCCAAGGACATCACCTGAGTGTTGGTCAGCCAAGGGAGAGATGAGGAAATTACAAGCGCAGTAGAGCAGAACACCTGTAGTGAAGTTCCAACAAAACAAATTTTGATTATCCTCAATCTTCCCACAGCTGAAACATGCACATTTGTCTCTTAGATTGTAAGTGTAGCAGGCTTTTTTCCAGATTATCTAGTTTTTCTTCATTCCCTATAACTTCAACCTGTTTTTCTTCAGTGTTCCCAAGCTGTTGCATTCCAAAAATTGAAACAACTCCTAGACCAGAGTCCAGTTGTTTTAGTGTTAGTGAGGGTTGTGTGATTCGAGGGGGACTTTTTTTTTTTTTTTTTTT
>VZSR01001283.1:14689552-14713602 GCA_013398615.1 Brachypodius melanocephalos | reverse complement strand
CTAACTTCTGATTGGTCCATTGTGGCTTAAACCACAACAATAGATTTAATACTAAATCAGATTAATCCCATCCTATACCATCTTTTTTTTTTTAATCAATAGCCCATTGAAAGGAGTAATTTTTTATTCTGTTGTTTTAGTTTATCAGTAAGTAGGCTTAAAAAACGCTGAGCATTTGTGTACAGTTCATAAGTATTTGGAAAAAATAAATGCAAAAATAATGATGTTTTTGTATGGAATAATACTTCACTAAGTAGGTGAGGTTTTCTTGGGCATTTTGAAATGCTTGTGCCACACTGATATGTGCTACAGAATATTAAATAAAGTAAACAAATATACTAAAAGTTCATTATTTGAAATAGAAAGCATGCAATTTGGTGTCTTGCTTGAATATTACACCAAAAGTCTTGTAAATCCAGTCTAGCAAATCTTCAATGGTAAGTATAAAAATTGAAAAGAAAAGTAAAAGGTTTGAACTTGGGTTGGTGTAAATCATCAGTATGGTGTAAGTATCATGTTGTTTGATGCACTGGGCTGGCTTTGTCTTCAGTGTACGAATGGGAATGAAGTTATAAACATTCATGGATGCATCTCCAAAGCTGAATTAAACCCTTGATACTGCCTCCACCTACCAGTGTGTGCCTCACCAGCCATCTCAAAAGCCACAGAGCTGTGGAAATCTATTGGTGCACAGTGTCAGTGCAGAAGGGACTGTGCCATTTGTGCTGTGAGGACTGATATGATGCTCTAAAGAGAGACAATCTGCTGCTCACTACATCATCCAACATAAAGGCAAATGAAAGGCCCATGAAGACACCAGAATAAAATAATACCTGTTATAGCTTCTGATAAGATGGTCAGCAGTGAATGACCAAATCCTGTACATGATATTAAAAAATTTAATATCTGGTATATACCATTGGCTAGAAGACTCTTCCTCAAGTTCTAGATTGTTAACTGGCAGTGGTGAGGTTTGTGTTTGACTGGTATAATTATATTTTAGTTTTGTAATTTTCCTCTGCAGTAATTTGCAGCTGACTATTCTTTTTCACTCTTACTTTCACTCTTTGTTACTTATAAGTAACTTCTCTGCATTTTGCTGTAAACAAGATAAGTAAGTAATTTTTTTTTCTTACATTATGTGGTAGCATAATCTCTCTGATTCTTTTTACTGATGGAGGTTTCTTTTGCAGAAAATGTTAATAATCCTTTTGAAGCCTCAGAGCTTCCATGTTCTATAAAGTCTAGTCAATTTTTTATTTCACACCATCATGCTTAATCTTTTTACTGCTAAAAATTGTTCCACTTTGGTAATGGGCATGTCAGTCTTCATCACAGCAATACGTATTAATTCTCATCTCCTGTGCTCATGATTGACTTATCATAGTTTCTTCTTTTTATCTTATAAAGCAATCTGCCTTTTCCACTTTTTATCATATATAGAGCCATTTGGCTATTTTTATCTTGAATTAAATCAGTGGATAAGATAGCTGGCAGATAATGATAGCTCAGTTTTTCATTTGATAATGTTGCATTTTAGAGCACTGAAGAATGAAAAATAATGGCAGTTGTCCTTCACAGAAATGTACACATCTAAAAAAGAGAAAGTGAGCTGAAACCTATATAGAGAAGTGTTTGGCACCTAGAAATGCATCCAGAAATGTGAAACCATTTTGTGATAAGATAAATTATAGATTGTCCTGTTATTTTTCCAATCTTCCTAAAAAAAAAAAAAATCTGATGGGCCATACAAGACAAAAGCCATCATTTTCAATACCTAAAGTACCGAAAATTCCCATTTCACTTTCAGCTGCAACTGCAAAACACAATGGAGTCCAACAGGTTCTGGATCATGTTTGGATCATCTGTTGTGGATGTTGTGAGTGCTCAAGGGGTAAATCTGGCACTTGACACCAGTATTTAAACAGGTGCATCTCTTACCTTTTCTTGTGTCATTCTTGCCTGACAACTCCAGAGTCTATTTTTTTTCCCCACAATTTGGCAGTGATGAAAGTCCAACAAGGACCACCTTTTGTATGACTTCAGTGAAAATTGTCATCCCTGTAGAGGAGGGACCCCTTGGCCAGGAAAAGCAAACCCTGATGGGCAGCTTTGGTCAGCAGGGAGGTGTGGGATGGGCTGACAGCAGCCAGGTGCTCATGGGCTCGAATCCGTGGGCAGGACCTGGAGGGCGCTTGCAAGGTTTCACATCACATCCTTCCACTGAAGCCAGTGGGAGATCAGTGCAGCTCAGGAAATCCTTCTGCATTCAAGGACTGTGTTTTGTCTGAAGATGAATAAGGTTGCTCTTAAAGAACTCTTCCCCGAGCTACATGGTTAGAATTGATTTCCCACATTTAAATTTCTTTCTTTCACTTCAAACATTTTATGAAAGGGTAACTGTAGCAGACAAAACATGTTCAAATATGAACTTAAATTGCAGTCTGATCACACTATGTGCATCTACATTTTCCTTTTCATACATTTTCTTTGTAGATACGTACTTCTTATTTGCTTTTATTCAATTTCTTTAAATGATATTTCTCTAGTACAGTTTCTCCCGTGCAAGCATGAGCTTTCTATTTCTCTTTCTAAATGGAATGCCTAAATCTGCTTGCTGTAATTTACACAATACTCTAAGGCACAAAGCATTATTTGGTCAGCTTTTCTTTGTGTTTTTTTCTGCACTCTGCTCTGGGGCTGATATCAGTTTCTATTAAGAGTCTTATTCTGAAATACTCTACCCCCTAGGGCTCCTAAGTTTCAGGTAGCACACAAGAAAGCTTTTTTACCCCTTCTCGACAGTTTCAGTGTTTTCAGACTTACACTCAGTGCCATATTCATGGTAATATATTGCATCATGGAAAACTTGCAATTACTCTTCATATGACAAATGTTTCTCATGCAACAATCATTGTGATCATTTCTTGTTACTGTGCCTTTGTTATGTATTCCACAGCTTGTTGTTTTGAAGGATTCTAACATTTATTCTGTAAAAAAATTTCAACATATAAATTTACATCTTTGATCTCATTTGTGAATATGCCATAAATATTCATCTGAACAGCTTGTTGTTTGTACAGAACATGAAAATTCAACAGTGGGACCACCTGTTTTGTCTTCTGCTTTAACTTGTCCATGTATTGTGTTTCACTGGCTCCTAGCAAAGCAGAAGCTTGGTTTTTAGTGTTTGCAAGATTTTATAGAATTAAAATTTTGAATACAGGCTTTTTAAATTCTGCAACAGAATCTATAAACATTTTCATTGAATTTAAAGGTAGTTGGACAATATTTCAATTGCACCCATTTAATAATTTCTTAAGTAGTTTCATCTAACAGTAAATATACACTATGTCTAAGAAAATATTTGAATTAATTCGCAAACAAAATATACCTTTCTGTATGATAGTTTCTTTATTGATACTGGAAATGTAGAAGGGCAATATAGAGGGTCCAGTCTGATCAGCCAGCTGAGACTTCTTGCATTCTTTCCTAGAAATCAAAGGGTTATAGGAAAATGAGTGGGTGGATTAATTTGGCCTGCACTTCTTGGATTATTTGTCAATTTACTGCAGACTTTTTTCCTTTACAAAAAATGAAGTACTAGAAGATATTTGGTTTACATTCCTAAAAAATTCTTATACAGAAGCATGTAGCAAAAAGACACAAAGATTTATATTTTCAGCTTTTGGCATAGATGTTTTTATGTTTCTCTGCTGAAGTTATTGGACGGAAAGCTTTTTCCTAGGTAGATAATGAGGTAATAAATTACTTGTTTGTACTTTTTTCTGGAGAATAATGGTAACATTCTGCCACTAATCCTGTTTGCATATTGCTGTGCCTGTCTGCCATTTGGAACAAGGACTTTGCATTATCACAGTCTCTGGATATTACCTTCAACAATAGAAAGAAAGTAGAAAGTTCAAAGGGGTCTAAAGACATTTCATGCATTTCTATGCCAGTGTTTATACTTTGAAATGAAAACAGAGGTTTTTTTAATAAAAATCCTTATGTTTTCTTGCTAAAACCCCATTTTTTGCTTAAAAGGAATTTTATCATGCAGAGAAAATTAATAAATGTCTGTTGTCTGACAACTGGCCTGCAGCCAGTGAGGCCTTAGGGAAATACTTGGGTGCAGAATGTCAATTAGGTGGCTTTATTCCTGTTCTTAAACAATTTTTACAAAAATAAAATATTTTCCACCAGTTTTTATGCCTCTAGTGTCTTAATTTATTGTGAACTGGACTCTCACAGTATTACAGGGTCTTGCCTGTAACTGCTTACTTAAATTTTTGCAAAGCCCTCATATATGCTTTGTCACTGTATTTGATGACAAAAATACATCTTATTTTTAAAGAAAAAAAAAAGGGTAGCCTGCAACTGCTTTAGCTGAAGAGGGTGTTTCTTTTCTGTGCAGGTGTATCTCCTGATGTGCTGGATGGAGTTTCTGATAATAATTGATACCCATGCTTTTGATTTAAAACTGTCCTATCCCCATATGAAAAGTAGGTTGGAATGCAGTTTCTGACGTTGAAGCCACTTATTACAGCAAGGTCTGAATTCAGTGTTGACACAGCTCGAAACTGTAGGCTGCATTCGATGAGAAGCCAATTGTCTCACCCTGTAAGAGAATCTCCTGCTCATTTATGCTCTCCTTTCCCTCAGATTTTGGTAGTGATGGGGTAATTTTCTTGTATGAAGCTGTCAGCCCTGCTAACTTCACTTAGCATTTTGCAAGTCAATCTTTAGCATATTATTTCTTTGTCTTCATTCAGTGTACTTTAATAGAAGCATTTTTTTCACTTCTGTTATAATAGGAGAGCTTTCTTGCTTTAGAAATGAAGAAGTAGGGTAAGGACTTTCCTCCTAGCACTGCCATGAGGTGCCTACTTTGCAAATAGCTGAATTTCTCTCATGGGCTTTACATCAAACTAGTGGAAACATTTTTTAGAACATCCTTGCTAGAATACTGCCGGTCATATCATTGTCCACCTACTAATTAAAAGGATGTGTGATAATGACGAGACAAATCTCAAAGGTAATTCTCAAATTGGCATAGGTCAAGACCCCAAAATGTGTTCTTTTTAATTAAAGCCAGAATCTTTATAAATATTTAATAAGATGTTTCTTGGAGCCCTTGTTAGCAGTCTATCTTTTCTTAAAGGGAGAAGAGGAGCAGTCTGCCTCTAAAGACCAGAATAGAAGCTGCTCTCAAATTTTCTTGAATTCTTCTAGGACATTTTAAAAATACCATCTACAACACAGAAGTGCAAAAGGTCAGTGAAGTGAAAAATGAACGTGGAAATGGAAAAAAATCCTGGGTTTGTGATCAAAAATTTAGTTTAAGTTCATTAGTGCAAGAATTCAATTAGTCTTTTTTTTAACATATTTTTCTCAAATCAGCTAAATCATCCTCAGACATGTGGATTTTATTTTCCTCAGTCTTACTTAGTGGATATTCTATTTATACCTTTAACTTATGCCTTGATTTTTTTTTTTTGATCCTTTTCAACTGATTCAATTTTGTCACCTTTAATAAAGGAACAGATGTTTATTTTTTTTTCTTTTTAAATTAATTCACTGTAATTCATGCTTGATTCTCTAACTGTCTAGGTGTTGCCAGAGTTATGGCAAAATTCAGAAGTTAATAGGCGTACAAATATTTTTCATATTTTTTTGTTTGTATTACATTCCAAGAAGCCATAAGGAAAAAAAAACCCTTTCAGGAGTCAGTTCCTGGGCCGTTGATATCCTCTTAAGTTTGACAAGGGTATAGGATAATGGTTTCTGAAACCACTGTGCTTTTGAAAATAGCTTTTAGAAAATAAATGACAAAAACCTCTTTCAGTACAGAACTCTTTCTATAATAAGGTATAAGCTTGTGATTAATTGTTTTATTGCTTATATGTAAAATTATGAAATAACATTGTAGCATCATATTAATCCTAAATGTTGAGTCAGGAAGTGTCTTGAGAAAGAGGAATTTCATATAGTGCTGAGGATTGCACCAGCTAGAATGTTACTTCTGAGAACTGACTTTTTCTACCATGACTTTTACATATTCCACTCATTCAAGTATGAAGTTTGGAACTGCACAAAGGCATGCTTTTCTAATTGGGAACAGATGAGGAACTATTAGGAACAGCTCATATTTTCTCCTTGGTATAGCTACAAAACTATAGGACAAACGATGCTGTTAATTCTCACTTGTGTGCTGCCATTTTGCATGGACTTGTCTTGATCATTAATGAGAACCAAAAGGTAAAAGAATGTATCCAACAAAAGAGAATAAGCTCAATGGGTGGAGTGCAGGTGCTGAATCCCTGCTCCCTTTCAATGAAATGATGGATGCGGCGTGGTGTGGGCTTGGCACGGCTGTGCCTGCATCGATTCCTTCTGAGGACAGAGATAGCTGGCTCACTCCTGCCATGGGCTGCACAGCTCTCTGAAATGAGTGCTCATGAAAGCACTCAGAAATCTAAAAGAGAATAGTAGATTAGCTATGGTATGGGACTCATTTAGCATTAAGGATGCAAGAGAAAAGATAGTCAAAGAAACTGAAAAATAGGGCAAGAGAAAAAGATAGTCAAACTGACAAAAACATATAAGTCAGGGCATTGCAGATATATCTGTGCATTTCATTTTAATCTCTCTCCTTTTCTTTGTATTGTATTTTTCTTGATCCTACTTAAATTTGCCTGAATGGAATTTGACCAAAAATTTATTCCAAACATCCTCTTTATCATTAGGAAATGTAGCAGATAGCAGGGAAGGAGACAAATATTAGGTGGCTTTTCCTTCCTATGCTCTTCCAGTTTCCACAACCTTCAGGTCTTTTTTAAAAAAAAGTTATCCTGCTTTCCAGAGTATTTCTACCAAGTTTATTAAAATATCCGTGAAACAACATATGAAAAGCAGACGATTACAAGCAGTATTTGACCCTCTGGATTTCACTCCTAAAACTCTTGAAGACAGTGCCTACTATCCTCCTTTTCTACAGTCCTGAGTGTCTTTGATGCTCCTTAGTTACAGCTCTCCCCAGCAACAGAGCTGGGATGAGCTTCAGGTTCCATACTGGGCTGAAGAAACCCAGAAGGTGGATAAAGTACAGACAGTTCTTGAATAAGCAGGAGAAAGAAATGCTTGCTGGAAAAAGAAGCTGCAGGAAGGTAACAGAGAAGATGGGATAAAAATTCCCATGTCCTGTGTTATGTGACGTATCCTATACAACCATTTTAAAAGAAAATGGGTCAGATTAGAGATTTAACTGAAGTTTGAGAAAGTATGAAGACTTACAAGTAGTGGAGATGATAAAAAAAAATGTTCTCTCTTGGGTCAAATGCTACAATTATTATAATAAGAGAAGCAGAAGTTTAGTATCAAGTTAATAGTTATTAATCATCAGTAAGCCTATCAAAAACAATATTTCTCATCTATCCCCTTCTACTCAAATTCATACTGCATTCTTTTCTGTTCTTCTTTACTCTTTTTAATAATCTTACTTCACAAAAATGACTGAGGAAATGCTGACTTTTTGTCTTATCTGTTGATTTTTCTTTGGGAGGGGAGGAATTTGACTAACACACAAAGCTTTCTGCTGTCAAACATCCTATTAGATAGTTTACTCTTTATTTTAAACTTCTTTAAATCACATTAAATTGACTTTTTAGAAAAGTCTCAATCTAAAATAGTTTTCCCAATATAGACTAGTTTTCTGATTGTTCTCCCATTTGTCAATGTCTATGCTAAAGCATCAGCAGAAATGGATGGAATCACAAGGAAAACGTTCATTAATGCTTCAGATAATAAGCTAAACTTCCTCCTCCTTCCATTGTTTCAATGATAAATACTCTATAAAATCAGAACATCAATATTTTAATTGAAATGTTTTGTACAACTAGACTGCAAAATATATGTAGTGAATTAGTGTACTAGGACAAATTTTTTGGGAAATGAACAGCTGTCACTGAGGCAGTACCTTGGAACCCCTTTTCTATCTGGATTTTTGAGAAATCCCAGAATATTTTAAAGAGGAACATCCAGTAGAAGTGTATCTTATATTATCTCTACAAAGGCGATACATCACCATTAATACATCCACAAGCCAACCATCCTGAGCACCACATATTCACATCCGTAGTAGCTGATCCTTCAAAGGGAAGGATCGAGAAAACAATTTGGAGTTTTTTATTTCTTTTTAGGAGTTACTTTATTCCATGATGTAAAAGGAAAATTATTTCCCTCTGACTCCTCTCCATATAAATATTTTATGCTATTTTTCATTGTCTTTTGCTGTATAGATTGTTACAGGTATTGTCTCTGGTGGGAAGTCTCCAGACAATGCCACCGAAGGTGACATGTCTGGCACATTTTGAGCAGAGCGATGTCTCTGGGATGTGGGTCTTGGTGGGGAGGTTTCAGCATATACAAAGAACTTTATGAAGTCCAGAGACACTAACTCATCCAAATGAAAAACATCCATAGTAATTTGATGTTTATGGCACCTTTTTCACCCCGATGACATTGCAGATTATGAATATAGGATAAATTGCTGCACCTACACTGACACATGATGTGCTTCAGGGCTGTAAACATCAGCTGTTGAGTAAGGGAGCATGAAGTGAATAACACCATATCTAATTAACACAGGAAGGGGCATTCAGTTAGTCAGAATGTAATTTGAAGCTGTTTTAATTTTGTTTCAGTTAAGTTAAAAAATGTGCTGTCTGTAGAAGCAAGATCATAGCAGATAAAATAGTGGTGATGGATTGCTTACATTACTGAAAATATTTCTGTGGTTATCTTTAAACAGATTTTATCAGAAAAAGTCATATTTAATTCTCTGTTTAATAATATTTGCCTGTACAGTCTGATCCTGATGATTTTAAAACCTAATAAGGTAAACATTCTTCCTTGAGGTCTAAAAATGTTCTTGTTTTTATAGTTCTAAATTAGCTTCTCCCACCCCACTCCATCTCAGTAATCTTTTACATAGGCAGAGCCCTGATTTTCTTGGAGACCTCTGATTTTAAGGCTCTTTCAGTTGTTTGTCTTCTTGGTTTTTGTTATCTTCTTAGGCTTTTGTAAGTCTGTCAGCTGAGCCTAAGGCATTTACTAAGAGGTAATAATGACTTTGAGATAAATAATTGGTTATTAACCATTTGATTCTTTTTTTTACTTATCTCCTAGAATAATATTAAATGACAACAATATATTGCTTATTAAAATTCACTAATATTGCTTACCACAAGGGGAAGAATGTGTTAAGCTGATCTTGCTGGCTACAATGTCTTGACTAAATAGTGATTTGTATAATGCTTTATAGTTTCATCTAAGTATTTGATATCTGAGAGGCTTTAATCACAAACGGGTCATACAGCATTCTCCTTGTCTCTGTTATAAATGTCTTTGTCATAATTTTCATACAAGTTTCCTGGCATAAATATAGTGTTAAAAATAAAACTGCCTCTTGATGGACATTCTAACAACTTTAAATCAATGTTTCAGCACCCATTCTGGGGATCAAGCAAGTTCTAAAACCACAGACGACTGTGCAAATCACAAAACAGCTCTTGAATCTCACTATCTTTCTGAAACTCAGTGTACACAGAGAGGTGGCAGTCTGGAGTATTCATGGTGACCTCTGACACTTAGTAAACAGCTACACCATTTAGGACTGGCTGTTATTTTTGGACTTTCTTAGCTATGATGATTGTAACTGAAGAACATGAGTATCTGAAACACAACTGTGTGTCCCTAAAAAGACAGCTTTCTACCCAGAGGCAGATGACTGTAGCTATAGCGGGAATACAAGGTAGTAAAGGCTTACAAGGAATCCCAAGTTTCAAGTTGTCCCTTGAGTGAATTGGAGAAAAAAAAAAGAAAATGTTTTTCTTTCTGCCTGTCAGTCTTGATCCTTCTCCTTCTATCAAAAGTTAAGCAGCAACGCTTGGGGTGAGGATGGTCTGGGATATGCTGTCCGTCAAATTTAATATAACGAGACATTTGGATGACTTTCATGTGCCTTTCTGTTGACTTAGTGCTTTCCTCAAGAAAGATCTTGAAAATGAATAGTCAAGCTTTGGTTCAGTTTGCAATGATTATTCATCAATCCTTTTTAGCTCTAAAGCATTTAACCAATTGTCTGCTACAAGCAGTAGTCATGAATTCCAGTTGTGTGTTCCAGCATGGGTAAGGGAGAGGTGATCTGGGAGTGCAGTCCCTGTGCCTCTCAGGTGACCTGAGTCTGACAGCATTGTTCAGGAAAATGGATGTCCAGATAATGTAGCAGACTTTCTATAAATTCCTCAATTTGGTATTATTCTGAAAATAAATCTATGTTGTGAGAATTTAACCAGTGGCATCAATAGTGTGATGGCTTCATTAGCATTGTTTCCAGTGTGTGGGTATTTAATAATAGATTTCTCTTTTTGAAACGTGGATGTTTTCTCTGATAAAGCTCCTAGCTGTGCTCAGAAGCAGAGGCAGAAGGGTTGCAAGCATTCAGGCTGCCTATAAACTCACTCTTTCCACTTTGCTCAAGACTGCGCCAGGACCTGATAACACACTGTTGTCTGTTCCAACCTGATCAATTCTGTGATTCCATCTAATCTGCAAAATTATAGTTCCTTTCCATGGGAAGAAATGTTTGGAGGAGGGCCCAGTGTTTGTTAATTTTAACCTGATACAGAGTCAGTGTATGACTGGAGCACTCTGCGGGGAACCTAAAATATGCTCCAGTCTGATGAAGCAGAGGAGGCCCCAATAATATAGAAGTGTCCTAATGTATTCCTTAAATGGATATCATGGAGTATAAGATAAATTATTTTTGTTGTTTACTACCTGTGATATCTCCTAAAGGTCTTTGTGGAGATGCAACAAAAGTTCTTGAAGGAAAATTATGATTTCTAAGAGATTATAGGAACATGGACCTACAAAGAACATTATCTCTTTGAGCCCTTAAGAGTTCAACTTCCATATATGAAATACTTTCAGAACAGTATTTTTCTACTGTTGATTTTTTTCAGGACTTTTCAGAACTGTCACTGTCTGTTCACACGGTTGCCAGGAAAGGAATAATGTGGTGCCATGTTCCCAATATTCAACTGCACTGCTGTTAGGGTTTTGGGTTCTTTGACTTTTTGTTTACTTGACTTGATTCAGTATTATAATTTGATATTGATACGATCCAACTAATTTCAAGGGCTTCTAGCTGCTTGACAGTGCTGGTTTTGCAAATGAACTAGAGGATGGTTTGGTGATTGATTTTATTTATGTGTGCATCAGAGGTTAGATAAATAAGTGCATCACTGGAGAATTAAGGTGGCAACACACATTCTTTTCTTGGAGCATAGATTTTATTTCAGAAGGCTACAAAATTCTGTGTATGTATTAGAATATTTGATCAATGCTTACAAATCTATAACACACAAGAAGTCAAATTAATTCATCCTGTTATTCTGTTTTGCTGTATTTTCTATGAAATCTGTGAAGAATTTATATCAGAAAACAATGTGCTGGGTTTTCATATTCCAGGAATTCTCTTTTATTGTTAATTTGATTTTTTTTTGTTTGTTTGTTTGTTATGGGATTTGGGGATTTTTTTTGTTCTTGTTTTTGATGGTGGTGGTGGTTTGAGGATTGGGGTTTTTTTGATAGGGAGAAGTTTTATTGCAAATTGGGGATTTCAAACTGCAATTGCTATCTACCATTACACATAAATGTGCAGATAATTCTACTAATTGTGGGGAAAGCTGATTATTTTTATGTTTTTAACCTTGACAGAATTATACAACAGTCTTAATGAAATTATACAGTCATGATTTTTTAAGTGTATTTTTGTCTGCGGGGAACATAGTGATCTGCCACGAGATGGAGTGTTAACTCTGAATTTTACATACTCTTATATACCCTTCAGTAACTGGAGACACAGCTCTTGTATTTGAAATGTGAGAGTGAAAGTGGCAAGACACAATTTAAACTATTTACTTCTATGCTTAACTAGTTAGTGCTCAACTAGTGCTTAACTAGTTAGGCAACATGGGAGATGAGGGAGTGAAGTTAACCAGAGGTGATATTGGAATCATTTATTTATTTATTTGTTCTATTCATTTTATGGTTAGTTTTAAGCTAAAATGTGTAGCTGAAAGTATCTTTATTCATTCCTTATAGACTACAATGCAGAGCAGGACACTTGGGAGCAGCAATTTTAGAGCTGAGGCTCTAGCACAGTCTATGATTTTAGCTGTGTTGGCTCCACAGGCTCCATAAGAAAGTCAGCAGGAAGGATGGCTCCTCGAACTGGTTGTTCTCTGTAAAAGCCTGCTTAACTCTTCAGTCTCCTACATCTGCATGTTGTACTGTTGCTGCAGAGGATGCCATGGCTTTTGGTCTGTTTCTCATTTGCAAAATGAGTGTGTTGGCTTTGCAAATCATCTTCCTAGAGTCTGACACCTCCCAGCTCCCTCACTGGGGCTCACTTTGAGCTGCATCCCACTGTGCTTCTCTGGCTGCCCACCTCTGCCAGCAGCAAAGGAAAACTGCAAGGCTCAGGGTGCACTAAGGCAGACTTCAGCTATCACAAGATCTGTTTTGACTAGGAATGGAAGCAGAGGTGGAGAAGCCACCATGGGAACACACAGAGCTATCTGGGGCTCCACAGGCAGCAGCTGCAGCTCTCTATATCCGTAAATCCTTGGCTCTTTGAAGCTTTCTCTTTGCTGCTCCCAGCCTCTGATGTCAAAAGCATGGATCAGAAGCCAGGCAAGAGAAACTAACATAAATTTATAACTTTCCCTTCAGACGGTAATTTCTACACAATAAGAAAGGGCACAGGCCAAAAACTGTGCATGGTGTGACTGATATTCAATGACAAACCTTTAGCTGACAACTCAATCTATATCAGTGTGTGCCTGACATAAACTGAGTCTTTATAAATGGACTATTCAGTCTATAAGGCAAAAAATTCATCACCTCCCCTCCTCACCATCTCACCTGCAGTGATGTGCTGTAGCTTTGAGAGCACTGGTTGGAGCCTCTGCCTTTTACTGTGCATTGGTCTTGATGAGAATAGAGCTCTTACAGAGATCTGCTGCTTGTCCCATTGCCCTCCACCACCCTGGCTGAGTGCTAGTCTTGCTAGGAATCACTCATGTTCACAAGGCTTCTTCTGCCTCAAATAGTAGTAACAGTAGTAGTAACTCTTCCTGGGAGAAATTCAGCCCTGTAGGATGAATCTGGTGAGATTTGGATAATCTTTCTCTAAGGGCAAATGCTTAAGCTACATTTTAAAAGTCTAATTTTCTAAGAGAGCATTGACTGAAGTGGAGGTAAAGGGAGTAACAGATAAAAAAATTCCCTGGTATAGTGTTCTACTAGCCCAGTTTGGATCAGCTTCAGCATGCAAATGGAGTTTTCATTCACTTGTGTTATTTTACGTGAACTTACAACTCTTTTTCCGTAACATGTACAGGGTTTTTTGGGTTTTTTTTTCTGCTTGTTTGTTTTAGTGCATGTTTACCTTTGCTGCCACTGTTTTTCTGTCTTGCTAGCAAACAACTGCATTCAAGACTGCAGTAGTTTGTTCTCTTTGATGATTAATATATTAGAGAATCTTTCATGATTTTTATGTGGAAAGCATGGAAATTCCTTACATCTATCATCAGCTTTGTTTGAGGTGCTCTCCTTAGTAATTCATCAACATACCCAAGATGTCTCACAGGTATATGAGGTATACCTGCTATTTTATAAAACTCAGGTGTGATTTCATTGGAGCCCATCCATAAAAAATAAACAATTCAACATTATAATGTAAAGATGGAAGCAGCTGATGTGTTTATTTTGTTTTCTCATTTATTCTAGTAGCACAGATGCAAATCTTGTAAAGTATCAGAAGAGTTGTTAGATGAACACTATATTACTCAGAGCTTTCCACTCCATGTAATTTCAATTTTAAAAGTGCTGAGTGAGATGTAGTGCAATAATTAAAAACATATCATTTGTAATGATGGAGAAGTTGATAAAACTAGCACAATAGCATTAGCATTATAAAACTTGTCTGTTCTGTTCATACTTTTTTTTTTTGTTTCTGTGACATCACATCTTCAAGTTTTCCATGTTCCAGTGTCTTCTGGAATCTGAACAGGAACAAGTCAGATAATTCCACTTCTAAAGCATAGATATCATCATTTTTTCCTCTTTGGATAAAACCTTGCTGCAGATGTTGGCAGATTCCTTTGGCTGGGTTTGTGCTCCACATAATTTTTATGTCTATTTTTCATCTTAGTAGTCACAACTTGAGACCTGAGTCCCCTTTTTAACTATTGCATAGAAAAATATCATGGAGGCTGATAGAAATTGGTTTCAACTTTATGCTAGAGTATAAAATGGTGTAAGGATTTGACGCCTTAATTTACACAATAACTTTTTCAAGGAACTGGACACAATTTGGATGGCTTTCAAAGCTTTAGGGCACCCAGGATGCACCTTAGTTTCAATTAAAACTCTAGATACTCATCACTTTGTAGTAATTGTTTGATGACTGTGCTTTTGAAAGCTGTATTCAAGCTGTCATAAATCTCACACTCTAGAGAGTGTCTGAGGGGAAAAGTTTCCTACAAATGGCCTGTGGAACTTATGGACCAGTAGGAAGCAAAATTTCACTTCTGGTTTTTTTTTTGTTTGTTTGCATGGGGTTTTTGTTTGTGGTTTGTTGTTTGGTTTTGTTTTTTTTTTTTTTTTCTCAAAGTGCTAAATTAATTTGAGGTATAGCACTAGTAGGAAAAATGAAAATGCAATAGAGCAATCTATCTGGTGCAGAAGAAATCTGCAAGTTTTAGTTCCACAAGTGGCATACATGATTTCTTTCTGCTGTTCATATAATTGCTTCTGATACCATGGGGAATGATAATATTGATAAAAAATGCATAAAAACATTTATTTTAATTTTTTTGTCTATAATATATAAGCCATTTATATAGAATAGTTTTAAATTATAAATGAGACACTATATTATTATGTTTTGTGAAAAGAGTGAGATAAATGAGGAATATATTTTCTTTCTTTATAAAACTTGCATGTCAGCTGGTAGGACTAAAAGCTATAGTTTTAGGTGACAGCTGAATGTGGAATTTCTGTTTCCCTCTAAGATACTGAAGGATGTAAGTCTCGAGAACTGGAAACTCTAATTGCATTCAAAGTATCTTATAAAAAAACGTTAATTTCAGTGAATACACTAATAGTGTGTAAAAACTAGCAACTGTCCCCCTCCCTTTCTTTTTTAATGATCCAATATTAAGCCACAATTATAATATGGTCTTTTAACTAACATTATTTTTATTATCTAATGGGCTTCCTTTAAAGTTATAAAGGAACACTTGCTAATGTGCAGCACAGATTGGTGAACTCCAAAACCTTTAAGCTTTTAATGGAGAGCCACAGAGTTTGGTTCTGTTTGGAAGCTTCTGCATCATCCCTGCCTGTGTCAACTAGCAAAAGCAAATTTAATGAAGAGAAGCTTGATGTATTACTTGGAAGAGGAACAAAAGTATCCCCATCTAGAGTTAATTAGAATTATGGCTCCTGCAATACTTGCTCTGCCCATAGTCCTCAGGGGAAAGAATGATCATAAAATGCACATATAGAGAGGTAGTGTGCATGTGCACATCATGTGCCAGCAATCTTCTATAACTTCTGTTGAAAAACCCATGTATTATAAAAATCCATATATTAACTGCCAGGCTATAAAACAAAGCAATCAATGATTGAAAGGAGCATGTTGTAGCAATATGCACAGTTGCTGCTGTGTAAATACAGCTCCAAAAATTGGGCAAAAGATTGAGCTATGGTAGATTTGTTGAAATTTTTGGAACATCGTTTAGCACCAGACGTAGTTTGAACCCAACAAGTTGAGACACTATCACAATTTCTGCAGTGAAAGGAATTTTCAGCAAAGAATTAGCGACAATGCAGGAAGTCAAGTGAAAATTTTTATTAAAGCTCTTGCACGGTTCCAAATGCTGTTATCTCCTTATTCAAAGGATTACTATTCCCAAATCTTTTTTTGTGTCAGAGAGATAGAGGGTTATTTGATTGATTGCTTACAGGCTAATCTTGGGAATTGTAAATAACAGCTTTTTAAAAACAGAACAAATCTATCTTAGAGCCTATGAAAAGCAGTTTGGGAAAATGCTCATTCTCGTATCAGTATCTCTTTCAGTTTTATACATTGATATATTTTCTTCATTTATGTGTCTCGAAGTTTTTATTTATATAAACAACATATACCTGTCCAAAGTAGATTGAGAGTATTTCCCTTTTTATTCACTCTGTTCTTCTATGCATATGGAAAAAAAAAATCTATACTCCACTATCAATGTTGTTCTGCTGAGAAATTTGCTGGAAGTTCCGTAGCTTTGATTATTTTCTGCCTGTACAGCTAATCCCTCTTTTATGCACTCTGTCTCTGGCAGTCTGGATAGTTGTTCTAAACTTCAAAATTTGGCAGCCTTGACAGACATGTACCAAACTTTGGTGAAAAACTGTGGTTTCCAGTGTCTATGTGTGTTTTACTCTGATGTGCTGATGAGTATTTAGTGCTATTTGCTATAAACAAATGTGGCTGGTAAAAAAATATCGCTCACCATACAAAATAAAGATCCAGATAAGAGTTTCTTCAAACAAACATCCTGAAAATAAATTGTGAATTTGTGTGCTGTAAAGAAGATGGTTGGTCTGTTTATGGAACTGGAAGTGCTACTGGAAGTGATGTCCTGCACAAACATCAGCCTGAAGGTAAAGAGACTTCCATGACCTTTTAACTTAGTATGGCTGCATGCTATGAGAAATGGAAGGGTCATCATCCTCCAAGCAGAAAGCTGTTAATGGAAGTGCTGCTATGACTAGTGTACAGCCTTTACTAGTGGGGCTAATGTGGAGAGACCAGCACAGAATGTTTAAATTTCTGGCAAAAAAAAAATCCTCAGACATAAAAAAGATTGAGCAAATGAGTAAATGAGTGAAAGGAGATTGAATAGATTAAATTCATCTGAATTCTGCCTTCCTGTCTCCCCTTTCCCTCCTCCCCCTTTTATTAGACAGATACAAAGTACACAAATGGCTTTTCCATGGCAATTTTCATTGACACAGCATATTTTGCTATGTCAGGGACATCCAAACTAAGGAAATATTGCAGTAGAAGTGCACTCAGCTGGATCATTTTAGCTTTCAAGAGATATTTGATGATAATTTCATTCCAGTATCAACATAAGTGAGCTTGAGCCTCTGTTTCTCCATGAGAAATTAAGTAAAAATTTCAGACTTTTAATCCTTCTTGGTATGAATACATAAACCACCAAAAGTTTGCTCTAAGATAAGCTCAGCAGAATTTACTGGGAATTAATGAAGTTATATCTGCAAGAAATATCCACCTGACAGCTGCAGAGTAGAAAATCAGTACACTGTCTACAAAGGGTTATTAAGATTTTTCTTAAACTAGATATTTAAGTCATTGTTGCTGAATGAAAGGTGCATTGAATAACAAGATAATTTGTCAAAGGACATCAAACTTGTCTAGGTGTGCAGCTTGATATGATAGAAGGATAATTGGACGTACCAGTACTTGAATAAAGAACTTCAGTAGACTTAATTCAGAAAGATCATAATTAGTACTATACAAATCTCAGTGTATTCATTAGTTGTTATGATGGGTGATCAAAGTACAGGCGCCTGCTGCTAGAAATAACCTCCATGAATCTCTGCTCACAGAAGAACCAGGAAACTTTCAAAGAATAAATAAAGAAAATTTTGATGCAATTTTATCCAGTTATGATAATCGTGCACAGAGCAAAACCACTCCTGTCTGAGGTCTTCCTCAGAAGAAGAAATCTTCATTTGTATTTTCTACAGTATTAATATAAGATGTTCTGAGACCTTCACCACAAATTTTGTAGAGAAGGTATCAAAGGTAACCCGAACAGCTTCTTTGAATTTTTCCCTGTTTCATTCTCAGTTTGTTTCGCTTTCAGTTTGAGACGTTTGGGCTGCTGTACTCCTGAAGAAAATGGGAATTAATACCATTCCCTAATCGTTTCTGCTAAATGCTTTTGCTTTTGGAGAAAATCATACCCTTAGCAATATGACACCTCAAAAATCTACTAAGTGACCTAATATTCCAACTTTTCCTGGCTTTTCATCAGCCATTTTTTGCCTTGTTCTGCTTGTTCTGCTTTTCTATATTTCTACATTTATGGACTTTCTTAGACTCACTGACTCTTTGGTTATATGGCTCCAGACTCAAAGCTGAGAGTGAATTTTGCCATCTGTCTGATACTATCAATTCACAATGCTCCATCTTTCAACTGAGGATGATAATTCTCATCACGAATTATGTGGTTCAATCAATTATGTTTAAAAGATGTGCAGATTTCTCTTCTACACTATTAAGTAATATTACTGAGCTTGTAGTTTCAATTTCACTGCATTATTTTGTTCAGCATTGCTAGATAGTTTATTTTCCCACTTTTAGCAGATAGTTTCCCCTGTTCAATTCTGAATACTTTTTTTGATGCAGAAAGTGGAACCATTGAACTGCAGATATCTGCATTCAGCGGCTCTTTGGCAGCTCTAGTCCTTGTCTTGTGTATAAGATTAGTGTATAAGATTAGTACTAATGAAGAAAAAAAAAAAAAAACAAAAACCCCTCTGGCACACCTGCTGCCTCTAAAATAGGATTTGGTCTCAGCTAACTTCCATGTTAGCATTGTTAGATGTCATCCAAAGAAAAGTTCACTAGCACTGCAAAAAATTACTATTGAGATGAGTCCAAGAACCGAATGCAAACTAGGAAACTGTAAGGTTCATTTTATACAGGTTGCTATAGATCACACAGATCATACAGCCCTACAGTGCAAGAGGAGGATGAAAGTATGTGGAGTGATTACATTTTACACTGAAAAATAATCGGGGATTTCTCATTAACAAGTGACTCATTGAAATTGCATCATAAAGTGATTACCCTTCTTAACATCACTATGTGTGTAACTGTGTGTATGCAAGTAATATCAGCATGAATGTACATTTTATGTCTCTAAGGTTATAAATCAATTTGTATGAGATTCTACTCTTTTAGTCACATCCTCATGGGAGTAAAAGCAGGTGACTCAATTTCTGACTTGTTTGGCATATCCTTTCTGATCACCTTTCCCATCTGTACAAAAGGAATGATTTCCATGGTTAAAAAACAGAGCAGGGTACTATAGTAATATATCATATTTCTATTTATGAAATATAATTCTGCATTTACCAGCAGCCTTTCTCATAGGGGTTTTTTTTGCAACATATTGTAACTGATGGTAGCATACACTCTATTACCCAGCCCTGGCCTTTTTCTAATTCAGGTCATGTTTTCCTTAACTGCATTTTCTCTCATTAATAGTCCAGACCTTTAAGACCTGTAGCAGCAGGAATAAGTCACTCCACTAATACCAGTATGTCAGAATTTGTAAGAGCTTTGTTCAAACTATTCATAAATGTCAATAATGACATAGAGTCTCCTTGAATGCAGAAGTGCTTAGATGGAGCTAATGTCTTTTCTGAAATCCCCCATTCACTTGTGAAACCTCCTTTGCAATCATATTTAATCTATTGTTAAACAAAGAAGCCTATGATGTCCTCACCATCCCAATGACCTCAAAAAGCCAAAGTAACACCTGCAGGCATGCATGAAACACCAGATTACCTGAGACTCATTAAAGTGAACAGATTAAACAGAATGTGAACCTCTCACCACTCAGTGTTTCCACCAGCACTTTCAGTAAATGTATTTTAAAGTCTTGGGTTTCCTTCCCCTTGCCCTTGCCCTTGCCCTTGCCCTTGCCCTTGCCCTTGCCCTTCCCCTTCTGCCTTCTCTCCCCTCCCCTCCCCTAATTTATTTGATAATTTATTGTAAACACAACAGGCAGATGACATTGAAAATGACCGCCAAGGCCATCAAGTCCAGCCTGGGCCCAATGCCCAGTGCCCACCTTGTCACCAGCCCAGAGCACTGACTGTCACATCCAGGCTTTCCTTGGAGATGTCTAGGGCTTGGGACTCCAAACCTCCTGGGCAGCTCTTGCCAAGGCCTGGCCACCCTTTCCAGGAAGAAATTGTTTCTGGTACCCAACTTGAGCCTCCCCTGGCACAGCTTGAGGCCATTTGCTCTTGTCCTGTCCCTGTTCCCTGTGGGCAGAGCCTGACCCCCACCTGGCTCTACCTTCCTGTCACAGGTACAGAAGGATAGTTCCTTTCTTAGGTCCTCTCCTCCTCCTCTCTGCTTTCCAAAACCAAATAAGAATCACAGAAGGATGGCAAAGAAATCCCACATGAGTATTTGGGATGAGGTGTTCACCCATTTCTTCTGTCTACAGGGATAACCAAGTGTCTCTCTCCTCCCTTGCCCAATATCAATCAGCAGAGAATCCCTAGGCCAGCATTCCTTTCTGTAGGAGCACATCCCTCCTTTAGGGTAGGGAAGGGTAGGGTGGAGCACAGTAAGGTATGGGAAGGTAAGATATCGTAGGGTAGGGTAGGGTAGGGTAGGGTAGGGTAGGGTAGGGCAGGGTAGGATAGGGTAGGGCAGGGTAGGGTAGGGCAGGGTAGGATAGGGTAGGGTAGGTTAGAGTAGGGCAGGGTAGGGTTGTGTAGGGCCCAGTAGGGGATGGTAGGGTAAGGTATCGTAGGGTAGGGTAGGGTAAGGGTTAGGGTTCGGGTTAGGGTTAGGGTTAGGGTTAGGGTTGGGGTCAGGGAGGGAAGTTTGAAGACTTCTGCAGCCCTGAGTGAGGGGAAGGCAGGAATTCTCCTTTCTCTCTTTCTTTTCTACACCAAAGGAGACTCCCACAATGGGAAAAGGAGTTGTACTTGGCAGAGCTGCCCTGCCGGGCTCGAGCCCAGAGAGGCTTGAGGTACGACAGGTGTGGTCCCACCTGCAGGTTGGCACTTCAAAGCTGTGCCAGGAGTGGGGAAATCTGAGAGAAAATAGATTATCCAGAACCATATTTGATCTGTCTCCTCTCACACACCAGATTGGGAGGAGCTTCTGGATATATGATGCTCAGCTAGCCTGTGAAATCAGGAGTAACTCTGATTTTACTCCTTGTGTGCTGCATTGCAGTTTCGGAAAAGAGTGATTTTTTGTGCACATGTGCCCACACAAGTCTGAAGTGTGTGAGTCCTCTGGGAGTTCCACATCTATTCTGAACATTTTCACCCAGCTGTTAAATTTTTCCGGATGTTGCTCAGCTTTGCTTCAATGTTTCCAAAATAAAGAAGAGCACAGGAAACAGATTTTAAAGTTTAAGAAGACATGAACAAAAAGAGACAAAAATATGGATTTTTTTATAGCACAGCTTTTCTTTTAATAAATCCTTTGTGAGTAGAGATGTTGCTCCTAACAACCCCTTTATGACTTTTGAGCCACACATATTCATAAATATTTCTTTTAATTATTTATTGAGTGTTTGAACCGCAGGTACAACAGACATGTGCCATCAAAAGTAGTTTTGTTCCCCAAGAAGGCTAAAACACTCATTTCTTTCTCCTAAAATTACTGAATCCCGTGTGTTTTGAGTCTCATGGGAGATATCTGGTCCCGGTATCTGCACAGGGGATTTAGGCTCTGGGGCAGCCCTGTGGCTATTTCTAGAATAGAAAAGAAGAAAAAGAGTAGTTAGAATAGCAAAGCAGAAGAGTAGTTAGAACAAGGAGAATAAGAAAAAGAATAATTCAAGAATACAAAAATGAAGATGAAATTTTAGATAAAGAATAAATAAGATTAGCAAACTTTTTATTAAATATTTTATATTTATATTACAATTTATGGTATAAAAACATGGATATACAATGTGTTGTAACTATGACACATTATAATTTCCCAGAAAATAACCACAGACAGACAGAACCGTTCCAATTAGTGAGGAATTTGTGTATTTCCTAATAGAGTTTGTAAGGCACAAGCAAAGAGTGTCCAGGTTCCATTTCCTGTCTCCCAGACGTACTGTTGTGTTTTCACCCCCAGTGCCAGTGGGTTCCTTGTGAGCACTGACTGCTCAGCCCCAGCGGCAGTGGGGAATTCCCAATGGGGCTGCCAGGGCAGGGCTGCCCCTGCTCTCAATAGAAACCAAAGGGACATGGTGAGCTCTGCTGAGAGAGGGCTGTGCTGGGAACCTGTGGAAAATGGATTTGTAGAGAATTCTCAAAGCCTGACAGAAGGATATAGAGTAGGACAGACATTGTTAAGAGAGAAATAGAACTAGAAACAAGTTTCAACGGATGGCCTTGCAAATAAGAGCAGATAACTTAGAGAAATAGAACTATGTAAGATTGTAGTAGGACACAGGAGAGGTAATTTTAGATGATTTGCTTTAAGGCATTTACAGCATTGTGTGGCAAAACCTGATATACTGAGAAACACTTATAATGTGTTGTAATTAAGAAATGTTTGACTTCCAATTGTGATAGCGTGAATTATAACATCTGAAAATAGAATAAAAGTTTTTTAAATGCCTCTCAGTTGCCCCATCTCTAGGCCAAAAAATAGCATAATCTGAGAGGAACCCCTTTGCAGCAGGGCTGTGCAGCCAGGACAACAAAGCCTCCACAGCCCCACTCTGTAACTGAATTTTCCTGACTTAATCAAGGGACATCCATTCAAATGTGTCTTTGATGCTAATATAGCAATAAAAATCTTTGTTAATATTTGGGTAATTATATGTGTTTCAGTATAATTTATTCAGTTCTAATAATCATTATAATCATAATAATCATTAACCCCAAAGCTCCCCTACATGTGTTTTAAAACTACCTACAGGCAAGAACTCTTTCATACATGCATTGGAAGAGCTGTGAAGTCACTCTATGAATGTGATTGATGTGAAGGTTTATTTTGGTTGAGTCATTCTTTCAAGTTACTGAGAAGCCCTGACTCCTTCAAAAACAGGTCTGAATATAATGAGTTTGGTACAAGCTGCTGACCTGGAGACAAGTCACTTGGCACATGAGATTCTGGCTTTCATGGTTTCTGATGTTATAATTTCACAACAGTATCTTGAAGTCCTTCCAATAATCCCACTGCATGTATAATTTTTAATGGACTGTAGTGTTATAAACTACTTTGCTTTTGGAACTTGCACAGAAACTCTAGACTTGCTTAAGACAGAATTTAGGAATAGCTGCTGAGATGCAAAGAAAATTGCTCAAGAGAAATTAAGTTAATGTAATTAAAGATCTCAATTCAGTTGGAATTTTTTGTTGCTTTTTAAAGTTTTATATTGGTCTTCAATGCTGTATTGACTTCTTTTGTGTGTGCATGTGTAGAACTGGTTCCATTTTCAGTGCTACCTTGTTTGATATTAATTAAATGTTTCAAAAGCTTTTATCTCTGGAAGGAATTATTTTTCAATTAGAAAAAGAATTATTTCTGAGAACTAGGAAGAAAAAAGGAAATTAGCTGATAGGAAGTGGCAAGAACCAAAAAACCTCTATAAAAGTGATGAAATTTCTTGGCTCTTTATGAGTCATAAGTAGTACTTTTCTCAAAGTCCACAGAGCCATGCCAAATATGCAACCACAAATTTAACAGATCAGTAGGCCAAAATTAAATAGCTATTTAATGAAAACATAAATTATTTGGTAGCATTTTGTTCCAAAGAGAGATTTTATTGCTGAAGGAAGAGGAAATTGTTTATTTGAAACTGTTACATTGCAAAAAAAAGCAATAGTTTTCTCTGTGTGATAGCCACATTCTTTTCTTAATTCAATTTTTTTCCCTTCCTGAAAAAACACCAGTTAGCACATTGCTATGGAAACACAAAGGATGTATTTTTCTTAACAGAATAATTTAAAAATCAATTTAATTAAAGCAATCCAAAATGATGATTGCATATTAATTTGAGGAATAAGCATACAAGTTAGTCCAGCATGCATCCATTTCAGCATGACAATTACTCATTCACACAGTCTACAGACAGGACAAGTCACAAGTTAAGTCTGCTTAAGTCTCAGCTAAACAAAATTAA
>VZSR01001283.1:14639655-14689452 GCA_013398615.1 Brachypodius melanocephalos | reverse complement strand
CTCTCAAATGTCAATTTGACCAGGTGTCTGAGTCATATTTTAAGCTTAAATGCCCTTTGCATACACTTGTACCTAAAACAGATTCCCTAATGGCATTTGTACTCCTTTGAGCTAATGGGGGCTTAACCAAATTTAAATGGAAGCTTTTTAAGGAGACCTGGATAAGCCATGTAGAATGAGGGCAAGCTCAGTCCTCTGGTGTGTGCAATGTCCCCCATTCTAGTGGTACACAATTTCAAAGGGAAATGCTGCACAGAGTTCAGGCTTCAGAAGAGAGGAGCAGACCTCCATGAGCTGAATGGAGCCTAAAATTGATTTAGTGAGACTGTTCTTTAACTTGCAAATCAATGGTTCAATTGAAAAACAACATTTGGTTATAAAAGCAAGGTTTGAAGACACTAGGTCTTACATTAGCAATTATTTTATTTGCTAACATTCAAAAGTATTCCAAGTGTTCTGAGTGTCCCTGCAATAACATTTTTTTAATATATATTTTAATACCTTTTAGTATAGTGATATACTGGGGAAAAAAAACAAAATAAAAAAAAAACCCAAAACCACAAACTTGCATCTTTTGCTTTTTTAGCAGCTACACATTAGTGTTGCAGGAAATGAGCATCACCTGATTCTATGAAATGAAGTTTCCTTTCAAAAGACCCAGAGTGATAAATACTTTTTGCTAGCTGAGAAAACAAACTTTGAGTCATGAATCTGGGGATAACTAAAATGGGAAGTCAATGACTATCAATTTAATCAGAGGCAGGCACTTCATGAATGAGTGACCATCACTGATAATAGCTTGAAAATGTTGCTCTGGGTTTATGTGGCAAGGTTTTGGTATCAGGAGGGCTGCAGAGGCAGCTTCTGTGAGAAGACACCAGAACTTCCCCCATGTCAGACAGAGCCAATTCCAGCTGTCTGCAAGAGGGATCTACAACTGGCCAAAGTAGAGCCCACCAGTGACATTGGTGTGACAAAATATTTCAGAAGGGGTTCAGAAGGGCAGGACAAGAACACTTGAGGAAAAGCAGCAAAAAAATGAGAACAAGAACTGTGCAGACACCAAGGTCATTGATGTAGGAGGGGCAGGAGGAGCTCCAGATGTCAGAGCAGATTCCCCTCAATCTGTGGTGAAGACATGGTAAGACAAGCTGTCCCCCTGCAGTCCATGGAAGGGCATTTTGGAGCAGAGGTCCAGATGCAGCCCACGGAGGATCCCACACTGGATAACCTGGATGCCTGAAGGTGGCTGTTCCTCCATGGAGAGCTCATGCCAGAGCAGGTTCCTGGCAGTACCTGTGGCCTTATGGAGAGAGGAGTCCATGCTGGAGAAGGCTTGCTGGCAGGACTTGTGACCCTAAAGGGGAATTCATGCTGAGCAGCCTGTTCCTGAGGGACTGGACCTTGTGAAAGGAGCCCCCACTGCAGCAGTTTGTGAAGAACTGCAGCCTGTGGGAATGACCTGTGTTGGGGAAGTTCATGAAGGACTGTATTCAATGGGAGGGACCCCATTCTGGAGCAGGATGAAGTGCAGAGGCCACAGTATATCGACCCATGTGATTTCTGTCATTTTTTTCTTCTCCTGTCCTGTTGAGAAGCAGGAGTGGTAGAGCAGATTGGTGTGCACCTGGCACCTAGGCAAGATCAACCCATTACAAAAGTAATTGTCAATTTGCTATCCACAAAGAACCCAGTTGTAACAGGATAAGTGTTCACACCAACCTTTAATAAAAAGGGTCTCCAATGGTCTTTAAGTGATTAAAGGGAATTTGTTGTGCAGCCTCAGAATTTAATAAGGTCAATTAATTCTCAGTTGCAAAGACTGTAACTAGAAAGTGTTTGCACAGGTAGTAAGAGAGGCATTCAGAAGGGCCATGCCCAGGGTGATGGGTCAGATGTGCCTTTTTGCCTCACTGAACACTCTAAAGACACAGACATGCCTAAGAAGATTTGCCTGAAAGTAGTTAATTTACCTCCTTCTCATTTTCTCATTGACTGAGTCAATTTTTCATTATGTTTAATCAAATCAGCAAGAACCTGGTAATTTATTTCTTAATTAATATAGCCTTATTTTTAATATTGATGAACATTCTATTTAGGAAATTCAACCATTGATGCCTAAAAGAAACCTGCAATGACTACAGGAAATAACATTTTTTCCCCACCTAGTCAATGCCTTGTAACATTTATAACTTCTGTTATGCAAAATTTTATACTAAATAATTCTTTACAGTCCATTTTGTACATAAAACCTATGGAATAATAAATATTCTTGTCTGAACCTGGCCAAGTAACCTTGTAGTATAACCTCATACATTCCTTTTAGCAATCTTAACAGTATTTTTATCTTTTAAGATATGTTCTTGTATGTGTCATCCAACTACTGCTTGATACATAGTCACTATAATCTTTATTTATGTTCCTGGGTACATATGTAGACAGTGTTGTGTGTGTGTTTATTGGTTAAAATGGTAATATATTATCAAAAATGACAAGTGGAAAAGGAAATATCTGAACACAAAGAAAACTCACTTGTGAACCAAAACTAGCAGCTGAGCAGAGGGCTGGATTAAATGGGCTTCTTGTAAATGGCTCCAGGTGTCATTTCACCGTCCCTCCTGCTCCACTTCCTCCTTCCACTCCTCAGAGAGAGGCTTTCCTTGGACAGTAAACTCTGAGTCCATGGCCTCAAGCATTGTCTGCTGGACTGTCAGGCATCCATCTCTGGTCACATGGAAGCAGTGGAATGTATGTCTTTGAAATATCACTTAGATTTCAGGGGGTGGCATCTTGGAGAAAAGCAAGCAGATTTACTTCCAACAGATTTAATAATGTACCAGTAATATATTACTGTACTTGAATAGATATTAATAATGAGTAGTTTCCAGTAGTTTCTTCAAAAAGAAGAATTTACATTTGCAATGACTCGTTCTAAATTTACCCTTTGTGCTTACAGTTGATCAGAACAATAAATCACTCTCCCTTTCCTATGCTGTGTTCCTCCTGCTGTCATCTCCAGCTTTTGTATGGAAACTGATGTCCCTGCGTCGTTGTGCAAACTAGTGTAAGAAATTCCTTAAGCTTAAACTTTCTTGTGGATATGGCTGCATTTTCACTGCCTGGGGTCCCCAGATGTGAAGATCAGTATCAGCTACTGCCTCCAGGGCACCCCCTGCCTCATGCACCTCCTTTTTTTTTTGTTTTTTTTTGTTTTTTTTTTACCATGGCAATATAACAGACATCAATAATTTATCGCAAAGGAAATACCTCAGAAAAGCTCTTCCCAGTGGTGAGAGACAGATCCCTCAAGTACAAACTCAGAGCTGTATTTAGTATTCCATACTCAAAATTTCTGAGTTTATAACAGCTTGTTCTATCACCATCATGACGGAGGATGGAGGAGTTCCCATTCTCACTCAGCCTGCAGGTCTGTAACAGGTCTCATTTATGCCATTAGCAACTCCAAACCTTCAGTTGTTTCCAGCACGGCTCATTATCGTCCACTGTGCTGATGCAGTTACTGAGTACCCAACTATATTTAGTTTGCTACCCTTCATACAAAATGGGGCAGAATCATTAATCAAAGCTCCGCAGTAATCAGCAGGTAAGTTTCCAGTCAAAGAAAAAAAATCTATCCTTTTACATCATTGTAAGTGGCTCATAATTTATGTCAAGGGAGAAGTAATAGGAGCACCAGGCAGCAATTTCCTTCTAGTGGCCCATGCAAAGGGAAGACACATTATTTGTTTAGTGGTCTAGTGACAGGTGCTGGTGCCTCACTTCCCATCCCCACAAAAAGCAACAAACCAGAAAGGGATTGTGGAGAGCTAAAAAACATGAGACAGTGTTCTTAGGTCTTCACTATTATTTTATGCTTTGTAATTTCTGGAGTCAACTCTATTAGATTATTCATTTATATTCTGGTTCACTATGCAAAAAGACATTTTCAATCCTTTTTTTGTAGTTTTTTTTGTTGTTGTTGTTTTGTTTTTCCTTAACATTTTAGCTTTACTGCTGAAGCTGTCTGCCACAGCAACTTTTAACATTTTTTAATTTATCTGTGAAGGGCATGTTTGCAAGCACAAAGGTAAAATATTTTTTCCACATCAGCTCTCCACATCATTCTTGGAGATGCATGTATTGTTTTAGACTTTTCTTTCAAATCAGATTCTTTAGACATTTTAATTTAATTCTATAGGCCTACAACTTGTTGGTAATTATCAGTAGCACTGTTTTTTTTCAGCATCACTATTCTTAAAGAAGGAATTCAGGAAGGGCTTTGCAAACTATTGCTTCCTTTTAAACTCTTGTTTGTCAAAGAAGTGGAACTAAAGAAAAAAAAAAAAAGCATGCTTAAATGGATGGAGATCTGTGTTAGGCAAACAAAGCAGATTATTTTAAAACAGTATTCATTTTGCTTCCAGCATCCAAAAAAGACTTGTTAAAATATTTGTGAAAGTTAAAAATTTGCATTTTTCTGAAGCAAATCAGATCCCCAGGTATCTTAAGTTCTGAATCTGAACAAATCCTTTCTCTTCTTGTAAAAAAATAGCATCTTTAAATCCCTGCTCAGACAGACAGTGATGTGAAGGAATATATATCTTTTTTCTTGCTCATTTTGATCAGACATTTCTTCCTATTGACTGAAATGCCATTTCTAATGAAAAGTTGGGTGCCTGACCAATCAAAGTTTTACAATGGAAAAATGTTCTCATAGTGAATTGCTCCTCAGTCATTATTCTTGCTTGTCATTTGGCTTGAGGGACAGATTCTCTGCCATTTTCTACTTTCAGCCTTGGTGACAGGAAGACAAAAGTCTTCAGCTGTAATACACTTGCTTGTACGATCTCTGAGCAGCAGGATGTCTGTGACAAGTGGCACTCACCCAGCCTTGGTGAAAAACCTAAGCCTGGAGATGTGACATGGGTAGCTGGGAGGCAGGCCTCAGTCCTCTCCCACACGGACCTGCTCCAATGAATGCTTAATTAGTCAGAGAGGTAATTTTCCTGACTTCTTTCGTAGTTCCCTTTTTGTTCTTCTTCATGCCACAGTTATGCTAAAATAGGAACTTTAGCCCTTGGGGTGTAATAGCATTGATTCATCTTTTTGAACTTGAGGGAGAGGGTCATTTCTCTACCTCATGCACAGCAAAATTTGCTGAAGGAGATGTCTGTGCATGTTTGTTTTAGCATGGTATCAGCAATGCTGGAATGATGGTATTGGAGTTCTGCATTCCTTTTGAATTCTGTAGCCTTTGTCAATAGATCAGCATTTCATTGTCTGACCTTTTTGTTTTATCTTGTGTACCCTCATTAACCTTTGAGGAATGAGGTGCATTGGACAGTAGGCAATCAAAACACAGAAAACCTGAGAAGGTCAGTGTAATATGGTGTGCAGCAGGACTTCACATAAGAAAAAGGTATGTATTTCCTTTTGTTGCTATCACACTGTTCAATATTTCTTAAGGGAGCTATCACAACAGGTGAGTTAAGTCTGTGCTGGTTCCCCAGAAATATTGCTCATCTCCTGAGAACACAGAGGTCTTCCCTGTGATATTTATTACAACATGTCTGCTTTTCTAGAATGATTTTTAAAGTGTAGCATTTGTGGAAAACTTCCATTTGGCAGTAAGGAAAGGAGCTTCTCCAAAGCAAGGCTGTACCACTTTAAATAAGTTAAATTGGCGCATTCAGTTCTGTCTCATGGGAACTTGGTTTTGAAAGTAAAAAACCCGTGTCAACACAAATTTCTGCTCCAATTTAACTGTTTTGTTATTAGACTCTTAATTGTATTGGCACAATTTTCTTACTAGGGTTGGGAGAGGAGTTTTGATGGTAGAAGACAGAGGTGCCCTCTATTCCCTGCACCTCGCTGGGTTTCCCACTGCATAGCTCACTTAGCAGAACGGCCTGAGTGGACAGCTCCCCTATAGATCCCCTACAGAGCAGGCAGAGGCAGGCTTGGGTTACTGGGGGCAGTCTGTGCTTGCACCCCCCTCCACAGGCAAGAGAAACAATGGCAGCAAAGCCCACCCAGCTGTCAGTGACCTGCAGCTGAGAAGAGTGAAATCTTCACTGCATATGTAGATCTGGAAAGGATCTACCTGTCCTGGGCCTAGGCAACAAATAAATGAGTTTTAAAAAGCCCTGATAATGTAGATATTTGTAGCAAAGACATTTGGTGTCAGGACATGTCACCCTTGGTTTTCCATGTTTTTACTTTGCCTTCTGATGTTTATGCTTTGCCTTCTAATGTTTACATGTCTTGGAGTCTGTTTTCACACTTTCCTATGTAAATAAAGAAATGTTTACATATTTTCTCCTCTAGGAGGAGTTTCATGACTGATGGTGATATTCACCAATGAGATTGGAGAGGTGGCAACACCTTTGGCCAATCTCTTGCATTCTGATCAATCGTATATAAATCGGAGTCAAAATTTAAAAAAATAGAGCATTCTGCCTCTGAGCTGACCTCTGCCTCGTCCTTTCGTGTCCTATTGTGACAAAGAGGCTGGGAACAGACTCTTCTCGGTGGTGCTCAGCAACACGATAAGGGTCAATGGGCACAAAATCACACACACAGAGTTCCACTGAATTTGTAGAAAAACATCTTCACTTTGAGGACATTGGAACAGACTGCCCAGAGATGCTGGGGAGTCTCTTTCTCTGGAGCTATTCAAAACTCACCTGGATGTAAACCTCTGCAAACTTTTCTAGGTGAACCTGCTTTAGCAAGGTGGCTGGGCTACATGATCTCCAGAAGTTTCCTCTAACCTCAACCATTCTATGACCCTGTAACAATATGAGTGATGAAGTAGACAGTGTTTAGGACTGCACTTTGTAGAACTGCTTTAATAACAAAAAGCAGGAAAATTCTACTTCATTACTGATATTTTTTTTTTATAAATAAAAAGAAAAAAAGTTATGCTAATTTTAAAAGAGATATCTAGAAATCCTAAGGATGTTTTTATTGACCTGTGTGTGTCCATACCTATGACAGGGTAGCCACAATCTTGGGTGAGATCCAGCACCTTCCTGCAGTTTTAAAACACAGCAAAAGATAAAGGAAACATACTTTCGCATGCAGGGAATAATAATTTTTTTAAATGCGTTTTAAGATTTTTTTTTTTTGGTAACGAAGATCAAAAAAGTCTCAGCAAAAGCAAGGTTTGATTTTTTGCAGAAGCAAGGTGTGATGTTTATATCATGTAAAGAGGAAACAGATTGATATTAATGTACTTACACATTCTTTGTATAAAGCTTGCAGTTTTAAAAATGTAAGTGTGCAGATGCATAAAGCTGTACTGTTTATACAGCAAAGGCATATATGCCAGTCTGGAAAGATAATCCATGATAGGGCTGCTCAGCTCTCTCGATTGAACATTTTCACTGACATCAGTGACATTGCTTCCAAGTACAGCATAAGCAGGATTTGGTTCTCTGAAGTTGTGCTGTGATTATTATACTGTAGATTGCAGTACCACGTGTTTGCTGCTGAGAGAGGTGTATAGCAGGGTGCAATGTACTATAGGGATGTCAGTCAGAGCCTGGGAACTCAGTGGCATTACTCCTGTGCTTTGAGTTAAGCAAATGCTTTATGAGATCCAGAGTGGAAATTGTGAGTCTCAGGGTGAGACAACATCATTGTAACTGAAAGTCTTCCTTTCTCAAACAAACAAACAAACAAACAAAAAGAAACCAACAAAACCCCTCCTCTACATCTTTAATCAAGAAATGAAAAAAAAAACCCTAAGAAACACCAAGAGCTATTGGTTGCAAAGCCAAGCATGGCTGAGCTTTATAGAGCCAGAATTTGGATTTTTATAGAGTATGTGATTTAGTACCACTGAGATTGAAACAGGTTGTCAGGCAAAAGATGAAGAAAGCATGAGCTCCTGAGTCCTGCTCCTGCAGCAGCTCCATCATAACTGATGGCAGCATCCGTTCTATCAGCACTAAAATAAGTATGTAACTAAGGAAGTGACCTAAGCAAATTTAGACATTTCTGCTCCAGGAAAGATGCAATGGTATAACTGTCTGGTACCAGAGAGAAAAAAAAAAAAAGTGGGTTTTTTCATTGCTTCATTTTCTAGTTTCCTTTTAAAAATATGTATATAGAGAATGTCAGAGAGACCTCTAAATCTTAGAAAAGATCAAGACAGATTTCTCCAAATTGAAGGACAAGAAGTGAGAGAGGAACAAGAAAAGCTTATTCTAACAACACTTAAACTTTACTGTATGGATAAGATTTGAGTAGTGCAGAGAATACTTGTGTCTCACTTTATAGTTGCTCTCTTCCCACTGTAGTTTTCATCCCGTGTCCTGTGGCTTCACTCGAAAGACTTTTTTGCTCCCTGTGTGGCCATTCTGGACTTGAATAATTTGCCAGTTTGAATCTCTCACAGCCCAAATTGTGTCTGATCAGGAGCTGCTGTGCCCGTGGCAGCCCCCAGCAGGGGTGGCAGGGCTGTGACCCTCTCTGGGGCTGGCCCATGCTGCACAGAAGATGGGGTCCAGTCCCCTCAACTCTCTTGGCAAGCTCATGCCTTGAACATTTCATGACACCCTGCTTTTCACACTTGCATGAAGACCACACTTCCCTGAAATATGAGCTTTACACTTTAAGATTTGAGAGCTAGCACTGGGAAAAGGAGATAGTGGCCAATTGTTTCAATCTCAGACAGGAATAAAAATCCTTTGTTTTCTCAGTAAAAAAGGCAGCAATAGTAAAATCATCCTATCGAGAAGCTGATTTCCTTCTCAGAAAAGGAAAATTTTGTCATTTTTAGGGCAAGATGGATATTCACCCAGCTGAACCAATACCTTTCATTGCAAAGGCCTGTTGATTTCACCTGTCTTGAGGGTGCTAATTAAAGAAAGAAAATTTTCTTTGACTCCTAAAAATCACTGGGTATAATATAAGAGGATTAAAAGCTCTCTTGAAAGAGATCTATCTTTACTGTAACTCCCTGTTAGGTAAAGGGAATGTCCCTGATGTGAATTAAATCAGATTTGGCATAAATAAGGTAGTAAATTATGCAAAATGAATGATAACAGGATGCTATATTTTGAACTATGGAGATATTTAAAGTTACAAAATATTGTGTATTTTGCTAGGCTAGTCTAAAGAAAAAAATATGGCAACTGACTTATTTTGTGCTATTTTCAACATAATATAAACTCTTTAAAAATTTACAGAAACATGTTTCAGGTCTACTGATAATCTATGACTCAGTGAGGAACATTATTCAAATACATTGAACATTTATGTACATTTCTCTGCTTCCTGAGGGTACTATAACTCCTGAGCAATGGCTGATTATGGTGCTGCCTGAGCAGACAGGGCAAACATGATTTTGTACAGCTTTCTCAAAGTTTAGGATTTTGGGGGGGAAAAGAGATAGGTCTGGAAATTCTTTTTCCTTTCATCTTTAGATATTGTTAATGCAGATTTCATTCCCTTTAATTCCCAGGTCAGATGAATTTGAGATTTTTCTTTCATTTATAACCATAATTCTCCACTCCATGCTTTTCAGGTGTGATCTCTTTCAATACAGTGTGTTTTTAACTGAAGCACAATGGCTCATAGCACACAGCCAAGAAGCAATATAAGAACATGGTTAGGAACAAGGCAAGGTTGAGGAAGGAGCTCCCAAATGTAATGTCCCAGCTTCCAGCAACCTACAGCTCAGAGATTAATCTAGATCTCATTACTTTGTGTTTAGTAGTCCTTGATGTATTTCTGCTCAATTAAGGTGTCTGGTTACTTCTGAAATGAAATAAACTTTTAGCATTCTCTGCATCTTGGGACAATGAATTGCACAGTTTACCTCTAATTTCTGTGGAAAAGGCATTCTAGTTTTTTTTATTTGTCACTTGCATTTGATAACTTCTGATTTTTGTATTATGAGAAATGATGAATTGCTGTTCCTTATTTCCCTTTACTCATGTTCTTATAAAGTTTTATTATATTTCCTTGCAGACAATTATTTTCCAGGCTTCAGAGTCTAAATCTGTTGAGTTATATTTTCAGTGTGCACTGTTTTATACTTGTCTTGTCTTTCTTTGCAGCTATTCTAGTTATACTTAGGTGTTTTAGTAACAGGAGTAGAACACCCATTTCAAATGTCATGTGGATTTATTCCACATGTAGTGTAGGAATATTTTTTGCTACAGTCAATTTTCCTTTCCTAAAAAATATTGACATCATTCATTGCTTTTCTGAAAGTATCCTATTTAACACATTATAAGGAATATTAGCTAGTTCAGAATGCATCAGTGGGTATGCATCTAGTCAGTGTTAGTATTCCTATGTGCATTACCTTATCTTTATCAGTAATTTACTTCCCAGTGCATTGTTCAATGACTTATCTCCAGCATGTCCTTTCTCAGCCATTTGCTTCAGGCTGTTGTATTTACTAGCCTAAATTTATAATCATTATAAGATATTGCTATCTTCCTTTTTTTGCCTTCTCCAAATTTGCGTATGCTTGCCATAATTTACCATTTATATGTATTTTGAAAAGCATCAGATTCAACTAAGCTTCCTCTGGCATGCAAATGAGTTTCTCACCTGTTGAGCTTATCCTGCTTCCTATTTTGCAGCTAAGAATCCACAAGACAACTTTCTTATCTTATGACACTATTATTCTATATTCTTTTGTTGACAGGAATTTCATAACAAAAAACCCCCCACAGAAAACCACAAGTAAATGATATATTAACTGAATAACTCTGGTCTATAAACTTATTTTGGTTAATTCTGGGAGCTCCACTGATGTGTGGTCATGAGCCCCATCTACAGAATCTACATTGGTTGCTCCTCAAAATTCCCATTTTCTTAATGTTCCTACTGATCCATTTTCTTCTTTGGTCACAATTAGCAGGCAGACAAATACAGGGTATGGTGGGGGACATCTGCTACACACTGCCTGAGAAGGAAGAAGAAATAGATGTGGCCTTTCCAGACAATCAGAAGAAACCTTGTATTTGCAGAATTTGATCCTCATGGGAGGCTTTACAATCTGCCACTTAGGATAACTGCAGATAAGAAGGTCAGGCACAGCTTTGGCTGGAGTGATGGTGGAGTTCTGGGAGTTCTGGCTGGAGTTCAGGATCCTGAGAGCAGAGTACAAGGCAAAAAACAGGATCACTTTAACCTCTGGACAGCATTCTTTTGCTTGTGCAGGGATTTTCTTGGAAGTATCCTGTAGGATTTGTGCCTGGAGAGGAGAGCAGGAGAGCTGCCTGATTTTCAAAATTGACCTCTTCCAGGCTCAAGATTGACCCATAGCAATGTGCAGTCAGACAAAGGCAGAAGAATGCCTATAAGGATGAACAAAGACCGAAATTATGACTAAAATCAGAGGGAAAAAGGAAGTATACAAGACTCAGAAGTAGGCACAGGTGTCCTGGGAAGAGCGTAGAGATGCTGTTTGAGCAGGCAGGAATTGGGTTAGAGAGGGCATGAAGGACAACAAAAAAAGCTCCTGCAGGTATTTCACCTGCAAGAGAAAGACTAGAGAAAATGTTGGCTTGCTGTTTAATGATTCAGGGGACCTGGTGACAAAGGACACAGAAAAGGCTCACCTCCTTCACCTCTGTCTTTAATAATAAGGCTTTCAGGAATTCCAGGCTCCTACAGTTATTCTGTCTGAAAGTTCAGACATAGGAACTTGGTAGAGAATGATCAGTTTAGAAGCTTTGTAAACCAACTGGACTTGTTACAGCCCATGGGAACCTGTTTGGATACACCCCCAAGTTCTGAGGGAGCTGGTTGATGTCGTTTTGAGGCCACTATTGAAAACTTTTGAAAGGTCATATGGCAGGGGAAGTTTTCTGAGAACTGGAATAAAGTACTTCTAGAGAGCTTGTTGATGTCTGAAAATTGGAACGGGCGGTTGATGCATCAGAATGTTGCACCACTATTCAAAGGGACCTTTACAGGCTGGAGTAACAGGAGGAAACCTGTGAAGGTCATCAAATGGAAATGCCTCTTCCCTTCACCTGGGGAGGAATAACCCCATGCACCAGTACAGGCTGGGGCCAACAATCTGGAAATCAACTTTGCAGGGAAGTCCTTAGGAATGCTGGTGGACAAGGAGTAAAGCATGAGCCAGCAAGGTACCCTTACAGGAAAGACAGCCCCAGTTTCCTGGGCTGTGCTAGGCTGTGTTAGAGCATTGCTAAGAGGTCAGAGGAGGTGATCCCTCTGCTCTCCTCAGCCCTGGGGGGGTCACATCTGGAGTGCTCTGTCCACTGCTGGGCTCCCCAGGACAAGCAAGTTTGCACACATTGGAATTCACATGTGAAAAAGTAAAACTGTTTTAGTGTGAGGGTGTTTGAACAAGGAACAGGTTGCTCAGAGGGGTGTGGAGTCTCATCCTTGGAGACATTCAAAGTTTGACTGGGTATGTCTGTCAGCAACTGACTTCTCTTTTCTGGCTTTGAGCAGGGGTTCGATTACCTCAAGGCAATCTCCAGAGACTTTCTCCAACCTCACTGATTCTGCATTTCCATGTTTTTGTGATTGTTACAGCTTCTACCAGTTTTCCCAGTGCAGATGTCAGAAACATACACCAACTGTGCATCATATTTATTGATACCTGGGACAAAATGCTCTTTATCCAAAAATATCCCTGTGTTTTAGGGATGTCAAAAAAGTTGTACTATTTTTTTCCTTCTCTGTGGTGTTCAGAATTTGCAGGTAATGACTTTGACCCCATCAGGACTTTTTCAGGTAATAGATAACCAGAAGGATGTATATGACTGAAGAAGATGGTGTGGGGTCAAGAAGTTCAATTTCCAAAAGATCTTCAGGGGATAAAGCTAAGGATTTTAAAGGACATTGCTAGACACAAGTGCAGTGATAATGATTTTTAATGAATACAGCTGCATCTGTAGAATTGTCCCTGTGTTAGCTTATAGCTATGAATTATGGTCTAAATAATATTTGTATTATCTTCTTTAGGTCATTAGGACTTCTTTGTGCACATTATTATTTTTTGTTAAATGTCACTTTATCAGAGTTCTCATTCTCTAAAAAATGCCTCCTCTTTTTGTATTCATATATATGTGTTTGTGAATATTTTTTGCATTACTGGATACATTTATATTTCTGTATTGAAAGGCATTATTTATTGTAACCATTATGATATGCATACATCAAAATTGAGAACCCTCATTCAATATTTCATCAAATATGAAGTTCTTCTGAGTTGAATTTTGAGATTTTAAAAATTTTATTTCCCTTTCAATATAATGACCAATAAAGGAGTAGGAAAACATAAGGTAGTAAAAAATAGCACATTTTTAGTCAGTATTGAACTAAACTGTAAAAGCAACTGTGCCAAAAATGTCCCAAAAGGAGACATTTTTAGCACTTAAAATTAATTTCTGTGAGATCAAAATGAAGATACAGTCTATAAGAAGCATAGTTCCAGATGAGACATACTAACAACATCAGTGTTTCTTTGAATACTGTTTGCCAGAAATTCACTTGTTCATAAACACTGGTGTAATTTTTTCCATCATTTCAAAGATGGGATGTTAATTCCAGTTAGATATTATCAGATTTAAATGACCATACTTTAACTTGCCTAGTTTCATGTGGAATATAGATAATATACTTTGAGAATTCAGAGTGATTGCTTGTATTACTGTCCATAAGATAAATCTGACACTGTGAAAGTGTTTTTACCTCCAAGACAGAGAAGATTTTTTTTTCCACACTGCTGATAATTTTGCTACAGAAGAGTTTATGGATTAATCCCCAGAGGTAGCTCCACCTTTTCATCAGGCAGCAAGAAATCTGGAGCTGGGTAAAGCAGGAATATTGTCTGAGGGAAATAGGCCAATTTCACATTATGCTACATTGTTTATAGAGAATTTTTGCCAAAATAAGGCTTTATGTTAAAACCTCAAATCCCAATATTTTATTCCTAGGAATGAATATGACCCTTGAATAAGAAACTGTTCGGAGGACAGCTGATTTTTTCCTATGGGAAATTACTTCCATGAAACATGGCTCTTAAATGGACAGACCTTCACAGGTTACAATCACTGCACTGAATCTTAAAGGAAAGAGACCAGAAGTAACTTCAGAGGTGAAGAACAACTGAAATATATTCATGCAATGTATCACATTATGAAGCGTGTACTATGGAGGTTTTCTTTCTCATTACTTTGGGACTATGGACCCATAAAACCTTGCATAAAACAGGCTTGAGATCACAACTGCTCTCATTCAACACACACTACAGCTCAAATCTGGGTTAATTTGAATAGGTTTATCAACAGTAGTCTTATCCATAAACAAATAAAAGGTGTTAAATAATCCAATAAAAAGAGAAGTGCTCCAACTGAGCAGAAGTGAAAAGGGCTATACAAATTTTCTGATATACCTGAAATTCTGAGATTATAGAAAACAAAAAAATCCGCAGAGATAATTTGTCACTTTATCATTGACTGAAAATGACTGATTATTGCATATTTTTTGGGGATGTAGAGAGTGTATTTTCTGCTTGTCAAGCAGGCTGTTCTCAGAACAGAGTTTAATCTGTAATAAACCAGCTTTTTATTTCTCCCACTTCAATCAAAGATGTGTTTCTCTTTACACAGAAACTGCTGTTTAAATTAATTATGAATGCTTAAAAAAATCCAGACTGAGTTTTGCCAATGGTTAGTTAGTACTTTGTATGAAAAATTAGTCTTTCTAATGAGGTCAGCTTTGGTCACAGTGATTTGTTAGAAGCAACAGACCATATTCCAGTTCGTCAAAACTTCATTATGTTCTAGTTCCTAAAAGTGCCAAGAAAAAATAACATTGTAATCTAGGATGTCAAGGAAATAATATATCCAAACAGTTTATGTGCTTAAAGCCTTGGTGAGGTGGTGTTGTCCTGTGCTGTATCTTATTTTTTATTACATCTGGCAATACATTAGATGAAACTTTTGCTGCAAGAATAATCCACAGTTAAGAGCATAGTCATATTATCTTTATCAGAGGTATTTGAAAGCTTTAATTGAGAACTTCTTTAGGTTCTTGGGGCTGTGTGGCATCTCCCTCCTTCGTGTTTGTTCAAGCTGAGGAAGGATAAAGGGTCCTTGAGGAGAGTTTGCAGTGTCACCTGTGCAAGGTCTGTGCAGTACAGGAGGGCGTGTGCCCTGCACAGCTCTGCACCCCTGAGTGTGTCCAGGGCCCTGCAGAGTTTGGGCTTTGCTTTCTGCTGGCATCAGCCACGAGCCCTTCACTCCTGCACCTTCAGCAAGGCACTGTTTCATGGCTGAGCTCTGCCCATGCCCTCGTGGCATGTCAGTACTCTTTCAGGTCTGTTGCTCAGGTATTGTGCTGATGATCTCTAGGAGGGTAAAAATGCCTCAAAAGTGGCACACTGTGTTTCTGTGTGCAAGCTAGGAGGAAAACAGGAAAACTGAAATTTCTCTGTGCCCTATGTCCTGAATTCTTTGAGTGCATTATTACACCTGAGTCCTGCTTTTCTACTTCAAAGGAGGCTCTAAGGTGATCATTAATGTTCCCTCGGTACAACCTTATCATTCTGATGAAATTCCACCCCAGGTAATTGCGTTCTGCCTTCCCAAATTCCCTGTGCCATTTCAGCTGGATATGAGATTCTTCTCTCCCTATCTGTACCCAGCTGTTGTGAGCAATTGCTGTCTAGAGGCAATGCTGCAGTGGGTGAGCAATCTGCTTACATTGTCTCTCCTTTATTTATCTCCTGAGGGAATGTTGATTCTTAATTTAATATTTTTCAAATACCTCAAGAAAAATCGTAGTAACTATTGCCCAAACATTGGTTTTTTGCTGTTTCAATGAGTCTGATACTTTGATGAAAGGTGTATGAAATAGTATAACATTTTAAATAAGATGTCTACTATGTATGGTAATTTTATGAGGCTTGTAACTCAGATGTAAATCAGTCCTATTTCTTCTGTTTCCTGGTGGTAGAAGATTTGCCTTGCTCCATGAGGCAGAAATAGGGGATGATGAAGTGAATGTACATGATAGCAGGAAGGAAGAGGAAATGAGGATTGTACATAAAGCAAGAAAACTAAATTAATACAATACCCATTCACTTTCTGAGATGTGCTGTGAAACATATACTTACATGACAGAATGACAATTTTGCTGCTACTATGCCCTCATGACTATATTGATTAACTTGTTCAACCAAAATAAAGATGTTTTCTTTGGATTCAGTATAGAGTTTGCTTTAGTGGAATGCTAATCAAATATAGCATCAAGAGAACAATTTATTTCTGGCTGAGTTATGAACTACCTTGGGGTTTGACAAAGGACAGTAAAAGTCTTTGGACATGTCCCACATGATAACATAACTTCTTTATTGAGAGCAACTTCATTAATAATTTCATTAAATATAAGAAGGGGAGTTTGGCTCCATGTGTTGAACTAGTATACATAATTCTTTGCTACAGTTCTATGGAGAATGATATTTGCTATAATTATCCTCACTGAGGGTCAAGGGAGAAATCTCTTGAAATCAAATCTGAACATATAATGCTCTCTATTCATATTGTGCTTATTTCTGCGGCTATTGAAATAACCTTGGCAGCTACAGGGCAATGGGAAGCCTCATTAATGCTTTGTGTGCTGTCACCTACAACTGGAAAGCACTGTCAGTGTCAGGAGGGGTAACCCATATCACACCCCTTGAAAATTTATGCCTGAAATGGATTACTAGATCATAGTAGACCATCCAGTCAGACCTCTTTTATATTACATATGGTATTGCATTTTATCCAGAAATTAGAAGGAATCAAAAACTGACCTGCAGAGTCTGTTGCTGTTTTGGAGAAATCCCATCCAGCGGTTTATCACCCTAAATATGAAATAAGATCCATATTCTTTGTTTCACTTGTCTTGGCTGCAGTTGTCAGCTTCTTTCTGTAACCCAAGTGGCCTCTTAATGTCTTTTTTCAACTTAGCTGCTATGTACTCAATAATTTCATACAGCTTTATTTTTATAATTGCAAAAATTTTGCAGTTTAAAAAAAGAATATTCTAAACCACCAGACATAGTTACAACATTTTAATGGGAAAATATTAATTTTTGTTAAACTAAAACTTTCTGAAAATCCATTTCTGAATCTAATATATCAAATCTATTGAAAAATCAGTATGATAGCTGATAGACTTCTGACTTGAACTTCAGATACTGGCTGTTGTATCTGAGAAGTTGTTGTTTGTTTTTATTTTGTTTTCTCTTTTGTGTGAGGCTTGTGCTGAAATTTCTTTTTATGAACTTGTTTGCCATTTTTTGCTTTCATCTAATTCAATTTTTAAAATACTGATATTTTAGCTGAGTAAGATTTTTTCCTTCCTGGGTAGGTTATTTTCAGAACATTCCAGTCTCGATCTTGTTAAACAGAAGTAAAATCATCTTAGTTCTCTTTTTCCTAGTCTTTGTTTTTGCAAGTAACAATTGTATTAATGTATTATTTTTGCCTCATGGTGGCTCCTTGGGACCTGGCTGTTTATAGCTCCCACACAGTTTCTGTAGTTTTCTTTTTCTCAAGTGAGGCCTGTATTCTTTGTTTCTTCCTGTAAATGTTTACATTTAGCTGTATTGAATCAAGATTTTGAAAACTAATCTTTAAGCAATAAATCTATTTTATTTTGCATGTCATTTTATGAGCAAGACCTTTATATTCTGATCTGAAAATACTATTCTGAGTAGTTGAATACTATTAAATCTAGATGTTATTAGAAAAATTACGAGTCTCAAAGACACTCTATTCAAATCTGGCTAATAAGCCAAATTGCAATATTCTCATTATGCACTAGAAGAGCTAATTGAAATGCCTTTATTAGTCCTTTAGTCTTATACTACAGTAAGAACACTTAAACAAATTTGTCATTTCATCCAATGGATAAGTCAGTTTTGCTTGGCAAGATCAATTTCCTGTAAAACAATTACAAATTTAGTTGTTTGATTCCGGTAACAGGTTTTCCAAGAGCTTTTCTTGCTTGTTATAAGTGGTTATTCCTGTCATCCTCTTTGCCTTTTGTGGCTTTGGCACAACACTCTAGCAATATTTTAGCATTTCCTTGGAGTTCCAGATTTATTTGAAGGAACATGGAAACACCAGACTAGTGTGTTTTAAAATCTGGCCATCACTACCAAGTGTTGATTAACACCTTGTTTAGCTATTATTGTGAAGCCTTTCACATTTGTCAACTTGTGCATTATCCTGCATCTTCCCAAAAGTAAAATAGAAATATTTACTGAACATTTCAGTCTTCATGATAGTTATTGCTGTTATTATTATCATTAGCATTTTCATCTGATAATAATAAAAGATTTATCTTTTCAATATGCTGAAAACACTTGGGGTTTTGTATTTTGTTCTGCCTACAATTGGTTTTTCCTAATGCACTTATTATCCTTTCCCGCTTCTGTATACCTCATAACTTCTAATTTGCTTTGATTTTCATTATCTCTTTTCCTCCCTGTTTTAATATTGCCACATCTTTGTTACCTGAAGAAGACATCTAGGATAAATTTCTGAGACATTCACTACTTCCTGAAGAAATGGCACCAGAAATGGCTGGTTAAGAATTATAGAGAGATAATTTGGGAAGCATAATAATTTAGCACTTCTTTTTATTGCAAAAATTTTGGACACATTTCTGTCTTGATCTCAGCTTATGAAGCATTTTTTCCAATTTGTCCCACGATGGAAGTTGTGAATTTTCCAGTCTGCATAGAGCTGGGAGAGAGGCAGTCAGATTCTCTTCTGCCATCTTATGCCAGACTCCTGAGGGCAGAGAGGTCTGGAAACACTGTCTTTCCTCCACCAAAAAAATAGTCTGTGCCCTTGAAAGAAAGGAGGAAGAACTGGTGAAAATGGCCAGCACGGCTGACAATTTCTGTAGCCAGGGATACATTAAGCATGTAATTAATCGTGTTTCAGTTACCTTTACCTGCTCAGGCCCCCTATTTGCAGTGAGATATAGATAAAGTTTAACTCCTGAAGCTGTAGTGTAGTGCTTTTTCATCACTGCATCCTGTCTGATAAAGGAGACAGCATGTGAATACGCAAGGTAATGACTTCAACATCGATTTCCATAATAAGGTATTTAAAAAAAATTTTGCTTGGAGAATATCTGCACCGATCTAATCAAAACTGTTGAAACAAGCTTATTCTCTAGTGTGACTGCTGTGATTATTATTTTTCCCTAATCTACCAGTTTCAATTAGTTACTTGGTTTGTTCCATTTGGTGTAAGACAAAGAAGTAAGTTATTCTTATGTTATACTTATGCTGTACAAATTAAAACAATGAAATTTAGTAATGTTGCTGCCATCTACATTATTGATCTAGTTCCACCAGATCTTTTCAAACTCTGCTGAGGATTTGAAGCTCACAGCAGTGGGAGGCAGAAATGCCTATCATTCCATTGCCTGGGCATCCACCTTCAGTGAATCATCACTACTAAAATTACACCTCTGTCTCAAGCATGGGACATCAGTCAAACTTCAAACAGATACAAGCACATAAACCTGTTTTTCGCTGGCAATTTTTTCTATGGTTTGATTAAAAAATAGTTTTTTCTCCAGAAATATGATGCATTGTAACAGGTATGTTGCAAACACTTTTTACTTTAGTCTATAGGCTTTGATAAAGACTTCCACAACATCTCCTGGTATTATTTTTTTAAAGGCTGAACCACCCAAGCATTTGCTACATATTTTACATCAAAACCTGCCAGTGGAACACATAGCTCAGGATTTCAGTTTGATTCTTATTCATTACATCTGCAACATTTTGTAACATCTTGGATTGATTTCTAGTGCCAGAGTGCAGCGTTTCAAATGAGACCTTTCCGGAATTGTTTTGGAAAGTATTATTTGCTAATCATGATAACATAAATAATGCCACCATAATAGTGCACCTCAGTATTAAAAATTGAAGACAAGGAATGTCAATTCCAAGTGCATGTGTATTATTGCTCTCATGTCATGTAATTCGATCTACTGAAAACAATTATATGCTGCTCTAAAGTGTAATCAAGAATGGTGCAATTCAGTCAGGCAATGCTCTCCTCAAGCTGATTCCATCTATTATATCCTACCACTTATTAAAAAAAAAAAGTCTTTCCAAAGGGTTACTAATTGCTGTACACTTCGAGCTCTTTTGGAAGATATATAAGAGAGAGTCGGGCTAAAATTAGTCTTCATTTGTCATGATAATGAAGTGGTACAACATTGCTTTAAATTTGCCTCATCTTAAGTGCACATGGTATAATGATAATATATCCTGATAGACACTATTCTTCATGCAATCAAGTTGCTATTTCAATGATTATTTGATTGAAAAATATGAAGATATATCTTCATAATGATATTGTGTGATGAAATCAAATGACATTAGTTTTAGGTGAAGCATGTGAAGGAATGAAAATCAAGTAGTAATTTCTTTTTGTAAAAACAGTGGGTTTAGTTTGTGGGAAATACTTTACAGAAAATGTCTGTGTGTTGATGAACATGGGTTTGCAAGTGATCTGAGCACATTTAAGTTTTAGAATTATCCATGTACTGAAAATAAATATGAACCTTTGTATGAACATTTGAGTGTGAGTAGTGAAAGCAAAAATATTTTGATTCAATGCTGCAATTAATTGTGGAAGAAGCTCTTTCTAGGCAAAAATGTATTATTCTTAGTCTACTATTTTTATACAGACAAGTCTTTTTACTGTTGTCTGATCATCACTTCTGTTAATTGGTGTTTGGATTTGTTTTATTTTTGTTTAAAACTTGAATTTTTCATAAGAAGCCATGTCAATGGATTCATTAACAGATGATTACATGCATTTAAAAAAGCCAAACCCCTTTATCTTTTACCTACTTGAAATGCACCTGTGTCTTATACCAGAAAATGCTCTGATGTTATTCTGATTTACTTGGTCTAACTGATACCAAAAAAAAGGAAAAAGGGGTATGGATCTCAGCTTATTTCCCAGAAATTACATGGTTTTATAATCTAACAAATTCAAAGTTGAGGTTATGACTGAATAGTCAGTTTTTGCATGCTTCCTGCATGTGCTTGTTCCATGCATTGCATGTATAACATACAAAGATATGATTATATCCTGTATAGTCACCAAGAATGGTATATATGCATATGCATATGTGGGAATAGTCAAGAACAGATCCATATACAAATATAAATATGTACATAAGTACAAACACTCATACCTTTGCTTTGTAGGGCAGGACTGATCACTTTGACTTTCATGAGGAGGTCAGGCAAACATCTTGGCATTTCAACAACTGTGTGCAAATGAAAACCAAGCAATTCAAAACCAATTCATGCTTTAACCTTACCTTCAATTATGCCATTTCATTTAATCTGCTCTAGTGAAACTATCATCCTCATAATATGTTAGGATACTATGTATAAACACATGCACTATTCCTGAATAGCTCCAAGATGATACTACCACCAACCAGATTAAAGGAAGCAACTATTTCTAAATAAAAAAGCTGTTCTCTCATTTCTTGGCTGACCATACACAATTTGAAACACATTTTGGAAAGAATATATTGCTGGAGGGAAGAAGAACCATTAAATAATTAAAATATATATTATCTAAGTGTCTCTGTGTTTTATGTTCATATAAAATGCGTGGGTCAGACTAAAGAGTGTTTAGATTTTGAAAAAGTGACAACATGCTGACACTTGTATGCTCCTGGGTTTTCACTTCTACTGTAATAAATCACCTTCCCCATTAAAAAGAAGTCTTTAAAACTGCCACACCTGTAAATTCACTGTAGACAACAAAATCAAACCATTTATCTTCTCACATAGATAAAAAATCCAATTAGACCAATTGGACCAATCAGTCTGTGGTGCCACATTAAAAATGCTGCAATTTCACCTTGGATCATCACAAATGTGTATGCATTTAAGATGCCAAGAAGCAACAAGGAGATATTAAATGGCAACCATTGGAAGTACATCACCTACACTGAAATTACAAGGTATATTTTGACTTTATGTTTATTCCATCTTCTCATTATCACTGTGGCCTGCTCTTACTTAAAATAATTCTTTCTCCTGTTCCTCTTTTCTTGGGTGGATAAATAACTCTATTATAAGGCATGCACAGAAGATTCTAAATGTAGTCTGTTCTTGTCCTCTGAAGTACCACCTTGTTTTCCCCCTAGGAAAGAAAGAATCTCTGGAAGAGTCACGAAATGGTTTTTGTCTTTTCCATGTTCATAACTGGATTAATTTCTAACTTTAGGTCTTTGAAAATTAACCATAAAATACACATTGTCTTCTGAAATTGGAAAAACATTATGAAATACAAGCATCTAAGCATCAGTAGTGGAAAATCAGTATATATTTACTAGTTCTCATATATTTATAGACTTCAGGAAAATTACTGATTTCTTTGGACAGTATTCTGTATACACAGTGTTCGGATTTACATTACAGATGTAAGAATCACATTATGCAATATCGTATTTTTCAGTTTTATCTTTCACTCATGTGATTTTTAACCAAGTAGCTTTCCCTTGTCATGTGCCTAGAAATCTTGGAAATTCTTCATTTTCAAATTCTCCACTTGCACCCTGGAAAATGGAATGAAAACTGACCCTTTGGCCTGCTGATATCCAGTCCCTTGTGATTTCAGACAACCGTGCACCAGACCATCTTTTTTTAGTGGATTGAAAGTGAAATTTTGGCCTCAGTTTGTTTTCCAGAACAATACTCTTCTGTAAGTTAGGGATTTAGGCATGGATACTTTCTGCCAGATTATTTTTCTCTTTTATTTCAAGTAAGTTCTTTTGATGTGTTTACAATTCTGTCTGATTGCCTTGGTTTACTTCTTCAGATTATTTTAACCTCTTTTTATATGGCAATCTCTTCATGTCTCTCTGAGTCCAGGTAGCTTATAGTTATTGCTGTAATTAAATTTTTCTCATGAATGAAAGACTAATGCTCTGCAGAATATTCGTTGTGCCTTGTCACTAAAGCTTTGGATGGTGGGGTTATTCTTCCTTTGCTCTGTTCATTACAAACCTTCTTGTGTGGCTACATGACACTGTCAGCTGTTCTCTGATGAGACTGTCTGCTCTTCTGTCATCTCCATTAAACTTGTATTTTAGATATCAGTGAGACTCCTATGACCCTGTACCTTGCACGGTCATTTTACCACATCCTAATGCACCTTGTTTTCGGGACTGAGAAGTTAAAAATGCATTTTGCTAGGACATCAACCTAGGTGTTAACACAGGTCAGTCCTCTTTCCAGAGTGTTTATGAATTTTAGCTGTATCTTCCACTGTCCTTTTGAAATATGTGGTATTTGTTAAATTCTGCAGAGAGCCATATGAGGTGACATTCCCATTGCATTTCCAGTCAATAAGGCTTGTCAGAGACCATGGCTGGGACTGTGGACTATAATCAACTAATCAGGTTGTTTCACACTGCCAGCTCTAGGGTACTTCTGAGGGACTACTCAGAAACAGGAAACATTAACATTGGTGAATAAAGCATATAATGCTTTTAGGGGTCTCCAGAAACAGGTAGTGAATGACCTCTGTTTAAAGGGTTTCAGATTTCAAATTATGTGCCTCTATTCTGCTTAATTTTCACTGTAGATATTTTGATATAGTCTGTTTTGGATTTCTGCCTTACAATTCTATGTCTCAGTTCTTGATTCTCAAGAGATTGAAGACCCTCTTGTACATAAAAAAGAAGTTACAGAGATAAATGAATTCCTGGCTATGTAATACTTAAAAATGATAAAATATGTAAAAAACCCTTTATAGCCAAAAGGAAACAAGAAAGCATTTTCTTGCTCCTCTGCCTGTTGTTTCTGGACTTTAAGTCTGTCAGGCATTTTCCCAGCAGTGTGTTTGGATCTCCATTTCCCACGCACTTTAGGCAAAGTGAGGATAATTTTGATTTGTGTTTAATGGCTCATTGCTTAGTAATCTAAATACTCAGCTGACATTTTATTTTTAATGGTAATTTGGCACAGCTACAAAGAAGTTAGGGGAGAGTAAAGGGTCTATTTGGGCCCCACTCCTAGTACAAGTAGGAAGTAAATGCTTCATGTGTTTTTCAGTATGCCTGAAAACACGCCATCACGTTTATTCTCAACAACTAGTGAGATTCTTTTCTCATGACAAGTTAAGAAATTGTCTTGTAATGCAGTAAGAATGTTGCTTCTTGATATTCAATCTCAAATATCAGCACAGACTCCCCTTCAATGAAAATTATGTAATCGTGAAATGAAGTCAGTATTTTAATGCTGTGATACACAGCACTGCACAGAATCTGCACAATACTGAGACCTGTTGCTATATGTAGTGCTTTACAAACTTCAAATTCAAGAGCCAATCACAGCCATGTTGGTGTTGTTTGGTTTGTCTCTAAGAATATAATTTAGCAATCATTTAGCATGTGATATTAGTATTATTAAATATGCAGTTATATTAATAATTCACTGCATCATTTAGTTGGATGTTTAAAAAAAGATTTTATGAATCTATTATTTAAATGAGATAAAGGATTATGTGGTTCTTTATGCAGAAAATATATCTCATCTCTCTTACTTTATTATCTCATTTGGTTTTAGATGAAGGATGTCAGATTGCATAATGAAGGAACGAGATCTCATTTTCACCAAGGCTGCTCAAATTTAATGCAAGAGCTTCAAGCTCCAGTGTTCCTCTAACTAATAAGTCTCTATATGTCATACTTTTTGCTTGTGAAATGTGGAGTAGTGCATTGTGAAGCTTCTATTTCCAAGGTGCTCAACTGCGTGTGACATTATTAATTGAAAAGACTACAGTAAATAATGGCTTCCTGGGTTACAGTTTCTTCTTCTTTTTAATATGCATGGGATTGTTTCTTCGGGGCTTTTGGGAGAGAGAAAAACTGTGCGGTCAAAGAATATCTAGCAATGATGCATCAGTGATATTCTCCTATGTACAAGATGTGCTTTTCTATTACTTTCTAAAAACCTCACTTCAGGTTAGGATGGATTCCAGAGGTAAAGCAGAGTCCAAACAGTTTTTAATATATTGCTTGATTTGAATCTTCTGTACACTACCTATCTCTGGAGATCATCTTCCATTAGAATTGTCATCCTTGCATTCTTCAGGCTTTTCCTTGGAGCACCTTACTGTTTTGTTGGCAAGCATGTGTGGCTTGCTTTGAAATGCTCAGACTGTGTCTGATGATTCATAAACCAGTGGTGCTAGGTTCATTTGAGGGTTTAACTCTAATGAAATGATTGAAATTATTTAAGTCTAATGAAGCATAAGCCATCACCCAAAATCTGGAATAGTGCCAAGGCAGAGGTTCTGATTTTCTTGCTTTACTTGCTGGGTCAGGGCTGATAAGGTCAAACCTCACATGCACAGCTAAGTGAAAATTAAAATAATGCTGTTTGCAATAATTTCTGGTGACATGCTAAAGAATTTTGAACTGCCCTAGGAGCATGAAGCCAGATATTTAAAGACTATTCAGCCACAATTCATGGAATTTTAATTGATGTAACAGTCACTGTGGGTCTTAGACAAAGAAAAATTATTTCTGAAAGGCATGATCAGTAGAAGCACAAATTTAATACTTATGGGAAAGTCAGTCTTTCATATTTATTCCTTCCCCCAACCTGAGGTTGAAGAAAAGCCAGTTAGGGTTTCCACAGGCATCATGGAATTTTTGGGACCCTCAGGAAGCAGATAATATGCAGAACTCTGATGCTGTTCATGACCTATGTGAGAGCAGAATTACTGGGAGGCAGAGTTCACAGCATAAATAGAGGTTCATTAAGAAATAATAATTTGCTGCTTAACAGAGAAATTGGCTGGGTTTGGTCCAAGAAATCAGCAGAAATTTTTTCTTAACTTTTCACTGTGATGTAGGGTGTTGTGAATGTTCAGGTGACTGAGCATACACAATTAAGCATGAAATTCCTGAGTTATTTTGCTGATTGTAGAGAACATTTCATTTCTTAGCTTTGAGAAGGTTTGAGAGTTCTTCACACTTATTCTCTCAATTTATCATTTTGACTATAGCACTGCCATTTTTACATGTTTTAGGATGAAGATACCAAGAAAAAACAACTTGTCCTGACTAGGGCACTGCTCACTTTACTTGTTCCTTTTGTAAACAACTTTACTTGTTCACTTTGTAAACAAACTTGAGTCGCTGGCCTCCTGTTCAGGAAAGTGAGTCCAAGATCTAGAGTCAGATCTCCAGAGAAAATTGTAATAAAATATAATTATGTATAAGAATCAGTACTAGGCTTTGAATCTGAATTTTCTAAAATTAGGAAACAAATTATTAGTTGAGATGGCAATCAAACAGAAGATATAAATAATCTAAAGACATATCATCATAGCACATCACATTCATTGAACTATTCTGCCTACAATAGACCTCCAGATGGTTCCTATACTTATATTTAACAGCTAAATTAAATGTCAGATAGAAACTTCAAAATAACCTGGTGAAATCACTCAAGGCAAAATCTGGCCAGTTGATAAATACAGCATTTATCATTCCAATATGGGCCTTTATTGCTACTGGATTTTTAATGGCGTGTAAAGAAACTTCAGTAAACATTACTCAGTTATTGAAGACTAATTATTTAATGAGTAGTTTTTGTCAATGGGAACTTATTTTCTTAGTGAGTCTGGGATTGAAATACAAGTGATTTTACTTTCATGAAAGTAATGTGATGCATATTCCAGAATTATCTGATCCAAACTTTCTGCAGGTGTCTGTTCAATGCTTTGTGCTCATTTCTGAGATAGAACTAAACTAAGTCTGAAGATATTAGCTCAACGTTTTGGTATACATAACATAAATAAAATGATCCTTGTAAAACAGAAATACCAAAATGAATAACTGGAGAATAGAATTTTGGTTTATTCCTAACAGTTTAATTGGCATTGATACTGCTAGTGAAATCCCAGAATCTCTTGTTGAACCCTTGACTAAGAGCTATCTTTGAACCCAGAGATTTGTAATGTTCTATACAGCCTATTTGTTATTTCATTAGCAAGGATGACCCCAGGTACCCTTTGTGTTCCTGGCCACAAGGGCACTGCTGGCCCATGGACAGCTTGTTTCCTACAGGATCCCCAGGTCCTTCTCCTCAGAGCTGTTTTTCGGCAGGTCAGCCCCCAGCCTGTGCTGGTGCCTGGAGTTGTTCTTCCCCAGGTGCAGGACCCTGCATCTACCTTTCCTAAATTTCAGTCAGTTCCTCTCTGCCCATCGCTCCAGCCTGTCAAGGTCCCTCTGAAGGGCTGCACAGCACCCTGGGGCATCGGCCACTCCTCCCAGCTTTGTGTCATCAGTGAGATGCTGAGGAGGTCTCTGGCCCTTCATCCAAGTAAGTGATGAACAGGTCAAACAATACTGAGCCCAGCGTGGGATCGTGGGGGACACCCCCAGTGAGAGGCCTCCAACTGTATCCTCCTGCAGAAGACCCTGAGGCAGATATTTTGTTATTCTTAGTTTTAGATTCTGGTTATCTCTATAAGACTCATATAAACATGGTTCATACAGAGGATTGAGTTAAAACTTGATTAGTATTAAGTGAATGTTTTATTTACACTGTTGATCTAAACAAGTCTACTCTTTGTGTAAGCAGCATATCCACAAGACAAGTTTCCAATTGTGTTTAGATTTCCAGGATAAAATACTGTGCCCCTGCAGCATGATAATATCCAGATTTTTCTCCTTAAGCTTTCCTGAAGTATACTTGTACACCCACTGAAAGAGGACATAGGGGATACAAGGCAGCTGTGAAAATGACTAAACTGAAACGGCTTTGGCCATTACCAAAAACTGAGAAAATTGGAATAGAGCACATGAGGCATACACAATAATAAGTCACTAGTAAGTCTCTACTGAAGTAACATGGTGCAAGAATCTTTTAAAGATCCTATTTATTCCCTTACAATTTTTATATTTTATAGATTTATATTTTATTTTCTTAATCCTTTTTCCAATTGGTCTATGGTCTAAGCATTATCAACACTGCTTAGAATTTCATGCCATTTATTGAAGTGGGAATTTGACGTCTATTTTCACAGGCTAAAAGTAGGCATTCAAATCTCTTTTAAAATTCAAGCTGGTCAGCTAGGCTGGATAAAATTAAGTCCAGATAGGTTTGGATTACCTCCCACTGCCATTTCTTGAGAAGATTTGACCAGAACACATGAAAGCAAGTCACAGAAAGAGAATAAACCCACCTCTTGACTGCTTTCATACTAGCTTTACTTTCAAATTTCAGCCATAAAACAGAAATATATTTTGTATAAATAGTATTATTCCTTCTTTGTTTCAAGCTTTTATGTCCACGTAATTTTAAAATTTTCTGTATGAACTTTCTTTTCATCATCAAATTGGCCAAGTTGTTTCTCTATCTACTTAACCCCTCATCAAATAGAAAAGTTCTTTCAACAAATTTGAGGCAATTTACTTTTTCTAACTCTCTCTCTTTCTTATTCTGTCTTTTCTACCTTTCTCTAGTAAATGAATAATGTAATACTACCATATCAGTATTCATGCACATCCTCATCATTTAGTGATGACAGTAAATCAAAGCTGAAAACACATCTGTTTACAGAGAAATTTCCATATTTCATATACTGTATGCAAATTCTACGCAACTTTTGTTATTTCCTTGAAGGCAGAATGTTCATTCTTCTGACACAGCTAATTACTTCTGTATCCAAGTTTGACTTGCTGATGAGATGTATTTATGGTTTTTAATACTGCATTAGGAGTCTTCTCCAAACCATGCAGTTCACAAACTTAACATACAGAATTCAAGCTACTGATGATGGCTTCATATTTAAAGATCCCATAATTTTGAGCATAGTTAGTTAACAGGAAGGGAAAAGAGCATTACTGTAGACAGAATGACAACAGTAAAAATGAAAATATCTGATCTATATTACATTGTTTCTGAGTTAAATTATTGCAAGGGCTTTGGCTTGTGCTTTTTAATTATTTTTACATGCATGAAAGAAGAAAATGTTCTTTCATCAGATATTTAAACGCAAACCTACTTTCTAGGGTTGAACAATAAAATGTAATGCCAGTAGCATTTTCTTTGCTAATAAAAGGAATTTTCATTTCTTCATAGTTTAATTGAAAAGACTTCCACTGCATTAAAAAAATAAAATTATATGTATGTAACATATGGTGACTATTTGAAAATTGTTCTGTGCCTTATAGCTTATGTACCTTTGAAGAATGTATGCACACACCAACCTATGACTTAAGCAATATGCTGTTTTATCAGGACACTTCTGTGGCAAGAAGTTTTCTCTTTCACAGATTTTACTGATATTCTGATATCACAGAAAGAAATCCTAATTGAACACTTGACAAAGATACATTGACTAAAAGATCTGCATTTCCAACAATATTGGCTATCTACCAAAGTATAGCAATAAAAGCAGCAATCAGCTCCCCAGAAGAACTTTAATGGTTTTAATGTCATATAATATTTGCATGCTGTGGACTATTGGGAAACACTTCCATAATTGACTGTTTTAGAGACAAAGGCAGCAAACACAATTTTAATTGGAAAACTGCATCAGTTCAAAAAAGAATTCCAACAAACCTCCTAATAATTTCTGGCTGCCTGAGTCAAACAATACTATCAAGGCCATCTGCAGTATTGCTCTGATGATTGTAATTATGTTAATAGTTTAGCAAGTGCATGACTTGATGTTAGTGATTCCTTCTATCAGTGCTGCGAATTCTGCAAATCTATTTACTTAGTGGGGTGGAAGTAGAACAGAATTTTTGCTCCCTATCAAGAAGTGGAAAAATGCATTCTTCTCTACTATATTTCCTAAATAAATATCCACTTTTTTTTTTTTTTAAGGTCAGTTCCAAGTTTGTGACATTATGTAACAAAGTAGTAAATCTAATTTATTAATTAATGAATTTTCAAGTAAATGATGAGCAGCAGAAAAATGATTGTCATTCCTTCAAAATTGTGATGGCATCAGATTAGTCTTACAACACTTTCTGCCTTTCCTTCATTGTAAATCAGGCTATTTGATCTCCTCCCCTTCATACATATTAGAATTCCTGGAGGAAAATTCATAGCTGGAGTGTGTACATCTATTAGACAAGATTCCCTTTAGAAGCTGATGTATTTGAGGACATGGTATTGTTTTGACTGTAGGTTTAATGCTTATTCTTTAACGTTTATGGGCTAATGTTTATGGTTATGAAAGACCTAATTATGATTTGTCAGCATAATTAGATATCCATCTGTGGATAGAGATAGTGCTAAAGACAGTCTTGCTGCTGATACCTTGCAGCTGTGTTAATCACCAGAGAGTGGGAACAGCCTTGCCCTCAAGGCTAAGGGTGTGATAAAGAGTGGGAGCCAGGAGGAGTCAGTTGAGGTTTGCTGGCTGTGCTGCGAGGACAAAGGGACAGGAGGTCGGTCAAGGGACAGATCAGCTGAGGCACTGTACGAGGGACAGACAGGGACAGGTGGCCGTGCAAGGGACAGGAAGCAGCGAGCTGGGACTGCAGAAGGAAGAGAGAAGAGGGAGAGAAAGAGCCAGAGCTGGTGGAGCTGCACATTGGAAAGATAGATAAAAAAGGTATGAAAGACTTTTTGCATAACAAAGTCCTAATAGTTGAAGCCCCCTGAAGTTTTTACTGAAGCACTCTGAGTGCAGTGGCCATCTTGACTATGACAGCCATCCATTAAAAGAATAACCTCATTCAATTGTCATTGTTCTTTAACCATAATTTTCTCATTGTTATTACAAAGCATAAGGCTACAGCAGTGCATCAGAATAAAATTCCCTTTGGGCACATGTGCTCCTGTACTTCTGACAATGAAGGCATCAAGTGAATGTGAGCTGTCTTGGCATACACTTGATAGCAGTAAAATCATTAACCAAAAAACATGAACATTTTGAATTAACTATTGAATGAATAAACTGAATGAACTATTCCTCTTCATGTCTTTCAGAATAATTAACCATTTTCAGAAACAAAATACAGATCCATTCCTGTGTCTTAGCTTTTCCTCAGTAATATTCTTGCATGGGACAAAGTCATTCATTGAAACAAAGCACCAAGAAAATAACAGCACCTTTTTCTTGCTGTGTTCATCCTGAATCAAGCATATGTTGATTCTTGGTAAAAAAATCACATACCAATGCATAAAAAATATCCATACAACTGACAGTCTATGCTATCTCATACCAGCCTTCCATAACTGTTTCCACCATTTTTTCTATTTCATTAAAAAAAAAAAAAATTAAAAGCCCTTGAAAAAATAAAGAAAATAGTATCATACACACAACATATTTGAGAAAAGTAAGTTATAAAAATTAAGATATAATTAGGGATCTTTTTGACAGAAACAGATGTCTAGGTAAAATGTCAATTTGAATAGCTAAAAGAGGAAAAATAATTTCTGCAATTCAAAGTAAAGCATTTTGTTAGTAAAAATTTAAGGAGATAAATTAAGAAAATTTAATAAAATTTATTTTATTTTTAAAATAATTATACACCTACCAAAATCTGAATAAGAATACTCAGGAAACTCTTAAAAATCTGAAATCACCTGCATTATATCTACAATCACCTAGTTATGTATATTATGCCTGAAATGGAGACAATTACATAAGCTATACTTAAGGCAATTAAGCTTTACCACCACCACTGCTAGTCAAAGCAGGTGGGCAGAGCCATTTAAAGCCAGTTTGCCCTTCTACTCACATGGATATTATGAGTTTTAAGTGTAGAGTTAAAACTTGTTCACACTGTGGATGCAACAGCTTTTCATTATAGTAAATTAAGCATTAACTATTTCATGTTACCAGCTAAACCAAAAAGCATCATCTAAAGTGCTGGTACTTGGCACTGCTGGAAGCTCAGACAAAATAAATTACATGAACACCAACAGGGCAGCTGGCTGTCCCTGGCTTGATGGATGACCCCATTTGGAGCTCTGCATCCAGATCTGATGTCCCCAGGGCAAGAAGGGTGTGGATATGCTACATTAAGAGCAGAAGAGCTGCACAAAGATAATCAGAGATGGAAAACTCTCCTGTGGAGAGACCCTGAGAGAGCTAGGATTCAGCTGGAGGGGAGACCCCAGAGCAGCCCTGCTGTACCTAAAGGGGGCTGAGGAAAAAAGCTGGAGAGGGAGTCTCTATGAAAGCCTGTAGTAATAGGACAAAAGGGAATGCCTTTAAATGGCAGAAAGCAGGTTTAGATCAGGTATTGTGAAGAAGGTTCTGGTGTAAGGGATACCCCATTTCTGTGAGAGTAGGATGAGGAATATGGTCCAATGGAATGTTTCCCTGCCCATAGGAAGAGATTGGAATTAGATGATGTTTAAGGTGCTTTCTGAACCAAACCATTCTATAGTTCTATGAATGTTTCCATATCAGACTGAAAAACTGTGGATATAACAGTGAAAATTAAAACCACGGGAACAAACTGGGAATATAGACCTGTGAGAAACTGGTAAAAAGGTTTTAAATTAAGTCTTGGATGATGCAGTATTACATGGGGTGCTAATAATTTTCCTTCTGTACTTGACTTGTGGTGTATCCAGAAGATAAAACTTTCTTGTTTTTTAGAAATATTAAGGAATGGATCAAAAGTTATGGTTATTGATATCCTTTTAGTAGCATTATTTGGGTCTCATAAAGCAACTCATCAGACTTTATTGGATTAACACTATAAATTTGATTTGAAATGTCTGGTATTAAGAAGCAGAAGATAAATTAAAAAAAAAAAAAACCACACACAGAGAAAAAGTCTCAAAATACCCTAGACACATGAAGTTGGGCCACCTAACCCATAATGATTTTATAATATTTCAGGAAATGCTATTCACTGACAGCATTTTCATTTCTGCCTTTGAATTTTTATCTGTGTTCTAGGATCGTCTGATATTTTCTTGGGTGGAAAATCTGAGGATGGTTGTGATGGAATAGTAATTATTAGCATGACAAAAGTGAGTTTTGGACAAACTTAAGGATTATTAACTATCTTCATTGATCTAATAAAAATCTCATTTATATTAGGCACGTTCAGTCTGAAAACATCAGTTGTTATAACAAAAAGTTTTGTAAACTGGTGGGAGAAATTTCAGACTCACATTTCTGCCATAGTTACACAGTTATATTTACACATAAGAAGAAAACAATTGTGACAGATAGTAAAAAAAAAAAGGAATGGTGTAATTTATATAAACTTAGATGAAAATATTGGAATAGGATGCCTGAAAGAAAAAGATGAACAAAGTTAACCCAGTTAAATATTTTAGTAAGGAGGTATGGGTTGATGCTCCCTATGGCAAAAGCATGTGTAGGCTTTGCAACCAGGATCAACATTGTACTCCATTTTAACAAGGCAATTGAGTGTAGGAATACACTTTAATATTATAGCTATGTATAGTCCTGGTGACTTCTGAAGGTCTTGATCCAAAGATTTTGAAATCATTAATAAAATTTCTTTTGGCTGCATGGGCTTTAAAGCCTAAGTATTGATTGAGGAGACGGAGGATGCTACCTGCAATCTGCCACAAGTATTTACAGACTTTTCTGTTCCTCTTAAAAAAACCTTAGATTTTATATAAAGTTGAATATGTTCTTATCATCAGATCAACCGGGATTTAGGTTCTTTATTCCTGTTTATACTTTCACTTCATTTCTCAGTAAAATACAGCAAGTTATTTGATATTTAAAACAAATAAATCTTCTGTATCTGCAGATTAATGATCCTGGGAGAAATTATTATTATAATGTTGCATATACGATTTTGACAATGAAATATGTGATTTTTTAGTACTTTTGGCAAGGAAATGGATTTAATATTCTTAAATGCTTAGAAAGGTTAAGAAATGAAATGCAAATGTGTTTCTCTATTAAGCCAGTACATTTCCATTGAAACTGAAGTGGAAAAAAAGCCAGTATGGTGGGATCTCTTCAGATTCACACAATACATAATATGAAAAACAGCATTCCTAGCACATTTGTTCTTTCTTTTCCAGCTCATTTACTTTTCATCTATAAGCCTATTTGGAGCTTCTATTACACAGTGAATGATTTTCCAATTTATGCCACATTCACTCATATTTTACTTACTGTCAGTAATTAAAAGAACACTTTTTTTCTTTAAAGTTAATTTTTATTGTCATAATTAAGGTTATGTCTTAATCCTGCTTAATTTTATGGGAAGTTTAGTTCTGTGAATGGGATAGGAATTTGTTCAGCCTTCTTGGTGTTACAGCGGGGCAAGAATGGAAGACCTCCATTTACTAAAAGACTGATAGAAAGATCCTTTAACTGTGTGTATGCCTTCCACATATTCTGTTTTGGTCTGAAAGCCTATCCATGTGGTAGGAGTTGTTCCACTAGCTGCCTTAACTTTGAATAAAGTTTGCATTCAGGAGCAAATCTGGGCATCCAAGAGATGCCAGTGCATGTGAGTGTGCATGAACATGATTGCTGGCAAACACCTGCTGCATCCTCCACGAGCGTCATGTTGGCCAAATCTTGTCTCCTGAGCATAACTTGCATGTACTTGCATATATTCAGTATTCCTGTTGATAGCCCTGTTAATATTTAAAGTGACATAGGAGCTGTTGGTATGAGTTATGTAGTTATTTTTTAATGTTTTCCATTGCATTTTCTTTTCTTTTTTGGTGTTCTGATACCAGCCCTGGACAAAAAAATGGACTAAGTACAGGCTTTAAGGTGGTTGCTTGCCTGTGCAAAGCTGAAAATCCTGGAGGCTCCCTTCATTTCCAATGTATGAAAAAGGAATATTGCATTTCCTCTGCCTGTTATTCATACAAATGTAAGGAAACAAGAATAAAGGATTAATTTTTTTCTAGAAGAGGCAGCTGTGCCACAGTCCACTGGGTTTTTCTACCTCCCAACCCCAGTGGGATTTAAGTTGGGGATAGTCCAGCTCAAGAAAAATCCCAATTATTTTTTTAAAAGTGAGCCAAATCAAAGATCAGCTAGTGTTATGGTGCTAGCAAACTCTTTGATTAAAGGCTCATTTCTCGCATTTTGGAGATGTGTATACTTCTGTGGGGGTGACGGATTTGTTTTCATTTTGCTGCACAGTGCTTTCATTCTGTAAGCACTTTTAGCTGTGAGTGACTGTGGGAGGCATGTAACAGTATTATTTAAAATTTCAGAAAGCAATTCTGCTAACAAATTAAATTAACTGCAGACTGTTGCACTGAGAATTCTGACATTGTGTCCTTTAGTGTTGGAACTGCTACCAGGGATGTGTTTCCTAAGTAACCAGTTTTAATTTACTTGTTTAGAAACTTGTATGGAACTTTGATGTAGCAACCCTGACCTCAATCCATCTCGTACATTCTGGCACATTTTTGATTTGTTCTTTATTTTGTTTCATGAGATTTTGTTCTAAGGCTGGCTTACCAATCTTAGCATTATTTGCCAATTTTAGCCTAATTTTCTGTTGCATTTTGATTTTTAAAATCCCTTCTCCCTTTACTTTTTAAATCATTTCCACTCTTGCGTCATTGAGTCTCTTCCATGGCCACTTGCCATGAGAAATACACTGTCATTTGTTCCTAATTAAATAAAAAAGTCATTACTCAAATGGACATTAATAATGTCTTTCCAAGACTGTTAACGATAAATCTAAACATTAATAAATCCTATCTTAATGATAGCATTAGGAGGACAGAATTTAAGACTAAGACAAACTGTTCTGGTCATCTGGTCTGACTGTCCACAACAATTTAAACCAGCAGTTGTCCATCCTTTTGCATATAGGAGTATTAAAGATTGCAGTTTCTTAAAAGTCACAAGTTAGAAGTCAGAAACAATTTCCAGCCTCCTTATCCCACTCAACAGAGTGTACTTTCTCTCAAAAACACTGTGTCTATTGAGCTCTAGGAAACCAGTTCCATCAGACAAAACTAAATACAAAATTGGACTCTAAACTGGGGCATGGTTGATGTTAGCAGCAGGTTTTGACCTTGTTTTATCCTCAGTAATTCCAGAGAAAATTTATTTCTAAAGCTGTTGATTGCACTGTCAGAGGGTAATTTATTGCCAGAAAAGAGATGAAAGTTTTCACTTAAATTCCCATCTTCAAAACCTCCCAAGAGTGCATATGTTGGAATGGAAGATATCATACTGTATTTGATGCAAACCACCAGTTTTTACCTTGCTTCAAGGTGAATAGTAGTTAGTTAATTGTTTTCTATTGTGATAGGACTTATAATTTCCAAATAAAGTTTGAGCTATTAATTGAAAACCTAATGTCTTTCTCACCTAGGCTTTTGCTCCGTGGTGGTGCCTTGCTACTTCTCTGAACATCTCTGGACAAACACCAACCATTGCCATGATCTCCCTGTTTTCTTTAGAAAAAACTTCCTTTGCCACCATGATGTCACAAGCAAAAAGACAATGAGAAAAAAGTAATTTACTGCTTGTCATAACTGTTTTTTTTCCAATCTAATAATGTTTAGAGCACACATTTCACATACTATATTGGATGGAAGGAGATGTCAGAACACAGGACCTGTGGATGCAGTGTTGTAGGCAGAGGATGGTTTCTTTGTCTGCCTCTAAACTGTCTTTCTTGCCTTTGGTAGGTATTATTGTTGCAGCATAGCCTGATTTTCCTCTGGGGAAGGGTTATATCACAGGCAGTGTAGTTGCCTTGTCACTAACCCATTTGCTAGAAGGTTGAGTGCAAGGAACATTGTAATAAATCTCTGTCAATAGTTCCTGCACCTGCATCCAGCCAGCTGCAGGACCTACCTGTAGTAAGACATTCATTCTCTTTTCCTGCTGATTATTCTGCATTAGGTTTTGAATTGACCTCTGATTTAGAGCTATTAATTCAAAACTTCTTGGTGTTTCAATTAGAAAGAGTCTCTAATTTTTCATGAATAATTACATATTTTGATGTAATTACATATTTTCCACCAATGTGTGCTGCAGATATGTACTGGTAGATTTGTACCACAAACTTTTATTCTGCCTGCTTTCTTGGTACACATCTTCAGCCATTTCTGTGAACATTTCTTTTGTGCCACCAGGGCTGAAATTCATCAGTATCTGTCAGGTGCTGTTTGCTTATCTCCCATGGAAAGAGTCAGCTATGTCAAAGCTGTCCATGGTTTATGTCACAGAAATTACTATAGCAAGAACTGGCACTTTGCTGGCAGCAGCCTCAGCAGAAGAACAAAGGAACAGAGGAACAATAAAGCCTGAAGTACATTGACAAAAATCTAAAGGACCTCTGACATTTTAAATTTCTTGACAATCCGTTTCAGGGACATTGCTAACTTCTGGTTCACAGGTGTGAAACGGCAATAGGTAACATGAGTGCTCACCATTGTCCTTGGTATATTCTGTCTAATTGGACAGGTGATGATACTTTTTCTAACTTTGTTGGCAGATAATTTCTGCTATTAAAACTTAATTTTAAAGTAAGCTTGTCTAGGTACATATGTACAGAGCAATCTGAATTTCCCAGTAATTTCATCTCAAATATTGGGTTTCTCTTTCTATGATCTAGTCAGAATATTTTTTTAAATGAATTGCCATTAATAATTGTTTCTCCCAATATTACTAGAATACTGAAGACAGACTCTAGTGTATGGTCTGTACTTACCAGATATCCAGAAAATAATTAACCACTTGTTAAAAAGTAATTTCTGCCTTCTTGGGAAACATTACACTGGGCTACTACCTCTTCCACAACTGCAAATTTACCTGATATTAAGTTATGCAACTATTCTTTGATGTTACTTGATTCCTACATAATGCATGCTAAAAATGTCATTTTCTTGCAGTAATGGATGTCCAGTCATTATTTATTGTCTTGAGAATTTTCTTTCCAAAATAGAATAGTAATAGGCAGTGAATCAATTAATATCCATTTACCAATCTTTGAAGATTAACTATTTAGGGTAGAGCTCTGACTGCCTCTGATTTGATTTTGGGGTTTCGTTCTATGAATGTTATGCTCAAATTGCTTCAGTATGATCTGAGGTCCTCAGATATCCTTGGTTTTAGTCAGTGAGGCTTTTGACCTTATAAAGGCAAGCAGAAGACTCATTAATCAGTAGGTTTTTATTGGGAATAGGAACATGCTGAGTCTCAATGATAGGTACTGCATCTTGAAGGTTTTGAGACCGTAGATTTGAAATTATGTGCCACTGGAGGAAAGCACCACTCACTTTTTACTGAAAGGGCTCACAGAATAGGTTCAGATTACATATATGGATGTGGTCAAGGATAAAAAAGTCAAAATATTAAATTGTTCTCCATCCTTTTTCATAACCCAATATATAAGACATTTGATGTATAGTCACAGGCTGTAGCCTTCATGTCAATTTGACAGCTTAGATATCAGGGCTTGTCTTGCTGTTAGAGCTTCTTTAAACAATTTTATACTGGCCAATTCATTGTAGCCCCATTCAGCATAACCTGTGTGATAATTGCTCTGCAGCAAATATCTGAAAAATACATGCATTCCCTGAACAAACAACAGCCATTTATTTCAGCTGAGGATGAGGGAGGCATTGGAAAACTCTCATACTTCACTTGGGAACGAGGGAGAAGGAAGAAAGCTCTTGCAAGAAAGTTTGCTAAACTGGACCCAAATGAGTCCAAGACCAAAGGTGAAGACTTTCTGAATTATGCTCCTTAAACAGCATATTGCCCTTTTGGTGAAGATTTCAGGTTGTCGATGGCTTGACTTAATATGCTCCCATTCTTCTTGAGGGAGATTGGAGCTGCTGATGTCAGACCTAGAAAACCATTGTAGAGATGGAGAGAACAGAAAGGAAAGAGTTAGATACTTGGAATGTCATGTACATCAACTGGTTTAATGAGGATTTTCTTACATAACTTGGACTATTAAAACAGGAATTGTGCTGTTTAAAATTCCTAGGTCTCTAGTTATGTGTTTCCCTATTACTCATAGAAAATTTTGAGTGTATCAGTTTTATATATTTCAGATTTATTTATACTGAAATATGGCCAATGGAGTTAGAAAAACAATTCTGCCTCTTTTTGCAGTGTGGTGGACATCTAAGCATTTATCCTTTGGGGCAAACTTTGGCCTAACTTAGAAATTCTCAAGACTTAAATTTTTATTGAATGTTTTAATAACATTCAGCTAAAGTCTTCATTAGAATTGTTTATTTGAACTGCTGCTTATATATTTGAAAAACTGCAGACAGTAATTTGTTCACTTAGGTGAGTGGTCCTTTTGATGTGGTAAATGCTCAGCTCACAGCAGCTGTCTAGAATTTTAAATTGGTAAAGAAAAGAAATAAAAGTTTACTTCCATACTTGAAATAACCTGTCATTATCTATAAACACCATATTTATTTTAAACTTTGTCGTTCAACAAAAACATTCAATAAGTCTGATAAGGAATGAAAACTATTGCTGCTGATGGTAGGAGATACCTAACTGTGGAAAAAACAGCAACCATGTAAACTTTGAAAATAAACACTGAGTGATTCAAAATCTCAATAACAACTTTGCCAGCTGTAGTCTGAAAATGTGTCTCTTTGAGCAGAGGATGAGATGAGAAAATGTCTTTTTATCTCAATTTTTAATATGCTCAACTGCATTCAAAGCACCTTTGCTTGCTGCAGGAGGACAACCCCAAGGTGGTGGACCCATGGCATGGCAGCTCCTCTGGCATCAGTACTCCAAGACTACAAACTTTTTCAAGAAAACAAAATCTATCAAGTTTCTAGGAAGTTTATAGATAAAACCATACTGGGGTTTTTCTTCTAAGGAAGCAGCTGAATGCTTGTCATTTTAATGCAGGTATAGGGCATCACTGCCTAATGGATTATGTAGGGATAAGCAGCATTCTGGGTAAGAAAGTGTAGAGGAAGAACAGGAAACTGGGAAGATTTAGAGTCTGCATGGTAGACAAAGGTGTTTAGGAGTTTAGGGCTGTGAATGGGATTTACTTGTTTTATTTGTTTCTTGATTTTTTTTTCCCCTGTGTTAGGGGAGAATAATTTGTTTACTTCCACCATCTGGGACTTGTCCAGCCTGCCAGTTACACCCCCTTTCCTGGATGTGGTTGGGAGATCTAGGGTTATTTTTGTGATTGGGAGATAGAAATGGTGGTATGGGGTGTTTCTGACTCATTCTCTATCTGCAGTGGTTCTAGAAATATCATTTGGAGCAGCTTCAGTGTCCCTCTGAGCTATATTTATAGCTGCTGCTTTATGAGAGTTTTTACAGTATTGGAAAAATGTCCATGTCTTAGTGGCACCCAGCTTAGGAAGGACGTAAGAAGGTTTGTTTGTTTGTTTGTATATTCTGTTTGTTCATTTCTTCGCTTATCCCATTGATCTGTCACTGTAAACAAAGTCACTCAAAGTACAAAGCAACATTAACAAGTTCTTAAAACCTGCAAGGAAAGTTCTAACATTTTGGAGATCTAGGAGAATGTGCTACATTTTATTTTAACATAATAATGCATCTAGACAGAGATTCATATTCATTTATCTTTGATATAAGGATTAAATGAATCTCTAGATCTAAAAAATTTTTTGATGTGATAGAATGAAAAGTAGCCAAGAAATTAATAACAGTGATAGAATATTTCCTACAGTTCCTTGAAGTGTGAAACTGCTCTAAGCAACACATAGGTCCAATGGAAAAGTGATTACTCTAAATAAAATTTTTAATATGTCTGGATTAATTTAAGAAGTATTACTAGGCGTTTTAGACTTTTTGGATAGAGCTGTTTTATTGAGGCAGCCCACAGTTATCCTGTGTTTATTTTTTTTTTCCAAGCGAAGCATGTACTCTGAAGTTTTACACTATTTCATTTTAAGTGCTAAGCTTCCACCATTAAGCTCCTGAGTGCTTTAATTTCAAGGACTTTTCCCAAAGCCTGTACCTTCATTGCATAAAGTTGAAGTTCATATTAATTGCACTGAAAGTATGTTTCAAATGAGCTATTCTCTGTTCAGAACATCATCCTTTCACCTAATATCTGAGCTGAAAAGTATCCCTCTCTTATCCTAGTGGAGTATTATTTCTTTGTATATCAAGATATTACCCTGATACTGAAGGCTGACTTACAACTGGTGGAGAAAGGTTACTCAGCACTCTTAGTTCCTACTTAGTCTTATTTATCAGGGATATCAGAGAAATTCAGAAAATTTCAGACCACTTACTTGTTTATAGATGAGGACATTAAGATAAAGGGGAGTTTTGACCAAGAAATATTTGTAGTAACATACCTCCTGTCTCTTTTTCAGGAGTAATTTCTAGAAACATGTAGAGTGAGCATGACTGCTTGGAAATCCTCAGGAGCAGTATCATTGCAGGGATGTCCTAAGGACAAAATCAATAATATGGGAAAACTTGATGGATAAGGGTTTGGGTGTTTTTTTAGCCTGGTTACTAAGGTATATAGTTTGTTGAGACTCTCTCTACATCTTAGCAGGTTAATTTTCAGCTCTTGGGCACATGAACATGTTTCAGGACTAAAGATTAATATTGCTGGAGACACAAACCTGGGCTGTGCTGATTTAGCTGCAGCTGTGGGAGATGAGCCCAGGGATATTGCTTTCTTCCAGATTTGTCCTTGATCCTGCTGTTTTTTATAAGTAATGTTAAGACTATTGAAAGGATTTATTTGCCCTCACTTGCATACTTAGAAGTGATACCAAAGGGTAAGGTTATTTTAGTGTTAAAAAACCCCTCTAAAGGACTTGTTTCGCTCAGAGACAGACCTGTTTGGGTGGTTTGCTCTGAGAAGGTGTTTGTCTGTCTCTGCTACCTGTAATGCCTTTGGTTGCTGTCCAGTCTCTGGCAACCAAGGTTAGGATAGATGAGCTGAGATGGATAGAAGAACTGTTTCATTTGGCTCAGGTTTAATTTTTATAATACACTTCTTTTCTCCTAACTTTGAATGAAGGCTAGATCTATTTACATTCCTTAAGGATGAAAGGAAGGCCAGCTCTCATTCCAATGGTTTCTAAGCATGCTTAACACGCTCACATTTTGGTTCCAGCGGGGGCTGCATTACTGAAAGGAATGTTCCAACAACCCTGGCATGCTGTGTGACCTGAAGCAGAGCAGCCACAGGGAGTGTGCAGTGGCTGCCCTTGAACCGGACTAGAGCAGAGGATGGATGAGCTCTGGGAGCACACCTGATACCCCTTGGCCACTCATGGGGCTTCTTCCACGTGACCAGTCTGGAGCTAGTTTGAGTTAAACTCCTTATAAAGCATATTTAGCCATGTGATGTAATAGTTCATATCACAGAATGCATCGAGTCCTCTGCCTCATGAGTTTCCCTCTCCTGTGAGACAGTGCCACTTGCTCTAGGCCCCTTGCAGGGACCAGGGAGCTGCTTATAGGGGAGAACAGAACTGAAATGCTTGGTACAATGATGTGGGAGAAGAAAGATGGTGTGGGAGCAGAGTGTGCTGAAACCTGCTGGAAGTCTCTTCTGCAAAGCAAATGCTGAGAAAAATCTTTATTCCATTCTTATTTCTGTGAAGAAGCACATAGCAGGCAGGAGGTAGAAATGCTTCTACCTGATTAGAGTTTATGCCAATTAATAGTTTTGCCTTCTAATAGGATATTGTTTTATGGTTTAAGAACCACTTTTGGAATTTTTTTCCCCCTTTCTTATGTTGCAGTATAGAGAAAGAAGGGCAGTTCTTGACACCTCTGGACAGTTCAGAATTGAAATACTTTTTCTTTCCAAACTTGAGGCGCAAAGACAATTTGTAGTATGTAGTAATAGGGATTTTTTATCTCCCACTGAATATTTTCTCTACTTTCTTTTTATCACCACTTGTGATTTCTTCTTGAATTTTATCCATTACAAAGATGGAAAAGATGCTCCCAAATTGTTTCCCAAAATATAATCTTTTTTCAGTCTGTAATGATCTAGGACTTTGACCTGGTTATATGTAGTTCATCACACCTTTTCCTCAGACCATGGACTTTTTTCCTTTATTGTGGATAGAGATAGTGCTAAAGACAATCTTGCTGCTGATACCTTGCAGCTGTGTTAATCACCAGAGAGTGGGAACAGCCTTGCCCTCAAGGCTAAGGGTGTGATAAAGAGTTGGAGCCAGGGGGAGTCAGTTGAGGTTTGTTGGCTGTGCTGGGAGGACAAAGGGAGAGGAGGTCGGTCAAGGGACAGATCAGGTGAGCCACTGTACGAGGGACAGGCGGCCGTGCAAGGGACAGGAAGCAGCGAGCTGGGACTGCAGAAGAAGGAGAGAAAGAGCCAGAGTTGTGTGGAGCTGCACATAGAAAGATACACAGAAAAGGTATGAAAGACTTTTTGCGTAACAAAGTCCTGATGCTTGAAACCCCCTGAAGTTTTTACTGAAGCACTCTGAGTGCAGTGGCCGTCTCGACTATGACACTTTATTACGTGTAACTATGGTGCTTATGCTGTACACTGATCAATGCATTAAGTTTGGGTTTAGCCTCTCAACTGATTTCACTAATTTCTTTTAGCAAATGGAGATGAGTGGTAAGAACACTTACCCAGAACCCTTTTATTCAAATATATTAATATCTTAATCCTCTTTCAAGATAAATATTGAATTAGTGCCACCTAACTGAAAACAGATGCTATGAACTTATTGCCTTTCACATGAAAGTAAAAAATTCTTTCAATTGTTGTTAAAAATGGATCTGTTTGGGGTAACTGGGATTGCTGGACTTTCTGCTACTGTACAGAAATCTTCCAGTTACAATTTGTCAATTTAAAATTAGAATGATCATATGATAATATGAATAGTGTATTTTTGAGAAGGGGCTCTTAAAGTCTTGTCTGAATTTTTGGAAATTATTTTAAAAATACAGTTTTCATGGTTTTATTGAAAGTTGGCTAATGTTGGTCTTTTGGGGGATTTTGTTAAAATTAACAATGTTCACTAAAACTCTGTATTAGAAGAAAAGGAGATATATGTTAAAGATTCACACACTGGCACAGTACTGCTCCCCAGTCTAATCACATTTAAAAAAGAAAAAAACACCAGATTATAAATTTGCCATTTAAAGGTTATATTAAACCTAATGAAATTTTGATTATTTTGAAACTGTGACTTTATTCTACTCTATAAGACTTTTTGCTGAAAGAAGTTAGTAATTGCTGTAAAATTTGACCATGTTTTCAGAAGTTGAAGCTCATATTCCATTTTTTTTTGTTCTTTCCTCTGTTTCATTGGTGATAATAACTGGCTCTACAAACACCTAAAGGAGTATTGCTAGCTGCAACACATTTTATGCTTAAGCAAATAAACTGTTCACGTGAATAATGGACTTAAAAATTCAAATGTTTTCTGGCCCTGTTTCAGAGCCTGTTTGGACTTCTTTCCAAGATTTACCTTTTGAAACTCCCAAATTAAATATCTGAAAATTTTCAACAGGTTTAGTTAAGTTGAAGGCTGAGTGGGCAATCTTTTTCACTTACATGAAATGTGTTTTGTCTTGCCTTAAATTAAATTAATTAAGGTAAGCCAGAAAAATCCAGCTTTGTTGCAAATTCAAGCAGTTTTCTATTTTAGCTTTATTTTCTTTTAAAATCTGCTTGTTTGCTAAGATAACTTTCAAAATACACATAATGTCTGGCTTTACTTGTTTTCTTTTCAGTCATTTTCTCTGCAATATTTCTCTAGACCTTTAAAAATGTTTTTTTGATTAGTGTCCATCTTCTGCTTTTCATGACATACTGCACTTTTTTTTTGGCCAATTTATACTTTTCATTCTCCCTCTCTGCTTTCTTTATGTCTTTCAGGGTGCTTTCAGTTCAGTACTTGAGGTATTTGTCCTTTTGACATTCCCTGAAAGTCATTTGCTTCTGAGTCACCGTCCTATGAACTCACCTTTTTGGATGATTCTCAGAGATATAAAAACCTTTGTTGTTCTTATTCTTAGCTGACAAGAGGGCTGAATTGTTGCACTCATCAAGAAACTCTCCCTACATGTACAAAGCCAAACACTTGACAAAACAATAAGAGCCACATTTTCTTTGGTTTTGCACTTTCTATTAGACCTTTGCTGAAATACTTTTCCCTTATTTACTAAAGATCTATGGATGACACCCTAAATATTTCTGAATATTTGATACATTTTTCATTTATTTCCACTCATAAAAGGTTTTATCATGCTTTTGAGTTGTTCGGGCTATGCAAATTTGATTGCTATGAATGCTTTAGAGCATAGTAAACTGGAAATGGAAACCAGTTCCTGGAAAAATTACCCTTTGGCTCAGAATACTTGTATACAGATTTATACTACAGGCGTAGCAGTACAACAGTTGGGAACAATGCAGTGGGAGGTTTCATAAAATGAGAGAAAGCTGAAAGATAGGCAAATCCCAGCATTGTGATGTTTATCAGTGCAAGGGGAGTTTAAGAAGATATAGAGGAAAAAAGAAATAATCTAAAATATTCCGTGTTAGAGAAAAATAATTGAATGCAGCTGAGTAGCAGAAATATTTAAGCTTTTACAAATGTCGTAATGTGAAAATACATGGCATGGGGCGTTCTGGTTTTGCTTTTTTTTTTAAATATAGGCTTCTAGTGTAATCTGTACTTACATACCGGAAGAAAACAATTCGATGATATGCATTATTGAGAAAATATATATTTATGTATATATCAATGAAGTCTTATTTAATTTAGTTGTAGCTCTGCTTTTCATCAGCAAATTTTCCAAACAGCTCTATGGCCTGAGGACAAAGCATTAAAATAGATAAAACAATGTCCGCAGAAGTGATGATGAAAAGGGTGGAGCTGAACCAAATGAGCTGGAAAATGCTTTCTAGGCAGAATGGGAGCCTTTGTCACAATAAACATGTGCCTGCCTCTGGTGTTGGAGATAATAGGAAGTTGCATCAGACCTTGCACTTCTTGCCTTCAGGTGATGTTGGAGTAGTAGTCTCTGTTCCCTGACAAGAGATTTCTTACATTAGGAAAATACAGATCTGCAGAAAATACAGATGATTTATTCCCTTAGAGGCAGGGTTTGTATGTTTCTCTTTACAGATACTATTGCACTTGTGCATTCCAATCAGCATACTTTAGTTACAGAGATACATCTTGTCTTGTTTCTGCTCACCAGGGCTAACAGGCAGATCAGAGTTATGCATGGTGGAATGTGCATTCCCTTGACCTGGTTTTGTGAATTTGTAGGTGACTAAACCTCCAGACCTGCTGGCATCAGTTACTTGTCACAAGCTGCCACTTGGGAAATATTTTTCATCCCACTATTCCTATTAAAGGAGTGCCATACTTACATGATTGCTAGATTTATTTTGTCTAGTTCTCACCATTATTTTCCTTGCAAATTTTGCAATAATCTTCTCTTTTTTCTTACTAGCACTCCATCCCTGGATTTGGGGCATCTAAGGTATTTAAGCTACTTCATTAAAACAATTTCTCTGATTTCATTTGATGCTAGGCTGAATGAAACAAGTTAATTCAATATTCTCTCACAAGGTTGGCTTTTTTGATTGGGATCTTTGTCCCAAGTCCCCCTCCTTCATTTGAAGATCATTGGTGTAAATGCGTGGCCAAAGCCATGTGATTTGGTGAAACATTGAAACACGGTGAAAGGCATTGATGCCTTAAGTTTTAGCTTTGTTTTCCAGATTCTGTGCTGCCTAGGGGTGTAGTTCTGAGCCTCATAGTGAGTGCCAGTGAGCTCTCTTCACAGAGTAAGTAAACAAAACAAATCCTCTTCCTGCTGAAGACCAAGGACAACTTTCAGCCCAAAAGCATAAACAGTGGACTGAAGGGAGGAACAAGAAGGATGAGACCTCACAACCTGAAGCTGTAACTGGACAATTAAACCCCAATATGAAAATGGACTAAAGCTTATCAAAATGTGAGATCTTGTGACTGGTCAGCCATTTTGTGACCATTTTTAGCCTGCCCTGGGTGCAGCCTTGGTCAGGCTCCTGTCCTGCCCAAGGTGTACCCTAAAGGCCTTTCAATAAATATCTACTTTATTCTCCAGCTCTGCCCAGTCTCTGTTTCAGGTCAGCCTTCCAAGGCATCACGTTACTGAAACATCCCTGTACAAAGGAGCACAACACGCAGGAGACAGGAGTCACTGCGCTGGTTTGCAAACCCTGTGATGCAAAATCAACTTTGAATTTCTCAACTGTTCTTTACATTTGATGTACAAGCTTTTCACATATTTTGTAAGCATTTGTCAACTCCTGAGCAAATAGAGATCTTTGTGAATGCTGGTCATTTAGTAATTCTACTCTGTTTTCCTGTTATTTTCTTATCTAATATATTTTCAAACCACTGAGCAATAAATCCAATCAGTAAGTTAATGATATACAATATGACTTGCAGAGCATGTGCCAATATTTTTTAATCATAAAACGTTATATTCAGTTAAATATTATCCTGAGACACACCAGGTTGAAAGTCAGTGCTTTGCAGAAGCCATACTTCCTGTAAGCTGCAGATTAAGAAAGTAAAGTTCTAAAAACATCTCTCAGAGAGATGTGTGTAAACACAGCTTGGTCAGAGGCACTTCATGACCAGTTCCAGTAATTATTTTCCAAGCGAAGGCTTGGATAGTAACATAGCCCATGAACAGACTCATATACGTCTGTGTGCTGTATTGCTTTGCTCCAGTGCCTACTCAGTCATCCACAGCAAGTGGGTGCCAGTGTGGTGATGGCTCTTCTGCTCAACCTGGAGAAGTGTGCATCTCCTCCAGCTGGTCTGGAGACAGCGGTGATGAGAAACAAGGTAAGTCTGGGGGGCTTTAGCAGAAGTGTGATACAATTTGATAACCGAATGTGACAGTAGAGAGAACTAGGAGGGATGTTTTTATGTTTAAAAAATGTTTGAGAGTTCTTTTTTGCGGTTTTTTTTACCCTCTTCAGTTTTAGAAGAAAAGTTTATTCCGGCTTCACTTTGATTTTTCGTGGTCTTTTTCTTTTTCAACATTTGTGAAGTGCAAGACTCTCGTGAATCTTCATATAGATATTAAATCGCAAAGCATTTCCTCATCCTGACTCAATGAAGATTCAGCAAGTAATACTTTTTCCCTTAATTTGTGGGAAGCTTGTTCGATAGAATTCAGATTTAATATAAAATACCTAGACCAAGGTATAAGCTACAACTTTTTTTTTTCCTTTTTGTCTAGACAGGGTTGGAAATTTTCTTGAACTCATGAACTGATTATCCTGGCTTAATCTTTATCACATGCATTGGTTACAAATACAATTGGTGCTGTTTCCTGTAAGGAATTGATGTAAGTGGTGAGAGTGAATTTTAACTGCTATTGTCTGAGTAAATTTGCATCAGAATTCTAGTATTTCTAGAATACTGTACCACAAAATGGTGCTGCAAATAATTTCATGTGATGTTTTTAAGCCCAGCTGGAGATGAAACACCACACAGTCACTTGCTTGTGGTGGAATGGGGAGGAGAATCGTAGTAAAAATCATGTGTTGAGATAAGAAGAGTTTATTAGTTGAAAATAAAAGTAAAATAAAATAAAACAATGGTAAGGATAATAATGCTAAATAACAATGATGATAACAAAAAGGGAAAAAAAATGCAAGTAATGAATGATACAATTGCTTGCCCCTCGCTGACCCATGCCAGACCTCCCCTTCTTGTTCCCAGATCAGCTGTGCTTCAAGCTAACTCCCCTCAGTTTATGTAGTGGGCATGACCTTTCCCAGCTATGCTTCTCCCTCTACCCTGCCCCCTTGTTTTGGTGGTTTTCTTTTAGCTTTTCTGAGTTGGAAGGGACTTACAAGGATCACTGAGTCCAACTCTTTAGTGCATGGTCCATATGCAGACCATACCTTACAGCCTCGGTGTTATTAGCACCAGGCTCTGATCAACTGAGCCAACACTGCCAACTCCTCACTGGCAGAGCATGAGACAAAGGGAAAAAAGAAATCCTTGCCATAGGATATGTATGACTTAGCAAAACCACAAAACATCTGTGTTTTATCAACACCACAGTCATTCTGAATCCAAAACACAGCATTGTAACAGCTAGTGAGAAGAAATTAACTCAACCCTAGCTGAAACCAGGACAGCAAAAGGTAGTTCTTCTGCATGTGGGTTTTTGTTGTGAGTCCAAGGAAGAGCTTGTATTTATGAAAAAGATTAATTTTAACTAAAAAGCTTATCTAAGTTCTCCTACTCACTATGTAACAAAGGAAGCTACCATCTTTGTTGGGATTTTAAAATTTCAGTTTAATTGTAAAACAGATGGTCCTTAAATGTGTCTGTCTGTTCACACTGAAAACTGCTAATTAGAGCATGTTAGCAATCAGTGAATTCAGATCAAATCTGTGAGAAAAAGCAGTAACTTAAACCCAGGTTCTTCAAATTACAATTTTGTGTCCAGCTGCATAAAGATTTTCTTCCTCTGATAGGACTCCCTGTTTTATCCAAATAGGATACAGAGATCTGTTGGGAGCAAGAGTCTAAAATCAGCTCTAGGTTACTTGATTTTTATTTCTCTGCAAATAAGACAATTATTACGACTGTATTGGACATCAGCACATTTTTGTAAGTTTCCTGTGCTGTGCAAAAATGTACTAAATGGCTCTGGCTGAAATGCCTGTTGAATTCCCTGACATGTCTAACACCTCTCAGGTTAGCATATGTTTTTATCACTTGCACACGAGTGGTTATGCTAAGTTCCACTGCCTAGCCTTGAAATCTTCATTGTACTTGATCTTGGTTTCCCTGGAAAAGGG
>VZSR01001283.1:14612057-14639555 GCA_013398615.1 Brachypodius melanocephalos | reverse complement strand
ATCTTGCTTTTGTCCACCTCCATTCTAAAAACCCAAAAACTACGAATTTGTCACCCCATGCTAAGCTAAACTACTGTGCTTCACACTCTTGAGACTTGTAATTCATCTCTGCTTTGGGCCAGGGTCTGTGACCCCCATGGACAGAACTGATACCCCCATGTTCACCCCCCCTGGACAGTGCTCAAACCTTCCTGCTCGATTCCCTGACTGCTTTGCCAGGGTCCCTGACCTTACAGGGCAACAGAAGGGATGCCCTGGACTCTGACAGAGGAAACCATGGACTCTTACAAATTATGTAGTTTTCTATTTAATTTACTAAATTATGCTAATTTCTTTATTGTTCCATTATATTCTACCACTTGTTTCCTGAGTACCTTTGTCTTTGTTTTAAGGTGATTGCAATTACAATAACCCAGATTTCGAGGGGGGAGGGGGGAAGAGAAAGGCAGTATTCCAGTAAGCAATCCTTGTTATCATAGAGGAGGAAGTAATCAGTTTCAAAAGATGTGTTTATCTAACCGAGTGTTCTTTACTTATTTTGGAGATATTAGATGATAAATTCAGTCTTGATGATTGCAAAGTTTAGAAATTTTGAAATGTATTTTTGTATTTCCTTGGACTGGTAAATGCCTGGAGTGTGTGTACCTATCATCTGTGGCTGATATTACTACTCCAAGTATTTTGAGAGAAGAGGAATTTGCATTTGGAGACAGGATAAGCTTTGATAGTCTGTTTCTGAGCAAGCTTCTTTCTAAATCTTCTTACAATTTTACTTTACCTTGAAGAGTGTCTCTCAACTTAATAATTCCTTTTCTCTGTCCTCAGACAAAATATACCCTTTATAATTGTCTTATGGCCAAATTAACCCTGCTTTTCCTTCTGTGATACATACTGTAGTGCAACAGCTGTTTAGTTCTCCATATTTTCTGTTATTCTCCTTCTCTTGTTTCCACCCACACCCTCTCATCTCTCCTGGGCACAAGCAGTGCTTTGGCAGCCCTCATGGAGAGTACCTGAAGGCAGGTGTGCAATGTTGGAGCACGTACAAGAAGAGAATCCTATGTGGGATACAAGTGTTGTTGAGATCAGCCCAGGTGCTTTACACCCCATTCCCAAACTGTGGTGATCTGGGAGTGTGGAAATCTTCACTTTTCTAAAGTGGAATCTCCCACATGTTGCACAAGCCATCAAACAGAAGTTCCCCATAACAATGAGTATAATTTGGTGGTTTTGAGTTGAGTGTGTGGAAAACTCACTTAGAAATCAGCAGATGAAAATGGAACCCAAATTTAATTTTTTTTTAATTGAAGAAAACAGGAAACAAAACCCCCACTCTAGGTTTTCCTGCAAGTTCTCATTTCAAAGTGGACAATTTTCATGATACACTGCAGTTAGGAAATCTTATATATGTGATGTGCTTTTAGCAATGTCAGTTTTCGCTTGTGTGTACCTCAGAAGCACATCCTGCTGTGTATATTGTCCTGCTTCCAAAGATAAGGTTGCTCTTAAACATTGATTTAAGCCCATGTTGGCACAAAAATGTGAGCAGTTACCAAAACTTTTTCATAAACACAAGCTTTATTTCAAGTATGCAAGTTGTGCAATAATTTAAAATAATAAAGATTTTTCATTAAGAAACACATTAAAACCCCCCCAAAATACCATGTAATACAAATATAGCAAACTCTTGGCTAGAACCAAAATAGGTTAGCCAGGCAACAGTCTTGCTGTAGTTGAAGTTTCTAGGATTTGTGCATGATTGGTAGTACACACCACATCAGGATGTAGCAAACACTAGAAAGATACACTAATAATCATAAAAAACTTGGTGAGGAAGGGAAAATTTGACTTATACAGACAGCCAAAGCCAGCAAAATGTTGAGAATCATCAACTGAATTGTTTGTTGCACACAAGGCAAACTGTTCAGTCACCTGTATTGTTCACATCTGCTTGTTTTGGGCCTCCAGTCACTGTTGTATCTGCCAGGTCAGAATTGTGCAGTGGTCATGTTAATCTAAGTTATTTTATTCGGGTAGCAGGAAGCTGAATACTTGTAGCTATTCAGCTTTTTGAGAGGCTGTGTACTCAGATCAGTGAACTGAATAGCTAAAGAGATTTAAATGCATTGTATTAATTTGCTTTTATTTTTCTACCTGGAGAATCTAAACTGTACTTTCATTTTCTAAATGCTGATTCTAATCGCCTAGGAAATATTTATCTTCTTATGGCAGTGAGTCAAATTTTCCCACTGCTGGTGACTCAACAGACTATGTAATCAGTTTTATGTTAGTTCCTGCTTAAAACCCAGAAATTATTCTCTGTTGTGACAACTGAGCAGAGCATGGTCTATGGTAGAGTGTTAAAGGGAAGGCTTCCTGCCATCAGGACAAAACACACATCAGCAGAAAAGCAAAGATCTCTTGGTAAATTTAACTCTTTTGAAGATTTATGTAATCATTTACTAGAAATCAAAACATTTCTTTAGGTCTGTCTCTCATGGATCTTTTTCTTTTTTTTTCACTTCAATAGAAAAGTGACAACCACTTTAAAAGAAGCCCAAAACAAAACACAGCCCGATTTTGCTAAATGAAACTATTCTCTATGCAGAGATCTAATGTGAAATGACTGCTCAAAGAATTTCTTAAAATTACTATTTCTTGCCTCTCTGTGTAAAACTCGAAATTCCTGTGGCAGGTGAAAAAAAGAAGAAATTTACTTTTAGACACATTCTTCTTTAGAGAACTAAAAGAAAAAAAAATCTAAATTTCGTGGAAGCTAACATCCAATGGAACAGATTGGAGTCAGGGACAGGGCTCTGCAGAGATACCAAGCCATCTGTTGTGAGTAGGAGCAATACCCTTGCAGCTGGCAGGCTCTGAAAGTGCTGTCTGAGCAGTCAGGAAAGGTCTAAAACCTGGGGGCAGCCTGGCCATTGCTCTGGTAGCAGGCTGCAAAATGTTCCCCTGCGGGGGATTGCTCAGCCAGCTCCAGCCCTGAGCTGGGCTGGTGGTGCTTCATCAGGGGCCTTCCACTTCCACACAAGGAGGAGAGGTCAACATGGGTAGTTTAATAAATTAATTATTTAGATATTTTCATCTATCCTTTGATATTTGATTAATGTATTAATCTTCATTTTTAGGATTTTTTTTCCTTGAGTCTTGTTTGGCCTTTTATCTCCTTCAGCTTCTTCCTTGTTAATGTCAGAGGACAACAAGTTACTTGACGTTGTTTGGAATTTGGGAAATGGAAGAGGAGAGAAAGGAAGTAAAAGAATTTAAAATAGATTGAATAATTTTCTATTCTTTATTTGTTATCTTGCATCCTTAGCATCTAACATCTCTGAAATATTTGTGACCAGGAAGAGCCAAATTTTGACTTGAAGCATTGGATATCCAAAAATAGAGTGGTTGCCTTCCATCTGTTATCAGATGTGAAACAATATTGTCAGGAAGAGACACAGTCAGACAAAGGGCATGACAACAACCATAGTTCACTGACTCCTCCCGAGCTGTTCCACTTTCAAGCGAAGCAAGGGATTTCATTGTTTTATAAATGAAAGATAATGATATCTTTAATGGTAGCTTTGAAATTCTGAAGGTAACTTTTTATTTTGGGAATGTGTACAGGGATGCCACATCTTTCTCTCAAGGCAATTTTCCAAGCAGCCAGCACCCAGAAACCACCACTTTTCAACCTATAAAAACACCACAGTCTTCTCTCCCGTGTTCCACAACCTCCTCAAAGATCTGAACTGTCATTATAAATGGGTATTGCTGTTTACAGCAGCTGGATGTTTAGGCATGAAATATGTTATCTACTCTATCATGGGAGTTTAAAGTCTTTGGATCAGCCCTCTGAGGTAGTGTCACTTTGTCCCAAAATGTTGCACTTCTAAGTTGAGTATTCAAGACATCGCCACATGAAACATCTTGGAATCCTACTTAAAATTTTAGCTGGAATGTGGAGAAATACCATGAAAATATTGAACATGAAAAAAAGCTTGGAACACAATAGGTACAAGTGCTATTAAGCTTTTCTTGAGAAACAATTCTAGTTGGATTTTTAGATATTAATTTATACCTGTGCATATTGCTCTTGTTATATTGTTGGGTTTTTTCCCAAGCTTCTAAATTTTCTCTTTTTATTCCTTTTAATAGCTTATTTCCTCTCATTGTCCTCTGAAATGCAATCTTCTTCTGCAGCTTTAAGGACAAACGTTTTCCTTCCAACTGATGAAGAACACCTTTGCCAGGTATTTTGATGCACATTCTTTGCATTACACTGTTTGCCATAGTATTTCCCTGGAATAACCAGACCTCCTTCTTTTTTCTAGATTAGATTTCATTATTGGGTCAGTCAAATGAGTGGAACACTTATGGTGGGGCTTCAAAAGCACTCTGAAGATACTGTTACAAACATTTGGCAAGTTTCTGGAGAACTACGCAATCAATGGAACATAAATACCATTACAATCAATAGCACCAAAAAATATGAGGTTAGTAAATTGTGATTACTGTAAAGGACACTCCTTAAATCGTTTATAAATGTGGACCTTTTTAATAGGTCAGCACTAAATATTTTGTAAAGGAGAAGAAAGCACTATCATGAGGTAAACAAGAAAAAAAGCCATTTTGAAGATTATAGTTTGCATTAACAAATATAGCTTGTTCTTACCTATTAATGGTGTTAAAACTGACACCAAACTTTGCTTAAACTGTGCTTGTGTCTTAGATAAAACAGTCTCATTGAGCCATAAATTATCTGCCAGGCTATAGAGGTGATATTGTTGTGATCTTAACTTTCAATAGAGTATTCTCAGCCTCAGTCTAACTTGACTGATAAACTCAAGGTTTCATCTATAAAGGAAATTGCATTTTTTACTGTGAGATACTGTTTTATAGGGGTACTGCAGGTGACAAACACTGTACTTAACTATTAATTTCAGCTTTGAGCCTTTGTCACAGAACACATGCAAATGGTTTAATTTTGCTCGAAGATACTGAAAAGCAATGCAAATGTCATAGGCTATTTAGACGTTTTTACATGTGCATTTACAAAAAACATTAGCACAGTAAGTGTAACTTCGGGCTGTGATGTTGTGGGGGATGTACAGTCACTGCTATGCTGCTTTCTCTCACTGGAGAGAACGTGGGGAGCAGAGAATGAAATGAGAGGCTTTTCCTGCTGCAGTAGTTACTAAGAATTGCTTAGCATACAAACCTGAAAGCATGGCAGCACAACCTCGTTTCAATAAACCAAATGAGTAACATAGTTACTTGACTTCCACATTGTGCTAAAGCACACAACAGGATCTTGATTGTTGAAGTAATACAGGCCTGCTCAACTCTTCTGAGAATGTACATTGCAAAATGCCTGCACCCAACTCAACACAAGTATCAGCTTTGTTATTGGTCAATGGCTTACCTCTACCTGATAAAAGCATATGTAGAGCAATCTGAGGTTGTATTGGAAGGGTTTACTTCGAGATTTATTTTTTTCATCATTCATATTACTTGGAAAATTGACTGAGTCTGGGCATGGTTAATATAATAGGTGATCTACTTTCCCTTGCTAGGTCAAATCCTAATCAGATTATTGCTTGCAAACCTGGTTATCCTTTGGCCTCTATCAAGGGAACTGATGGGCAGAGTCCAGCTTTAAAGAGGCAGGTGTCAAACTTCCTGCAGTAATCATTAAAATTGACTTAAGAAACACAGCCCAACACCTCACAAAGCCTAGTCTGAAGCTGAGCAAATTTTCCTGTTTGCACATTTTGCTCCAGTGACAAGGTGCAAGATATCACTGTCATATAAGTGAATGTGATTCACTTGCCCTTTTGCACTTGTTCTTTTATATGACAAGACACTTAGCCTACAGGGATACCTGTGGCATTTTTCAAGATAATTTTGATTATTAATGTTTCTATGGAAAAAAAAATGTGAGAGACAAATAATTTTTATTTGGATGTACAAATCCCTTTGGAATAGGGTGCTTTAATACTTTTATCAATTTTAAAAACACATTTTAAGTGACATTTAAGTTAAAATCTACCTCTGAACCTCCACTGCTTATTTTGTTTGCACATTTTGATGATGATTATTTAACACCCAAGCCTCTTCCTCCTGAGAGTCCAGATTATATTTACGAGATACAGAATTTAGTTTGGCATCTAAAAATCTCAATTTTATGAAATTTGGAAATAAAAGGATTGCCAGTGGTTTAACTACTGAACAAGAAGAAAGCTCAGTGTGTCTGTTTTGGCTGGGTTTTGGAGAACTGTATCACGGTTTTCTCTTCTAAGCTACTTTTGCTCTGATTTACTCAGAACGAATTTCTGTCTCCCAGACATCATAAAGGGAAAGGGTTCTAGGCTTGGGGTTAATTTGTGTCTTTGTACTTGATTCCTGTTTTACCTTGTGCTTTGCTGCTGTGCTGCAATCTGCTGCTGTGGCTGCGTTGTGGAGTCAGCCCAGCTCGTGTTTGATCCCACCTAGAGTCCCACTGCACCTTCCATGCCACTAATGGAGCTGCAATGTTCATTTCATCTGCTGCTCACAGATATTCCATAGATATAGATCATTGCAGTTATGAGAAAATAGTTATTTGTTACTGACTTGTGAGCTTAAAGAGCTCTAGACTTGGTGTGTGAAGGAAAATCGAATGGTTTGTTTCTGGAGCAAGCTTGGGTGTGAGTCACTTTGGTTATTATTGGACTGAACTCAGAGGGTGTCATCTGGGTATCTGTACCACATAAAGACTGGATAATCTTTTTCAGACAAAAGAGAAGCTGGAGGCAAAATATAGCAGTATTATCTTCTAGAAGTGGGGAAGTTGAGAGACTGAGTTTTGAGGAAACACAGGTTCATACAAACTTCATGTGTTCTGGTGGAATATGAACTTGAAGCAGCCTCTGATTTTGCTCCAGCAATGTGAGCTAGTCCCTCTTCAGCATTGTTTAAATAACTTTATCTCACTATATAATAAAATCTGACTATGAACACCCCATTGGGAGATGTATATTTTAAATGTATTGATAATTTTTGTGGGCAGTAGTTTCTTGCATAGTAGTTTCTTGCCCAGAATTATCTTGGGGAGTGGCTTCTTGCCCAGCAGTTTCCTGGGGAGTAGTTTCTTGCCCCGTACTTTCGTGGGGAGACGTTTCACGTGCAGTAGTTTCTTCCTAGCAGTTTCTTGGGGAGTAGTTTCTTGCCCAGTAGTTTCTATCCCAGGAATTTCTTAGGGAGTAGTTATATGGGGAGTAGTTTCTTTCCCATTAATTTCTTGCCCAGAATTATCCGGGGAGTAGTTTATGGCCAGTAGTTTTTTTGGGAGGTGTTTGTTGCCCGGAAGTTTCTTGCCCACTAGTTTCTTGCCCTATATTATCTTGGGGAGCAGTTTCTTGCCCTGTATTTTCTTGGTGAATTTCTTCTTGGGGAGTAGTTTCTTGCCCAGTAGTTTCTTCCCAGTAGTTTCTTGCCTTGTACTTTCTTGCTCATTTATTAATAACTAAATTTTGATTTCAAAATGAAACATCACTTTTCAAAGGTGAAATAATTGTCAAATCCTTGATATTAAATAATATTTCTGGTGTTTCTTATTTTAAAACAGTATAGGAACTTTTCTGAAACTGTGCCATGATAGAAACAGAAAATAGCAATACACTATTTGCCCTTCTCATTGTGATGTCATGAAATTACACATTAATTGCACATATCATTGCAGCAGAATTCAAGGATTCAAAATATTTTTTTCTGAAATAAATCAGGTTAGCAAATTTCCAAGATGCTGAATTTCATTCATATAGTCATCTTTTTGAATGTGATATGGCTGCCATTCTTCTTGTGCAAGCCAACTGCAGGTTCAGTAAAACAAACATAAGACAAAAGATTACACCTCTCAAAAAATTCCAATTCATAACATAATGGTCATATTGTTTGATAATAATCATAATAATATAATAATTGTCATCTTGTACAGCAAAAAACTCAGTTCTTGGTAATTTAAAGGTTTTCTGCATCAATCTGTTTAACTATGCACAATGTTGTTGCTGAACCCTCAAGGCAATATTTGAAAAATTATTGCTAACACTGTGAATTCCTTATTAAGAGCTAGAATGTAGTTCTAGGTAGATTGTGCCTCCAAGACTCTGGAAAGTCCTGAAACTGTTTCATCCCAAGATGTGGCTAGGAAATAGTTTAAGGAATGTTATTCATAAGATTGATTTGTTAGGTTGTTTTAATTGGTATGTTTTTGTTGTGTTTTCCCAAGATCTGTGATGGATCAGTCCCTTGTACACCACTGCAGTAAATGTCTAATAGTCTGTACATTTACAAATTTGGATTGAAATCTACCCTTAAGATGGAAAAGTAAAATATTTGTAACTTCTTGTGCATAGAAGACTTTGGCGGGGGTTACAAACCCCACTATTGTAACATTTGAGCAGAATAATTGTCAACCAAGTACTTCTCAAGGTTTGTTTTGGCCAAAAATGTATTGAAAAGCTTCTGAATAATGGTGGTTTTGCTCTGACTTTTCTTCAGGTTTCTGAGAAATTCTGAAATCAATCAGAAAATATTCACATTTCCAGTCTCTGTGGAACAATGGCTTGATAAAACACAAAATCCTCTGTGTTCTATTCTTTAATTGTTATGATCCTTGCTTAGATTTTAAGACATTTTATTGTGATTTTCAGATCCTTCCTGTTAAATTCTACTTTAATCTTCAGTTACATAATTGGACTATCTATCTGTGCTAGGGTGAAAAGCCACAGATGCGTGAAAAAGCCAGTATGATAATCCTCCAGAATTGTTAAATGTGTGGTTAGAGTTCTCATATTTCCAATAGATACTTCATGGACTTGACTGGAATTTACTGTGTGCTTTTTTTGTTTTGCCTGTGACGCTGGTAAACTCTGTTTCTTGTTGATTTGCTTTTAATCTCTTTAGGTTATCTTTTTGGGGATGGTGGAGACCCAGAGACAAGGTGCAAGTGTTGCCATTGATGATATTTCCTTTAGTGAAGGATGTTCTCTGGCACATGGTAAGAATACCTGTTTTTCAGGAGCCAGGTCATTTTACATTGTCTTTTCTTTGGATTAGAAGTGAAAAAACAATGGAATTGTTTTGCTCTTCAAAGGTTTTTTAACTCTGTAAGTGTTTTCATTTGGCTCATTTTCATCTCCCTAAGCAATCATTTGTCTTTTCACATCTAAACATAGCTACAAAGAAAGACAACAAATACTTTAAGTAATCTGATACATTATAAATGTAGGGCTCAGTGGGTAAAAAAAGATCTACTGTTTTTGGCTGAGGAATTGATGTGTTCAGCCAGCTCAGGCAAAGCTTTGGAGCTGACTAGGAAGATTCCCAAGGCGTTTGTGTATTTCTAAATGTGTGGAGGTTCTGATCCTCAGCTGTGTGGTGGGGTTATGCTGTTCTGCTCTGCTACATCCAAGAGCTGCTATATCAGGCTGCTCATCTCTGCAGTCAGACCATCCCTGAATGTCAGGATTCTTTAGCAAAACATTTCCTATTTCCCTTTTCAACCCAATGTATTGTCATGGAAAAGGAATGCCACCCATCCTAGCACAAATTAAGTTTCTTGCTGCTCTGTATTACACAAGAGTACTGTCCTCTGGCACCTATGGCACATCCTCAGGTGAGTGTAGTTCTGAGTCAAGGCACCTCCTTTGTTTTTCTTTCTTTTATTTTTGGCATGGGCACAGACGGTTTAGACTTTAAATTTAACTCAAGATATGAAAAGCAATGTTTGACACAGACCAAGCTAGGTTATGTAGTTGGTTTTGTGTGTACCACACTCCTAAATAATGCTCTCTACATTTCCCCATAGGCAAAAAACCTATTTTTCCTATGAGAAAAGGAAAGAGATGCACATGGGTATTAAAATGTTAGAGTGCTAAGCAATTTCAAGCAGATCACATTAAGAGCGAGATAAAAACCCCAACTTAATGATGCCAGCAGGCATATATATTTAGAATTTCTGTAATTCTAGAAAGCTATATACTTTTTTCACCAGTTCCTGCAAGAGATTCGTTTGTAAAAATACACTGAGTTTTTCAACAAAGTCCTTCTAAAGCAAAAAGAATCAAGCCAAGAAAACCCTTCAGCTATGAGATGAAACACTGTCTCAAAGAGATGCAAAAGGAAAAAAAATAAACTGATGTATGCTCTCACTACATCTTATAAATCCAGGTGTTAAACTTACCTTCCACTGCAGCTGTTGAACTCCATGCTGTGCCTTATGGATTGAGCTGCTGCACTGTTGAGTGCCTCAGGTGTATTCTAATAAGAGCCAGTTCTTATCCTGTGTTTCCTCATTAGGAGAAGTCAACTTCATTAGGTGACATCTAAATGGCTCACAGCAGCCAAAAACAGGGTCAAAGAACCTTAATTTTCTCCCTGAAAGAGGAATGTTACTACCGAAAATTTTCCAGTAATTAAAACAAAAGGTCAGACTGATGGTTGGTTGAATTTGAAATAATTTTTTCTCTAGTCCTTATGGAATGTCTGGATAAGTAGACTTTTAATGAAAGCACTTAAATTTCATGAACTCCCTAGTTAAAACTTGAGTTTTTAATGTACCCTTCACGATTTTTAATCCCAGTACAAATGCACATAAGAGATGAGCTGGGCATTTGTATTCATTAGTATGAGTATGTTTTTAGGGTTGTGAGTAAAATATCTTATGTTTTTATGCTTTCAGGAGTTTCTTGGTACAAACTGTGATGGTCAAATATAAAAGTAATTTTATTATGCTTTAGGATCTTTCTTCCCTCTCCTGTCTCCCAAATTGTCCCACTTCAATCTGTTGTCCAGTTCTGCTAAAGACTAAACTTCATGCATTGAAAAAATACGACTAAACCCCTATCTTCAGTATAGCAATTTAAAATACTCTACAGTTTGTAGTTTTCCCAACAGCTGCCAAATAGTTTGTTATCACTCAAAACCCACACAGCTCTTTATCATTTGAATATAGGCTGCAGAGAAAAAAAAAAAAAAAAAAAAAAAAAAAAACCCTTGGCTGTAAAATAGAAAATATTGAAGTTGTTTTCTGAAACACATGTAGTGCAAAATGTCCTTTAATTATACCTTTAGCAGACCTTTTGTTCGAAGGCTTCATATTCTTATCCAAGTGGCTGCTTTGCAGAATTCCCTCTCAACTCCCAAAGAATTAGATATGTGAAGAACCCCACTAAGACTGTTCTTCTGATCTCTGCATAGAGATGAAAGCAAAGAGCTCCAAGGCATGAAAATGGAATGCTGTAAGGGAGAATGAGGCTTTTGTCCTCCTGAAGTCCCTTGTAAAACAGAAGTGACAAAGCCTCACTGCAAGTTATGTTTTTTTTTCAGGAAAACTGAAGTAATTTTATATGTGTTACTTATAAAGTATAAATTTTGACAAAAATCCAGTATGAATACCACAACTGACAGATTTTTAAACGTAATTCCTTAGTTAATTCTAATCCTGCAAAAGCGTAGCCTTTAATTTTACAGAAGCAGGTATTTGAGATGAACTGCTACAGGAATGGGAGTCAGAAAATCCAAAATACTAATCTTATTGCTGTCTGACATGCTGTGGCATTAAGAGCTGGAAAACGAGTATTTTTTCAAAACAAACAAAACCTCAAAAATAAAAAAAACCTAAATAAAACCCCCACAAAATTACTCCAAATGTTTTGTATCGTTACTTCAAAAGCATTAAAAGAAGATCTTGAATCCTTTTGAAAGGATTTGCAAAATTTTTTTGCATGCTGGAATTTTACAAAATCCATCCTTTTCCAGACCCTTGTGGAATTTTGCATTTTCCATATGAAAAAAGTTTTTGACAAGCTCTTTCTCACATAATACACGTGGTTTGAAAACAGTGCACATTTATTTACCACTGGCACAAAGGAAAATGGAAGGTTTGCAGCACTGACTGGACAGGCCATTTCACAGAGGTGTCAGTAATGTGAATAGTATAATGTCTTCCAGATGGAGACAGTAACATCTATGTAAACTCACCAGAAACTGTTTTCTCTGTTTTCTTGTTAGGAATGTTCTCTCTGAGATATCCTGACTGCTATTTAATAATGTGTTTTAACCAGGAGATCACCTTTCACCTGCAATAACATTAAGAAGTGGGACTTCCATTGTCATAGTGCAATCTTGCTTAAAATCCTGACCATTGCCAAAGGCAACTAGATTAGTCAGGCATGCTGTGCCCTTAAAAAGCTCTCAGAAATATGTGGTGATGCATTAGAACCTTTCTGTCTCTATAAAGAAGTATTCTGTTACAAGTATTGTGGAGATGCTGCTGAGTTTAACCTCATTTAAAAATGATTTTTCTGTAGCTATCACCTAGAAAAGTAAATAGGTATTTCTTATTATTACATGTCAGTTTTTATGTTACCTGGCAGCTCTCTCTGTGGAATTGAATTCGTGAAGGTTGTGATGACTGGCTAACATAAATAGCACTCCATTGCTTTGAAAGAAGCATCTGTCTGAGGGAACGATTTCTTAGAATACTTGAAGATGGCAGGCTGAAATACAGGACAGCAATCAGGGATACACAGGGCTTTTGAAGCAACCTTTTGAAGAAGCAGAAATGTTGTCAAGGAGTTTAACAAGCACAGTTTTCTCATGGGGGATAGTCTCATAAATAATGACCTCTTATGGATTGTTTTTGTTTGTCTTTCTGTAGCAGAGATGCCCATCTTTGAGTTTGGCCTCTGTGAGTGGCACTCAGGGCAGGCAGCTGAGCCTGCTCAGGGGACACATCTGCAAGCAGGGCACAAGATTGCCTCCTGCTCCTTCCTGAAGGATTCCAGCAACAACACCGAAGGTGGGGATTTAATCTAACTCAAAATTACTGGCTGTCATGAAGAATATAGTGCCTTTTATGGCAAGAGGGTGCCTCCATGCCAAAACAGAACAGAACCATGAAAAGTAATTGAATATATTTTCTACTTAAATTAGGTTTTGTTTTGACTGTTTAATAAGGGCATCGTGAGCATTCCTGCTGGTAAGACATAAAATATTTTATTGTAAGAATTAATGAATTTTTTCCAGATATTCATGAAATATTTTAACACAAGAATTCCAATATAAACTAATAGCTGATTTATTCTCCAGTTTATTCCTTGTATGAGGTCTGTGCAAGAATTTGGTGAAATCAAATCAAATCCATCTAAGCCCACAGCCCTTGTATGGGTTTTTTTTCTGTTTTGTTTTGATTTTGATACTTGGCAGTTTGACCTGTGTAGTACCACTCTGCTTGAGCATAGTCTGGAACTTCATTTTAAACCTTTTATTAGAGTATTAAATATTTTAGAAAATAGTGTCCTTCCTTTAAAATAAATAAAATTACTTCTGCTGTGATTTTAAGAAGTAAAGAGCATCCCTTGTTTTTGAAGTCACTGTCTAGTATGTGTCTATGGGTTCATGAGAAATGTTTTTGAAATCTCTCAGTGTTCTATTGTGGGATGGAATTGTCTTGCCTGCTAAGTGTTTGGTTTGTGTACTGAGAATGCCTTCAGAGGGGTCAAGTACTGCTGTCTATAATAATACAGTTTGTGATGCAGCTTTGAAGAACTGATATTGTGGAGATTACTGCTTGAACTTTGAACCCACAGAAACGGATCACATCTCATTGATAGAAGCAGAATGAATGTTAGATATTGTTTTTATTTTAAAAATAAATTTTAGCATTCATTTCAATACAGTCTAGTAACCATAAGTCAAAGTATCATTGAATATCAAAGAAAAGTGCCTGGGTGTATACACTATGTTAAAATTATTTTTTTTTGCAGGTATGTATAGGGGAGAGCATAGAGTAAAGCAGATTTTTTTTTCCTCTTAAATGTGAGGAGAAGAGTCACACCTTTTTCCAGTTTGTACTGGGGTATCTAATAAAAAAGCGACTTTTCATTTGATATTATTTGAGAAACCTCCCTGAAAGTCATTGTATCTGTGCCATACCTTAACATGACGTCTTAAGGGCTACTGAGGGGTGTGGATTTCCCTTTTCAGGCAGTACTGAGAAAAGATACTGAAATTTTGTGAGGGCTTTTGCAGGACTATATTACAAGCACTGTCTGTGGAAAGAGAATATATTTTGGAATGTTTCCTGCATAGGTGCTTGGAGATTATTGTATGGATAATCACAGGCAGCTGAATAGGGTGAATTTTCCCAACTGCTTGGAGACATTCCCCTTGCTTCTAAGTCATAAAGAAAAATGAAAATGTGTGAAGAAACAAACACCAAAACAACACACAAAATTTAATTCATAATGAACATTGAAAAGTATTGAAAATCTGAACTGTGATTGCTGACCTCTCAATAGATTCAGTATTTCTATTCATGCAGATGTGGTGAGACATAAATGAAAAGGTTGAATATAAAATAAATTCTAAAAGCTAAAGAAATGGTATGCAAACTGCAAAAATGCCATGCTTGAGGGCTCAAACTTACAATGTAAATAGAGCTTGACTAAGCTTTATATTCTAATTTTGATCAAAGCTTTCACTTCTATAAATAGAAGAGAGGTAAGAAATAAATTATAAAGAAGAGGTCTAAACGATGATATTTATAAAGAAAAGATTTCTTATAGCCTTTGAATAATCCTCCCTTGCTAGTATCCTGAAATTTAATAAAATACTTCCTGTCCTTGGAAGACATTTTTTCTTTGTTCTTTTATTGCTTTGTTTCTCTAGTTTTGTAGTGTAGGCAATTTATCTGTAATTTTTCCTCTTAATTTCTCTAGTGTTAAAAGTTCTTACAAAGGTTTTATATTCCCCTGTAATACTGCTCAGAAAGTACTTTTTTCTTGTTTCCTTTATTGATGTTCCATATATGCTACTGTAGTTTCCATAGTTTATGTTTCTTACACTGAATTAAGCAGAAGCAATCACAATGTATTCCCTAAAGAAGAGTAAGCATGCTTTTTTGGGCACAGGATCATTCTGGATGCTTCATAGGGCCTTTGTTTATCTAGAGCAGTGCACTTGCCTTCTTGTCAAAAATGCCCTGCTTTTAAAGATTCAAGTACTTGAAAGGAAAGAAGGAAATGTTAAATATCACTGGACTCAGAAACTAAAATTGGTTGGTTTTATAATGGCATTAGAGATCTCTGAAGTTAGATAAACAAGCTGTAGCATATCTTCTGGTGGTGCATATTTCTCTTATGCAGAAGATAATAGTCATAGAAGTGTAGATGCTTCATTCATGTCTGTCAAAGAGAAATTGAGTTAAATCTACGATATTGCCTTATATAAAGGTTAGTTGCTCTGGCATGAAATTACAAGCTTAACTTCAAGGATATTTCAAGAATATATTACAGTGTAAATCATCACATAGCACAAAGAGTAAATAGGCAAAAAAAAAAGGATAGGAACATGGTCATTTATAAAAATGAACATTTTTCTTGTGAAATGACACTTCTTCCTTCACCTTGAGATTGTGTAACATTTGCATTTGAGATAAATTTTATTTAGAGAAATAAACACAGAAACTGCAGGCTTAAGACCTTTAATGAGTCCTTGTTTATTATTTTAGAAGTTGCTGCAGAAGGCAGCAAAATATTCAGTGACTCAGGAGGCAGGCGAAAGAGCTGATATATTTAGTAAAAAATATTTAGCCTTTTTATATCTGAAAACTAATAGACACTGTTGAGGGGATGGAGAACTCCTTTAGATCTCTGCAGGAATACTTTTATAAGGGCCAGCAGGTCAAGAAGAGCACAAATTGCTTTTCTGCTTCAGGTGGGAAGACAATAAGCTTCCAACATTTTTTTGCAGAAATTCTGTCTGAGAGGTAAAGACCTTGATTACACGGTGGAGAGGTGACTGCTTCCTGAGGCAGTAATGCAGATGACCTTTTTTTGTTTTGTCTTTTTAAGCATTGCAGTGAAAAGCGTATTTCCTGGGAACCACAGTAGGAAGAAAGCCCAGTTTCCACCTATATTTGTCATTAGATATTGAATGGTTGCAAATTAAGGGGCCTGAGCTGGGACTTCTTGCAGGTTTTAGCATGCAAAGTCAAAACTTTGAGATACTGTCAACTGATGTCGTTTGTGGTTGCTGGGGCTGTTGGTGGGTAAAATGAAGATATATATAAATATATATATCTTTTTAACAGGAAACAGATGACATCCAAGTCACATCATCAGCATGATGATCAGATTTCATTCTTTTGAGGATGAATCTTTGGTACAATTATATGAGAGCACTATTTTTAAAGACTGACAGAAAAAGAAAAGTTTTGTGACAAAGTGACCTTTATTTTCTTTCCTCTTCAGGCCATTTCGAGTGGTTAGAAGTTAATTACAATGCATTGTATGAAAGGGCCTATCTAAACAGCTCCATGTGTCATTGTTCCAGCAAGAATTGCCATTTTCAGTTTCACTACTCCATGGCAGATAGCAGTGGGCTCAAGGCAGTGCTGCTTATGAATCAGGTAAGGAGAAACATGTTCATTTCCAAGAGGTAAAGATATGGTAGCCCAGGTGTTACTAGACAAAATGCAAGATGCACCTGCTGCTACATGCCTGTCCTCTGAGTCAGTTTGTGCAAAAAGTGACTTGGTACCATTCCACTGGTCTGTGCAATTGCAAAATCTGGGTGTTCTCCATCTCAGCTATAAACTAATTTGATGGGTGAATGTTCTGCAATAAGACTTCAAGGACAAACCCAGCTATTACAGAATTAAATCAATTTCAGATTTCAGGGGGAAAATCTATAGTAACAGCTTTTCTAGCCTTCTTTCTGATATGGAAATAAGAAAATAGGTGCTTCTGTCTATGGAGACATATTAAAAAAGAAAGTTGTTGACTCAGAATAACTGGAAAGTTCTTGATTAAACACCTTCTTTGCTTTGCCTTGCCCAAGTGTTAGAGCAGCATTTTTTCTGTTCTTCTACCTATTAGTAGATAAAAGAGCCCTGCTAGAATGAAACACAGATGTCAGTTGAGCATTGCTAACTATTTCTATCTTTCTTACCTTCCCTACCTTGTGAGACTTTCTAATATTAGGATGTTCTCTTTCGGAAATCTGGTTTAATAGCTTAGTATTGATGCTTTGCACTGCTACTTAATGAAAGGAAGAGCAGTAGAGCTGCTCTCATTAAGTTAATGGCTCTCATATCTTGATGCTGGAGTTGGATTTTTATCACCAAGCAATACACATATTTAAATATTAAATCCATTTCTTTGACAAAGAAACCCCAAAGTGTAACACCACTAAAATGTTTTAAAATAAGGACAGGTAATGGAAATAATTAATTTCTTTCCAATTGTGCCTTTGAATATTCGTGAAAGCAACTCCAGGCTTTTGTTCATGTTTCATTTATAAAAGGCAATAGTTGTATTTTTCTGTGACCCATTACTGTGCCAGGGAATTGTAACATAATCAGTGTTCTGGCCAGAATGTACAGAGTTTTGTGCCATAGTGCTTGCCAATAAATTCCCAAATATGACACTTGTAGCAACCTTGAGACAGAATAGCAATATTGATTTCAGCTGTTCACCTAAGTAGCATCAATGGACCCAATTTAAGACTTTTCTTTCCCTGAAAACAAAGCAAATTACGTAAGTGAAAACCGTAAGGAAACTGACATCTGAGTTGCCATAGAACTGGGAGCCTAGGTTGAATTAATTCATAAATTGGTCCTTACGTGCTCATTAGAAGAACATTTTCTGGAATTTATTACATCAGTCCACTTTGTTTCCACAGATTCTCTTGGCCCTTTTATGTTTTAGGTATTGAATTTCTCGTTCAATCAGTATTTGTTGCACATTTACTTACTTAAAGCTCATGTGAATTACTCATACTGCAACATTTATCAGAAAAATCTTCAGAAACATAAGCTTCTGCTGGTAGTTTCAGGAGAAAAAAAACAACCTACAGACTCATGTTTAAGACTTTTTAAATTGAAATGTAGGGAGAGTTGGCTTTTACACATTTTACTACTGAATCATTAGGTTGTTTGTGAAAAACAAATCTTCAAAACTAGCCAATACTAAGAAACAGAAGTGAGGGTCAAGTGCTTGTTCTGACCCTGGAAGAGTGCAGAACTACTGTCCTGGAAGCTGTCATTCAGAATAACCTCTCATTTGTGTGCACTTTGCTGTTTCCTGCACATCCTATCCCTATATTTATTGATCAAAACTTCTTGTCTTTGAATAACTCTTGCTAAATGCCAGCACTGACAGGCCCAACACATCTGGAGGCTGGATTATACCCAATGTACAGTTTCAGTACTGTTCTTAGAGGCAAGTGACACAGATGTTGGAAATTTATCCCTGGCCTTCCTCAGTCTTTCAACAGAGAAAGCAAAGATGAGTGAACATATTTTCTGATATAGACATTATGATATCAATCGGAAGACAGGGAATTTAAATTGTTCTTGGGTATGAAGAAGGATAAGGAAAATGGTCTCCTTTTGTCAACAGTAGCCTGTTGTTTACTTACATTAACTTGCAGTCCATGATAATCTGCAGCTTTTCCTCTTTTATTGCTGGCTTGCTAAATTGCTCTTCTTTAAACAATACTGCATTTGACCATTTGATATTTCTTTCTTAATGGTGACTCACACATCTTTGAACATTGTCTTATTGGTTTGGAACTGGTTTCTGTATACTGAGATGATCTTAAATGCAAATGATGACCTTCAGAGTGCTTTTAATTCCTCCCAATATAGTATTATCTACATAGTTTTATTTTTTTTTATCTGAGCCTCCACACTCTCCAGTCAGTTAGTCAGCACCATTATTATATCAGGCTCTGGAACAGACTTATGCAGAACTTTATTATAATTTTCTTTTAGTCTAATAGAAAATTATTGACATCTGCTCTTTGCAATAAGCTCACATTTCTACTTGCACACACATTTACAGTAATTTCACCTACACCAAATCACCACAATTTTTAAAGCATGTATTACATGAGATTGTTAAAAAACTTAAATAAAATTAAGTAACTAATTTTTCAAGTCTGTTTATGATTAAAAAAAAAATTACACTGCTAAACACACCTTGCTCCTCGTCAGATCAGAAGCAGCTAAAGTAGGTTTCTCAGTTTTAAATTCTCTAGCAGCTTTCAAGGTTGTTAGAAATTTGTTCCACTGTCTTAAGAGTTGTTCAGCATCTTGCCTATAATTGTAGTCTCTATTAATCCCTTAGCTGCCATATATGTCCTTTTTTCTCCCAGTTGTCTAATTTTCTACACATTCTCCTCAGGTTCTCAGAGCTTGCTGTTGATAGTAAAATATTCCTTCCAGTACGCAACCTTTACTTAAAAGTTTGATTCCACATTCCAGTTTTAGTATTTCTGGCCTATATGTATTTGTAACATTATTTGTCTATTCTGCTCCATGTTTGAATTCCCATTTGGCAATATTAACTGTTCAACTAACATAAAATATTCACAGAATCATAGAATGTCCTGAGCTGGAAGGTACACACTAGCATCATTGAAGTCCATCTCCTGGCCTTGCACAGGACACCCTGAGAGTCACACTATGTGCCTGAGAGCATTCTCCAAATGCTTCTGGAACTCTGTCAGGTTTGGTGCTGTGATCACTGCCCTGGGAAGCTGTTCCAGTGCTCAACCACCCTCTGGGTGAAGAACCTTTTCCTAATATCCAACCTAAACCTCCCCTGACACAACCTCAGGCCATTCCCTCAGGTCCTGTCACAGGTCACCAGAGTGAAGAGATCAGTGCCTGCCCCTCCTCTTTCCCTCATGAGGAAGTTGTAACTGCAATGAGGTCTCCTCTCAATTTCCTCTTCTCCAGGAGAGGTCTGAACAGACCAAGAGACCTCAGCTGATCCTCACACACCTTCCCCTCAATGCCCTTCATCATCCTCATGGCCCTCCTTTGGACACTCTTAAAACTTCCATGTCTTTTTTATATTGTACCACCCAGAACTGCCCCCAGCACTTGAGGTGAGGCTGCCCCAGTGCAGAGCAGAGCAGGACAATCCCCTCCCTTGCCCGGCTGGCCATGCTGTCCCTGACGCCCCCCAGGACAGGACTGGTCCTCCTGGCTGCCAGGGCACTGCTGGCTCATGCTCAACTTGCCATGGACCAGGACCCCCAGGGCCCTTTCCATGGCACTGCTTTCCACCATCTTATTTCCCAGTTTGTACATTCAATTAACAAAATTAACTGTCTGTTAACTGACAGATAAATTTTAGCATTGTTGGTAAAAACAGAAACTAAATAATAAAATGTTGAGTCTACCATTTACTGTTCATTAATTGTTTGTTACTCCCCTTAAGTAATGGGCTTATTCTTCTTATTGTCTTAATCTTTACATCTTGCATGGCTTTGAAAAAAAACAGAAATTAAGCGATAGAAGATAATTTCGACTAATGTTATACATGCAAGTATATTTATATCCTAATACACTAAAATTTTTCTGTGTTCAACAACACCTGGAAAAGTCATGTGAGTACACTCTTCTGCAGAAGGTAAAGTTGATTAATCATTGTGGGGGAACAAATAAGCCTTTGTTGCAAATTACTCTCTGAAAAGAGAAGTAGGGACAAAATAATGGGTGCAGTTGCATGGAAGTGCATGTATTGATAGAGAAATGTCAAAAAAAAAGGTTAAAAGTCTTTTATAAATGGATACTTTTATAAAAAGTTGTGATTTCTCTTCCATCCTTCAAATCTGAGTGGCATTATCTCAGAAAAAAAACCATTGTGGGGAAAAGGAACAATTCCTGCTCATTTTAGCTTTACAAAAAGTTGTTTATTGACAGTAATATATCACAGTAAGGGGAATAGAGTAAAGTTATCTTGAGCAACTGCTCCTCTGCATCACCAAAATAAATCTTGAAGGAAAGTACTGGAAAAGAAACACCTTCCATATTTTAGAAGAAGGTTAGTGACACAAGGAATGTGCTAGAGGGGCTAACCTATTTGTAGCAAAGAGGTGGAAGAATATGAAAAGCAGAGTGAATACTACAAGTATTGTGAGGAAAATAAATTATATTGTTGACTTATTAGAGCTGTATAAAATCACAGGGTAAAATTTACTTAAAATATTGGTTCATCTGAGGTGATTTACAGCTTTCAGTGTAAATAAAAGTCCCAGAAGGTCTGGCTACTGTGCAGAAAACTCAAGTTTACTGCTACAAGCTATTTGTATTAAAATTAGTTTGGGAGAAAAATGGTCACGGGGGTGTTATCTGAATGTGAACAAAATTATGGCATCGAGGTGCACCCAGTCAAACACACAGAAAATACAATGCTCCCCAAAAGATATACAAATGTGTTTGAAGGGTTTCTACATGCAAGTGGGGGGAGCATATTAAATAAAAACAGAAATTTAACCACAAGCTGTGTTTTTAAACTGCCATGCGGTATGTTTCCTAGTACATCATCCTTTTCTGTGTCTTATACATGCCTAATGTAGGCTAATAGATTTCCTTTGGAAGCTGCATTATTTAGTAAAATGAAGCAAGTTTTACACAGAATGAACTGTCCTCAGTATTGAAAGACTTTTACTGAATATGTCATGTAAAAAAGTGGATTAATACATCCTATACTGATGTAGAAACTCAGAGCTCACTTTTATTTCTGAAATCAAGTATGCCATGTGCTTTATCCAATTTGATCTCTTCTGTCATTGAGTATTTGAAATTAATGTATTGCCTTGGCCCTGTCTTGCAGTTTTCCAAAACTGATCTCTGAACACATGTTCAATGGGGATTTAATCTTCCAGCTTTGCTAATATATCAGAATGGCCTTGGTAGGAAAAGAGCACTAATTGCACGTCACAAATCATATCAATGTTGTTCTGCTGGCTCACAGCCACTTCTCTCTTTCATATTATAAAACAGGAAAAAGATATCTGTCCTTGTCTATAGTATTGATAACATTTCATATGCCTATCATAACCGCTTTTATTAATCTCCTGTAAGATAAATTGGTTTTATACTTTCAATTTCTCTTTATGGAAGAGACTTTCCATTTGTCTTACCCTGCTTTGCATCTTTTTCTGAACTGCCACTAAATCTGTAATATCATTTGTGGAAAAGCTGTGACCAACACGTTGCAGCTTCCTAAAAATAGTCTCAATATTGATATTTTTAATGCTAAGTCTGTTTGTATGTGTAGCCAATACGAACTTTTCCCAAGAGTTTTTTCTGTCTTTTTGATTTTGCTCTATTTTGCAACTGCTTCTTGAAAAGATTTTGTTTGGGTATATAAAGTTCAAATTTCTGCCTGCTTTCCTTTATGCCTCAGTATATTCCAAGCAGGATCATGACCAGAAAGAGAGTGAGTTGTGAGATACTTTTGCCAGATAATTGAATCAAAAGGGCTTGGAGTGCTTGTATAAAGGGAGCCTTACCATATGTAGCACTCTTCCTTTTATCCTTAGGAGGTAGAATGAAAATGGGAGGATTAAGGTAACTCAGAGCATGACTAAAAGTTGTTAGGTTGTACTTTGTGTGCTTGCTTTACAGATTTAAAAGAATAGTTTTTAGCACAATTGCTTGGGTAATTCTGGCAGACTCAAAATTCAATTCTAAGAGAACCGAATCCAATTAATTACACAACATAAGCCATTATTTATGAGAAGGAAACTTATGTAGGGGACACCATGGAAACATATTGTTAAATTCAGCAATAACATGATCTAATTTACATATTAATTAACTTTAATTCTACCAACTCAGCTCCTGATAATTATATTATTAGTCTGTTTAGTCGCAGTAAATATGTGTTGCTTCCCCTCTCTCCAGTAGACCTCAGTGCAAAGACTGCAGAGGAATATGAGAAACTATTTTTTCACAAAGAGCAACTTTGCACATAGTCGTTGTTTGGCTGGGAGATGAAAAGGTGGAGGACAAAAAATGGCCCTGGTAACTTCTGGAGGAACAAAAAATATCTTTATAACATTGTTTTCTACATTTTACAGGAGGAGCATGTCTTGTGGGAAACCAACATCGTGACTAACAAGGAATGGGTCAAAGTAAATATCCAGCTACCAGCAGGGCTAGAAAATATAAAGGTATGAATGAAAAAGGCATGTGCTCAATTTTTGAAGATGCTTTACTTGTAGTTTGTAAACCTTCTAGGACGCCTAAAAATTTGTTGGAATTGTGTGTATATTGAATGTCTCGCTATTTTTTTCATTGCTTCAATTTGAGTAAATCTCTGCTTTTATCTCAAAAAAAAAATCGACACAAACATGGCATACAGAAGCTGCTGGACTTAAATAACATGCAAGAAAATGAATACAAATCTCATCTGATTCTAATTAGTCATCTGAGTCCAACTCAGGAATTACCAACTCATTTAAATGTATATATAGAGTTACATGAGATGATGTAAATGATCTTTGTGGAACTTCAGTGAAATAATGTAAACTACTAATTAGGAAGACACCTTCTCCTTGAAATTTCAGGCACAGAGATAAATGCTAAATTGCAACTACTTAATTCTTACTTACAAGTTTCCATTTGAATGATTTTTCATTTACAGGGGGGTTTTTTGTAGTTCTGTAAATAGCCATCAGCTGAAAATAGCAATCAGCTGAAAATAAAATCTCTGTGAGAGGACAAAGACTAAGCCAACTGCAGGAATTGATGTTTTGACAGATGTTAGAATGAATGTATTTCAGGAAGCTAGTAGGTACTAAGTGTGTGTTGTTGCCTGTCTCTCCTTTTCCCACAAGGACAATTTTGAATTAACAAGCAGATGTGTAATTAAGCTATTTACAGTATCTAAAAATAAATAAACAAATGCCTGCTCAGCTTGTATGTGTATAAGTAGGAAGCCCAAACTATGTATTGTACAAAGATTGCAAGGATCCCTCCACTTAGGGAAGAAATCTTTACTTTTACTAAAGATAGATATATATCTATCTTTAAATTTGTATTTATTTCATATTTTCAGCACAGCATTCTGCTTTTTGAACTGATAGAGAGAGAATGGAAAGTATTAGAAGACTTCTGTAGTTTTGAAGAAATTTTCTCTAGTGGAGATCATGACCTATATAACCCTTTTGTTTTAGAAAGAAAAGTGTCTCTTGAGATTTCACTCCAACTTAATTCCCAGGCTTTGGGGGGTCTGCTAGACCCTTCTGCTTATGCTCCAAATCACACCTTTTCTAGTTTCTTTCTGTCTTGTCAGGTACTCTTACACAGTGTTTTCTGACCCTTGCACATAACTACTTTCTGAGACTCACACTTTGGTCTCGTTCTAGCCTGTCAAAAGCCCACAAATCCGTTTTTATTTATTCCTCCAACTCCTGCTCTTGTTTCTCAGTGCTTTCTTTTATTGCCATCCTACTCTTTTTGATGAATCCAAGCTCTCTTCCTCCTGCTTGCTGCTTTATCTCAGGCAAAAGAAACCTGGAGAGCACAAATGGGGTAATTTCATTGCTTTGAGAGCCAACAGAGCTGGGCTCCACTGTGGCCAGGAGCAACAGATGTTCTTCTGGAATTTCATTGCTATAAATCAGCTTGTGCTAAATCTGCTCAGAGCAGGGGAACTGTCAGAGATAGAAATGCTCCTTGAATCTCTGTGTCTATGTCAATAGCAGTAAAATAAGCAGAGTGAGGGCATAGGCTCAGGATTGGTGTGTGATTGTCCAAATAATTAAAGCATTGGCACGGTTCCTAGAAAGGTTTTGATCTAAACAAATCAGCCATCTCCCATCCAGGGCCCAGAACACTTCCAGGATTACAGGCAGGTGGGGACCAACCCCACTGCAGAGACTGGGTGAATCCATTTTATTTTACATGATGACAAAGTCATCAGTTCTTAAGCTTTGCTGTGCCAGTTGGTGCCTGAGGACAGTCCCCAGCCCATTTTATACACCTATAACTGGAAATTTTCTCTTGAGGATCTGCAAAATGAGGTTTTGAAAACACTTCAGAAAGGAAGATGGAGTCTTTAGGACATTAAATTTCAGGACACCTTTCTAAAGCACAGGGACGTTACTAATTTTTATCTAAAGGTTCATGAGATCAGGATTTTTTCTTTAAAACAGACTTTTTTCTTTTTCCCTTCATTTTTGGAATTCATTAAATGTTCCGTAATTTTAACCTGAGATAGTCATACAACATTTCACAGTTTTGCGATGGAAATCATGCAATGCTTTTTACACCTAGAACTGTTTTTTGTAAATAAAAATGTTTTGTGTAGATAAAAATCAATTTAACTCTTGTCCGTTAATGCAAACATTTTAACTTTAACAATTGACAGCTCGTGTTTAGGGGAACACTCCAGAGAAATGCAGGTTTCATCTGCCTGAATAACATCCAGCTCATGGATGCTGCACCATTGGAGCCACCAGGCTTCCCCTCCTTGGAAGAATCCAGCTGCAGGGATGGGCAGCTGGGATCAGCCTGTGACTCTCGCCTGGACTGCCCTGGTGACAGCGATGGGGACCCAGCCACCTGCTGTGAGTGACTCCCATTGCTTTACAGGGACACCCTGCTGAACAGTGTTGTGAAACCTAAACAGTTCCATTCAACAAATCACTAGAAAAAAATTTATTTACCTTAAATTTATATGGCTTCTTTTCCCCAGAATATTTAATGATGTAAAGGTCAGAGAAAATGTTCATAGCATTTTATTCTTTCCATTGCTTTGCGTTTCTCTGTCTGGTCCCAGCATCATGTTTTAGATAGAGCTAGTAATTTGTTCAATAATCTGCTGAAATGCAACATTTGCCATATTTTTGCTTAAATGTATTCCCTACATACCACTTTTATAACCTCTATTTCCCTAATTTGCAAGGGAATGAAATCTGCTTTGGGATCTGTTCTCTGAACAGTTTTCTAATTTAGACTGTTTGTGAATTACTGTCAGAAAATGCATTAACTGACATGATATTTGCACTGTGATACAAATCACCACAGAAATGGGCCACAGGTCAGAAGCTACATCTTCTCCATTACATTTGCAGCTGAAGGTAACTTTGTCTAAAAGCCACACTTTCTACTGTACAATCAAGAGTAAAAAAAATTAATTAAAATTACTGAAAAGCGTTTGTAATAATTCTGAATAATTTTTGATCTCCATGTGAAAACATCTTTAGAAACCCTATCATTTGAAAAATTATTATTATAAGGCATGCGTAAGTTTTTATGTTTGTGTGTGGTAGTAACACTTAAATATGAACTGCAGATAAAAAATGTGCGCATATTTAAGATACTGGTGATAGTATATACTGCTGCTGGGAGGCACCAATTAAAATTTCATGTATTGCTGAAGGTAGCAGGATGAAAAACTCTGATAATGTTTTATTTTCTAATTGCTTGAGGAGAGTTTAAGAACTATTTGTGACTGCAAGATTTTTTTTTAACTCACAGTCTGAATCTTTAATTTTTTTCAATTACTTAAATAACCATGTGGGAACTGTCTCTGAAACATGTAATATGTGCAAATGCTGAAATAACATTTTAAATAGGAAGGTATATACTGTTTTATCTCTGCGTAGAATCTGAGCAAATATTAGGGGCTCCCTCTCTGAGAGCTCTTTTTGATTTTTACAAGCCTTGACCCTGTGTTGTTAGCTCTGTGTCTGTCCTACCTCCACTGGTAGGAGTGTGGGGAGTCCTCGTAAGTTCTTTGGGAGGGATGGAGTGAAAGTGAATTGTACTTCAAAGCTGGACTTCATTTCTCAGCAATTTAGCAATCCCACTTCATAACAATGAGAGAGAATTGTGGTGAAGAGCAACTGGAAATAAAAAACAATAATTTTTAAGTTTCAAAGGATAATGAAAAATAATTGTTGCAGTTGAAGGGAGCTTCTAATTGTACTACACAGGGTGAAAATTAAGATAACTCAAAACATTTACAGGCCTGTGCCTCAGACCCTGGACGTTGATGCCAGGTAACCAAAAGATTGCAAATTACCTAGATCTAGTCAGTATTTTAAAGATCACAGTAGAATTTATGGGACTAGTTCTTCTGTCATGGTGAGGTTCATGGGTTAGAAAAAATGGAGATTTGGCACAAGAAGGAAAAGTCAGAATGACCTGGTGGTCTCAACACCGTCCTTTGTGGAATCTCCAGAGTTAGGGTGCTGGGACAAGGAATGATCAGAGCCACAATCAGTGCAAAATCCTCTTCAATAGCTCTGCTCAGTGCTTCATTCTCTGCTGCTGCTTCTGCAATTAACTTTGGTTTTTCTACTGGCACTAATTCTCCTATAGCTCCCTTCAAATTAAAGAAACTATGACATTCAGTCGAACCTGAGGTATAGGGACTGTTTGCTTTATTATGTGTTGAGATATCTATCCACAGTTTGAAGAGGTGTCATGTCATTGGAGCAGTGCACAAAAGTATATTCATCCCCCAAAAAGAGGGTGGAAAAAGGTTATTTTCTAAAGTATAAATAACCAATAGTAGTTGCTTATTTCTCTGACTACTGGCTGAGAAGAAAAAGCACATTAAATAAAAGTGCCATCTTGAAAATAGCAATAACTAATGTTAAAGTTGACCCATTTTAATGGATAATATTGTCTTGGAA
>VZSR01001283.1:14581417-14611957 GCA_013398615.1 Brachypodius melanocephalos | reverse complement strand
TTATTTATTTTGTTTCTTTGTTCTTTTATTCCCATTATATAAATTTTCTGCCAGATCTTGGTATTGTCCTCCATGAGGTCTAGAGTTCACTGCATTTATTCATATTGATTTTCAGTAAAATCCCCTATCTGGTACTGTGATGCATATTTTAGCCTTTATTAGGTCTTTTAGCATCTATCCTTGGACACATCCTCAGTAGTTTCCTTTGTTGAAGTGCTCTCAGGTACTGAAAGAACTGACAGATCTCCTACTGAACAAAAACAATGGCAGACAATGTGAAGGATTTCTCTCCTTTAAGAATTTCTATGTTTCATTATAATAAGGAATTTAAAAATAATGTTCCTCTTTGGTCATGTTGATTTGACATGAATAGTATTAAAATAACACAGTTCATTACAAGAACAAACACATATATGTTTTGCAACGTTTCCTAACCTTTCTGTTTAATCTCTGCTCATTTATGTACGTATATATTTAAATATGAGACTTAAAAGTCTCAAAAAATAGGAAATCATCTAAGAAACACTTATGCACATGAGTAATAATCTCTATTTGAGTTGCCAAAATCTATGAATATAATGGAGTTACAAGTTATAAAAGTATGGATTTTACTATTAAATTCTACGTTTTCTTTATATATTTTTGACACCTCTTATTTGTGATCACTTCTAAATTTTTTATTTCAGTGAGTGATAACAAAATATGAAAACCTAGTAAATATATTCAAACAGAAAGTGAGAGGCTGCACCGGGATAATTTAAAGAACTATAAAGATCCCTTTCATGCTGATGCCTTTTCTTTATTTCCTACCTAATATAAAGGAAGTTTTGTACTAAATACTGTGTCAAATAACTAATATTTCAAACACTATACTTATAATTATTTTACATTATTTATATATAACCTTCACAACACCTATAAAGCCATAAATACAAATGAATCAGTTGTTAGCAGTCCTAGCAGCTTGGAAACACGTCTAGGAAGCACTTGTTATTTTCCAATAATATCACACTTTGATGCAGTAGCGTTTCTGGAAATTATCTTCTCATCAGCATTGATGTAAATTCAAAATTATTGTGGGGTGGGGTCATCCTACAGGTATTTCTGAAAGAGGATCACTACCATTTGGCTTAATAAAAGGCTTTTTTTAAACAGCCATTTTTACCATTTCTGCTTTTAATTTAACACTTCTAAGTATTATCTTAAATATTCTCAGCTTTTCATAGGATTTGTATAATCTACGAATATGGAATATGTAGAATGAAGGAAACTCGTATAATTTTAAAGTCATGTAGTTTTCACTGCATTTCATTTATGGTATGGCAATTTACAATTGGAAATCCTCAAAACCTTCCACAGCAGACGAACACAGATGCAAATATTTTTATTACCATTCAACATTAAAGCAGAAAGAGCACTTTTTAGTCAGACACATTTGTTTTACTAAACACGTGTGTACTTTCTGTGACACTGAATTTGCCTGAAATTGTCATTGTATGTGCATGTGGAGAGCAAGAAGCTACACTCGTGTTATTTTCCCAGACTCTGGTGCTGACAAGAACTGTGTGGCACTGCCTTGGTGTATCACCAGAGCAGCTCCAGGCAAACGTGGCCACTGCAGACCAAGGGTGCACATGAGATTCTCTTAAGCTCTCTCAACCCTAAGCAAAGGAACTGGGTAGTTTCAGCAGAAGCTGAGGCCATCTCACCTATGAGAGTCATGAGTCATCTGTCTAATGACTTATGGCATGAGGAATTTCAGGCTGGATGATCTATGGCCATCTGTGATATTTCTGTATGAATCCTTTAACAAGTTCTAGGTAAATTAAATGAATCACAAACTGGTAGGAATAGTGTACAGACACTCAGAAAAAAGGCATACATGTAACCCTTCACTTTCACAAAATGACATAAAATGTTAGCCAGAAATGACAAAATATTCGTGGCAAACATCTTCTTTGGTTTCTGTTCCTAATGATAGCCATTACCTCAAATCCCACAGACACTGAGGTGTTGCCTTCCTGAATGAGGGGAGCAGCCCTCCTCATTCTACGCTACCTGATGGAGAGACCAGCTGAGTGTCCCCATTTGTGTTCATTTGAGCTCCCAGAGCAGGATTGAAAACCTTTATGCAGTTGCAGGCTGGCAAAGCTGAAGCAATAGGACTTGGCTGGTAACCCAGCAGGTAACCCTGCTTTGTTTTCCCCCAGGAGGAGCATGAGGAGCTGGGATAGACAGAGTCAGGTAGTCAAAGAAAAAAACATTCACATTTAACCTCCCAATGCTCTTGAAATATGTGCTTTGTTTCCTGGGTTTTAGGTTTGGGTTTTGTGGGGGTTTTTTTGTTTGTTTGTTTTTTGGTGGTTTTTTTTGTTGTTTGTTTTGTTTTTGATTTTTTTAGTATGTTGAAAACTTAATTTTAATTGAAAAATCGTTTCAGCGTATTTTATGGCTTTAGTAACCTATACTTATTCCTGAAACTCAAGAAATTCTTGGGAACAATTTTTCTCCTGGCTGGATCATTGGATTTTGTAGAAATGGTGTAATTATTTACTCCTTCACTAATTAAGATATATTGATATATTCACAAGAATTTAAAAAAAAATCAAATTTGACTTACTGTTAAAATGAAATCTAGTTGTTGTGCCCTTTCTATTTTCCTTTCTGTTTTGCTGAATTATAAATAGATAAAGGTTCAAAATAGGGAAGTGATTCATTTTCCATTTAAAATGTCAAAAACCTATCTGCAATTTGAATCCATTGAAATCTTCCTAGTGAAATATAAAACATAAGCTCTGGTGCTGTGAATTGCAGTAGGAAGGGGCATAATATATCAGAAAAGAGCTTTATGTCAATGTTAACTGTAGTATGACTACTCAAAAACTATAGGCTGTGCAGTCACTTCTTTTCCTGCTATGGATAGTGCAAGATTACCTATAATCCCTGGAAGGTTCAGATAAAAATTTTGAATGTTTGATAGGAAAGGCACATTTCTTAAGGTTTATTAATGTTTGAGGAATGAAAAAACACACTGAAAACTGTCTTACTTGGGTTTGGGTTTTAGCCAAAGCACAGAGCATTTCTTTCAAGCTTGATTAAACATTTACAAGCACCCCTTAAGTTTTTAGAATTAAGTAGGGATAAAATTTAAGTTCGACTGTTAATTTGGACAAGCACATTTCACTCATAGTTGGAGGCTAGCTGTTCTACAAAATATTTACACTTTTAAATTGAAGTATCACTTCCAGGTACTACATAGTGGGAACACTTGGGTTTGGTGATTGACCCTGGTCAGTGTTTCTGCATGACTGGGTGCTTGTTTAGAGTTTTAATTTTCAAGTGAAAGGTGCAATTAAAAACATTTAACATCTAAACTGTGGTCAGCATTATCATATTCTATTTCCTCTCCACCACCCAAAAGCAAAAAACCCAAACCAACCATCATCAACAAAAAACCAAACTTAACAATGAACAACAACAAATTCCCCAAAATTCACCACCGTGAATGTTCTTCCTACCTTTATAATTGTGTTCAGACTTGAATAAAGTTTGAAAAAATGACTGAACAAAACCAATTTGATTTGGGATTGTGTTTTGCTGCTTGTGCATGTCTTTTTTCCCCCCACTGCTTATGTATTCAGCTGAAAATTTGATGTTTGTATATTTCTTTCTACATCTATAGTGTTAGGAGAGATTGTACTACAGGCTACCAATGCTACAAATGCTGATTTCACCATACCTCTCTTCCTGTGGAACATTAAAGGCAGTGATGAGCTCTGATCACACAAAAGCTGTTGTTTTTATCAGCGTGACAAATCTTCTTGAGGTCCCAAATGCCTCTTGTTAAAAGAAAATAACAATTTTTTTAAAAATGTTTCCATGCTAAACATGTTTTAGAGCTGTAAAATCATAGTTATTAGTATTAGTTATTAGTATCTTGATCTTAGTTTCATATTTAAACTAATTTGAACCATTTAAACACATTTAAGCATATTTAAACCATTATTTAAATTAAATATTTATTTCTTATTTTCTTTGGTGCCACAGGGTCATTTATGGATGTCTTTTTGGATATCACTGTGCAGACACTGCAGTCAGCTGTTCATGCAGAAGACCTTTTGTGGGGTTTAGGGAGGCCAGAAGAAAGAGAGATTTAAGCAAAGGATGTTTGCCTTTTTGTGTCACATTGGTTCTCTCAAGACTGCTTAGCTAAGGAAAGCAAAATGCCTAGACATAGTATTAATTACTAAACAGCTTAGTCTTGGATATCAATTTGCATATTCAACCTTAATATACTAGCAATTGAAGTCTAATTAAAAGATACCTTGTGAAAAGCATGAAAATTTAATTAAATAAGTTAACCAAGTTTCATTTTTAGCTAAACATGCTGCACTGAACAGAAATCCATGCACCATCTAATTTTAATGTATATGGTGAAGCCAGATAAGAGACACTGATATTTGTGGTTTATTTTGTACCTTAAGATTTAGCTGCTCAAATAACCTCTTTATTCCTGGGAAACTTTTACAATTTAGCTTTGCTACGATGGTGATTAAAGAAAGATGCATTTAATTTTGGTTTTGTACAATCTGAAAATTGGAGTAATATGTATGGTTGTGTCTGAGGCTGATATGATCAGATAAATGTGCTGTGGGAGCAGAAAGTGACAAATCCAATTCTAAAATAATGGTTGCAATTGCAATAAGTGACCCCAGGAGTTAGTGTAGTGCCTTGGGAAGCTGTTCTGGATCAGCAAAGAAAACTCTGAGTATAAAATTTTCTTATCAAAAACATTATTTGTATTCAATAAATGTGGATTTTGTGAAATTTTTATACAATTTAAATTGATCTAATCCATGCCAACTGAGAAAACAGTCCTTTACTTTGCAATAAAAATTTCTAGGCGACTTGAATAATTGATAAATTTAAATCTCATTTCCAAAAATAAATGAAATGAAAGCTTAATTTATCTTTGCTTTCCATATATTCTAAACTCTAAATACATTTGATTTTTCTCACTCATTCATAACTAAATTACTGGTACCATTCTTCTTTAAAAATATTTAATACTATTTTTGCAATATCTCAGCAACCTCTGTACAGGTCTTTACTATGTTTATTCTTTTACAGGTAGTTTTTTTCATGGTTCTGAGTTTGATTAAGAAAGGAAGGGCCTGCCCTACCTGTTACCTGTTCTAGAACTTATGATCCATCCAAATAACCTGAAACTCCTTTGTGCTTCTTCAACACTCTCAGTACATCTAAACATGAAACAGTCAGAGTTGTGGCATTAAACTGTTGCATCAAGTTCAACTTATTGATCTCTTGTTCTTGTTCTTACCACAGCTAATTACACCTCCTGTGACTTTGAGACTGACCTTTGTGGATGGAAGCCACTGAGCAAAGGTGATGCTGACTGGAACATGGTGAAAGAACAAGCTCCCCTTGACAGAGAACTCCCTGGCAGAGGCCATGCAAGCAATAGGAGCCATGGTGAGACTTACTGTTATTTTTCTCCTTCTGTCATGAAAATTCCTACTGGTAAATAGTCACAGAGTGATAACAAAAAATTTTGAAATGGATGCCACACAGTATGCAAATAATACAGGTAATGTGTTACAGAAAGCCAGTCTGTTGGACCTGCTGTTTTTTAGGTGATCTAGTTACTATGTCTTTGTAACCCTTATTTTTGGCTGGCACAATCACTGAGGTATGACACTCAATGCAGTTTTTTTGAGATACTGATCTTTGAACTGACAGCTGATTTTGTTGGTGCATATCATAACCATTTTTTACCCAATACTCACGTAGGGACCATTCTTGGAAGCATTATTTGGACAAACAGCTTTTTGTAGAGTGCTGTTAAATTATTCCACATTGTCTGGAAAAAATAGAGTGAGTATAATTTCCTTTAAAGAGTTGTTCTTCCTTCAGCCTATGTTTGCCATACAATGCATTCAGCTAGAAAACCATTTTATTCCAGGAGGGCTGTTAAAACTATTTTTCCAAAATAAAAATGTTATTATAGCACACTCCATAAAAATAAAACTGCCAAGCATGTTTTTCATCTTCAAATAATATTGACAAGTATTCTGTGACTTTAATTTCATTAAAATGTATCTATTGCACTGCTTCCAGTGGAGATAAGATTAAAATCTGCATTACAGTCCACAGCCCCTTTAATTTAGATTTAGTTAATTATGTACATTATCTTCAGCCAGACCTCCACACTTCTCTTCCATGTTCATGTTAAAGGACTGTGGCATGTTAAGTATTCCACCTCAAGCATTCAAAGGTATAGGAACCCCAGGATTAAAATTCACCTGGAGCAAACAGAAGTGAGTGAAGTATGTGTGTGTGTCCTATAAAATGATTCTAAATGAACAGACTTTTTTTTTTCCATTGGTCCTCATATGATGAAGTGCCCAAAAGCTGCTGCTCACTTTTCTCAGCAGCTGTTTGATATTCCATTTTATTGTCTCTGTGGGACTGGATCTGCATTACTGCACTGCGTGTAAACACTACCCTGTTAAAGGTTTCAAACTCAAAGCTCCAGAAGGGTGCACTGATCTGCCTGTGCCTTTCTCTGCTCTAGGTGCTGCTGATATCTGAGGTGTAATGTGGTCAGAATGAAGGCTGCTGGCAGCTTAAGTATCACATTAAAATCACCCATATGGAGCTCTGTGCTGCTTCACTTAAGATGCTTTGATACCTGAATTATTACAAGTTTGTTTCAGTGTTGGTGCAGATTGAAGTCTCAAGCAGATGTGGAGGTTGCTATGCCCACCTCTCAAGCCCAGTAATGTTGCATTCTCTGTATAAGTTGGCTGAAAAAGTGTTTCTGAGGTGGTTTTGTACCAATCTGTCATTGTGCCTGCTACAGCCACGACTTCAGAATCAGGATTCCAGAATCCAAGCAAGTTTTTGCCAGCATTAAATCAACATCCTTCAGGTGGCAACTGCTCCTTTTAGTACCAGGGAGTGCTCTCTCTTCTCTCCTGGGGAGGGCAGTAGCAAATTTTGATTAATGAAGATCTTAGCAAAGCTACAGTAGAGCCTCAGCTGCAAATTAAAAGTGGGTCCTTTGAAGTGCCCTTGCATTCCAATGAGGGGAGCTTCCCTCATGCTGTGGAGTGCAGCATTCCTGTTTGTACAGGGAGCTGGAATGGTCCTCTCTTTGTGCCAGCCTTGCTAAGCCATGCCATTATTCACATGGGGCTGGACCTAACCCTCGGCTTCATTATGTATCCATGGGAAATAAATGGCTAAGGAGTATGACTGTGGCAGCACAATAGCTGATTTTCCAAGATGTAAGGCAATATGTGTAATATAAATGCTCAAAAAAGACTGAGCCTTTAGTGTTGTTTTGCATAGACCTTCATGAAAAAGTCTCAGTATTCAGGAAAGGCAGCACTGACGGCATTCAAAATATGCTGCTTTAGGGCCCCTTGAAAATGTTTATCCTTCCCCACCTTTGTCTGAAGCACATCTGCTGTAGTTCAAATCCAAATGCAGTGCATTTGCCAGAGTTCAGATTAGATCTTTAATTAAGCTTTCATCCCCACTAGCACAGACAACAGTGTCAAGTCTGTGGACCCCATGAGAAAATATCGCTTATTCCATTGGCTCTTGTGGTCTGCAACATTGTTAGCATGCTTAAAAGTGGCTGTGCTGGGCTGAGACTGAATACTGTACCCTAAAGGAAATAATTTCTGGTTTAAATTCTGTTTGAAACATTATTTAAGCTAATTAAAATGTGTCCTTTAGGGATCTTGGCTGAGGTCTCTGTTGTTTGATCTCCAGGGTGCTCTGTGTTGCAGCTCCTCTGCTCTCCCCAGCCCGTGCAGAGAGTGCATGGGCAATGTGTGAAGGTGATGGGTAACAGCTCTAGTGTTTTAATGCTGAGGATCTTAAGGTTTTTGCTTGAAGAGAGCAGACAAAAAATACTTCCAGTGGATCTGCACAGCAATGCTCTCAGAAAAGCAACATCTGAGCTGCCTTTGAGGGGCTCTGTAGTCACTGCCCTGGGTTTAAGTGTTTGCAGGCACCATGGCAGGGTGGTCTCAGCAATGGATGCCCAAATAGCCTTATTTCCTTCTCCCTCTCTCCTTTTCTTTGGAATCAGCCATGATAATTTTAGAAGAGGGAAGAGCCAGGAGCACTTAGCAATTCTGTTTTGTCTTTGCCCACATAGACATTGCTTGTCACAGCCTGTTACCACCCTCTCCTCATTATCCACAGAGACTGAACTGACGGTAAAGCAGTTTAGATTGTTTTGATCTACAAATAAGCTTTATGTGTCTCATGAAGCATACAGTTACCTCTCTGAGGTAGCTGTTTGCCATTGGAGAATGACATATTTCTCATACTTTAAAATAAAATTTGTTTCTAGGAGCATTCATTTGCCTCAGAGGATCACATCAGATGAACACAAAGATGGCCATGTCTCACCTGGGAAGCCCTTTCCTTGTCAAGCCCACCCCTGGGCTCTCCTGCTGCCAGGTAAACAGTTTGATATTAACTGTCCCCATCTTCGTGACCTACCCCTCACCTAACGCAAAGCAGGTATTTATTCTTCATGCTCTAATAGTTGCTGCTGAGAGCTCTATTTTAATACCAGTGGAAGGAGTTACAGACTAATACTTTGGGAGGATGCAGAAGCAGGAAACTCTTTACTGCTTTGCTGCCAATTTTTTTTTCTATCTGATTATTACTATTCTTTCCTAAAGCACCCAGCAGGTGACTCAGATTTCAGAACACGCTCCAGCATTTTGTGTTCTGTGGCAAAGGTGCCTGGACACCAATAACAGGGCTCTGTCAAATAGCCACTTTCTTGTCTGCAGACAGCAAAGTCACATCACCAGGGTACCAAAATGGGACACTATGTTTTGAAGTCACTATACACATCAGCTGTGTTGGTGTGAACAGAGAGAATTAGCTGCCATACTCCAGACACATACTAAATTTTGATTCATGGTTTGAAGAGGATGCTTTTTAAGCTGATCAGTGCAGAACTTGGGAGTTACTTTGAAATGTGTTTTTTTGTCAGATATCTTGTGGCTCTGCAGAGGAATGAAAAAGCAACCAGCCAAGATAGTGGTTGATCTGAAAAACTAGAAAGGTACCAGGAAAAACTGAATCAGAAGGGACACAAAATAGGGAAATATTAGATGAAAAATAAAAATATAGTTATATAACTAGGCAGTTGTAATTTTCAACAAAATCTGTATTTATAAAACAAAACTTGAAGTATATATTATATACTATATTAAATATAGACAGTAACTATTCACTACATTCACAGCCGTAATTTTATTTGTCCTTTTGGGCACTGAATAAAATTAATCGACACTGTTCAGTTTTATAACTTTTTTTTGTTTTTTTTTTTCTTCTTTCCTGAGGCATTTTTTACTATTCTGTAACTTTTCAATCCTTATGCCATACTGCGGAGAAGTTAAGTTGTGTAGTTATGATGTGGTTTTTTCTGATACTGTATAATCCCTTCTTATTTAAAAAGTCAGAGAGAAGAGGAGAAAAAGACAGAGAAAGCTTGCCAAAATAATTTTATTTTGTTCTGTGAAAAAAGAGACTTTAAAGAAACAAAATAAAATTTAGACTGGTTTCTTAATTTTTCAGATGCAGTGTAGAACAGAAACTGTCAATTCCATTTAAGAAAACTCAAAAAAAAAAAAAAAATAAATAAAGCCAGAAAAGAAGGAGCTGCACTTAGAAGTCCCAAAAAGTACTAGAATTTTATTTCAGCAGCATCTAGGCTTCTTAGGTCATATCTCATCTAAGGGACCAGAAACAAGTGCTAACTTAGCTAAATCTGTTTCACTTGAAACTGCAGCTCACTTGTACTACACGCATCAGTGAGTTTCCAGATCTCAGCTGAATAGTTGCACCTTGAAGCTGAGGAGTAGAAGCCTCTGAAGCAATTCAAGAACTCTGCCTTGCTGCCATTTAAGCCAATTTCACAGTTCTTAATCTTCACATGACTTCTTAGTGTTATAAAGCATCAGAAATAAAATAGATGCAGGAGAAACTCAAGCAGAATGCTGCTGCAGGGAGCTCAGAAGGTCTGAGCTATCCCATCCAAGCCCTGTGAGTTGCATTGCTCCTGGGACACCCAACAGCCTTTGTACTCACAGTGCATTTGTTTTGACAGTTTCATCTCTCTTTTCTTGACTTTGATGCTGAGTAGATAAGCACCTTTCAGATTCAGATTAATTTATCTTAGAAACCCTTAAGGCAAACTGGGCACCACTGATATGTGAATCAATGAATTATTCTGGTAAGATCTATTGCAGAGTTTGGTCTGCACTCAAAATAAACACAGATGCAGTGGGAATGCACATATTTTTCTCTACTTCAAAGTCAGAAGAGGAACAAGTTTTACTCTAAGTATGCATGTATTGAATGAATTTAAAATTCTTGGATCCAACAAATGCTAGAGCAAGTTCTTACCTAACTGTATGTGTTTGTCAGCTGAGTGTTTTTGAGGACTGGAAGCCTGGCTTTCTGCCACATTATCCCTGCAGACTTTTATTTCTGGGAAAGAGCAACGAGTAGGGGCTGCTCATTAGGATGTGTTAGGTTCTCTGCCTATTAATGTGAGATGATGCCCTCTGTTGGATATCCCACTGAGAGGATAAAAGGATCCACACAAAGAGATCTATGTTTATTATTAGCTTTACAAGTTCTTTAGCTTCAGTTGTTTAAAAAGGAAAAAAAGGAGTTGAAGGGTAACAGATTTATATTGTGCCTTTCTGGTTAATTGAAGCTTAGAAATAACTCCTTTCTGCAGTTCCTGTAGCTGGGTCTTCTTGTAGATGTAAGCTAAGAAACATCTTCATTTAGCTCAAGGTTTTGGAGATGTAAAAACAAATTTGTAGTCCCAGCTCTCTGTTTATGGCTCTTTAATGGACACAATAGTAATCGTATAGTAGAACATGTAGACATAAAGAAGGAAGGTAAAATTATTACTTATTTAATGATAACATAAATTTGTTTGAAAAGTTGTTTGAAAGACTAAAGGCATCTAAATTGTTTAGAGTGTAATTCTTCAAAGAGCTCGTTTTGGAAAGTGCTGATTGCTATTTTTTGAGCTTTTTGCTGGGGGAATAAGTTACATGAAAGTATTTAAATTTATTAATAAGGATCAAGATTATTTTATATAAGACATGATTTCCATGATTGGTGGTAAAATTAAATGTTGAGAGACTGAGTCTTCCAGACCTGAAGCCAGATGACATTAAAAGGTAGCAGTGTGTTTTAACAGGAATATTTCTGCATGACTGATCCAGCTTTTATTTTCCCTTTATGAAGAGTCAGGTATTATCAAAATCAAGGCTTTTGCAGGGAAGTAAAGATACTGCAGTAGAAGAAATTTAGATCTTTGTCTATGTGGAGAAGCAGGAAGGACTCAGGGGGAAAGGAAAAGATTAGTCTTTGAAAAATCTTATTTCTTCCCCTCAATTCTCAGCTGAAGTTTTCCCTGGATATTATTAAAAAAAATTACATGTATCAGACTTACTCTGTATTATAGGGGAGTGAACTGTGATTCTCACTGTTTTCTTATCTTTTCTGTCTCAGAAGCAGCTTCATCCACACACAGTCTTTGTATTTTCCTCCCATATATTGGTCAATCTGCTTGTTTCAGGAGATGAATAAATTATTTTTAAAATCTGTCTTCAGATCGTATTCATTTATGTTGTTTGTGTTTTATATGAGAATCTCAATGATTGCACTTCTGAGATTAACATGCCTGTGAAACTGTCATATATTCAGCATCTGAAAAGGAAAATAATCTTTGAGAACTTTCTAGGTGCTTACTATGACAAAGAAGTTCAGGGAAGTCATCATTCAGTCTGCATCAGCTGATAAATACAAGTTAAAATTAAATTGTAAAAGTAACCTTTACTTTTAACTATAGTTTTGTCTTTTGACATGGTACAGCTCCTCAACATGCTGTAATTTCAAACATCTCCATCTTTTGTGCTGAGTCTGTGCTTGGACCCCTCATGTCATTCTTTGTTATAATGTACATATATTACTTGGTACTGAATTTATCGCAGGTTGATTATATAATTTGTTAAAGCTTTTCATTAAAAACTCTTTCAACAGGTAAAATTTTGGTACTGGCTATCTCAGGATTCTCAGCTTTCTGTCTTTAAGAGGACTGCATTAAATGGAAGTTTGGAAAAATTACATGACGTTGCAGGATTGCCTGAGATGAATTGGACAAAAGCGAATATACCTGTAGAAAGTGTGGCTGAGGAATTACCTTTTCAGGTAATTAGATATCACATTTACATTGCTTTCAAAAAGATTTTTTTACTTTGGCCTTTAGAATTAATCTAATTTTAATGATGAAATATGAAAAGAGAATTTCTATTCTTTAATGTTCTTATGAAAAATAATTTAATTCAACTTTTTCCACAGGTCCATCTGTTAGCATAGCCATTGTTTCAGTATTCTAGGCATTAGAATAACTTTTTGTAGCAAACATCAAGGGACCCTAAAGATTATTTTGTTCCAGCTTCCATTGGCAAGGACATCTTTCCTGGACATCTGGTTTGGCTTTCTGGGCTGTGAATGCACATTGCCAGCACACATCCAGCCTCTCACCCACCAGCACCCCCAGGTCCTTCTGGGCAGGGCTGCTCTCCATCTGCTCATACCCAGCCTGTGTTGACACTGGGGGTTACCCCAGCCCAGCTGCAGCACCTTGTACTTGATCTTGTTGAACCTCATGACATTCCTATGGGTACTTCTTGAGCTTTTCCAGGTCCCTCTGGATGGCATCCTGTCCTTCAGGTGTGTCAGCTGCACCACTCAGCTTGATGCACCACCGCAAACTTGCTGAGGATGCACTCAATCACACTGTGTCATTAATGAAGATATCAAATAACTCTGGTGCAAATACAAACCCCTGAGGGCCACCGCTTGTCACTGATGTTCATCAGGACTCTGAGCCATTGACCACTCTCCTCTGGATGTGGCCATGCAACCAATTCTTCATCCACCTAACAGTCCACCCATTAAATCCATCTTTCTCCAATTTAAAGAGCAGAATATTGTGGGGACCACATCGAAGGCTTTACAGAAGTCTACATATGGGACAGCCATAAGCCTTTGCTGATGCAGTCACTTCATCACAGAAGGCCACTGGGTTGGTCAGGCCTTTCCCTTAGTGAAGCCTTGCTGGCTGTCTTGAGTCACCTCCCTGTCCTCCATGTGCCTTAGCATAACTCTAGGGGTACCTGTTCCATGATCTGCCCAGGCACAGAGGTGAGGCTGACAGCGCAGGTACTTCAATTTGCAATCTATCCCTACATTTATTATACCACATTGCTAACTTCATCAGGCATTGTATAGATGAACACAATTAAACAGTGTTGTAAATCATCATATTTGGTAACCATGAATAGCTAATTTAAGAAGATACATAGATTTTATGTGTTCCAGCAGGACAACTCATTCAGTAAGTGATGATTTTTACCAGTTTTGATTGAAGCAAGATTATCTAGGTTGCATAACATTCTCTAGGTAAAAGTAGTTATGTCTTTGACAGTTGAGGAGCAAATTTCTGACCTGACCATATCTCAGTTGTAGTTTTTCCTGGCTGATGTTCAGAGTTGGTTCAGAACTACTTAGTTCCTGTGTAAATGTCATAAATGATAAAGGAATATATAAATAAGCATGTGTGTTTGTGTCTTTTACCATGTCACCTTTAATGAATTAACTTTTATTTCTATCTTTACAGATTATCTTGCAAGCTACTATTCTAACAACAAATGGTTCCGTTGCTATTGATGATATCAGTGTAACAGAGGAATGTGTGGTTGTGAACAGATCACTTCCAGGAGTCAGCCAGGAAAGTGAAGGCAAGTGTCACGGTTTTCAACACATTCTCCCCAATGTCTGCTATATATAACTGTGATGTGACTGACAACTTGAAGTTACTTTTAATAAAATTGAGGATAATTTGAGAAAAGAAGTCTGTATGCTGTAATCAATCATCTCCCTGGAAATGTTCCAGGCTGTGTTGGATGGGTCTTTGTCCATGGCAGACTAGATGATCTTTAAGGTTCTTCCCAATCCAAACCATTCTAATGTTCTATAATGAAGGCTTTCATCCTTGTGTTATACATTAGCTGCTATGGGAAGTTTGCACTAATTCTGCAAAGTGAACTCTGGTGGGAATTTCCTGATAGTGCTTACTATGTAGCACCTGCTCACATTTACGTTTGGATGCAGAGGCAGAAGCAAAGCAAACCATCCTATATTTTCTACTAAAGGGGAGAAAGAGCTTTATCTTTAGGGCAAGAAGCTTCTCCCATCATTACTGCTAAATATCTGACATATAAATGCCCAGCAAACTTCTCTTTGTACTCACACTGTAGTCTTGAAGAGCCAATGGATGGAAATATAAAACAACCTAATCTTCTGTCAGACTGCTACTCCTGGTTGACCACTCTTGATGCTAAAAGCTGCTTTTCAAAAATGGCATGGGCACTTGTGCACTCAGGGGTGATGTTGATGGGTTATACTCATCAGGTATCTGAATTAATTACCCAAAAATTTAAAGGCATAATAGAGAATTTTGGTGTTGTGTTTTTAAGGCTTCTCTGATCCCTTTATACAGTGGGGTTGAAGTATTTATAGAAAGATGTATTTGCTTTAATTATTTTCCCTACAACTACCTCATGTACCCATTAATCATAAAGATATTGTTTTTAGCAGGGAGTTATTTTTTAAAAAAATCCCTGTCTGAATAGAAATAAGAGTATTTTAAAACGTTAAGTTAAATAAAGAATATGAAAAGCTTCTCATCATTCCTCTGACTTACTCACTTTCTAAAAATCTGCTAAAGGAAAACCAGCAGACTGCGGCTTTTGTTTCCCCATTCATTGAAATTTGGGGTGTTTTCTAGTGTGTAAATTGAGGTACAGGCTAGCAGTGATGCAGCACCCAACTTTGGCTTCTTGCAGCTGTCACTGTGACGTGAGCACAGAGAGGGAGCGGTGAGAGCAGAAGGGTTTGGTGAAAATCCTGTACCCGGCTGCCAGGGAAAGAGCAGGGAGCCCAGCCAGCCTCTGGCCCCCAAGCAGGAGCCTGGCTCTGTAACACCAAGGTGCATTTGATAACTTTTCACACTAAAGTTTGGATATTGTGGACACTAACATATAGTTCAAGACCAACAGACATTGAGATCTGTTTCTTATCAGCTGTGATATAACTTAGCACACTGCATGGATGCTGCTCTATTCCTTATGCTGAGCACGTTGCTACGTTAAAAGAAGATAGAAAACACTTCTTATAATTTTATATACTTGTGAGTTTACTTACATGTCTTTTTCTGATTTTTAAGGGGAAACAGAATCTGCAGATGTTAATGCTTCATCTTTTTACTGTCCAGCGGGATTTTTTTCGTGTGGGGATGGGCCATGTATTTCACCTGACAAAGTTTGTGACTTTAAGCCTGACTGCCCAAATAACAGCGATGAAACCAAATGCCGTAAGTGAAAACTTTAAAATCTATGTTGTTAAGCTCCTGTGACTATGTTTCTTTGTCCTATTTGCAATGCTTTCATGACTTCATAAATCTTGCAATTTAATTAAAAGTAAAACTCTTGAGAAATAGTTACCTCACTTTGATTCTGTTCTGTGATTTTTCCCCTTTTAGTTTCTGTAGCAACTACATCTCTCTCAGCATTAAAACCAGAAAAAAGGTTTTGATTAATTATTTAGTAGAAGATGCTCCTTAAAATATGGCATTTTATTTTCTAATTCTAGTGCACTGGTCACAGACTTGCATTCAAATTGCATGTTTTATATACTTTTGGTGTGAAGATGCCACAGCTGTACCACAAGCCTGGTCACAGATATTGAATAATATCTTCAATTATTGGATAATTTAAGCTAAGTCATCACCTTCTGTCTGGATGTGCTGTGACTCCTGTCAGGGCCACATGCCCGGGCTTTCTCTGCATGGAAACAAACACGTGGGAAAGCAGAGGGAGGTGATGCAGCTCAGAATCCCTCTCCACTGTACAGTCAGCAGGGAGCTTGGAACTGTTTCAGGGTCTCTAATATGCAGCTTCAAAAGTCTTTTTGATTCATTCAGTTTCCTGCTTGCATAAGAAATCACAGTTATACTTTGCACTTTTGAAAATGAGTCTTTTGCTTTGAACCATCGACTTTGTGGTAGAACTTGTGATGCATTTTCAAAAGGAGTTGCCGTGAGCAATATTTAACGCAAGTTTTCTTTTTTAAAATAGAGCATGATGCTTTCTAGGACATTCAGTACAAATGACAGAAATATTGTAGACAAGATCCTCAAATTATTTTCTGTGCCCTGTTATGCATCAAAACCCATAAACTTCTTTAGAGATGCTAATATATCTAATTTCACTGTTCATATTTTATGGATTTTATTTGGAGATTTGAGAGTTGTTGCTCAGATAAACAAAGATGTATTTGACTATTAGCAGGTAAAAGAAATAATTACGGCTTCTATGCAATTTCTCTTCGATTTTGGTATTGAATCTTCTTCAGCTAGAGCACTGGTATTGAGAGTTTCAAGTGTTTAGAAAGGCTGCTATCCAAAATATACAGAACTTTGACATATAAAACTTCATTTTGTTTTACTAGACGACAGTTTGCCTAGCTAAAATCAGAAATTACTATTAAATGTTCACTAAGCATAATATCTTTCCTCTTGTGGGCCAGAGTAAAGAAAATTCTGATGTTACTGAAGCACAGCTGCGGTGGGAAGGGGTATCTGAAGATTACCAAGTGGTTAAACACCACCCTGCTCAAAGCAGGACCACTAGAGCAGAATGGCCCGAGCTTGACAGAGTTAGGTTCTGAATACCTGTGAGGATGGAGACAACCCAGCCAGTCAGGACACCCTGTTGCAGTGTTTGATCACCCTTGCAGTAGAACAAGTATCTGTTGCTTCTTCTCATTTCACTGGGCATAAATGAGAAGAGTTTTTACTTCTTACTGTTTCCCTGTCCATGTTACTCATATTAAAACTCTTATAACACTCTATTTTTTTAAAATTTACTTTATGTTTTCTTCTAATTTACTTATGATTGCACATCTTATGCAGCCTTGGGTTATGATAGTCTGGATTTTTCTCCCATTACCCCTTTTAAATTCAGGGTAGAGAGTATTTGTTCTCTGAAAAAATAATAACACTTCCAAATCAATAGTTTAATTAAAGAATGTTCTAAGTAGATTTAGCTGCATGCAACTTTTACTGCACTGGGATAGCAATGAAGTGGTAGCTTTTAATCAAGAAAATTAAGATTTGCTTTTTGTGGCCATTTATATTTCCTTTTAACTATTCAGCCTTTGTTTCCATTTCAACATTATACCTTTGGCTGTAGACAAATATCCAGCAAGGTGTTCAAGCAGTCCTAGACCAGCCTTAATTATAAGTAGCCTATACAGCAACTGATTTTTTTTCTTTTTCCTCTAATTATATGACTCGAGAAACTTTTATTATACCCAAGTCTCATTTGTCAAGACAATACATTAACAATGCCATGCTAAAGGTTAAACTTTGGAACCATTACATTTATGGTGAACTTTGCTCTAAGTATATTGCTGACTTATAAATCATTGTTCCTGCTGAGCTGGCTCAGTGTGTGCTGGCACTACAGCTTGTTATGTGGGAAACAGAATGTAGGTACACAAAGGGCCCTGCAAGCAGTTTGGCACGTTGACTGTTTCCAAGCAATAAACTTGCCTTTCAGCACACTGATCTGGTAGTCTACAGCACCAGAATAGCCCTTATAATTATTTTCAAATAGTATTTCATCATCTTCGTGCTTGTGTAGTGCACCATTACTTTCTATATTTTCTTTGCATATCCCTGCACTTGGATGCAGGCATTTCATATTTCTCAGATAATTTTCCTTATTTCTGAACTTGGCTAGAGCATAGATTTTTATTCACCTCTTCCAACTACATTGTTGCTTTCATCAATATTAACATTTTTTTCCACAGTGTTCCATCTAATAGTGATTGCATGCACCTTGACCTTGTTAATGTTCTTCTCTTTGTATGAGAACCAGGAAGGGATATTACAGGGGATTAAAATGCCTTTAAAAATACATTTCATTTAAAACTTAGAATCTTAAATTCCAGCAAGATGATTTAGTTAGATGCTCAGGTCCACCATGTCCACTAAATAAGCCAGGTCTCCATATATTTTTTTTAAACTCTAAATATCAATCCTTGAGACACCTCTTGATTTTCACTTCCACTCAAATGAGTACCTTTTTTTCCTGTCAGGCCTGAAAGAATTCAGTTGAAGATTACCAGTTCTGGGACTGCCAAAATGTTTTCTTTCTTGAGTGTTGCTAGCCCTGACTATTACATCACAGCTTTTCTTCTACAGACAAAAAATTTACTATGGCCGTAAAGCTTTTATACTTTTTATACTTGACTTCCATGCATTAAAGTAGAGAAGAAATGCGACAGCCTTTTTCAAACTGCAGATTTACAGCAGTGACCTAACACACCTGTCACATTGTGTGCTTGTTCTCTGGAAGATGAATGTGCAGCATGACTTCTATGGTCTACACCCCATGCATTTGGCATAGTCTAAATGCTCACTTCTGCACCCTAAGAATTATGTTGATGGAATAAGATCGTGTTGGAAAGCAATCTGGTAACATAAATGTATTCTTGATAGTCTGTCTGACCTTTGCTAATTTCTCCCTTATGCTCTGTCTCTTATGTCTGTTATTTTTTTTTCTCTGTCTACTTGTAGTGTGGATTATCAGGAATAATTATAAGGATTTCCATACAAAATAAATATGAAATAATTTACACTTATATAAAATAATTTACATTTATATAATAGCATATTTTCACAGGTTTGTCCATGGTCACATGCTTTGAGGTGCTCCAACCTGACCTTGTGCACAGTCACTGATGCGTCAAGGTGTACCTGTTACAGCACTGACTCACCCACAGCCATAGATCCTTTGAGGTGTGCTTTCTCCAGTATGGTCTTACCCTTCAGAGTTACACCTGCTGCCACTCAGACATAGCCATGGCCACAGGTGCCTCAAGGTGTACCTGGTCTGGCATGGGCTTATTCTCAGCCACAGACACCACAGGGTGTCCCAATCTCGTGTGGTCTCACCCACAGGTCACAATCCCTTTGACTCGAGTCCACACTGGAGCTCCAGCTTGTTCCTTCCAGCACAGCAGCAGCAGTGACCTGGCCACCTGCCAGCAGGAACATCACCTGGGTTGTTATCAAAATGCTCCCAGGCACAGCAGAGTAAGGAGATAAGCAGTGCAGCAAGCAGTGAAAGCAAGCAGCAGCCAACAACCAGCACTAGGCTCTCATGAACAGTCAGGAAAGAAGACCCCATGGCAAGCCCAGGACTGTGCCAATTAACATCCAAAAATAAATAAAAGCTATAAATTTGATCTAACACATTCCAATCAAACTTATCATTATCTCAAACCCTTCAAGCCACATGTGCCAGAAAGGATTGCCATGGTTGAACCCCAGCTGGCAGCTCAGCCCCACAGAGCTGCTCACTCACTCCCCTGGTGGGATGGGAGAGAGAACCAGATGAGTACAGGTGAGAAAACTCATGGGTCGAGATAAGGACAGTTTAACATGGAAAGCAAGAACCATGCACACAAGCAGAACAAGGATTTCATTCACCCTATGGGCAAGCAGGTGTTCAGCCATCTCCAGGTGAGCAGAGCCCCATTACACATTACAGTGACTTGGGAAGATCAACACCATCTCTTGGAATGTCTCCCACTGGTCCATCGCTGAGCAGGACACCATAGGATGTAGGCTGTCCTTTTGTTCAGCTGGGGTCAGCCATCCTGGCTGTGTCTCTTCACAGCTTTCTGTGCATTCCCAGCCTCCTTGCTGGTGAGGCAGGGTGAGGAGCAGGAAAGGCCTTGGCTCTATATAAACACTGCTCAGCAATAATTAAAACATCCCTGAATAACCAACACTGTTTCCAGCACAAATCCAAGACACAGCCCTTTATCAGGTACTGTGAAGAAAATTAACTACACCTCAGCCCAAACCAGCACACGTAAACACATGGCATTGCTTTTTGTTTATGTCTAAATGAAAGATGCATTCAATAGTTATTATTTCTATGGTGTACAGTTTAGTGCAGCACAAGCATGCTAAAGCTAGCCTTAAATGAAGGCACACTGTTTGCACACAGTTTTATGTACCTTGAGTTAGAAGGCAAGTAAGGAAAAGGATGCACGTATTGGTTCCTAAAAACTACTTTTGTAGTATAATTGTTTAAAGATAAATATTATTTGGTTTAATATTGTTTGGTTATTTGGTTTAATGGCTATCTTCATATAGGTAATAAAAATCTCCTCAGTATTATAAGAAACATTCCCCATTATTTCCCATTAATAATCTTGGCAAAGCATAACACTTCTGCTGCAATTATACAGTAACTCTTCATAAATCTCATTTTTAGAGTCAAACCTTGCATACCAAAATGTCTGTCTCATATGCTTGCTACTCCATTTCAGCCAGCCAAATCAGTAATTCATAAAGCTGAGGCCAGAAAAAACAACCAGATCAGAAAGATGGGCTTGAGTCCAAGGAGTGAAAAGATCACCAGCTTGTAAATTGCGGAAGGTACCTGATACTGGGAGTGCCTGGATAACTACATAAGAATCAGCTCCTGGAAGTTAAATGGGGAAGGGATGGGGCTGAAATCCCATTTACAGAGAAGAGAAAACACCTTTGACAGTGGGCAAGAAATGGCTGCAAAGGCAGCAAAGCTCAAGCTTGGTGGTGTAGCAGAGCAGTTACCCTGGGGCTGGGGGAAGGCAGAGCAGAGGGACCTCAGCTGCTCTGGGGGAAGAACTGAGACCAGCTGATCAAAATACCTCTGATACAGTGTCAGGAGAGAGAAAAATAATGGAAGATTAGATGTCTGGTAAGAGAGAATAAAACAAGGAGAGAATGGGAATGAAGAATACGGATGTGGAGCAGTGATATTTTGGGAAGGATCAGTATAAAATGTGGCCATTAAGTGACAGAGAGCTGAGACTACATGAGAGGAGCTGGAGCAGGGAGCTGCTTGGGGAAATGAGGGAAGAGAGTGAGGATTTTCAAGGATATCAGGACTGAGATAAGGGTCACAGAAAAACAGTTTTAATAGGTAAAACAGAAAATAGGCTGTGGAAAAAAGAAGAGGATTGAGGAATAAGCAAGGCTTTTTTTCCAACAGAGACCACACACACTTTTAGAATTTCTATAGAACCCAGAAGTCATAAGTCTAACTTGACCACTTCTTTCAGAAAATGTCTGCATAGTATTTTTTTTGGGTAAAACCTATGTCTAATTGTGTAGTTATTCTCATTTGGTTTCCAGCAAATCATGCACTTTGATAGAAAATATTGAGTGAGCTTCAGTGGCAGAAAAAACAGGGTGAATAACAAGATGACCTGAACAGTGACCATTGGATCTTATTTTTGTATAGTTCAGTAAAAACAGGAACTTTCCCTTCACTCTTACAGAATTATTTTTACAATTTTATTTTCCCCCTGTAAAATTTCCAATCTTTGTAAGTCCTACAACTAAGTTGGGAGATATTTAGTGCAGTTAGTTGTTAAAAATGTAGGTGCACAATGATATCACTATATTTATTTATAACATTTTTTTAATCTGCATGTTTTACCTTCCTTATGGGCAAAGCTATTTCTCATTTCATGAGTAATATACACTGGTCTGTTTCGTACAAACCATGTCTGTCTAACACTAAAAAGCCCACATGACTGAAATTACAAAGTCTGTTGCAATTTCATGGCTATTGAAATGGATTTCCCAAAAGAATTTAGCAAAAGAAAATGTTCTGGAGTGCTATGTTCCTGTAGCCATCTGTAGAGAAGACTACCACATCTATTTGTTTTAAACCTTTATGTTTCAGGTGTTTAAGTGTTTAAGGATTTTTTGGTTTCATTTTGGGTTTTGTTTTAGTGTGTGTGTTTTGTTTGGGGGTGTTTTTTTTGTTTGGTTTTTTTCCTAGGGTTTTTTTTTTTTTTTTTTTTTTTTTTTTTTTTTTTTTTTTTTTTTTTTTTTTTTTTTTGGTGAGGTTGGTGGTCATTATTTTCAAAATTGTAGCAGTTAATATTTGGAGATGAAAATTGAGGGAAGAGAGAACCCTGCCTTGGGTTTTGTAAAGATCAGACTTGTTTGATCTTCAATTAGTGACTTATCTTTTCTCTTTTGTTTATTTGTTCCAGTTAGCATTGCTTCATGCTGATGAACTTTTGCAGTTATTGTTTTAACTCTTCTCTATTCAGTTTGTCACTGTAGAAATTAGGCCACTGCACCTACAAAGTATGGTGTTATTTGATAGAGTGTATATAATAAAATTAGTAAATAGTAGCTAGGAAAGAAAATATAAAACTGGGAAGACAGATGTGTGTTTCAGTGTGCTTGTATTATAAAGAGACTTAGTTTAAGATGACTGTGTTCAGAGTTTAACTGGTTCCTAGAACTGATGATAATATTATTATGCCATCTAGCAATTATCTTAAAATTGCTGATTAAAAAATAGTTCAAAGTTTATTGGCATATTGGAGCATTTAGAAACAGTTTTTAAGTAAAAGAAAATGTTATAAGCCAGTAATGATGATGTTATCTCTTCACCTGGATTTTTTTTTAATAATGCATTCTCTGTAAATTTACATAGGCTGAAAGACAAGGAGAGATTTTAGGGGTTGTAGGGATTTATGAACTTCTATTCTTGGAGAAATGCTAATATCTTAAACATTTTTTTAAAAATACTCTTCTAAGCAGGACTGTTTATTAAATTCATGTTAGGCATCACTCAGCTGAGCACATCTGATTTGTGAGAGCCTTAGAATAAAACTCCTCAAAACAGAAAGGGAGAAAGTACTTTGCATAAGAACCCACAATCAGAAAGAAAACTAGGGTTTTGTGGTAACAAGTCAGCTCAGAGAAAACTGAATCTGTTGAAGATGTAAAGGCAGCTTTCTCAAAGCATCAACAAAGCCAACCACTCTCAAATGTGATGTTCACAGGATCACTGATCCCTTCTTGACTAAGGAGTGAGCTTGTTAAAAGGGGCAACAAAGAAAAATGCATTCATACAGGTGGCATGGATACCATTAGGAGTTAAAAAGCACCAAACATAGTTAAAGTAGTTTCTACATTAAAAATATAGAAAAGATGGCAAATTTTGGTAGGCTAAATGTAAAAACACAATAAAGGTGACCAAAGAAGTTGAAGAAACAACAGCAATAAATTCATCAGCATATAAAGAGAAGACAGCCTGGAAGAGTGCACAGGCTTATGTGATGGTTAGAGTATTGGGACAGCATGTGAGAAAAAAAATAGGAGAAAACAAAACCAAAAGGCTTAGGAGAGAAGGCAGATTAGATTGTGTGAGCTCACTGTGTGAGAAAGTACAAAAGTACCCAAGCGAGAGACTTTTTCTGAATAATCTGAATTGGAAGTGCCAGTCAAAGAAGTTATAGGACAAGACAATTAGATAATTGAAGTGTTACCAAGCATCAAGATCCAAGTGCATTTCACCCAAGCTCTAGCAGCTTGCTGTATTCTTGTATTTTCCCTAGGTGTTAAATAGTTGGTTTGAGATTTAGTTGAAGCTTTCAGGGTTATTTTATCTCAGTGTACTCATCCATGCTTAAGCTAAATGGTCTAGTGCATCCTTTCTTTTCTGTTTTGTCTGTGTTACAAGTTACAGATGCAAGAAGTCTGGGCTCAAACTTAACAGTTTTATCTTGTTTATTTGCCTCATTTGGTGTAACCATCTGTGTCCAAGGTCTGTCATATTCTTTGTTGCTGTTCTCCAGGGAAAATGTGATGATTTCTTCTATTGAGTACAAAACAAATCAAAAATAGCTGTCCATATTCCTTTTTCATTATATTCTCTCTGGGGATTTCCAGTAATTTCTCTTATGCTCAGGTCCTTGAATATTTGTAGATATTTTGTCTTCATTTTATTCTATCAAAACTTTTTATCAAAAAAATTTCTTCCTTCTGTTTTAAAGTCACATTTGATTTGCATAATTTTATTGTTGATATTTCTGACTCACATACACCATATGTAGAGCAAACATATATTTTCTTTGATCTCTTAATTATTTGTTCTTCCAAATTTTTAGGGTTTTTTAAGCTAACTGTGGACTTTTAATTACTTAATAATTTGCAAAACCTCTTTTTAGAAGCTATGGCCATCAATTTTATTAACATGCCTCATTAGTAATTTTTCATTCTTTCTAAAACTTATGTGTAACTTAGTGTAACATAGTTTCTAATGAGAAAAGCAAATAAATAGAAAAAACCTCACATACATAAACACTGATGTAATCTTATTCCTCAGGGGGCTTCATAGGATTCTGATATGTGCATATTCTACATACTATACTATGACCATAGTGTAATATGACCACTGAAAGCTGTGATAAGAGTTATAAAATAATTGCACAATTCTGACAGTCATACCTGAATAATTGCTTTCATTTTTTCCGTGTATATGATTAATAAATTATTTCTTAAAATCTTTAAATTATTCTCTTAATGTTTTCCATTTAAAGCCTGTTACATTTACAGAAATATAAAATGTATTTTTGTGATTTAATAAAGATTTTTTTATAAAATGCCAGAGAGAAAAACCTGATGTAAAGAAATTCTTTGCTGTGGGGGTGGTGAGACGCTGAAACAGGTTGCCCAGAGAATCTGTGAATGCTCCATCCCTGCCAGAGTTGAGGTTGGATGGGGCTCTGAGCAACCTGGTCTTGGAGGAGTTGTCCCTGCCTATGGCAAGGGATTGGAACTAAAATATTTTATGGTCCCTTCCAACCCAGAACATTCCATGATTCTATGTCCATGTACTTTCATTCATAAATGACACCCTTCTACTCCTTTTTTTCCCCCCCTTTATTTGTCATACATACATTTTCTAAAATATCATTGCTCTTTTTACTGAAGAATTGAAGAATGCAGCTGAATATGCTTTTCAGATCTTTTCCACTTCAGTAGTTTGTGTTTGAGGGATTACCAATATCATAGTGTCTCACTAAAGCCTGATATTTAACTTTATTCCAATTATGAATAGAGGAAGGATTTTGTTATCATTAACATACTTGCTGTCATTTAAGAAAAAAGGGATTTAATTTCTGGCTCCAACAACAAAAAAGATCCTGCAGGAGGTTTGTTGCTGCTTTCTGTGCCCAGTGTTTTGCTCTGTACCAGGAGGACTGTGAGGTTTATTTTCAGCACCTGCTCTATGTGCCTGGGCTGAAGCACCCCAAGAGAGAAGGAGCTGTTTCACTGAGCACAGTGCACATTGTGATGCCTTGGTTGTTCCCCTGTGGCTGCTTTTACTCAGCTGTTGTTGAGCAAACACTCCATGTCTGGTATGAAGGCACTCTGCCTCTCCAAGCCGCTTTCCTAGATTTATTTCTAGAATATTGGTGATGTATTAGAAACGTTTTATTTGCTTTTCACACTGCAAAGCTTTTTTAGTAATGTTGTGTATAGAAATGAAATGGCTCCTTCTTTTTTTTTTTTCCAGCTGCTGTGTGTGACTTTGAAAGAGAGAACTGTGGCTGGATTGAAACTGTAAATGCAGATGACTTTGACTGGGTGAGAAGTTCCAGCAATGCTCTTCCAGCTGATTTTCAGAAGCAAGCTCCTCCACGGGATCACACCTATAACAAATCTGACGGTAAGACAAGCCGGGCCTAGAAACAGAGAAGTGGACCAGATAAACCTGCTCTTTAACCAGATTTTAAATGGAGGCCATGAATGCTGTAAAAACCTTCATAAACCCTTTATTTCTCTAGCCTGATTTTTTTTTTTTTTTCTGTTTTAACAGGTCATTTTATGTTCATTTTGAAGACCAGCAACAACATTTCACAAATAGCTCAGCTACGAAGCCCAAAGTTCAGGCAAACAGGATCAAATTGCACACTGTCTTTTTGGTATGAAATAATTTACATTTAAAATTCCTGGACCGTCTCACATTGCTTCTCTTGGACTGAAATTGAGGTTATAGTTTGAAATAGATACATCTTTCTCTGGAGTATTTATTTCATTTTATTCTGTCAACATATAGTCTTCATTGTGAACAATACAGATATAAGATGAAACACTTGGAGAAAAGAAGTGAAACATGACATGACTTTGTTTTCAGGCTCTCAGTAAAGAGAGTAAAATTATAGTAAAGGATTGTGTCTGTATATACATGGGCAAACACCACAGTCCTTTTAGTAATAGTTCTTTGTTTAAGTAAATTTGAAAATTTTTTTCAAATGGATTTTTTTTAAGAAACAAAAGAATTGAAAAATCTAATAAGTCCTTGAGTCACCTACAGTATCCAAAATTAGACGTCATCCTTTTTAAGTAAAAGTTCCAGTGTGAGAATTGGTTCTTTGCTTCCACTTTTTTCATGTACACAGAAGAAAACAAAACAACAAAACCTCACAATTAAAAATACACAATCAAACCCAAACAAACATTTTCAGAAGTTGTCTTGTCTCAGTCTTCATACAAACTAGTCAAAGATAAACAGAAAAAATACAGTTTTAATAATTTCTTTACTAAGGACAAATCAATGCTACTGTTTAGATAAAGGTTTGGCCTGACCTTAGTATTATTAAGTGCAGTTTGTCTCAGTGATATCAAATACATCTGCCATAGGACGTGGAATGGTCTTTTTATCCAAGATTCATGACTTGAAGTTGGACATTACTAGTTATTGGTTGTATATGTCCTTCTGCTCCCAGTTTTGTTGTACAATTGTCAATCTAAAGTATTTAATATTTTACATGCCGTAGAAAGCAACATGTTAACAATAACTAACATAGATAGAAGGCATACTTATGCATTCAGTAAATGTTCTGTTTTTCTTTCTGGAAACTTTACAATTATGTACTTATAAAAACACATTATGCATCTGAGTGAGCAGTGTTTGTTGCTTAATATGAAAGCAAATATGTGTCTTAAATTACGGGTTTCAATTTCATGAAGTATGGTTTTTTTCTTAAAATCTTTTTTTGTTAAAGTCTTGAGATGAGGCCTAGACTGATAGCAGCCTATCCTGCCATCATTTAGAAAATGGATTGAATTACAGGCCCTGTGGACTCCCTTTATATCACAGTGATATAATAGGAAAGATGCTGGTCATAGTAACTGTTGTGGTCTGTTTCCATCATTTGCCCACATAACATTCTTATTTTTATCCTTTCAGGTATTACAATTATGGAGAGTCAGTTGGGGCAGCAGAGCTGCAGTTGCTGGTGGATGGGCTGCAGAAGCCCACTGCCCTTTGGAGGACCTACTACAGCGAGGGCAATCAGTGGCTGAAGGCAGTGGTTCAGCTCGGGCGCCTCCCACATCCGTTCCAATTTTCACTCGATAAAATCAGCCTGGGTATTTATGAGGGTGTCTCAGCTATTGATGATATTAGATTTGAGAACTGTGCTCTCCCACCTCCAGCAGTAAGTTGTGAAAGTCCGAATCACTTCTGGTGCAGAGACACAAAAGCGTGTATTGACAGTTTATTGGTCTGTGATCTTGTGGATGACTGTGGGGATGGATCAGATGAAGACAGCTGTGGTAAGTGCTCTCCACTATTGCTTGCTTACAGCACACAAAAATTGACTTGCCAATTCACTCCTGGACTGAAGGAGCACAGAATTGCTACAGCCAGTAATGATTCCACTCCACATAGTTAGAGATAAAGCAGAATGATATTTTAAACTTAAATGCATCTGATGAATTAAACAGGGTAAATTGAATTCTATCTCCTTTATCCAAAGCAACTATATTTCTTTATCTTGTGTAAAACACGAACATTCATCACAAGTTTATTTTAAAGGAGAGGATTTAAAGTCAGACAGTTGTTTTGGGTCAATGTGCTATCTTTGCTTTTACTGACAGAAGTACAGTGTAAGATTGAGATGAGTGTATGTCCTACCTCTTCTTAGGACCTATAATCTTCCTATCAAAAAAAGGTTAAAATATCTCTACTAAAGATAGGAGTCATGCCGAACATGTTTTCCCCCTTCAAAGGAAGGACTGGAAAGTGCTGAGGAAAGCTATGAGTCGTTCACATTTTTGACATTCACCTTGAGTGCTGAAGGGTGCTGTTGATGGTTTTTCCCCTGAAGCATGCATTCATCAATTTTAAGAACTCAAGAACATTAATATAAAATAAAATTAACTAGCATTTGCTTTATCACTTCCTGAGGTAACTAAATTATGCAAATCACAATCGCTTTGAGAAACGGGGGGCACCTTACATGCTTGAGGTCATATCAGTCTGCAGTAATAATTGCTGAATATCAACTTAATATTGTTGTAAATTTAAAAGAAAGTGAAGTCTTTCCAGCTTATCTTTGTTTTTCTACTTGTGGAATGCCTAGCTTCTTTATAATTCAATTTTAACTCCTTTGATCTTTCAGTTAAAGAACTTTACAGTCTTTAATTTTAATAATGAATAAAATTAATAACATGGATCATTTTATTCACAGTTCTGTTTATTCAATGAGTCAAGTACAATTTGACAGATATATATTGGAAATAAATATTTGCAAAGATTAAAAAATGTATCCAAGCACTATGCTGATGGAATCTTGTGTAGGGTCAGATGTGATAAACCCCACAAAGGTCTTTCACCTCTGAGGGGCCAGCCTTTGCAGGGAAATGGATTCAAATAAATTTGCTAGAATGGCTCTTTAAGTGTGTTTCGTAAAGCAAAGGTTTTAATTAAAAAAAAGTAACAAAGATACAGAAACAAAAGCCAAGAACAGGTGTCAGAGAAGCCTCTGACCCCTTGCTAAGAAAGGTGACACCTGCTGTCACCTCTGACACCTTAAAAAGCACTTCAGCTCCCTTCTGCACCTTTATAAGTACTGAACGTTTTGGGTGGGATAACTTGGCACACTGCCAATAATGCAGCTACGGACCTTGAGAACATTTCTAAAGCCCAACCAGTGCTCCTGTGCTGGCTCTGGGCCAATTACAATGAGAAGGCTGTGGAAAATTCTAGTTTAACTTCCTTACATGTTCAAAGGTAAACCAAAATTTTTTCCTTAATTGGAATCATTTGCTTGGGTGTGGAAATGCACTGCAACACTATGCCCTTTTGATACTGCTTTTTTTATTTTTGACAGTCTGTTCTTTTTACATTTCAGACGCTGACCTGCAGTGTGACTTTGAAAATGGGCTGTGCAACTGGGAGCAGGATGTACAGGATGACTTTGACTGGATCAGGATACAGGGTCCAACTCCCACAGTTAATACAGGCCCCTTGAAGGACCACACCACAGGCACAGCCAGAGGACACTACCTTTACCTGGAATCCTCTCAGCCACGCCAGTTCCGAGATAAAGCAGTTTTGCTCAGTCCTCTCTTCCACTCTCCTGGCAATGGAACCTGTGCTTTCCGCTTTCATTATCACATGTTTGGGAAAGAAGTTTATAGCCTGTCAGTCTTCCAAAGAAGTGTGAGTAACACCAATGGATGGCTGCTGTGGTACAAGTTTGGAAATCAAGAAAACAGATGGATCAGAAAGACACTCTCCATCAGAAGCTCTAAGCCATTTCAGGTATGATCCTTCTAAATTGTGAAGCATTTATTTGCTGCATCGTAAAACACTGAGAGTACATAAATGACTGCACAATATCAAAGCCATTTGTGACTGATCAATTTTGCTTCAAAATACATTTGTAGGGGTTTTTGAAGAAAAATGCAAAATACTTTTGTTCTTGTGGTTACATTAACTTTTCACCACAAACCACTTAATTTTAAGATTTTGAATATGTGTTACTTAAAATGAGTACTGGTTTTGTTTTTCAAGGATTTGGTGAAAAATATCTTATCCAAATCTACTACAAAATAGTTTGATTCATTAACGTAAAGACTTTTCAAAAGAATATCCTCTGCTTTTCCTTACTTTTAAAGAGTTACAGATTATTTTTTAATTATATAATGCCATAAAATATATCAATACAAAATATTTGGTTGCAGGGTTAGACTAAGAGTCAAAAATTTCTTGAAGAAAGATATGATTAAATTAAGCTACAGCTATAAATCTTGACTTATTTTCTCATCTTTTAAACATTCTATATATTATTTATCTTTGATTATGTGTGGTCTGTTTATTCCAGTTGGGATATTCTGCAGGGTTATTAGAGGAGATATTGGTTCACTTGATTGTCAACTGGTCCTAAAATTACCACTCTTCTCTCCCCCTAAAAAACCCATCTTCAACCTTCCTTTTCAATCTGATGTAGTGCAGTATTTTCTTTAGATGGTTCACTAATATTTCCCAAAGCACTATTTTTAAGTAGAGGAAAAGGCATTAATATTACTGTGGATGCAAAGAGGCACATGGAAGGAGAGTGTGCATTTTCTGTCAAGCCCTTTTGCAGAAATATAAAGGCATATAAACATAGTGCTATCAAAGCCTTCCCTTCCCTTCCCTTCCCTTCCCTTCCCTTCCC
>VZSR01001283.1:14556072-14581212 GCA_013398615.1 Brachypodius melanocephalos | reverse complement strand
CCCTTCCCTTCCCTTCCCTTCCCTTCCCTTCCCTTCCCCAGAGTTAGGAAGGTCTATGCAGTAACTGAAGTGTTTTTCACGTGTTAGGGTTGTAGGGTTTTTTGTTGTACCTGCACAGTTCTGTGCAGGGAATTTCAAAGATCTTATATTATTTTGATCTAGTTTTGTTTCTCACTGTCATTTTTGAAGGGCATGGGGTATAAGTTTGATTGTTCTGAAGAAAGAGATCAAGATCTGATGTTCATTATTGTGTATCGTGTATCTCATAATGGAGTTTGCTGTGTCACAACGTATAATACCTCAAAATTCAGAAGTTTTGAAGAGAGCAAGTTGTATTCTCTTTCTACTAAGTTGCCAAGTGCTGATCTCTTTCCAATCTTTCTTTCTCTTTACAAACTTTAAGTGTGTAGTGTTTTAACACACTGTATTTGGAGTATTTCTTCTGAGATGTGTACTAGAACATCCGCTCAGTTAGTTTCAGGAGGCCTACAGGCTGTGCAACAGTATTAAAGCTGTAGCTTCTATATTCGTGATATTGTGTTCCTCACACTCCATAAAGTTAGGGTTTCACTGCTTTCACACCACATGCTTAGACTTGGTAAGTCACCTCAATGCTTCTAAGAAAATGTTTAGATTCAGTTGAGAAGGGATTTTTTTCATGAAAATCTAAAAATAAGGTAAAAGTTTTAAATAATTTTCTGATCAAAATACATGTCTTGGCTTCCTAATCTTCTCTGTCTCTAACCAGAGCATCTCATCAGCTCTTACAGGATTTTCAGAGATTCCTAGTGAATAGCAAATATTAGACTCTAGGACCAAAGATTGTGTAAGTCTTTGTCAGTCAGACCTTTATTTTGCTTTTTCTCTTCTGAATGTGTGACACAATCATATATCTGAGATGTCTCCTCTTCCTCTTTCCGCTCTATGTAAATAGATCATTTGCTGACCCCAGTCAGAGAAATAATCATTATAATCGTTATAATAAATAATAAATCCCTCAAATTCACATTTTCAGTTTATTTGCTAAGCATGGGAGGCTAGCTTTGGGAGCACATAAACAATCATGCCTATAAACCAACTCCTAGGAAAAGGAGGAGTTGTCAGCCAAAAATTCAAAGCAGCACTGAAAAGCATTTGAGAACCGCTTGAAAGTCAGATTCCCTTTGGAAAGTTTTGAACTCTATAGGTATGAAACTCTAGGCCCTTTAATTGAATGCTCTGGCAGAAGCCCAAAGGCAGCAGCAGACTCCCTTGGCTCACACCTGCTCCCAATAAGCCTCAGAACCTTAATTTTGTCAAAAAAGCTTTGTTCTAGCTGCCATTAAACCATGGTGACATTTGTTGCTGTCCCATCAGATGTTTTACACCAGAGTGTTAAATGTGACATCAATGAGAACAATGGGAGTAGCTGGAGGAGGAAAAGGCAAATTTAGAGCTAAACTATTTAAACAAAAGGAATGCAATTTTCTGAGACAAAATTAAGCACCTCTGTCAAACACTGCTACTGACAAGTATTAAAAATAGTCCCAAATACACATGCTTGTAAAAATTTTGCAGCTTTGTTGATCTGGAGTTTCTTTTCCTCTGCAAAGGATATTATCTGAAAAAAAAATTATACAATTTTTTTAAATTAGAAAAATTCCATTTAAAAAGAAATTCCTTTTAAACTATTCCTTTTAATTGTATGGGATACTTGTTTCAACATGAAAAAATCCCACTTTCAAGTGTGCTTGTCTCTTTACTTGTTCCGCATTTATTTTCATACTGAGAAGTTTACTTACATGTCTTTTCTTTAGATAAACATTTGGAGAGGTAGTAAAATAAGATTCTGTCCGTGGTAACCTACTCATATTTTTGATCAGTAATGTTTGCTTTTATCTTCCTTGGAATAATCATATCTGAAATAGTTTCTGCCCAGAAGAAAGTGCAAAGATTCTGTTTTAACATTTTAGAAGAATTTTACTCTCTTAATTTTCTCTATTTATTCATATTTCTGATGATACAGAAAAGGAAAATAAAAGGATAAAGGATAAAAGGATATGTGAAAAATGGCAACATTCTGTATCTCAATCCTTTTGAGCACTGTAGTTTCCTTTTTGTCATGATATAAATCACGTCTATCATGTCTGTCTTAAGAGACCTAGGGCAACTTTACTACATTGCAAAACATATTATCTAAAAAAAAAAAAAAATCACTACCTTTACCCCAATACAGTTATTCCCTTTTTGGTCATGCAGATTATACATTTATCTCTGTAAATAAAGATGGTTATAGATCTTTGATACTGAAAAATGTAAGCAGTACGTAAGAGAGTCTGTCATCATTTTGTGATGATTTTATAAAGATCAGTTTTGCATTTTCTTCATTGGCTTTTATGAAATTTAAAAAGGCAAGTAGAGTGTTCAAGTCCATGGTTAACTATTAATGCTATATTTGGTATCATTACTAAAAATTTTAGTATTCTGATTATAATATATAAAACTTTAGTTGTTCCTTCAAATAGAATAGTTTTTCCATTTAAGTGTGAAAAATAAGGACCAAGCTCAGAAGAAAATAAATCATGCAAAATAACATTGCAATTAAGTAGCTATAAAATGCATTTGATATTCTCCCATTTTACAAGTGGTTAAGAAAAGTAAACACAAAAATCCACCATAATAATTTTCATCTTTTTATCAATTAAGTATTAGCTTAGAAAGTAATGGAATATTGATTGAAAATTAGAATGATACATTTGCTATGAATATAGAATAGCATTATGTTCTGTGAATGCAAGTATAAAACAACATTCTTTCTCCAACTATTATTTTTATCTGTTGTGCCTTTTTTTTTAATGTACAGGTACTTGTATTAATTTTTTTGGTATGACTTTGACATATCAGTTTGGTGTCACATACATGTGTAGGGAGCATGCATCTTTTACATCCAGGCTCTTGTCATTCATCGTGTCAAGAGAGATAAGGGCTAAAAACTGCACATAAGGTACTAAGTGGATTAGGTTACAAACACATTGGCTGTTCTGCTTTTTCACCCTCTACTCTTCTTTTTCACCCCTCAGTGAGATGGGATAGCAGTTGTTCTTTGGGGATTCTGATGATCTGCTGTCACAAAAATCACTCTGCAGTTATTTCTGCAATTCATGCTGTTTCTTGCAATTACTTTTCTGAGAAAAGAGTGGATTGATTAACACCCTTACCCCACCAGCCATTTCTGTAAGGAAAGACTCAGAATTGTAGTGGTGAATGGAAATTCTGGCATAATTCCTTTTTAAAAACTATTTTTATAGTGGTTTGGGATTCTGTTTCAAACAAAAAGAGTCCACTGTGGCAATATGTGAGGTTTCAGAATGTAATGTTTTTCTTTCATGCATTTCTAGTGGTGATAATTATATTTCATATATGAATAATACAGGGGGATTTATAGTAAATTAAATACCCTTTTACCACTTTTAGACAAGATAATGGCTTATTAGTATTCTTTGTTGGCTATAATATCCTTTAAGTAAGAAAATTTAAAATTTCATTTCCTACATAAAAAGCATCAGTACAATGGAAATTGCAAATTTTAGATCTTATATCCCATTTCACAGCCCCTCAAAGAGGAAATTTTAGTAGGGTTTGCAACATCATAATTTTGTAGACTTACTTATGTGAATTTTTCAGTCTTCTCTAATCATTAATTGATAATTATCAGGTTGAAATACTGGACTTATACTGGTATATTCCAGAACATGTAGCTGATCATACTTAACCAAATTTCTTTGCCTGCAACTTCTCTGGAATAGTGTGCATTAATCTTTATTTTCCCAAGGAGCAGTATTATTTCCTAATGTGGAAAGCACAGGAAGAAAGAAAACAAATCAAAGTAATTTTATATTTACTCTTAATTTTGGATCATTAAACTGGGGGGAAAAAAATTGGAAATGTTTGACCATTTCCAGAACACTTGGATAAACTGTGTTCCTTTCAGAAAGAGATGCTTGAGATTTAGCCAAGAAACATCCAATCAAAAGTGTCACAGAGAAGCTTCATAGAGAAAGATCATTAGCGATTTTTCTGAATAGAGACAAGAGAGGTATTCTGTTAAATCATCAAGTAACCCAATCCAAGCAAAAGGAAACAGTATTTTAGGATGGTCTGTTGTACAGTTCATGGCTGAGGGATGTTTTGAATACAAGAAATTCCAAATGAAGTCAATAAGTAACTTGGCAATTTATCAGAGGAAGAGTCTGTTAAGGGCTAGCAGCACAATACCGAGGCTATGACCTCCCAGCTGCCATGCACTGCCAAGAGTCTGGATAGATCCCCTGCATGCCAGGGTGTGGCATTGCTGTGGATGATGCAGTCCATGGGGACACACACATGGATTGGACAGCTGACCTCACCACCCCACATCTGTGCTGGTGCTGGGAGGCACCATGCTGCACAGAGCTTCTGCTGCACTGGGAGGCTCACTCTTTTTGATATTCTGGCTGTGATCTCAGATTTTCTGCAGTCACTTTCGCCCTAACTGAACCAGCTTTGTTATTGTCAAGTGTTGTTAGCCTTCTGCCTTGATTTGATTGTCTCCTTGCTTCCTTCTTCAGGGCCTCATTTCAGCGTGTTTTGACATACCAGTAGGAGTGTGTTAATGTTTAGTTGGTCATTAAAATCTGGTGTTGAAGCAGCTCTGAACCTATCAAGGACTTCTCTAAGACATTTATTATATGTCTAATACCCACTTGTGATCATTTTTATGTTATTCCTTTTGATCCATTCCCTGCTAGCAATTTCCACACAATGATTTATACAGCATGGATTTCCACTCGAAAAACAACTTCAGTTCCAATTTTCAGTTTAGCATTCCTCATCTTCCTTCTCCTACTCTTCTCCTTTGTACTTCCCCTAATAACCTGCTCGGATTAGTATTCAGGAATTCTTTTTTTTTTTCTTTTTTTTCCCCTGTCCTTTAAATATTACCATTTGCTTTTGTTGCTCCTTACTCCTCCAATACTACTTCAAATAAATGGATATCTGACCAGATTTGCTGCATCTCAGTAGCTCTATTTCTGACTATTCTTTGTTTCTGATCTCTGTGTCGACTTCTTTCATCCCTGATACCTCTTTACATATTGCACAACACTTTGTGGTTTTTACATTTACATTGTGCTGTGGATTCTATTTACAGTCATTCTCATTTTGTTTTCAGTGTGGCATTGTACAGCTTGTGGTTTCAGGCAGACCTACACAGTTTTGTGTGTAGTTGGCTCTGAAGCAAGTTTTTATTAATTGGTTAACATGGACCTTTAAATATCCAAATGCACTGGAATGGGAAGAGACATCTTGCACCAGAAAAAAGGTTGCTTATATTCTCATCCAACCTGACCAGCATATTTCTCACCATCATTGTAAAAAATTTCTTTCTTCATGTCCAATCTAAATCTCTTCTCTTTCAGTTTAAAATCATTGCCCCTTGTCCTGCCAGTATAAGTCTTGGAAAAAAGCTTCTCTCTATCTTTCTTATGAGCCAGCTTTAGGTATTGAAATGCTGCCACATTGATCCACAGATCCTTCCTTTCTCTAAATTCAAATCTTTCGTACTGTCATTATAGGAGAGATGTTCCAGTGCTCTGACCGTTTTTTCTGGCCCTTCTCTAGACCTACTCAGAGAGATGCCTGTGGTTCTTATGCTGGGGAATCCAGAGCTGGATGCAGCACTCCAGGTGTGGGCTCACCAGGGTGGAACAGAGTGGCAGAATCACCTCCCTTGGCTGGCTGGCCACACTTTTTGCCCGAAGCTGAGGGCAAAGCCTACACAAATCTGAAATTTATTTAAACAAAAACAGACAATCAAACCAAACCAAACCAAAAACAAACAAAAAAACACCAATCAACCAACCAATACCAATAACCCCATACCCAAACCCCCAAAAGTTGCTGTCTTATATTTCAAACTCATGTCTGTTTAGAATGTGTCCCGGCAGGTGTGATGTGCAGAGATGGTTTCAGGGTGTCTGAACTGTGCCAGAGTGCTCTCTGTGCTCTGTCAGGCTGAATCATGTGGATTCAGCCCAAGTCTGTCCTGTTGAAGTGTCAATGCCTTTTGGTATGGCAGCTCTAATTCTTGCCCTTGTAGGTCCTAAGCTCCTCACCATGGCCCATCCTCAAGAGTAGCCTCAAGGGCCTGTAGAGGGCCAGGAACAAAAGATGATTTATCTCATGCCAGTGTCGTGTTCATACTTCATGCAGAACTTGCATAGGCTCGAGTTTGGGCAATTCATGCTCAGGTTTCCTAACCAGTTCACTATCTAGGTCAGAAACAATACACACATAGAGTGAACAAGGTGGGAACCAAGGCACTTTGTGGGAAGGGGTGAAAAATAACCTTAAAACTTTGGGATTGGTGGTGAACTTTGTGTTGATAGTGAAGACTATTCAATGTTTTCAGTATGAAGTAAAATACTGAGAATCTTCATGCTGAAAATGTGTCTGGTACAATGCGGTGTATTTGAAAAATAAGAAGTGTGAGTTTTTAAAAAGTTGTTCCTAACCAACAGTTTTGCCATTTTTGATAAATGGATTTCAGAATGTAGAAAAATATGGTAACAAGGAAATCACATGAGAAATCAGGAAAATACATTGTACAAACCTTCAGAAAACATTCTGGGGGCTTAGTTCAGGTCTTTGGGAAAGATAGTTGCCTTTTGTTCAGTGCTATCAGAATACTTAAGAGATAACCCACTCTAACAATAGAAATAATTTATTCTTTATGCTGTTGTTTTATTGGTATGCTGTGGTAGATTTGTCATGATGTCATCGAGTCACAACGTGCACAAAGGGGACAAGGAATAAGAATTTCTAACCTATCTTTAATAATATCTTTTCCAGTGAAATGGAAATGTCTGTCATTTCCTTGCAATTTGTTTTTCTTGAGAGGGGAGAGAACAAGGGGGCCAGGATGAGCCCTATTTACATGTAGGCTACCCAAAGGAAGTCACATAAAGTAAAAATAGACTTTCTATTCTCTACTGAACTGTCAAGTTCTGCCCATGTTTTAAATACGGAAAACCTGAAGTAATGAAAAGTTTTCACCATCTTTCAGAACCCACAGCCCACTGAGAAGCTGTGTTGGGCCATTTGAATTCAAGGGGCATCATGTAAGATAAAAGTTCATTTTCCTAAAAATTAGGAGTACTGCTTCATATTTCCTATTGTTATTATTATATTACTTAGCAGCAGCTGCTAAACAGGAAAATGAGACTTGGATAACTTTTCAAGGAGAAGGGAAATGTTAGTTACTTTTATCTCATTACTTAACTGGATCTAGAAGCCATCTTTGAAAATATAACAGGAAGATCACAGGAAAGCTGTATTTTGTTGAAGATTTAATTAAATTTCCTTCTGCAATAATCCTTCCAGTGCTAATATTGCAGAGTGACAACAGGATCTTTTCTCTTGGATGAAGTTTTGTGGCTCTAATATAGGAAAGTAAAGACTCCCAGAATATGTAGTTAGTAATCCCACCAATATCAGTGAATAATCTAAAACAGGATAGAAATATGATTCATCCCTGCACTTTAGAGAAATGCTGTGAAAAACATCATAAATCAGCATGAGGGTTCACAAGTTTAGAGCCAAGTGTAATAAAGTGCTTTGCTGAACTAGAATTAGTGTTTTTCAGTATCTTGTAAAGCCAAGCACTGTAAAATATCAAATATTTGACACAAGATTTTTCATATTTGATGTGTGCAACCTCAAGGATGCTGGTAACAATTCATTTGAACACCTGTGTGAAAGGACTTTATTTTAACTTTTGAAGACTTGAGACGTTAATTCCTAAAGCATTTCCAGTGGTCACAAAAGAAAGGGGCTGATGAGCTTTGAAGAAAGGCAGTGTGATCTTGGGCTTTTTGGTGGGTGTAATTAAACTGATGTGGTGACCCAGTGTTGATAATCTTTCCAGAAGCTGATCGCAAGTCTCCACTTGTGCTTGTTTTTGGGGCTGGAAGGGTTCCATTCAGCATGTAGCATCTCTGATTGCCTAAATCATCCCCCCAAGAGAGGGAAAGCTGGAGCAGATTGTGACAACCCACACATCCATTTTTTTCCCCATAAGACAAAGAGTTTTACAGAAGGTACAGAGGGAAAGCTCAGTACCATGTAAACAGAATGAAACTAATGGACATCTGGATGAAAGACAGGGGGAATAATCTCAAGACTACAGTGCCTACTCCTTTGATGGCAGCTGAGAAAGCAGAGAAACAAAGCCAAGAAGGAATAAATTAACATGTTTCGACCCATCAAAGCAGTCAATATCTTACTTGATGTGAATGAATAACTACTCAAAAATTCAAAATCAAATCTAAATTTCTCAGGGTTTGTTTTTTTAATAATTTTTTTTTCTGAAAGAATTGTGTTTTCTAGGAAAATAGTTTCATTTTTAATGTACTTCTTGAGAAATTATTATAGCAATATGTTAATGTATTTTTGAAAAAACCATAAATGAAGACTTACGACATGACTTGTGGCATGAAAATATTTTAACAAAAAAGCTTTGAAGCTTCATTCTGTGGCTTGTCCTTTGTCTACAATTACAAAAGTTCCATCACCTCATAAGGGATTTGTTGCTTTTTTGATGAAAAGTTATCATTATATATAATATAATATAATATAATATAATATAATATAATATAATATAATATAATATAATATACATTATATATACAATATATAATATTATATAATTTTTTATTCATCCCTAGCATTAAAACATAGGGGTAGTTTACTCCAGAGATGTGCAGTTAAATGTGTATTACTTTGCTTTCAGTAATTTACAACAACAGGTTTTTATGAAAAAGTGTTTTTTCAGTTATTTATGTGGTCGTTCTTTCCTGTTCAAACCATATCACATGATTTCTTGCCAGAAATCATCATAGAAACCTAATCAAAATTACTGCGCTCCAACTAGAAATAAAATCACTAAATAACACTGTTCACATCTCCTGTGACAAACCTGAGATACTGTTTGTCTAAACTACAAGTTAAATGCATTAGAACTAATATCACCATTTCCTAGACATTCAGAAACCCTCAGAATTTTGGACACACCACAGTTTTTGAAATTAATTCCATTCTATCTTAAACTATGCTTGTAGAGAAGCTAAGACTTTGGTAACCTTCAGTGGGAATTGGCTGGTGACAGAAATTAGCATTACTGTAAAAAATGAGCATTTGTACAAAACAATATTACCCATTTTAATTCTTCTAGTAACACTTGTCATAACGTCACTTCACTCTTCAAAAGCCTATTTTGTTCAAAATCTTAAGGGATCATTCCTTTTATGTATACAGAGTGTCATTCTAATACAGTTTGCTTTCATGGAATTGGGTTTTTTCCCCTCTTTTCTTTATGTCAAATGCCTTTTGACACCTTAATAGATTTCATTGAGTCTGGATCTTAGACTTCTGAAAACACAAAATTGGGAACTACTTATTCTCATTCAAATAATAAATGTAATGTGAAATGAGTTTCACAGCAGATGAATTTCCTAAAGATTGCTTAATAGTACCTTATGAAGTTTGCAGAATTACATCTGGCAAATTAATTTAACTGGTCAAAGATTAACCACAGCTGCAGAGAGACTATGCTCTGTATTGAGGCTCTGAATCCATAAATTGGTCTTATTTTCAGTTTTAAGTGTACACCTATGCCACTGTTACATTTTCTGTGTTGCTAATGAGTTCATGCAATATGCCAAAGCATCTGACTCCCCAAGTCAATAGATAAATGTAAAAAATAATGTGAGTGGGGAGATTTTAAACAACATAATCATAATGATAATCAGTATAAGGGTATTCGGAATTTAATTTCCCCTAGAGAACGATGTTTTGTCATTTCTAACTTTGGATATTTTTAATCCCTTTAAAAACATATTCCTGCTTAAGTTGCAAGAGTGCAGCTTCCCTAAAGGAAACATTGGTGGAAGATGTTATATAAGGATGTCCTCAGCCCATGTGTCTGTCAGGACTGGGGACTGAAACTTGTTGAACATCCATCAGTGACATCCACAAGTGCACAATCCAATCCCATGGAAAATTAATGTAGTTGTGAGGGTATTTGTGTTTGTCTTAGTAATAGCTATGTAATTAAACGAACTCACTGCCTCTTTTTCTGAATTTGAGTTAATTAATAAGTAATTAATTGCAAGTAGATAATAATTTATATTTCGACAACCAGTTGAAAATGATACTTAAACTGCTGTTTATTTGCCAGTCAAAATTACAGTGGAAGAGATTTGTCATTTTGGAACAATAAATTCCTTTGCATGGCTTTTCCAAATAGTAGATGTTTTGGTTTATTCTGTTTGTCATTTCTAACCATTTTATTGCTATTGGTACCAGTACTGTAGCATTGTCCTCATTTAATCTGAAAAATCCAAAAGCCTGGAGTGATATTGTAAAGAATATTTGTGGGTATCCTGAGGGAAAAATAAGAATCCCATACTGCTGTGAGAACAATAAAAGGCAATGCTGTAATTTACTGTTGCATTCACATGAAATATATTTTGTGCTAAAATGGCCCATCTGGAGCATATCCATAGTAGGGGACATATACCTGTCTTCTTTTAGCATACTCATTTATTTTGTCTAATGGACATAATATATAAATGAAGTGTAATCATTTTTATTTACTCTGGTGATGTCAGCATCAGTAATAAATCTACAATTCACATGCAGCTTCTGAATACCAGAAACAAATTTGTCAGTGTTAACATATCTAGACTGATATTATTCTTTTACTTTTACAGGGTTAAGGCCATCTCTTGCATTTTTAAAGTATTTTCCCTCATGATTCAGGGTAATAAATTTCAAGTGTAATGTTTAGAATCTCTACGTACATACCATATGAGAAATGGTTCTTTTTGAATATAACTGTTCTTTACAAATAAAATTGCAAAAAATAAATTACAACAAAAATAGTAGACCTAACTGATTCTCTGAATCAGAACTGTCATATTTTTGCCGCTATTTATACTTCATTAATGTGTAGGATTTTTTTCAAGAAGTGAGAAAAAACTGAAAAAATACGTTAGAAATTTTATACAGCACTTCTGAAACTGAATGTGTGTGTAGCATGCAAAGGATTTAAAACAATGCCAAAGAAGTAACAGTATTCAAACTGTGTTGCATCAGCAAACATACATTTATCTTTTTTCAAAATGTTTGGTTTGAGAAGACTTTATTCTTTTTACATATAGAGTTTTATTATTTAGTTAAACAAAGAATATTCTTGTCAAATCTTTCACTAATCACCTGCTCCCCTGTCTGCAGCAGACAGAAGAGGGGAGGTTTATTTAATCTTCCAGAGAATATTTCACAAGCACCAACTTCTCCTATTCCCTGGCAGTAGACAATAATGAAGCAAATACAGCATTGACAAGCCTAATGGAATAGTAGAATATTTTTCTTTAAAAGGTTCCATAGCTCATTTCTTACCTGCCTAATTATTTTTATCATACTGAAATTTGTATAAGAGTCTATGATTTTTAAAAATGAATGGTACTATTTTTAAGCATGATTAATGTTATTGCAATAAGTATCAAAGGAGGTAATCATAATATACCACTTTTGATAATGTCCTGCCATCATTTTATATGACAGTGATGTTTCAGTGAATTTACACCATTGTGAAGCCAACCATTCTGTTATGGTTCACTATGATTAATGTGACCACCAGTGAAAGCTGATAATAATTAGTCTCTTTCGTAAATTGACATTAAATAGACTATATCCCCCAGAATAAATTTAATCTCATTTTAAGTGTGAAACGTGGCAAATGACTTCTCTATCAAATCATAAGAAATATTTAATGAGAAGTGGAAGTCTGCACTGAAAAATGCTTTTGTAATTTTTGTTTTCCTAGATTTTGGTGCAAGGTACTGTAGGGGATGGTTTCACTGGAGACATTGGACTTGATGATGTGTCTTTTCTGGGCTGTACTCTTTACAACGGTAAGAGTTGAAATCCTCATCTCCAAGCTGTGATCTGATTCATTGCTGTCATTTGTAAATATTGCTACTAGAAAAGTAAAAGCCAGGTTAAACTGTGACTCAGGGAATCCAGACTTGTTTCCCTGCTTCTCACACCCTCATATCAGGCATCAGCACAAAACAGTTTCTGCTGTGCATGTAAGGTCCAAAAGACATCCTTAGTGAGAAGTGTGCAGCTTTCATACTCTTCTAGATCTTGATTCCTAGAAGGTAAAAAAAAAACTTAGCTGTGTGTAAATGAACTGACCTTTCAGCCAATTCAATTTGATACAGCTTTCCACCTCCTCTAAGTAATTCTTAATGTATTTACTGTGCCAGTTGCTCTCACATGACAGTGCACAAATAATTTGGATGGTAGAGCAACCTGTTGTCAAAGTCATTGTCACCAAGAGTAGAACAATCTCTATAGAATTGTAAAATATTATATACCAAAATACGCGTGCTTCAAGACACCAGACTCAGGATATGGAGTTCACCACAGAAGAGATTTTAAGGGGGCTACTGTCAGCTGGAGCAGGCACTGCAGGGTTATTTGTGGTGTGACAGTTGCTCTAAAGTCATGACAGGGCTGTAGAGCAGCAAACAATTTAAAACAGTGTCTGAGTATTAGTATCTTAGCACTTAGTCTAAAACACCCTAGTGCAGATGCATTTTGTTCTACTACTCCAAAAATTTCATATAGATATAATTAGTTCTACAAGGATTATCAAATGTGTATTTCTTTTGCAGGTAATTAATCTAGTATTTTACCATATTTATACAGAGTAAAGCAATTATTATAACATTATGGATAGAAAGGCTTTTTGTAAACACTCAGTTAATGGATTGTCCCTTATATTTCGGGAAGAAAATCTTAAAAGACCTAATCAGAAAATCCTTAAATATTGTTAAATTAATTAGGAAGAAAACTTTAAAAATAAACAAAAATTGGAAAGCGTAGAGGATCAGAGTTTCAAAGATCATAACCAAGAAAAAATACCCCTCATTATGTAGGGAAAGATAAAATGAAAATACTTGAGTATGATGGTGGACAGGAATCAGGTTTGGTGTTCTGTATATGTTTAAAATTGAGAGCAATTTTTGAGACAACCTTTATTTTATCTCCCCCATGCCATAAAAATATTCCAACAACAGCAAAAAAGAAAAACCAGTCAAAGAGACTATGGGAATAGCCTGCAAATAGACAGCAGCTGTGGCATATTCTACCATATTCTACCAACACAAGTTGGATCAAGTTGAAAATGCAGGGTTGCCCTCTCCCTGCACATTAGAATCAAGCACTGCCTGATTGCTCTTGTTCCACGTTAAGGAACCAAATACTGACAGGGAGAGATGGGCTTGACAGCTTGGTGGTAAACTCTCTCACAAATAACATTAAAGATGTTGAACCTTTTGAATCTTGAATGTGCTGCTTCAACACATCATCTGAACACCCAAACCAAAGGCTATTCAGTAATGCTTGCTCTGGAAGTATAGGAAATATCTTTTTTCAAAATAGAGGAACTATCAGATCCTCCTTATCTTTTCAGGTGTTGGGAAGGCTATGGTTATTCAAAATTTCATCTTCCATTTCAGTGTATCAGGACATTTATATTCAAAAATTTCTTATCTATAAGGTCCTTGCTGTTATTCTAAGTTCTAGATAAATTTATCAATTCATACAATTCTTAATTCAAAACATCCTTCCCCTAAATCTTTTGTTTGAGTTTTAGGACATTTTGAGAGTATCATTCATTTGACTGCAAAATAATTTATTTAGTGTCATAGACTTGCTTTCTATCCTGCAAAATAGAAATGGGTAACTTATTATCAATAGTAGTGTTCCAGCCTTCAGGGATTAAAAAAAAAAATCCTTGCTATCCCAGACACATTTAATATAAAAAGTCTTCACATGTACTTTTTAATTAACTCAGGTGTACTGTTCAGGTGCATGGTGCACTACCACTAATAATTTCTTAAATTATTAAATTTTGAAAAGGAGTTTTATAATGGGAATTCCTTTTATGGACAATAATAGCAAAGGTTTTCAAGAAAAAGAGAGTAAGCTTGAAGAAAGGTGCATAGTAAAGAATAGGAAGGCAAAAAAAGACAACTGATTTGAAAGCGGTAATGATTTTGAATGAAATATAAAGGAGGTGGTGGAACAAGGTGGTGACCTCAGAATAATTTCTCTAATGAGAAAATAATTTTTTTCAGTGATAAATTTACAAGGTAATAAGGTTATATAGTAATTTCCACAGTTGCTTGTGGTAATCAACATGTTCAAAACCCCATTATTATCTGAATTATCTGTTAGCCTTGGTTCACAGGGAAAATCAGTTTCTGTAATTGCTGTGTGAGTCTCGGTATTGTTTTTTGAAATTACTCACTGGGTTAATCCAAATTTGAAAGACTGGCAAGAGGAGTAAATCCTGCAAGTGCCAAAGATTGTATGGATGATGTGACTAAACTAGTGCTTTTCACCAAGGAAAGCTCCAATTCAGTTCCTGCTGAACAGCATTTAAGTCACTCGGCTGTCCAGGTATGATTCCAGTAAAGCCATACCCTGGAAAAGGGGGGCAGTGACAAGGGGAGACATCATTATGAAGCTGGAATGCCTTAGTCCAGGTGCTCAACATCCTTTTGGTTCATTTTTTAAAGGAAACCTGCCCACTGTTTCTACAACTACTTTGGGAACTTCAGTTCCAGCCACGCTCCCCACGAACAACTGCACAGAAGAGGAGTTTGTCTGTCGAGCCTCTGGCCGCTGCATCCAGATGATCCAGAAGTGTGATTTTAGACCCGATTGCTCTGATAAGTCTGATGAATCAGCTTGTGGTGAGTGGATCAAATCACGTTCTTACCACTTAATGGGTCTTAAACACACTGCTTTAGCAGCTCTATTTTATCTTTGCAATTTGGTAGGAGCACCTAGATGTTATTTTCATGTGATTTTGCCCAGGAAAATAATAACATTTTACTCTTAATATGTGTGATGTAATGCACTTTCTGCCTTCTGATTCAGATTCAACATTTCAATTCAATTACCACTGAAATGTGGCAGGGGAAGGAATCCTCAGTTCCCTAATGATTGGTAACCATACATGACAATTTTAATTGTCTTAAAATGTTCACTAGTCCAGACTGGAAGAGAGAAAAACTTTAGTTTAATGTTTGAGGTGGACATTTGGGAGAACTATATCCATTTCTTACCTGCTTCAATGAGTGTGGGTTTTGTTTGCTTGTTTCGTTGTTGAGGGTTTTTTTAATACAAAATTATTTCAGCATCAGCAATAATTGTGAAACTCAGCCTACTCCACACAGAAATGAGTTCCAGCCTGTAGTAGTCTGGTAGTCTCATGGGAACACTGTAAGGGGGACCATGGACAGAGTTCACACATGACGCCCATAAAGATCTAGGACAATTGTTGATTGCTTCTGAGTTGCAGCAGTTCACACTGTAGCGTTTTAGAAGCTGTTAATGACTTTCTTTTCTTCAAAGAACAGTACTTGAAAGTAGTACTGTACCAAACCCAGTTAGTGAGGGGGGCAGACATCTAGAGACAGTTCCTTTGCAAGCAAAAATAATGTCATTGAGAATGAAAGCTCTGAATTCACTACACATCATGAAGGGAATTCAATCACCTCTCTCAGGGCTGAGGGCTCAGTGAGGAGAAGTATCGTTCATCCTTATGTCTATTTCTTATGTGGGAATAACTGGAAGAAATGAATCTGATGTTTAAGTACCACTGGGCAGTTTCCTATGGTGTGAATAAACACCAGCCATCGAAATCTTGCCCTGAAACATAAATGCAGGTCTCTCTCAATATTTCTCCCCTCAGAAATTTACATTATCTTACAAAACATCTTTTCCTTCTAAGCAGGATAAATACTATGGAGAATACACCTTTTCATGTTTGTTCTGAAGTCTTCCATCACTAAGATGGGAATTTATCACTTAAATGGCAATGCTGGACTAGGACTTAAAAATGTCCTGACTGAAACAGAAATATGGTCACAGGAAGATGTTATCTTTCTCAGAGGCACTTTAAATGTAATGTTTACAAAGCATGTTAAAAAGGGAAATAAGCATTTAATGCAACTCATCATTCTCAGGAAGCATCATAAATCTTCATATGGGCAACTCATGAGATCACACTGGCTGCAGTTTGCTTTCTTAGTGATTTCAGACTGTGATTTCTTGATGCAGCATTTTTTATGGGTTTATGGGTTAAAACAAATTCTTGTTTCCTTTTCACAGCAGTCACTTAAACTTAAGTGTAATAATCTCTTCCAAAGTTCTAGAGACTGACTAGACTCAGCTTGGACCTTATATTCTCCTTTATGCTGGAGAATAAATATTCACAGCAGAAATGGAAAATAAAATTGGTTTCTTTACCCTAAAGAGGGTCAGTAGAGAGCTCACTTTGTCACTCAGGAAGCAAAAACTCATTGGAAGGCAGCTGTGTATTTATTTAGCAAGACAGCAATAATTTGACTTGATACCAATACCAAAGAGATGCATTTTTACGTAACTTTCAAGTTTTGTGTGGACTGCTTGAAATGTGGTTTAGTTTTGTTTTTTTTTTGTCATGGACTTTGTAGACAATGTATAACGATTTGCCAGTGTCATCAGTCTACAGGACTGGAGACAGAACCATACAGCAGCTCACAAATTCTCGGCTGAAAAATTTTTACATGAATTTCCCTTTATATTACATGACAGATTATTAGAATTACCTGGAAGCTGGTCAGAACTCACATGAAGGTAGATACTGAGGTGCAAATAAATTGGCATATTCCCAAAACTAGGATCTTTCTAACAGAGGAGAAAATATAAAACTCATGTTTCATCTGTAAGGGAAAAACTGTGCGTGTTAGTAACGTGTCAGTATTCACCAACACTATAAATTGAATCCTTTTATTTCCATGTTGCTTATTAGTTTGTAACCTAATCATGAGTTAATGATTTTCAATTTTTATATAAACATGAGTAATCACTGTTAATCTCTAAAGTTATGGAAGTCTGCGACTTTGAAGATAAAGATCTGTGTGGATGGCATCAACCAGCCTTGGAACAGATGTCAGGAAATTATTCCATAAGTATCACAAAGACATTCAAGTGGCAACTTGGAAGAGGAGCAAATCCCTATTATGAGCAAGAACACTGCCCATTAACTGATCATACTACGTGAGTACATTTTTTCAGGTGCTTGAGTCTCTTCTAGAATGTGTGATCTTAACCACATATAGATTGTGTAGGGGAAAAACTGCTCCATTTACAATACTGAAGCCATTTACTGATTTATTAATGATGCGTAATTAACTGACAATATATGCAGGATCAATTCTACACATGAATAATAAAATTAAGTAGGCAAAAATTTCTAAACACTTTTCTATAAGTAACTCCCAAACGTTTCAGTACCTCCCCATCCAAAGAAACACACCCTCTCCTCCCACAGGATATACAGAGTACAAGCATGTTCCCCTTTATGGGAAAACAAGTTTGGAAGACATGGATGCTCCGGCTTTACCCTCCTTCCAGCACCCCAAACTCCCAGCAGTTGGCTGCAGGCTGTTGGCAGCATCCAGTGGGAGGGGTGCTCTGTCTGGTCTCTGCAGTGGTTGTGGCACCAGCAGAATGACCTCTGGCATGTCAAAACCAGGTTTTGGCCACCGCTCTTTGCACTGCATTATCAATCCCTGCTATTACAAATTTTCATCCTACTTTTACACTTCTTTTCAAGCTGATTTCTCTTTTCAAAACTGGCTTTGTAATTAATTTGGCTCTGCTTAATTTGGTTCATTGTGGTCATCCTCTTGATCAGTTTTAGGTGAATGCCTTCGCAAATGGTCTTTAGTCACACAGAAAATTGATGCTTACTGTGCTACCTTACTAGCTATTGTTATTTGTTAGCCCTTGCTACCAATTTCGTCATTGTTATTGCTAGCTATTGCTCTTATCCTGGCAGTTTTGCCCAAGGGTGGGCAGTACTAGTTAACACAAGATGTCCCGTGAATTCTGCACTCATTTAATAATTTAACTAATGCAGTTCAAAATTATTGTAGTGAGATCTAACTTCAGTTTAGCTGTTTTTGGAGGGTTTTTTTACCAGTTCATTTTATTTTACCATTTTTCTGGTTAATGATATAAGTTCATAATAAAATGTAAAATATTTTTATTCTCTCTGTGAATATTTATAAATTAGGGTTGCATTCTAGGTAGATGGCTTAAGATACTAGCTCTCCCAAAGATACTCCTTTGATTTATGTCAAGGAGTAAAAATTAGCTTTTCAGCATGAACATTTGGTTTTAAATGTGTGAGCTTTTTTGATTATTTTTTCATTAAGTAAAAAATGCGTGTTAAAAAATGCATTAATCCAATGTATTCCAGGTTAAAAGTAACAGTAAGACTTACTGAAAAAGAAATCCCTACAAGTAATTAGCAAATATATTGAGTACAAACAGTTTTCGATGTTTTCCAACTTCATTAATAAGAAAATTTCTGTCCAGTGTAATTGCTCTGAACAGAAAAATACTTGCCTGGTTCTAGTGACAAGTGTGTTTACTTTTTGTGACAATAGCCCACAGAGTGCAAAGAAGATCTTTAAGTTAAGACCACTTCAACAAAGACTTTGCTATATTTCTATTAGTTTAAAGTGACATTATTTTGCATTTAGTCAACCTGAATTTCTATCACTATTAAAGAGCGAGCTCAGTACATTAGTTTCACTGTGTACTTCATTAAAATTACTGTATTTTTACAAAAATAAAAAAAAAAATCCACCAAACCCACAAAAAATCACTCAACAATAGCAAAGAATTAAAATGCTGTCTAGTTGTTTCTAGGTCTCTATATTATATGTGAAAAGGAAGTGTATTTCATTAAAAAAGAGCAACTGTTTACAATAAATTAGCTGTCAAATCTTTCATTGATTGCTCTTTAATTGTTGTATATTAGCCAATGCCAGCCCTGTATTAGTAAATCCTCTCACAATCTTTCCACTATATGTTTCCATTGGCACAGTGATACATGGAATTCTGTTACTGGTTTTCAATGGATTTTTGGGATTTAACGCAACTAACAGTATATTGAAAAGGACTGATGAAAAGAGAAAGTAAAAGATCCGTAGAGATTGCAGTTTTCAGGCAACTCTGTCATGTATTGCTTTTGTGATGTTTCACATGAGGTGCAGTTTGTTTCTATAGTTTCCCCCTTCCCTTTGTTTATAGGCCTGTAGAGAAGTACAGAAAATAGATGCTTCTAAATTACCACAGGAGATGCAGAGCAGCAGTTTTGTTGAATTAAAACCCTGCAACATTTAGTTTTATTTTCTCATATCTTTTCCCCAAATTTCCACTAGTTAGATGAGACAAGCTGTGCTACTGTAAACTTGTATGTTTGCAAATTAAAATAAAATATGCAGGACTATGTGTAGAATTGTTTGGATTCATCCTGATGCAAGAGTAGTTGGCAGTGCAGCTTACAATGAGTTCTTTCGGCAAAAATATCTGTGAATGCTTGGAGTCAAACCATCTGAGTCTCCAGAACAAGTATTTGGGCTAGCCACATGTAGGCTGGTGAATTCTGAGGTGAAGGTGCGAGTCTTTGAAGCTGTAATTACCTTAATTAAGTGAAAGTAATTACTTTGCAAATAGAAGGAACAGCTTGTATGAGTATACAGAAACCAAAGGCTGGAGGAACAGAAGCCACTGTGGGAGTCTGCCATTGGAGCTGCCTTGAGCTAGGAAAAGTCTGTCATGTGTTGTGCAAAGGGCTTGGTGACATTGGCATTGTGCACTAAAATTCTATGACCACTATTCATGTAGGAATGCAGAGCTCCTGTGACATGTTTCAATACTTGGCAAATGGAATTCTCTGTTGCAGTTAGGTTTTTAAAACTACAACAATAAAAGTATCAGTTTGTGTAGGCTTAAACAAGTGTATTAAATTGACACCAGCAAATGGATAAATCTATTAGTTTATTTCCCTTTAAAGAATCTGGTTAGTGATGTAGCAAATTCTTAGACATTATTAATGATATTTGGATACAACTGTTAATTGAAAACTGCATAGTCCCTTAATTGTTATGATAATTGATGCGTCAAATCTAATAAATCAAAATAAAAATGGATGTGGAGATAAAACTCTAAGCTGACATGATAATTATTGCTGTGTAAATAGTTCCCCTGAGAAACATATTTTTAATACATGTCTTTCTTTTGTGTCTGCTTTTCAGACAATCACTATCAGAATTCAGGATAGGAAATTTAGGTAAAATTAGAAGTTTTAAGTAATATTCTTGAGCCCAGAAGCTTTTTCAGCAGTCAAAAATGTTTTAAATTTGAGAGTCTAACAACTTCAAACAAGGAGAAAAAATTATAAAGTATTTTAGGTGTGGGTTTTCTTTTTTGCTTGGGTTGTTTGTCCTTGTGTGTTCAACTTAAATAATACCAACTACTTTTAAGAATAAGCTAATGGCCAGAAATTATTTGCAGGATGATGTCAATTTGTTTCTTTGCAAGCAATCATAATTTAATCAAACTTAATTTTGTACAAAGAAAGAGAATATACTCAAAGTCTTTTTTACCTCTTATGCAAGGATGCCAGAGCATGGGATTAATCTCATAATGAAAATTAATTAAACAGTGAAAACTTTAATCATTTTGTGTGAGTAAAAATTTGCCAGTTCATTTCCTTTCTGGAATGCATACTTACTACCTAAAATAAGGCATCAAAGTTTTATGTGATACACTTGAACCATGGTCACAGATAGAAATTTTCTTTTGGAATTTTGATTTTTAGTATCTAATAATCAATATAGTACCGTTTTATTTAGTACAAGAATTGCTTCTCATATCTCTGGTGGCTTTCTTTTGAGCAACTTTCTGGTGTCAATGTCCACTTGCAGGTCTCAGTATGACTTGTGTTTTGGTGTGTTAAGCACTTTTGGTTCCATCCAGTTTGAATCAACCATTGAACCTCAATCCTGTGTTCATGTGACAGAGTTTAGATGCTCAAGAGAGAATTTTTTTTTCTCTAGCACTATGCAAAAATTTGTTTTGTTGGCATCCAACTTACAGACAGCTGTGAACACAAGTAGAAGTTGCCTTCCATAATAGGAAATAGCTCTATGACATCCTGTCAGAACTCAGTCTTCCAAAAAATTTATGTCTACTTGATTATGGCATGACAATCATATTCCATTTTTTGTTTCTGAATTTTTTACACCTAAATATTAAATGTTAATGAATGTGGGAGGTTACTAGGAAAAAAAGTTTCAAATCATAAGAGAACTCAGTGTTTTTTGGAATAATCAATTTGAAATTAATAGGATGCATATGGCTATAAGTGAAAATCTGCATTCCTAACAACTGTTTGCTCTCAATTCTCTTTTATTTTTTAAATCTATACAGAAATGCTTAAATTAATACAAGGAAAGCCTTCCTTTCTTTCCTTTTTTTTTGTTTTCCTTCTAGTTGTTAGATACAGATTTCCGTTACTATTTAGGATCTTGTCCTGGTTTAGGGCAAATTTGAGAGAAAACCCCTGAATAGGATTCCTCTGGAGTGCAAACCTAAACAGCCTCTCCCTACAGCAATTCTGGGAAAAGAACTTCCTCAGAGAAAAGTGGAAAAAAAATATTTATTTAACAAAAAAAGTGCCCATAAGCTTAAAGAATGAATAATATGAAACAATAAAACCTCTCGTTCTGGGGTGAGATGGCAAATTGAGGAAGTCCCTGCCCTGGGTGCAGCTCAGCTCTCTCAGTCTCTGATCAGCCCCTCCAGTGGTCCAGGCCCTGGTGGGCTGCAGGCGTGAGCTCCCCGGTGCTCCTCTGGGTCTTTCAGTCCAGAACAGGTTTAAAGAAAAGAGAGAAAACCAGTCCAGGAAGCTTCTCTGCCTCAGCTAGCTAAACTAATTAAAAGCAAAAACGATTTCTGTCCCGCTGCTGTCTGTGCTCCGCTGGAGAGGGGAATGCGGAGGAGTGAACGCTGTTTTCTCAAAGCAAACTGCGCGCTTCTGCTTTCCCTGCTTTGCCCTCAGAACCAGTCTGAAAGGTACAGAACTCAACATACAGCGCACACAGAACAGACAGCTGGGGATAGAAGCATCATAAAGTCACCCTAGGACACACCTATTAGAATTTAAGTGGTTGGAAGTGTCCAGCAGAGAAAATCTTCCTCTGATGCGTAGAATTAATTGACTCGGAGTTCTTATCTTCCTTTAAGAATATTGGAAATTAAACATTTTATAATTTAACATTTAATTTTGAGTATAGATTCTTTTTTTCTGAAACAATGTCCTCACTGCTGCAATAATCTTTATTCAGGGAAGAAATTTTTTGAAGCCTATGAATATGTTATATATCAAACTGCACAAAGAGGTCTGTGAAGGTTTTGTTCACATGTTATGATCTATAATAGGCCATCCTGTATTATCTACAGAAAGATAAGCAGTCAAAGAATTTCTGGTGCAGACATTGAATATCTAACAAGTATAGATATAGAGGAAACAAGGTATTTTTTTCATTCTCCTTCTTTCACATCATAAATCTTCTCATACTTCCTAAAGATATGTGCCCCACCACATTTCCTTCAGATTCACAGTCATTATAGACCCTAATTAAAACCTTGGCACTGTCCATCAGGAGTACCCTCTCCTCTCTATATCACCTGTGGCCCTCTGGCTGAGCTAACCAGCATAATGGGCAGTGCACTGAGAAGCTGTTACCCAGCCCATAAAGGAGCTGATAAATTTCTCCTTGAATGAGAGCTTGAATATTAAGTTGTCTTTCACTTCTGAATTCTTGTAGAATTTTTTTGTAATGTTTATGGGCAGATAAAATGTTGAGCGAAATGTTAGGGTTTGCTTTTTTTTTTTTTTTTTTAACAGAAGGCTTTCTTTATATACATATTTCTATAACACTTTCTGTAATATTTTGTAATAGTTCTAAGTTTTTTCTATCCATCTTTCAGCAGTTTCCCACCTTACAGGCAAATTTAAAGTAAAAGGAACAATTTGTACATGGCATTCCCACTTTACACTTAATATTGAGGTTACATTGGACTCTGTATGAATACATAAAAATTAACCTGTCCTCGTGTCTTTGCCTGTTTCCTTTGGAATCTTGTGATAATGAATTTTGAATGTTATATATTTATATTGCAACTTTTGTTGCCAGAAAATACAGCAAGTTTTCATCTCATACTTTCTTAAACTTTACCAGAACTGTCATATTATCTGATTTTAATACTGTGTATTAAATTAGAAACAGGAATTAGCAGGAATCAACAGAAATTGAAGTCAGCGTGATGAAAGAGTCAAAGTATCACAGTTTGCACCCACCTTGTGCCAAATATAGATAACATTAAAATATCAATGCTATGTTCTGATAACAGTACAAGAAAAAAATGACAAAAACATAAATATTTTCTCATAAATTTTTTTTTAGATATTAAAAGTTAGAATTTACCACCTAATTAGCTAATTTTTTTTCTCGGAAACCTTCTGATGAAAGGTTTTTAGCTAGGAAATTGTATCTAATTTATAACAAAAACCCCTGCAAATGTGCTAATATTAGCAAAACCTCTGCGGGGTGGTTACCCCTGCTTTGGGGGAAAGAAGCAAGGGAAGAGAGTGATCTCCCACAGCCCCACTACCATGATAAAGGATGCTGAGGATGTGAAAAATGCAAACTGAAGCCACTGTCTTGACTGATTCAAACCATCAGCTTGAGCTTTGATGGCCCACCTTCTCCTGATGTGTCCAATATCCCTTTGGGCAAGAGAGTGCTTCTTTTGGAGGTCATCTAGTGCCCTACTGGGTTTTCTTGACCACTATTTTGTATTTTTCTCTGTACAGAAACCCATCTGTTCTAATAACAGGTCACTCACCTGGCAGATCCCAGACAGATGGTGTTGGAGAGCTGAAGAATAATACTCTCAATGCATAATAAGTGCAATAGGTGTGGGGCTCTGATTTCCTATATAGATACTGTAGAGTGTTTATGGATACATATAATCAGGAAAAATGGAAATGCAGGTGGAGGCTGCTGCTTTCTGAATTCTGAAATTTAGTACAGTGTGCTGATCATTGGGATATGTATAAGTCTAAACTAAAATATCCCTCTCTAGTTTATGTTTTCTCTTTGTTTGTTTCTCTCATTATCACTGAAATTTGGAAGGAAATCAGAACATTTTAGTGAAAGAGAGTTGTTTGTTTTCTGATCAGGTTTATTTTTCAGTCCTAAAGAAAAATAATGAGTAAAGGATATGTTATAAGTCCATTCAAGTATTTAGTCAGGGATTCTCAAACAATTACTAGAAGATACACAGATGAATTAACACTTTAAAAACAGAGAGATGTCCAAAAGTTCATTAAATAAGAGCTTGAACTTTCTGTCCAAGAAAGTTCATCTGAATAAGTTTTGATGCCCTTTCAGACATTGCAACAATAGACAATTAGCACTGTGAAATGTGTGATTCACAGCATGAGACATGACTTGATAACTCTGCCAGATTTGAGATGGTTCTAATTTTTTATAGGTCTTCAACTTTTCTTAACCCACCTAATCTTTCCCTAATTATTATATCCAGTTCACTGTGGTCTTTTGAATGCCTTGAAGTGAGAAATAGCATGAAGATTCTTCTGTGAATATCCATTCTTTGCCAACTACAGTTAAAATATATTTGAAATATTAAGCTATTAGGTAAGACAAGTATGCAAATATTGGCCAGTTGCTTATGTTGAAAATTTTATATCCATTAAAAGGTTGTGAATTTCCCTCTGAAATTAATTAGGATTTTTGGACTGGCACGCAAATGTCTTTGTATAGGGAATGCTTGTAGTACAGAGGTAAAATTAATTATTTTCAAAGGGTAAATATCGGGGTTTTAATGACACTTAGTGTAGCTGCCAACTAAGAGGTTTTCCATGGGTTAATTTTCTAAATTGGCCTGAGCTCTTGCAGCTACTGGCAGGGGACCCTGCCTGTATTCTGCTGCATTTCAGCACTCACATAAAATCTATCCTCAAAGCTAGATTTATTCACTATTATGTATGTCAAAAAATACCTTGGTTTACACTTGTTATCATCAACTTCTTGAGGTCTCATTAAAAAAAAA
>VZSR01001283.1:14483035-14555933 GCA_013398615.1 Brachypodius melanocephalos | reverse complement strand
ACTGAATTTAAGGATGGGTCAGTTGATTAACTTTCACAATAAAGAAAGTTACCTTGTCAGAAGATCACTTAAAAAACAAAGGACAAGAACATCAGCAGGCAGAGTATGAGAACTTGCTAATTTATGTTTATGGAAAGCTTTGGAAGTCACTGCATATTTCTTACTACGTTAAAATAATAGTAGGCCAGCTAAGAAATCTTTTACTTTCAAAGTCAGAGCTTGACAAACTGAACAGATGATTGCATGTATGTTAATTGGCTCTGACGAAAATTTTGCCTTCACAGAATGTATGGACCCTCTAGCATTTGAAATCTCTGCAAACAGAATGATTATTCTTTATTTTCTTCAAACTCTTCCCCGTGCAGATCATGCACCTCCCTGGAAATTCCATGCAGGCTTTTATACCAGGCAGCTTAAGAATTCAAGATTTAGAATAGATTAGACCCTAACTCTTTCCCCTAGGATTCTGCCCAGATATACTTTGGTCCCTGCTGTGTTTATGAGCAGTTTTCAGTGATCTCAAATGTAACATATCTGATCAACGCAAAATGAAGATCTGTTCCATTAAAATGTTGCCTTTTTGATTGTTTGGTAGGTTAGGGTTTTTTTGGGTTTGGTTTTGTTTTGTTTCAGGGTTTTTTTGGGGGGGTTATCTTTGGTTTGGTTTTGGTTTGGTTTTTTTTTCTGGTGTGACACATGGGGAGGTAGAAACAGTAGTCTAAAAAACAGTCTCTGATTTTTGAGGATTTTGAAGGCCTGTTTCTGACCCTGTACCAGCAAATTCCTTACTCTTCCCACTAGGCAGGGTTTTCAGTCTGTGAGGAGCCCGATGTCGTGACATCTTTGAGCCTGTTGTGTTTCTCTTGGCAGTGCTTGCTGGGTAGGGTCATTGTCTTCTCACAGCTGTAGGGATGTAACTTTACAGAGTGCTTGCTCAGAACTTGGCCGATCAGAACAACAAAAGGAAAGGCAAACCTAACACCAGCACCTATTTAAAAATGTACCAGGTTTGTAAGCACTTGTTGGGAAAGGTTCTTTTGAGGAGTGCTGAGCATGAAACACTTCTGTTGGAGAGAAGAGAAATTTATCTTTGGTCAACAGCTGCATTTTATTTTGGAAAGTAAGGTTTTTAGGGGTGAAATCTCAAACACCCAAAACACTAAAAAACTGCACATCTGCTCTCTCTGTACACTCAGTGTCTGATGCTTACTTCAAAGACATCTCATCTTTCCCAGCAGCACAGGAGACAAAATTTCATCCAATATCTTGGATTTTCCTGACACTAAGCCAGGATCAAACCCTCTAAATTCCCCAAGGAAATTGGCTAGTAGTAGAGAAACCCAGGGTCCCTCTAGCCCACATCTATATGATCATGTGGGTTGCCTTCAGCTCTTTTGCAAAGGGTATTTTTTGATTCTGGCTACACACTAAGATGCATCCAGATACCCAGACAGCACATGCTATCTAAGGAAATATTGCAATCTTAAATTAATTATGATGAAATGTATTGTTTCAATAACCTTTTTTCTCTCTCTGAGCAGGTCCACTGAAGAAGGCTGGTATCTCTTTGCAGACAGCTCAAATGGAGAATTTGGTCACACAGCTGACATTGCTACCCCAGTCATGTCCCTTACAGGGCCCAGATGCAAAATCATATTCTGGAACCACATGAATGGTTCAACAATAGGTTCTCTGGAGGTATGGAGATGCTCTTTATTTTGTTTTGCTTTGCTTTTCTGCATGAAATTACTGTGAGGAAATTTATGCCTTCCCTTTTAGTTTCATTAAAGCCCAGGTTGCTAATAAATGAAAATTAACAATTGCTAGCACTCTACTGCTCTCAGCAGGTTATGATATTAAGGAAGCATTAGCTCAAATAGACTGGAGAAATGATAAATTTCTACAACAAGCAAAAATTATGATTGTTATAGATATGCCATGGTTGGAATTTCCACATGAGAAAAAGTTTTGTATCACACATTACCATTTGACACTGAAAAGCAGCAGTCGATATTTTAACATCAAGGTCTTTGGCTAATGTGGGAGCGTAAAAAAAGAAGTAATTGTATCACAGTTTGACATAAAATCTAGTAGAAAGATTCCTTCAAAAAGCTGAACATGCCACTTTCAGAGATTATATTCATGTAAGCAGCATTGAACTACTTCTGTGGTATATAAAGAACAAATTTGCTTTTCCATACCCTTTTCTTCATTCCAGTTAAAATAAAAGCACTTCTGTAAAGGAAACTGAACTCATTAGCAGCTTGTAGATGAATAAGTCACTGCAGAGAGAAATGAAAAAACAACAACACTGTTCTAAAAAATTATTTTTTATCACACAGCTGAGTGCTTATAATGGAATTTCCCAGGAATGTTATGAAATACCTACAGCATCAGGAATGGATTGAAAAAAATACTCATATAAGTTACCAATTACCTGTGCACTCAGTATCATATTGGATGTGGGCAGTGCATGAGGATTTAAATATAGATATAAATGCTTGCTAGCCCAGTTACTCAGAATAACAAATTATAGTAAAACGTGATGGAATTCAGCTGTTTTGGAAAAAAAATTAATATTTGTGTTGACATTAGGAATGTATTCTGAGATGTGCTGAACTACATGCCATGCATGGGACTTGCTAGATATTTAGTGAAAGTACATTCTATGTTTTCTTGAATTTTTTCCTAAACAATTTTTTAAAATATTGTTAAATTTCTCCCAACTAGGTAAAGATCTTGCTAGACTGCTTGGCAAATGGTCAAATTTTAGTTAATCAGAATCAGTGGGAAATCAGAGGATAAAGGTGGTTCATCCTCAATTTTAAGCCTTGGGACCAATTAATGTGCTTTGGGGCTCCTTTGCATACTCCAGGGTCCAGGCTTCCTTACAATGTAAGAATCCACGTTAGCTGGAATTACCTCCAAAGAGTATTTTGTAGAAATCAACAGCAAATTCTATGGAGCCATGTCCAATACTACCAGCACAAAAGGCAAATGTGTAGAGTATAGAATTTTTCCTTTCTCAGTTTCAACACTGATTACAATTTCCCTCTATTCTTTAACTGATTCTCCCTCATCCCCAATTTATTTCATTTTAAGATGCACCAAAGGAAAATCATGAAACCTTTGCACACTGTTAATAATTGCCTGGTTTCAATTGCTTGATTAATCAATTAATAATGGGTGTAAGAATAACTCAAAATATGAAATTATTTAGGTAATTTCTCATTATTTATGTTAAGAAGACTCTAAGAATTGTATGAATGGGAATATTTTCTGTGCTTAAAAGACCTTTTATCCATATCTTTCCCCAAGACTGTCACATTTTTTCTGACTTTTGCTTCTAAGTCTGCATCCATACCATCAAATATCATGTAGGATTGCTGGAGATTTTCCTGCAGTTTGCATGAATGGTTACCTTCCTGTGTTTCTATTACTTTCTTAAACATTGATTTCCTGAGCAACCTCAGTTTGATTATTTGTTGGAACCTTTTTTATTTACTTTCTGTGCTTTGACTTGGCATGGTTAATTCTATCAAAGTATTAGATGTGCTTTTTTTGCAATATAATTGAAATGCACAGAGGTTCAAAGTGCATTAAGGTACAGGGAAGCTTTGGGTTTTAATAGCACACAAATTAATTTTTAATTAATTAAAAAATTAAAACATGTTTTGCTCTAAAGTTTTAACCTTTATCATGATATGATAGAAAATATGAATTTATGATGAAGGAATTGGATATATAATAGAGTTGCTAATTTACAGTCTGAAAAAAATGCATGTGTTTTTCTGCAGTTATACACATATCTACCTTCATATAAATATATTGTTTATATTTGAGAGTAAAAAAAAGATAATTCTTATTCAGCACTTTTTATTCTTTCGAATAATATCTGTAATTGCTTTCTCACTAATTTATTTATTGTCACTTAAAATTCATGTCTTCTATGGCAGATCTTCCTGCCTATAAAGTCAGAAGTCACTTGTTTTTCTATCCAATTTAATATATTATCTATTCCTTTCTTTTTACCTTTAAAATGAAAGCTCTTTAGTGTGAGGAGCTGCTGTTTGCTTGGCAGAACTTACCTCTTATGCAATATCATATACACTCGTGGGACTGCATAAATTTGAAACAAAAAACTTCCCAGGTTTTTTCATTATGATGAAAAATGCCTGGGCTGCTCTAAGAAGATTACACAGAGTAGCAGTAAATCCTTGAAAGCAGAAGTAGTTCAGGAAACTGGTGAATGGATGTGTAGCTGTGCTAGCACTGGCTGGAGACACAACTTGACACACATCATCAAACACCCATCTTGTTATTGTCAGCTCACTTGAATTTGGATGCCCAAGAGATTGGACCAAAGAATATTTAGGACTCTGCTCATGTAGAAGTGCATCATTATCATTCCCCAATTTGCTGTTTACAAGGGTATGGGCTTTTAAAAGTCTTTCATTGCTCAGACAGATTAAATTATTTCTTTATAAAAAAAGAGAGAAAAATATCTGCAGAAGAAACAAAATGTTTTGTAAGAATCAGGACAAGAAAATCCATCCTGGAAGAGCAGTTAATTATATACATGAAGAAATATATTTTCCAGCAAGTCCAGAAAGTACAACTTTCTGTGTTGTACAACTCAATCACAACCCACTAATGAACCATTTTTATTCACTGCTAGCCACTCTGGATAAATAAATGAGATACGTTAGTCCAGTTAGGGCTGTGGGCTGGGTATGTTTAGGAGGAGATCAGAAAATCTTAAAACTTTTTTTTTTCTTAACATTTATACTGGCATCAGGTTGACATCATGTGCATCAGGTTGGACATTAGGTAAAATTCTCCACCCAGAGGGTGGCTGGGCACTGCACAGGCTCCCCAGGGCAGCAGGCACAGCACCAACCCTGACAGAGTGCCAGGAGCATCTCAGCAGCCTTAGATTCAGCTTTAGGTAGTCCTGCAAGGAGTAGGGATTTGGATTTAATGGCCACTTCCAATTTCAGATATTCCATGATTCTGTGAACTTTATTGGTGGAATAGAGAGTAGATGTACAAGATAACCTTGTAGTCTTGTATATGATTATAAAACTCTTAAATGATTTGGTAATGGAAACATATTTTTTGTGACCTAGAATTATCTTCTTTTTTAGGTGCTCTATAAAAGCAGTAACAAGACTTCCAAGCTGTGGACTCAGAGTGGCAGCCAAGGTCCTCAGTGGAACAGAGCAGAAGTGTTCCTAGGAATTCGTTCAAATTTTCAGGTGTGTCTTCCTATGTGATGTGCTTCCTTAGAGAGCTGGCTATTAGTATTTCTATATTAAGCATTCTTCAACTTCTCATTTCCCTTTTTACACAATGCATTTACCTCTCCTCCCTCATAGAAGAAATCATCTTTTTGGCTGTTTCATTCGTTATCTGAGCTGGACTCATGTTTTTTTGAGATTTTTCATTCCCCTTTAATCTCAGACTGATATCCATTTTTAAGACTGAGAATCCCATCCATCCTTGAATCCAACTCTGCTTAAAATATTCTCCTTCTTTCTCCTTAGTGCACAGTAAGTAAAAACATCTGGGTTCTGAAAAAAGAATCTTGAGCATGATGTTTGCTTCAACATTGGAGCAGATTCCCAAAACTCTTAGACATACTTGCTTAGTTGCAGACCTACAAAAAACCCCAAAATCCCCAAGGATCATCAGTAATGTATTTTTAAAACAGTTACATTTCCTGATACTTCTATCTTGGAAATTTAATGAAATTTCAAAATTCTTTTCACATTCATCGGAATAAATGATGAATGGCAGACTAGTCTTTTTCAGACTTACTTTGCAGAAGTAGGAAGAGCCCTTGCTATTAGTTCAGGATGAGTGAGGACTTCGAGTGGCATGATTTATTTTCTTTTTTGTGTGCTTGGAAATGTTAGAGGGTGGTCCTTGAATAATTGCAGTGACAGACCTGTACCAACAGTAATACAAGATTTTGTAGAATTATGCTTTGACAGTGAGAACTGACCACTTCATACTAAGAGATTTGTGAGGACCATCAGTCTCTGTTCTTTTCATGCTGTGTGTATAAGCTTTTCTCTATCTTATCAGTGGCTTACTGTAACAGCTCTGTAATTTTTATTAGGTTATTTTCAGGGCAAAACGTGGTGTCAGTTACATGGGAGATGTGGCAGTGGATGATATTACCTTTGAAGATTGTTCCCCTCTGCTTATCTCAGACAAACCTTGCACATCAGAGGAATTCATGTGTGCCAACAAGTACTGCATCCCAAAGAATAATCTGTGTGATTTTGTAAATGACTGTGAAGATAACTCAGATGAAAGCCCTAGTATTTGCAGTAAGTATGGTAGTTTTTTAATATAATTATCATAAATAACTGTGCCTGCTGTGAATTTTTATTACCCAAATACTTTTGACAGCTCATCAGCTAAGAAAGCAAACAAAAAGGTAATGATTTAATTCTATTCCTTGGCTTTTAAGGATTTGAAATTATTATTATTTAATTTAAAATCACAAGATACAAAATACAAAGAGCTGCTAATGAATGTCTTAAAATAACTCAGAAAGCAGCTGTCTTTAAAAGCAGAATAAAATTATCCTGCTTTCCATATGAAAAGAATGCATTAAAGATGAAAAAATAATCCAAGCATAATAACTTTGGGAGATGAGGTATCTACCTCCTCGGATATTTCAAGGGTTGTCAGGTCCCAGCAAATTATTTTAATCTGAATATTGTACAATTTTGGTTTTACATGACATATCAAGAAGCAGCATGTGTAGTATCTGATTCAAAGAATGATGTTCCATATCAAATGACTCCTCCTGGATCACAATATATGATAGTAATGCCTCCTTTTTTTTTTTTTTTTACTACTACAAATGTGGGAAATGCTCACACAATCATTGTTTGGTGCCATATTAACGGTTGCCTCATTTTTTTTGATAATATGAATTCAGTTTATCAGATTCTCAATTAGTACTATTCTGTGAAGCAAAGGTATGCTGAAATATCATCAGACAAGTATAAATTGAAGCATTTAGGGCAAAATGGTTCCAATAAACCAATGGAATTTAATTTTGCAACCACTAAAATAAGAATTTTATTCCAATTTCCTATTGGAAGAGATTAATTGAAACAGTCCCATAAAGTGAATGCTTTCCTCTAATGTGTTTTTTTTATTATTTTTAAGTAAGGAAAAAACCTGTAACATTCTTTTAAAAAATGTCTCTAACTGCATTTTGATTTAAGCTTTACAATGAAGCATTATGGTGTTTTAAAAGCACAGGAGTCATTTAATATGCAAGTGCACAATCATCTGCAGTAACTTGAGCTTCTAAGAAGGCTGCCTAAATTCTCTTTTTCATCAGTGGAATAACTTGTTTTCGGGCTGAAGTTCATGCATCTTAAAATCAGTTGTTTGAGTTAGATTAAATAAGTTGTCCTGTAGATATGAATATTTCTCTTTGTTGACCACAGAGAGCGTACAAGGACATCTAAACTTAGATTAGGTAATACCCAATGTGTACAGCAGTAGCAGTGATATCAGTGCTCATGCCTTAAGATCTTGATTCTTGAAAACATGTCTTTAAAATAAAATGGTCAGTTTTATGCATGAATTTTATTGACTCAAGATGGAATTTGTAAATAATGGAAGTAATTTCTCCAACAATGATCTTGAAATATTGAGGAACTAAACCAGTTGGAAAAATATGATTAGGACAAATTTTATGGGCAGTTGCATTCAGTTGAGTTAATTTACAGTCTGTGATTTTCATAAAAGATAATCATATAATTTTCCACATCAGGTTTGGGTTGGTTTTAATTGTTACTTCAAATGGCACTATATTGGCAGACAAAGGCAAAAGAGAAGCTAGTTTTGCTAAATAACTCATACTTTTAAGAAAAAGTTTTAAACTTTTTTACTTTATGACATTCACAGATTAAAATCCAAAGAAAAAATATTTTATCTGATTTCAGCCTGAAAGTTTTGAAGTAGCTGTCTGTCCTGTTTTTGTCCATGACTAGATTCCATGGATTCTAGATCCTTGGCTTGGTTACTGATGCTTCTGAGTACCTTTCAGTTAAATAAAACTATTTTCAAGTGGCTGAACTTTATCAGACCCCAGAAGAGGCTCAGATTTTGGTTACATTTTGGAAGAGGCGTTTTGTAATTTCTGATATTGTCCTACAAAATAATACATAGTTTCCAAATTTATATTCAAAGCACTTTCTTTTTCAGCAATAATAATAAGAATATATAGGGCACAGTTGAAAGCCTCTTGAAGTCTGCTAAAATTCCAGCTTATTTCAGCAATTTTAGTCTTACTTGGTAATCATTATAGTGAACTTAAAGATATATATAGAGAAAAATATACAAAAATTAAACTTCTGGAATGATGCAATTGGCCTAAAATTATTTTACGTGGACAGTTTACTCACTGTGCTGGCTGTTTAGACATTCAAGATTCGAAAATTGATAAAAGAGCATGCGTGTTGTTTCATATAAAAATCAAGCAAAATTATCACAGCTTTCTCCTTTTGTAGTCATTAAGTACAGCCTCAGGATATATGTGATACTCATAGAAACATTTATGTTGGAAAAGACCTTTAGGATCATTAAATCCCACTCTTAACCTAGCATTGCCAATATCACCACCAAACCGTGTCCCTAAGCGCCACATTTATGTGGCTTCTAAAGACCTTCAGGCATGGTGATGCAGCCACTTCCCTGGGCAGCCTGGGCAGTTCCAATGCTTAACAACCCTTTCAGTGAAAAAAAAAATCTAGTATCCAATCTTAGCCTCTGCTGGTGCAGCTTGAGGTTGTTTCTTCTTCTATCACTCATTACTTGGGATAATGCACTGACCCCCACCTCACTACAACCTTCCTTCCAGAAGTTGTCAAGAGCAATAAGATTGCCCCTGCCCCCCCTTTCTCCAAACACCCCCAGCCCCCTCAGCTGCTCCTCATCAGACCTGTGTCCCTGACCCTAACCTTTCCTTGGACACAGGCACCACCAACATAATTATCTACGTTTCTATATTGGCCAAGAAAATACAGGTGAATTGAGGAATTGTGCAAAAGTAGGCTGACTTTGGGTGCTGATTCAGCTCAAGATTATCACAGCCACATTTATGTTTTGTCTGTTTGGGTCTGTATAAAGGCTGTGTTTTTATGGTGCTCAATACATTCATTTGGATGTGTCTATTTCCTAGATATAGGCGTTTCTTCCTGTTCTCATCCAATCTTAACTTGTTCCTTCAGAAAGAGGTTGGTTTTTTGCACATCTTGAATGTTCTATGGAGGGCCACTTAAGACCTTAAGGACCTAAAATAGTTAACTAAATTTGGTTGTATTTATACCAAGGATTCTGTTGACTGTAATAAAAAAAGCACTGGACCCACCTCCTATATTTGCAAATAGGTTTATCCTAATATTATAGTCCAGAACATTAAAAATGCTCCTTTAAATGAGATACACAGATATTATTTTTTATAGTATTTTTCCCCCCATAGATCTGAGTAGTAGATTGTGCTATATTTACCTAATTACCTACTTGAAAATAAATCTCTTTTCATATGTGTGCAAATATATTTCAGGTACATCTATTGGGCATTGCAATTTTGAGTTTGACCTTTGTGGATGGAAGCAAGATGAAAATGATGACTTCGACTGGCACCTCAGAACTAGCGGTATTGCAAAACTGGGCACTGGACCAGCTACTGATCATACACTGCAAGAACCATCTGGTCATTATATTTTTATAAAGAATTCATTTTTTCAGATACCAGGACAGAAATCTAGGATTTCCAGTCCTGTCTTAAGCAGAAAGAACAAAAACTGCAAGGTACGTGGGGATGTGGTAGTAGAAGGAAAAAAGAATTTGATTTCGGGATTGCACCAGAAATCCAGAAGTGCTTCTTAAATGATTCAAGATGATTACTAAAATAATTCTTGAGAAAAAAGACAAACAACCCATCCTTTTGTAGAGAAATCAGGATCAGATCTTATTTCATTGAAACCACAAGAAAAAAATGTATCTTCCTGCAGGAGAAGAATGATTTTGGGAGTAAATGAATACTCCAGGAGATTCAGATGAAGCTGAAAGTAAATGCAGTGTCTGATTTACAATGTCTTATGCAACTCGTCCAAAGTAACAAAAAAATATTTAATGCTTTTTGATTTTATGGAGAAAATGTGTATAAGAAAAATAACAACTGGTTTTCAAAGAATATAACTGCAAGAGGAAGGATGTGTGACAGAAGGCTTTGTCACCAGCCCTTCTCTATTGAATGGAAAAATATAAACCTTGATCTTCCAAAACATTACAGCACATTGCGGTGACTTCAGCTTGAACACTTCTTTGCAAACCTGGAATACAAAGTTTCCTGGTTTTGATACATCTTTTATAGTCTTTTCTAAAAATATAATTTCCCAGAAACTTTAGCCATGCCTTAGTTTGAAACTGCACATGGACCCTTATACATCTAATAACTAGGCCTTTCAAGAGGATAAGTTTTATGAGGCTATTTTAAAAAAACCTTTTGAATTTAACTTTTTGTGTAGTCACAAAACTACGCTCGTCAAATGAAGGTGGTCTTAGACTGAAATAGTCCTAAACAGTTTATTGGCTATGCAGGTGGCATCTCTGGGCAAAATGTCCAGGCACGAGCCTCTAGTTTCACTTATCTCATACTGTTCCTGAGGAGTATTCCTGAGCAAAGAGTTTATCTGTAGCTTGGAAAGAGTTCTGCTTATGTCTGAGATTTCTAAACAGTTCATTTTACTGAAATACTTCTCTCTGAAAACTCTCCAAACTCTTCATAGAAAAGAAAGCCAGGAATTATTAAAAAATAAAGTGTTTGATTTTATGATTCAAAAGAAAACTTGAATAATTGTGATATTCAGTAGCAAAATTTAATCTAGCCATTATAAAATTATCTTCAGAATTGGAAGCATGTTAATTTTTTGTATTGCCTAAAATACATATGTTTAAAAATTCTGCTTACACAAACATGGAGATCTCATCCTTCTGCATCTAGTATCATATTTGAGAGCATCCTTTTCTCTCTCTCTTGCTCTAAAAATAACTTTTTCACTTTTTGTCTTCTGGGAAAGCATAAAACATACTCAAAGAAATGCAGAATAACTGAGAATGACGTGTTGACATCTGCACTGTTATGATGTATCACACATCAAATGCAATTAAGTGCCTGGAATGTAACTATGGGAAACTGTTGCTTTTTTCACATGGAAATTTATTTACAAAAAGTGCAGAGATTTATGCACCTTGTACAGACCAAACACATGACAACCGTGATGTGGCCTGAAACCGTCAGTCATATTTATGATATTTTACTTTTTGAAGGTTCTGAGCAGTTCTGAAGTTTATACATAGACAAATGACAAAAGGAAGTGCAATTTCTGGTGTAGGAAATTGTACGAATGGAAAAAGGTACTTCAAGATCTGAAACCTCATCCTATAAGATAAGAGTATTTTACTCTGAAGTATTTACCCTGAAATATTTTACTCTTTCCTATGGTTTATTTGAGAAGAAAATGCTACATCATATATTAGAAAAGATTTAGTATGGGATGTTAGACCATTTCAAATCTTTGGAAAATGAACATTTACATCAACGGGACAAGTTTTATGCAGAGAAAACAAATATAGAGCAGTACCTATAAAGGGACATAAATGAATCAAAATATTTGATTCATATACAAAAGACTTTCAGAAACAAAGCTGCACCTTCAAAAGGAATAGAAATCCAAGAATGAATTGGAGCAAACTGAGAGTGCAGTTAAATGTGATGTATTTTCACAGTAATATTTTTCTGTATGTATTTGGTGTTTTGTATTTCAAAATTTCCCCATTTTTACTAAAAATAAGTAAATCACTCTTTACTTATCCAAGTACTTCATAGATATTTTAGATTTTGGGAGGGGTTTTTTGCGTATGTCCCTGTAGAAGTTTTGCTCCCATTACAGATTGGATTACTTTCTAAATACACACTCTGTAATCTACATAAACACATTTTTAACCAGAAAATTGTTGTAATTGTAAACTGAAGTTGCTTCCTATATTGTAAATGGCACTACTCCATTCCTCTGTTTCCTTCAAAAGTATTTTAGTTCTTTTACATTTAGATGCAAGAGTCATTCAAAGCGATGCAAGATATGCTGTTGAATATTTTAATGCTAGTTTTGAAGTTTGGCTTATGAAATAGTTAAGAATTGCCACTAGTAAGTTGGTTTTTTGCCTTTTGATTAAAGTATTTTCAGTCAGTAAAATTAATGACTACTTTGAATGCTATTGGTAATGCTCAGTTTAAGAATTAGAGTAAATACAATAGCAGAATTTGACTGGTTGCCTATTGCATACTTTAAGCTCTTGTTTTTGCTTACAGATAATTTTCTATTATCATATGTATGGAGCTCACACTGGATCATTGATTATCTACCAGAGAACTACATTGAAACATGAAAAAATTCTGCTTAATCTGACTGGAAACCAAGGAAATTTCTGGCAGCGCAAGGCAGTGACCGTGTCTGGAGATAGGGATGAAGATTTTCAAGTTGTCTTTGAAGGGATAGCTGGAGAAGGTCCCAAAGATGGCATAGCACTGGATGACCTCACATTTTCTAGGGACTGTTTACCATCCCAGGAGTTTTTACCAGCAGAACCCACCAAGCTACCTCCAATAGGTAAGTTCCTCCTATGGACAGTCTATGCAAGTTTGGAAAGAAGGAATAGCAGCATTATTTTAATTTCTTTGTCTCTCTTTCAAAAGAGAAATAGTATACATATCTTGCTAAAGACATGTAGAAATTCTAACACTTTTAGACAGCTCATGAAATTCTAATAAAATCATTTTATGAAATAGTTGTTTGGGTACTGAGTCAACCATTGTGAATCTGCAAAGCTTCTTGTCTAGCCATGTACATTTAGCCAATATCCTGCTTAATTCAGTAGGATTTTTTAATCAAAAGTTGTAAAATAGAGTTGTTGTAGAATAAAGATCTGAGTGGGACAGAGCTAATATGAAGTGTTTGCAATAAGGCCAGCAGGCTTAAGTGGTTTTTGGCTGGTAGGAATTGCTACTAATACTTCTTAGGCACTATATCCGTCTTCTGCCTGTGTGGTATGGTGCCAGCATCAGTGCGATTATTTGCACCATCCTCACTTACTGCACTAGGGAAATAAGACTCAGAAAATATTTCCCAGAAATTATACAGTTTGGATGGGGATGGATCCCAATCACCCTAAAGGTAAGAGCTACTCATGAAAGCACTGATGTTGTATTTGAGCAGTATTAGCTTGGACACAAATGACGAAGGAGAGACTCTTTTTGACAGAACAGGACAAATGTTTTTCCTCCTTCCACATTTATCACAGAGCTACTGAAATGTAACCCCCTGAAGTGGAATTTAGGAGATGCATTTTGTTCCTGAGCCTACTACAAATTTCCTGCATGGCTGCAGAAAGTCATTTTATCTCCCTTCTCTGTCTTTCTGATCAATAAAACAAAGTTAATATTTCCCAGTGTCAAGGACTACCACAAGAATGGATCATTAATTTATGGGAGCAACTTTGCTTTGTTACTGCTGCTAATGAGTAGCCTTCCCCTTTAGGATGTCATTAAGCACTGCTCAGGCATTGGGAAATAACACTGATGAGACTACATCAAACTCAAGAAATTGCACTGAACTTTGAGCACAAGATAAACAGGAAAGATACAGGCAAAAGTTTCCAGACATCTCTCTGACAAGGTGCCAGTTCTCATACTATTGGCTTCCTCCTTCTGCCAAGCCAGTCATGGAAATTTATTGCGAATGATATTTGTATTTTAAAGTTCAGCTTTATATGAATGTTACCCCAGGAGGAACACTAGCCAAGCTTTCTGATTCTTTATTTTTGTTGTATTCAGACTCTATCTTCTTAATGGGAGATGCAAGTCCCCATGGCAATGTTAGAAGCTTTAAAAGGTTTGGTTTTGATGGTAAAGGATGTTCCAAAACACTTTTATGTTTTATAATAAAAAGGATACTAAAATCTCAGGAAAGGGCCACCAGAGACTGATTTCTTGCTGTAGCTCAACTAAGATGTACTTTGTGAACTTCAGAGGTTCACAACACTTTAGGGCAATGGTTTAAATTCATCCTTACAACAAGCCATATTTTTTATATTGACAAATTTTACTTGTCTGGGATAAGAGTTTACATGACTCACTGAGGGGTTCAACTTAGAGCTGCTACTTAGCAGTGGTATCTGTTCGCATCACTGTTTGTGAGTGGGTCTGCTCCTGCCCATAGAAATGCTCTGAACTGTGGCAAAATGCATGCTGGATGTTGTGAATAGTGCTCTGTAATGTCACTTTTTAAAATAGAACCAGCTAGCATGGCCACAAAGATCAGCTGCAAAAATCTGCAGCCCTAGACTTATCTGCTTACGTGTAGAAACAAATTAAAGTTCAACCAAAAGGAAAACAGTTATATCCATTGATCAATTTTTTGAAATTTTCTGAGCATGAAGAAGATAATGCAGCAAAGATGTTTCCTTCTTGTCTCCAGCTAGGGAGTATGTTTGCTAAGAAAGTAGAAACATTTCCTCTTTAAGAGAGAAATTTTTAGTTTTTGAGGTCTACTCTAATACAATTCCTTTTCAATTTTTAATTTCTCTTCGATATTTGCAATGCACATATCAAAGGCGATTCTTCTCAGCTTTATTGAGCTATGCCACTATGTAAGACAAGTACACTGAGGAGTCTTTGCTTGTTATTTCTGTGCACAGAGTCATATGGCAAAGACTGCAATGTAAAGGCAAAACAGAACAGAATGATTAAATGTTCCCATCTGTGACACAGACTCTCACCCTTCAGAAGATTTTTCCCTGACTCTATATAAACACCTTGAAATTCTATACATTAACAAAAATATTTTCTAAGGTGGTTGTTTCTTTCAGCCAAAGATGCCGTAATGTTTAAAGGCTGAAAATAAGCACTAGACAGACAGAAAAAATAATTTTGAAAATTAGCATTGTAATTTTCTGTAAACTACAGGATACTGTAGATTGTTCTCAATATGCTGCTTAGCAACAACAATGCTGAACTGCAAAGCTACTAAGAGCCACTTAAATTGCTGGGCCTGAGAAACAATAAACATCATTTTAGACTGGCCCTTATCAAATTTTCTTGATATGAACATCAGTTTTTGCTCATGTGCCACAATGGTACTGTGTGGAGGAAAATGCAAAGACAGTTTTGTTCTAAGTATGTTATTTGTGTCTGTTGCTGTGTCTCTGCAGTGTGGTAAGATTTTAGAGTTAGATTCTGCCTTGTGTAAGAGGCTGCCTGTATCTACACCAGCCCAGGAAGAGACTCTGGCCACACTGAACCTTCTGAAAGATGCAGTTGTTTCTGTATTTGGTTTGTGTGGCAAGGTTTTGCTGGCAGGGAGCTACAGGGGTGGCTTCTGTGAGAAGGTGCCAGAAGTTTCCCTCGTGTCCAACAGAACCAATTCCAGCTGGCTCCAGCATGGACCCACTGTAGTCCAGGTCTGAGCCCACCAGTGGTGGTGGCAGCATCCCTGTGATAACAGATTTAAGAAAGGGAAAAGTTGTTGCACAAAAGCAATTGCAGCCTAAGAGAGGAGGGAGAATACACAAGAGAAAGAGCTTTGCTGGCACCAAGATCAGGGAAGAAGGAGCAGGAGGAGGTGCTCCAGGTGCTGGAGCAGAGATTCCTGTGCAGTCTGTGGTGAGTACCATGGTGAGTTAGGCTGTCACGTTGCAGCCCATGGTAATGGTGGAATAGTTATCCACAATTTATCCATGAAAAACATTTTATACTTACAGTTGTTTACAAAAGAGACATCATGGATTTGACAACAGTTTCCCTGATCTCTAAGCTTGGTTTTCCTATCTTCTTTCTATCCCTTCCCTCCTGCAGTGTTGTTACTGACTATAAAAATTGCAGATCCCTCCATCAGAGTTTCTGCTCATGTCTCCTACCATTCACCTGGGAATACAACAGCTGCCAAGAGCTGCCTGATCAGATTAGCAGGCTACAATAAAAAAAAAAAAAGTTATTCCCAGAGACTAGAGAACTGGTATCTGCTGACTTCAGTTTCATAGAGAAGACAGTTATTTCCAGCAAATTAAAAGCAATTCACGAAGTGTGGACCATGTCTTTGGAAACTTTGAGAATATAGGAATATTAACAGAGAATCAAATCAAGGCCCATTTCACTTGATAGCCTTTCTACTGCTGCCAGTGAGATGCTAAACACATATGATACTTCCTTTTAATGTTCCTAATATTTCTTTTTTAGGAGACCTTACAAAGCAGATGTGGGTTTGGACATGTAGTAAACCTTAACATATTTGCCTTCTGTGTAGAGCCTAGTTTCCCTAGAAACACATTCAGAAGTGTAGCCCCCTTCTCATTTTTTGCAGCAAATTCTGCCGCTTGCTGAGAAAGCAACTTTGGTTTTACCTTCTTTTTACTGAAAATGGTGAACAGCCAAACACACCTACTCCATATTGTTCTATATGCAATCATCCTTAAGCAACATTATACACTGAAGGAGTTTCAACTTATTTCTTACATGGAAACTATTCCTTATGTTTCCTTTCACTGACTTTTTAAAAAATCCACTATACTCTTTTGGGACTGTAAAATCAGATCTGTGTAGAGTGTTCAGGAAGTGAGTGACCACTGGAATGATACTGTAACAAAATGGTTCTTATTCTCTTTTCTCTCTTTCCTGATAAATCCTAAAACCTTGATTGTTTTGCCCTTTTTGAGCATTGAGATCTTGTGTTTCTGGAACTGTTTCAGTACTGTGCTGTGTTACTCTTTAGGAATGGTAGTGATAGGATTCCAGAACCTGTGAAAGATGGACTGTGTTGTTCTATGTAACTCAATAACACCACATTTCATTGCCAGTCACTCAGGGGACAATTAATTTGCTAAATTGTGACTGTTTATCTCCTTTGTTGTATAAAATACCTGACACACTTGTGGGGGCTGGATGTTACAGGGATTATAAGAAAGTGATTGTCCTGCAATGGCAGTGATGTCAAAAATGTTTTGTAGTTCATTATTAGCGCTGGGTACAGTCCCATTAAGCAAATTCACTTTCACAAAAGACTTTTCCTATTATTCATAGTTATTCCTAGCTTATATCACTCTGAATATCTTTATATCACTGGAAAATTTTCTTAACTCATGCACTTCCCTTGTCTTTTAAAAGTAAATATTAAAGAGTACAGTCTTTGCTACCGGTTTCTGTTCTTTCCTTGGCATGTTTTTGTCTTGGTCGATGTGGTTTTTTGTTCCATACTGATTTTTAAATCATTTTAGTACAAATTTCTACTTCACAAAAATATTTAAAATTCATAGAATTTGATCAGCAGCATAATTAAAATAAATATATGCAAAGGAGTAGAATAATCGGGAAATCAGATTTTCCAAAAATATTTTCATTTAAAATATTGCGCAAAACTCTAAAGTGTACTCTAAAGGCCAAAGGATATTGCTTATATCACTCTTTTGCAGTTATAATTAGATCTATAAAAGTTTACAGACACATAAATAGAAATAACTTTGGCAGTTTTTGTAACTAATATATAATTACAAGAATAATAAAATTTTATGCTTCAGTGCATAATGTGATCTACTGAAAAGAGGAAAAAAAAATCTCTTTATGCAGAACTAATCAAATAACAAAGCATTTATATCTTTGTTTGAAACAGCCAGCATTGACCAGTGACTGAGAGAACAGGATGTGAAATGAATAAAGTATTTCTAAAGCATTTTAAAACCAGTTCTGGGAAGAGAAAGAAATAAAAACAAACCTGAAACCAAACAAAAATAAATAATTAGCCCCAAAACAACAAAAAAAGCTTAACAAAAAGCAATCAAACAACTAAACAAAGACTTCCCACAAAAACCCAAAACAAAAACAAGCATATAAAGAGAAATCATCATTTCTTTTGGAAGATAGAATCTGTTTATGTAGTTGCCTTCATTACATACAGCAGATAATGATTTTTTTTTTTCTTCATTGGTACCTGAACATATTCTCAGATGTATCTAGAACGAAGTTCCATGCAAGAGTCAGCTTTCATTTTCACCTATACAAAAGGTTTATCATTATGGTATTTTAAAACCAAGAAATCAACATGTTTAAGTTTTTTTTCTCTCTCCTTTCTGGTACATTATACAATCACTTCCATATTTTTCAGAAAAATGGTGGAAATACTGTAGAATATGTAGATTGGTTTAGGAGCTTGGTATAAAGCTACTAATTTTGAACATAAAGTAGTCATGAATACAGATTACTTGAATTCAACTTCTATGTATATTATCTACATGCTATGATGAAAATTATCATTTTATTGACTTTGAAGGAGAAAAATATGCAGCCCAGATTTTGGTAGTGCATTTTCTAATTCTGTTGAGCTTTCTCCAATTAAGTTCCCAATCTGTGTAATTGTTACCATTGTACTTTATCAATTTAACTGGAAGTATTGCCCTTGCACCACCTTTTAATTCCAATTTCTTCTGATTCTTCTCAATCAGTATGGGGATTTACCACCTAAAGGGAGTAACTAAAAATTTTCTTTTAATTTGCCCTCCTAGCAGGTTTTATAGAATAAATAGGTGTAGAATTACTGAAGCAACATGGAACGTGTGCACTGTTTCTATTATTGAAGATATTAGTATACCAATACTATAAGAGTGGAGGAGTTAAAAAGACCTTGTGCCTCCTTCTCTAATCAAAACCTGTTCTTTTTATTTCTATTGAGTGAATGCACATTCACATGCATCTAAGCAATTGCAACTAAGCCTTTTGCTATCTATAATATTGTTTTTAGCTTTGCCCTGCCTATAGCATATGCAGTGAACTCAGCATGAAGGGGCACTGAGTAGCCCCTCTTGCATTCAGGTGAGAATTTCTGGTAACCTTGAATAAACTAAAGCACCCTGTTAGGACCCACTGAATGTGTCACAGATTGAATATGTCTTAAAGTGTATTGAGTGCCTGATAAAAATCAATACATTTCTAATAATAAAGATTCTTCAGTGCTCTATCATGGACACAGACAATAATATTGAACAGCAGTAGCCTACCTTGCTGTTTATGGTTTTGGTTCTTTTTGGTTCTGAGGTTGAATATTACTTGATTGGATTACTGGAAAAGAATTCTCTTGTGTTTGTGGGTGTGAATGGCCAACATAAGAAATTAATTGAGGAAGTTTTGGTTGTTGGAGGAGCTTTCATCTGCTGTTTGTTGTGGCAGTAACTTAGACAGTTAACAGTTTCTTCTAAAAGTCCTTTTTGCAAATGAACTCAAGCTGTTGTTTTTCTAACTTTCAGTTGTTCAGAACGCAAATCAATATGTCAAAGTACTTGCAAGGCTTACAAAACCAAATGTTTTCACTGAGTTCGAGAAACTAAATCCTATTTCCTTCCAAAAAACGCTGATATAGTATAATAATTTTTATTTTTTTCCCCAACACCCCAACATCTGAAAGTCTTTAAAAATTCTTTTAATTTCTAAAGCTTTACTTTTGAAATTAGATAGATTTTTCACATTTCTGCACTGACAAGTTAATATTACTATGCACTTTTCTCTGTGTCCTTGGGCTGTACTGCTGAGGTACTAGAGGAAAGATGTTCTTGTTAACAAATTATTTTTTTAAGGACACATAGATTTCAGTCATACAGAAATGTCAGCTCAGAGCAAGAAGGATAATGCAGTAATTTTTACAGGGGAAAACTCAGAGATCTAAATTATCCAGAGAGCCCCTATCCCTGGGATGTCACACTCTTAGTCTGCTGATTAATTACTCTGGCCTCTATACCAGACTCTGGTGCTACAGGAGCTCTGGCTTTGATTTAGAAGAAGGTATGCTTCTAGCTATGTGAATGTTAATAAAATCTTTTGAAAGTATTTTGAAGCAGCTCTAGAGATTCACACCTATTGATGGGTTATTCTGAAAATTGTAAACTATCTCATTCATTTTATTTGGTTTCAGTTTGGAAAACATTGATGGTGATAGTATTAAATGTAATAAGTTTAAGAAGGTTAATAACTTATTAAATTTAACAACTTTAAAATAATCCCAGTTAGAACACAATCTAGCCACTTCTAGAAAGGATAATAAAAATATTTTTATAAATACATTAATAGCAAAAGAAGTAGAAAGGAAAACTTCCATTCCTTATTGAATGCAGGAGGGGAATATGAGGAATAGATGAGGAAAAGGCTGAATACTTGAGACCTTCTTTGCCTCAGTTTTCAACAATAAGACAGGTTGTCCTCATGAAAAATTTATTTTCTTTCTTGATGTTTGCCAGTGCATTTCTTTCTTTTTTTTTTTTTTTCTGAAATATATTTAAGAAAAACACCCTTATAAAATAAGGAGATTAATCCTTCTCCCAAAAACACGTTTTAAAATGTAAATTCTTTACCTGTTGATTTTTCTCAGAGTATATAAACAAGGGGATTATTAACTGGTGCAGCTGTTTTCCTCTGTTGTATAAATCCTCCTCAATTCAAAGATTGTTTATCTGAAGGATACATATAAAGATAAAATAAAAGATATTTATCTGAAAGGGGCTCTAAGAGCCCCTAAGGGTCTACTGCAGCTTGGTGTGTCCATGCAGTTACCCCATAGGACAAAAAGTCCACTCACTAATAATCTTCAAGAAATATTGATTGGAGGAAAAATTTACTGAACCTTGTTAAGGCGAAGTTCCTCTCAATTAAATATCTCTCTCATACCCACAGGAATCTATAGAACAGAGTGCTTGAACAATTACAATCGAGAAAAGTAGGGAAGAAAGAAAGTGAGCTCTAAAAAAAATTCCTTTTCATGTAGGTCCAGGGTTGTTTTCTGGGGGGAGGGGAGGTTGTTTGTTTGTTTGTTTGGTGAAGTTCCTTTCCTAGAGTTTTAAAGCCTTAGAAATGTCATTTAAAGAGAAGCTATGCTGTGGGAGTACATCCAGAAGCAAGTCACGTTACAGGCTCAGTTAGGCAGTGTAATATCATTCATTACACATGCTTGGAAAGATTCATTCATGCCAGCATGCAAGACGGATTTTTTTGCTTTTTCTCAGGAAACAAAGACTTCCACTTTTCAACTCTGCTTTTTCTTTTTCATTTTTTTTTTTAAACCTGAAATTGGAAACATTGCTACAAAGATACCTCAAAATGTAATAGTTATTGCAATTATTGATCATTGAACTGCAAGGGAAGATATTTCAAGGCATGGTCTGCATCCTGAAATTTAAATTCCTAGTTTGCTGACAAAATAAATATTTTGCTAAATTCTTACTTCAATCACTTAAAAGAAAGACAGGATTATAGTAGCTAGCTCCTGAAAATATGTGTCACTTACATTAGGCAGCAATTTTATAATAAATCTTTGTCACCATTTGGGATACAACAGAGAAGACTGAAATTCTGAAGGAGATTGATAAAAATTTCTGATGGATGCTGACTGATTACATTGATACTGTTGCACCACTCTTTTGACCAGGGCCATTTTCAGAGATTATATACTAATAAAAATCTCACTGATGCTTTTATAAACTTATAGCTGTGAACTTCAAATGAGTCTTTTTCTTCTGTTCAGAGATAACATGTCTTTCTTGTCTCCAGATTTGGAGATCTTTGTCTGATGTTCTTAACTTTCCAAGTCAGTATCAGATTTTTATTCTTACTTTCTTTTTCATCAGGAATTTTTACTCCTTTCTCTGAGCAATTTTTAAAAGCCAAATCATACACGATTTTTTGGAGGAAACCTGATACATATTTTTATGTTGCTAAAAAGTCAGGAATTAAAATTAATAATTTCCCTGGAAATCTTGCTAGATATTTCTACCATATTCCAATATGTATTTGTATTTAAAATTTATTTTAATAAGAATTTCATTAGGAGGATTTAAACTTGAAAAGGAGAGGTTAACACTTATTTTCTTTAGCTGATATATAGAAATAAAGTGACTTGTTTCCACTTTACCCAAAATCTACAGCAAAGATTTCTGACAATGTTTTTTCACTCTGAACTATTTGTAATTTAGAGTCTGGCTGAAACAAATGCCATGGGATGGAGGTTGCCAACACGCAACTGAATGTCCCCTCTCCTACTCTCTTTTTACTAATAAATGAGGGTTTTGCACCTCTTAATAAAATCCAGGCTTATGTGAATGTTACTTAGCTCCTTTAAATTAATACAGTGGCAATGGAAACAAGTTTTTAGCACCATGTGATTTTCAGTATCAATTAACTCAGATTCTCCCTGTACTTGTGCAGCTTTTAGACATATACATATTCTAATTTTGTCAGTTGAGCTCATATATTCATACTCCTATTTTTAAGTAAGATTATGCTTCTTTATTTATTTCTGGCACAGCAGAATGTACAGAAGTAAATGGGAAGGGGTCCATTTCAAAAGGTTGCGTTTCACTTCTCAATTCCAGAATGTACTGAAGTTGCTACGTTTTATTCAGAGTCCTGCAGAAACCGATCTGAAATGAAAACATGAAACTTGGAAATAGATCCTGTGATCTGAGTCTTACAATCTTTAGGCTGTACAATAGCGGAATTATCCCTCAATAATGGCAGGAAGACTGAACAAAAAGGACACCGTCAACCTACTGAACTCATTAAAAAAATCCATTAAAAGGCAAACCTCTATAGTTAAAACAGAAAAGTTTTTTTTTCTTCCAAATTAGGGCTCCTAAAGTAGGTTCAACTTTGCAGCTAAAATAAAATGATTTAATCCAACACCACATGAAAGGAGAATGCCAGCAATTAAGTCAGACTAGAAAGCTTTGTTAGTGATGGAATGCCTGGCTGGAGCTTGCCCTCTGAGGCTTTACAAGGGAAACAGTCATTTATTTAGGCAATCACTTGACAAAATACAAAAGAAATAAACTGATAATGGATTGGTACTTCAGGGGAATCAAAGGCTTTTAATAAAACTGCTCTGGACCACCCTCCTCCTCCTAAATATTAAGCTCTCTGCAATGTAACCTTCCAGTAACCTTGCTGGGATGCACGGCACTGTGATTCACCAGGACACCCTCATTCTTCTCTTTTCAGGCCCCTGCTCACACGGCCAGAGGCAGTGCCAGAATGGCAAGTGTTACAGACCAGAACAAAGCTGTGATTTTGAGGACGACTGTGGGGATAATACAGACGAGAGTGAATGCGGAACTTCCTGCACCTTTGAGGGTGGCAGATGTGGCTGGCAGAATTCCCTGGCTGACAGTTTTAACTGGGTGCTAGGGGTCAGCTCTCCTCAAAGCCTCAGACCTCCCGGGGACCACACGCTTGGAAATAGCACTGGTAGGTTGTTAGTTCACAAATGAGGAGTAATTGTCTCCATGAAATGTCTCATACCTTCACGGGCAGCAGGGACGTTCTAAAATCTCTAACCAGGGTGTCATTTTTAATGAATTAGATGTGTTACAACATAAAAATATTAATTACCATTGTACAACAGCTCTAATTTAGGAAAATTGAATCTTAGTTGTTTCTCATGCGAGTCAGTCAAGATACCTGGATACTTGTCTGGAGAGAGGCATTTGGTGTGGCTGCAATTTGCAAGGGTAAGTTAGCTCAGCTCTGAGATCCACTGGATCCCTCTCCTCCAGAGCTTGAGGTCGTTTCTAGGAAGCTTACAGTTTCCTTTAATTTTAGACTAGGCTCAATAAATAAATTTAAATAAACAAAGCTCCTTTGTTAGTGCATCTCCTGGTTTGTTTTGGCCAAAGCACTCAGTTATCTGCTCTTGTTCTTGCTACAAGATCTGTGCCTTCATATTTTGCTTTTGAAGATCCTATAGCTCAGACAAAAATGTTACCAAAGCTGAGCTCAGAACTGGCCTTAAATTGAAATATTCACAGCAGAGTTGCACAAAGTTGTGATAGTAGTTGTTGAACATTTACACAAACTGCTGAAGGACAAAACCCAATGAACTTCAAAATATGTAAGAAAAAAAAATGCATTGCCTAGTAATATATATTCTTAAAGTATTATCACAAATACATCACTACACTTGTTAAATATATGCTTCATCTCAGGGAAAAAGCAAGTTTCTTATCCCATAATACTATGGCAAACATCTATGGTCATATCTGAGCCAGAAAAGTGTCAAAGTTAGACTGAGCCCATTTGTTTATGCATTATCTAGTGAAGCTTGGGGGTTTTTGCCTAATTCATATACAAACATTAGTAGGTGTGCAATTATAATTTTTGTGTTATTTATTAATACATTCATGATTATGTGAAATACACATTTCTTATTTGTACAAAGGAAAAAAATGAATTTGAAAACTTGGGAGAATTTTTTATGCTTCTGATTACAAATAAAGATGGAAGACTCAAAGACCACATCAGTGTTGAAAAATATTAATTCTAGACATCTAATTTTGCAATTTCCTCTGACTAAATAATTTATATGTTAATTAATATTCATACAGAGTAAAAATGACCAAAGGTAATATGAACCATTAGGGATACCTTGTGATTTATAAATGCATAAATGGGGTTTTTTCCTGTTATACAAGTTTTTATTTAGTGTGACTTGCTATTTTGAAGATTACCTTTCAGGAGACTTTATCCTGAAATTTATCAAGATGTAGCTATTGTGTGATGTATTGTCAGAATTGCAACTACTGCAGTTCAGCAGGGACACCTAATCAAAGTAGCCAGAAAACAGGGAGAGCTCCCAGTCTGCTACACAAGTCCATCCAAATCCTAAGCTGCTACTACCAGTCTATTCCTGATATAAAACATGCACAAGGAAGGGGAACTGGTCATTTTTTTTTCTCCTGAGCTGAGGCTGACTAGTATGAGACCTAGGAGGGAAGTGTTCTTCATGTGTCTCTGCATTTACTTTGCTGAGTTTGGGATCTAATTTGAAAATGCAAAACTTTTTTTTCAGTCATATATCATTTAATTTCAGGACATTTCCTGTATCTTGAGGCCACTGCAATAGGCCTAATAAATGAAAAAGCCCACGTGAAGAGTTCCATATGGAAAGAATCAAGTGGGACTTGTGTGATGAGCTTCTGGTACTTCAAGTCATCAAAAGCCATGGGACGTATTCAGGTTCTGATTAAGGTAATAAAAACCCCTTTTCTTTTGACTACGTTATACCTGTAAGGGTGTATGTGCTCCTGCAGAGTGCTTCAGCACTGAGACATTCTGTTGTTTGGCTGACAGAGTGGAAGAGCTCCCACGCACCTCCTGGTTCCGTGCTGGTTTTTATTACTCCAGACTCTTAAATATGCTTTTAGCATTTCTCTTCCAAGGGAAGCTTCACTGAAAAGAAAATCTTTTAAAATACTTTTTTAAAAAAAAACCTCCCTTCTTCACATATAATACCTTTCTTTCTCTTTGATTTTCTCTACATGAGGTTTTTTCATATTTTGCTGACATCCCTATTGGTATTGATCAGTATACAGCCCTGTGGTTCTGATGGGATCACACACACAAAAAAATTACCACCATGTATAAAGTAAGAATAAAATTCAAAAATATGACTGCATTAAATCATTTACATTTTTATATAAACAGGTGCAGAGTACACAATCAATTTTATTTAGAAGTATTTTTCCTTCACTAATTGTGAGATGACCAAAAAAATTATTTCAAAATACTATCTAGTTATTAATTTGCAAGTGAAAACTGAGACATTTGTAAAAAAAATTGGCTGTTCCTTTGCTGTTCATTAAAAAGGATTACCTACTTGTAAAAACATTTTTTTAAATCATGATATGGTTCAGATTAGAAATTAATTCTTATGTAGATATTAATAATCAATGCTGTTCAGTCACAGTGATCACTTCTAGACACACTAGAAACCTTTGCAAAAGAAAGTGTGCGCATTTGTGCTTACTTGTATCTGTGCATCTCTTCTGGTTATTCAAGTAGAAATCATGGTGCAATTTATTTGCCATATGTCCGTTAAGTTCCCTTCCTATGAGAGCTCTAATAATGTCTTGGTGAACTGCATTGAAATTTGTTTTATTTCCAATGCATATGTTGGCTGACTTAAATGATAAAATATTTTTTCCTTGAAAACAAATTACTCAAAAATTATTTCTCCAATATTCTGGATAATATAAAAACAATTCAAAACCCTGAAAGATAAAAGAACTCAATAGACTTTAGTATCTAGAGGTACAACCTAGGATATGTCTGCCTGAAATATAAAAGTGATGAGCCCTTTGACAGATATCAGGAGATTTTTCTCATTAATTAGTCCAAACATCTACAAATAACAACAGACCACTCATCAAGTACTGTATAGTTATTGAGATTTTTTTATACAGCTCTTTTCCCCAGAAAGGCTCAAATTTGTAAAGGAGGCAAATAGATTAAAGAAAAATACTAATTGTTGTTTGAAAATAACCTTCAGTCGTTAATGTAATAAAAAACGAAGACAAAAATAGATCCCATTGCATAAAATGAATGTAAAAATAAATATTTATCTTAAATCATAGGTCAGATTATATTGTCATTTCATTACCACGCTTTGCAACCTATAGTAACCAAATATTGTAATTATAAACATTTTAGGTTTGTTTAATTTTAGTTATTAGCTAACTTGTAAACTAACTTTGGTGGAAAATAACTGCTAGCAGTATCAGGCATGTGTGAGTGGTTTGCAGGTAATGTTTTCATCCCTGTTGATTGTGTCCAGTATTTATTTTTCTACCCTCACAATGAACAAAGTTTAATTTTTTCCATATTAACCTGAACAGTAGTTTACTAAATAGTTATCTCAATCATAATAGCCTGTAGAGATTCTTTCCTGCTGCGTTAAGATTCAAATATATGACTTTTATGGAATTTTCTATATGACAATCAAATCCTTTTCCTAGGTTTTGGGAATATTCTTTATATTTTTTCTTTGTTTCATTCTTATTCCCCTGAGACACTGCCCTCTTCTTATTTTCACCTTATTTTATTATCCTAATAAACTTTCAAGACATTATTTTTATGTTATTTTTAACCTCTGACTCCAGGGAGTTTAAAGATATTTTTAAAGGCAGTGCAAATAGAAGACACTTGAGTCATGACTTACTCAGTATTTTTTCTTTTAATGAAAGCAAGAATTCTACCTGGAGATAGGAAAAATTATTCTCATCATTATACCTAAAATTTTTTGCAGATAACTTAACTTCACCTGTCGTGCTGCTTATAAGGAACCATAAGTCCATATTTTAATTGGAGTTTCTATTTAGCAGTGTCTGTAAGAATAAAATCTAATTAAACAACATACAGACATAGAAAGTCGTACTGAAGCTTCTCCTGCTGATTCAAACTGCAACACCTAGATATTTCCATCCAGACTGAGTATACCTTGATTTAAAGTAAAGTTAATGCCAGTGAAATTAGATCTCTAGGTAGTGGTTAGCTGAAAATGAAAGACAAGGAGATGTCTGGGAAGGTAATTATCATCTCAAGTTTAAAAACAGCAAACTATCTCTGTCTGAAGTCATTCTCTCCATTGAAAGTTTAACTGAGAGTGAAGACTGTACATACAATGGAAGAGCAATGAACAATAAGATGAGGAAATATTTTAGAGAGGCAGAATGAAAAAAAAATTTTCTTCTTTCAGAATTATCATAGTGGAACAGAAAACAGCTATCAAAGGTAAAAAGCCATTTTTAGAAAAATCATAGTTCAAGGTATGCATCAGTGTCTTTTCTTCAGATATGCATTGCTTGTCCACTTTCAGGAAGTCTAAGAATATTATCTATCATACTGCTAAAGTGGTATCTCATATTATGGGATAAATAACAACTAGAAACGAAACTAAAAGATCATAAAAGGGTACTATAGGCAAACATGAACTTCCTTTGTTAAAGTTTGCAGCTGGAGAAAATCAATACATTTTCCTAATGGAACTTCTCTGAGGTTACTGTTGTTTTGATTTTTTCTCTTGAAATTGTGCTACATATTCTTTGAAGAAAACTGTCTGTATACGGAATAATAATAATCCAGCGAAAGTGATGGGTTGTTGAACTAGCTGCAAACATATATTATTCTTCAAATTGACCCCCTCAACATTTATGTAAACAAAAGATATTGACAGTGCAGCTATTTATGAAGACTGAAATATCCAACTCTCCACTCATATAAATTCAAATTACAAAGTTACTGATAGCAGGCAAAAGCAAAAAGAATATTCCCCAAGGAGATCTGGATATAACTAACCAAAATTTTTTCCAATGAGATTTTGAGACATTCTAGTCTTGACTGTGGCAGCTGTAAGAGAACACCATCCCTTGTAGGAGATATTTCAAAGATCAAGTGCAGCATGTTCACTGTCTTTTAGTGTTAATGGTGGGGCACTGCATCAGCAGTCAGTTTATTTTATCAGTCAGAAGAAACCTTGTATTTCTAAACATGCCTATAGAGAGGCAAGCGAGAATTATCAGTTGAAGGAGATAATACATTTCATTGTTCTGCTGATCTAAAACAAGCTTTCTACTGCTGCTTAAGCTGTCTCTGCCATTAAAAAAAACAAACAAAAAAAAAAAGTCCTAGGTATCACAGAAGGAAATCCGCAATAAAAGATAAAACCAGTTGTTGAAAATATTTTTTGGTATCTATGTTAATTGCTTTTTCATATGGGCATTTTAATTTAAAGAGATAATGTAGGATCTAGCACAGTTAGGGTAAGATTCTTTCACAGATTTGAAACAAGCCTACAAAACCAAATATGTAGATAAATAAGGAAGGTGAATCCTGTCATCAGTAACTCCCTCTGCTGACTGTGACAAAGCCAATTCACACAGGACCTCATTAGTAACTTCCAGTGGACCTCACCCAGGAATTTAATTAATTCCATCCAGTTACAAATGAACAGAGACAGAAGGATATTCAGGAAAACAAGAAGTCCTGACCTGTCATGGCAAGAGAAGCAGGGCCCATTTACACTGTAAAGGCAGCAGCAGCCCAACCTGGCCAGGGCAGCTGGAGCCAGCTCCAGCCTCCTCCAGCTGCTCAGGGCTGCTGCAGCACAGAGCCCCTCACCTGGTGCTGCTGCTCTGCAAAAGCTGAGCCATCCCAGTGGTTCCCTTGGTACTGCTGCTGCTTTTACCAGCCTCACGTAGAGAGGAGAGGATTGGTCATGAAATGTATGGCTTGGCAGGTGCCACAGCTCGATGCTGTGGATGACTCACAGTGGATTTTCTAATTCCCTGGTTAGTTTTAATGGAGTTAAATTTTACCATCCTGGGCTGTGGACATGAAAATCTGCAGTAGAGGTTCTGCAGATGCCAGCTGGTTTATTCTGAGCATTTGTATTTGTAGGATCAAGTAGCTTAAAGTGACATTTTCACAAATCAATATAATTGACCCTACTTCTATGGGAAGTCACTCAAGAATAAGGTTTAAGGAAACTGCTTATTCTACCTTACAGCATAAAATAGAATGTGTATTTCTACATTGATTCTTCTCACTGGCTGCATGAAAAACAATCAACCCCTGACATTAATGTAGAAGTTAGAGATTGCACTGGGTTCAGGTAGCCTCAAAGCAAATTATCTGTCCTCCATGAAACTAGAGGAAAAAATTAAATTTTCAAAGATTTGCTTGAATGCTTTACTTGAGAATTTGCTGAACTTCAAGTCATGATCCAAAAAAATGTAGACTCTCTGTAGATTTAATAAACATAGACATAAGGTTTATTCTGTTGACAAAATTAAGTTATTAGCAAAATTCTTTAAAACTAATAGCAAAGAGTAAATTTTCCTAGTATTTAGTTCCACATAGCAGCATGGTAGTAATGGCCTTTATTTAATGAATATCTACAACTCTCAAAAAGGACACAGTTTTAAACTATTTACTCCCATTACTGATCTGTGAACTGTTATCAAAACTTGTCTTTGAGTCAAAAAAAGTCATCTGACTAAAGAGTGAGAGTAAGAGAATATTAATCCCAAGAGTTCTGAAGGAGATCAGTGGAGATACTGTGAAATACAGTACTAGTCAAGAGTAACTTTTATGGTATTTTTACTTCCCAGGGCAAGAAAATTTTTTATTTGTATTTCCTGAATCTCAAACAGCACTTTTCATTGTTTTAGACATTGTATCAAACAATGTTATTTTAGGCCTGAATTTGACACAATGACATAAGCGTATTTCCAAGCAAATTGAGAACGGGAGACTGATTAAATAGAAATAAGTCAGTTCTCATTGAAAGCATAATTTTTCAAAAAGAGTTTACATAGAAGGTACAAACAAATATGCACAACTGTAGGTAAATGCAGATACCATTCAGTGTGTTTTATTTTCACAGACGAGTGCATTAGGAAGTTATTACAATCCTCTTATTGTCACTTACTGGAAGAATATAATTCTCTGTATTCCATACTGCAACCAGATGTAAGCATTCATTCCAAAGAGTATGTGAGAGAGAATAATTATTTGAACATCCCGTGAAGGAAAAAAGTATTTTAAAGAATTAAAGAATCCCACTTGTATTTTGGCATCTTTCTTGTGAAGGCAAGAGTTTTATCAAAGGATTTGTAACCTACAATCATTGTTTTTCTAGAGAACACATGTAAGTGCAATTGTTCATATGTGAATTATTAGGATTCTTTTTTTTTCAATTCTTTGCGAACTTGGCTTTTTCTTCACTAAGGAGGTGAGGGTGATGAAGTCCCATTAATGTGACCAGGGCATGTCTCTGTCATGCAGGGCTGTGCTTGGTTATAAAACCAGGCAGTCTGACAGATTTAGACAGTGGTGCACACAGAGTCATTGAAGTAACTCAGCAATATCCTGCAGCATTCCACCTGCAGTGACCAGCCGTGTGTCTCAGAGCTAGTACCACTCTCCCAATTTCTACCTCATCCTGCACCAAATAGCATAATGTGGCACAGATAACAAATGCACTTTCAGTCTCCTCCAGCCTGCACAGCTCCCTAGGGTTGTTTCACTCAACCCATTCCTCGAGTCAGAGATCTCTGAGAGTGATTTTCTTTATTGATTTGTCATCTTATAACCTCATAGAGTGCTACCACATTGGTGGGTTTTAGCATATGAGACTTTGAAGCGACTCTGGGATCTTTGCTGGTCAGACATATTTTGCTCTTTTCTAACACTTTTCAGGGCACATATTCAACAGTGAAAGTTGTGATTTAAATGGATCTCAGGGCTTTGAAGGATCACAGAGCTGCTGTTTAATGATTTTTACTGCAGCAACAGGCATCAAAATCAGACCTTTGTATAATAACTGTGAAACAGACATAGGACTTTGTCTGAACAATAGCTTCTGAGGTATAGCCTTGGGTTTTGTGCATTTTTCACACCTCTTCTTCTAAAGAACTCAGAAATTTAATTAACCTTTTTTTTTTGGAGATGATAAAATTCAAGATGTAACCTGCTGATACCTTTTACAAAACATCTAAAATTTTAAGACAATATCTAAATGTCCTGATCAACAACTCCACTTGGAGAAAACTCCCCAAATTTCTGAAAAATGTTCTAAGAAAAAAGCTGAACATTTCTAAGGGTTCTATTTGACCTCAGAAAAGGGGGAAGATATATTTTTTTCCTCTTTTCTTTCTCATACCTTTTTACACCATGAAGCCTTGTTGGTCTTCCACTGAGAAAAGTGTCCTTTTTTTTTTTTTTTTTTTCCAAATAAATACTGAACTGAGCATATGTTATACTGTGAAACTTCACCAAGATCAGATGTAACTCTAGCACTCATGGTGCAGAACATTAATCTGTTACAGGTTTTGTATTCCTTTAATGCAGCTCTTATTTTTAATTCACGGATCAGTTTTAGAGTTGTGAAGATCAAGACAGTCCTTGATCTTTGGCAGGCTTGCAGTATCAAGTTGTAGTGTGCTTAAAATTACTTTGATTAATCAATAAGGGTTCTTAACATAAGAGTCTAATTTTTTTCCTTGCAGATTTTTTTCGCTTTCTGACCTTCAGCTTTGAATCCTCATTAACTTTAGAAAGAAAAAAACAAACCAAACCAACAAAAGAAAAAAAAGAAAACTTCAAAACAAAGACCCAAACCCGAAACAAACAAAACACAACAACAACAACCAAAACAAAACAAACAACAAACAAACAACCCTCAAAACCACCCCAAACCAGCTGTGTTTCTGTATTTTCCACAATTTATTTCACAAAGATGAGAGGATCTGATTCTGATAATTTCCTTTGAGAGTCAGACTAGGAATTTTTTAGTACACATATTTATGACTGTAATAATCTCTAAGTGTATTTGTTGGTAGGTTGAGCCCATAGTATGAGGTAGAATTGTCTCATCACTGCAAGCACTAACATCCAAGAGCATCGTAGAGAGCAGGCTTTATTTGCAGCAGAGAATAATGGTGTCAATGCCATGGGAGTTTGAGAGACACCAGTTTCTTCTCACTGGCTTACTATGCAAACAAAACCTCCCATAACTCAGTAACTTCACGGTGCTTGCTGGTGAAAGGGTCATTGCAGCTCAGAGATTAATTTCCTGCCCATTCTGGAAACCCCATAGCTCATTTTTAGCAGTTTCTCATCTTTGTACACTCAGATTCTTCCAACAGGTCTTTCTCTTCAGTCACACACCTCAGGATTCCAGCTTCCTCCAGCATTTCCCAGTGTTCCTCATTCTTTTGTAACTTGTTTCTGCAAGGTTTGCCAGGCCATATCTGCAAAATTAAAAAAGATCAGGGAGCTCAAATAAGGAATTTTAAACTACTTTCAAAGCTGAAGAACCCACAATTTTTTGTTTAAGTTAATGAAGACATGAGAGATGACACAGTAATACTACTAAAATCAGGAGTTACAGACCATTTGCATTAATGTTCTGGAATATGTGTGTGTGACTGTGAGGTCTGCAGGTCTATATATTTGATTTTGCCTTCAGCAGAAGCACTAAAAGAAGAAGATGAACACTAAAAATTGCATTTCTTAACTTCCATATACCAGGTTAATAGAGGGCCTTAATCTATCTGTGATCCTAATCTTTCTTTAGCTCCAGTTGTTTAGATGATATGGAAAGTTTGTGGGTTTGTTTGTTTGTCTGTTTTTTAAGAAATAAATCTTATAAGTATGAATCTTATGGAAGTAAAAAGGAGAATTTTTTTAACACTTTGCTGTAATGTTGGGCTGTAATGTGAACCAGGAATAAGTGGATGTAATCAAAATATGAGCATTTTCTTAGCAAAATTGGGGTCTTGTCTTCTAATGAGAGTGAGCATACCACAAAAACCCACAAACTACCGAACAAAAAATTCAAAACCTTTGAGACTGTATCTATCAAAACAAAACAAGATGTGGATGTTTTTTCATCCAAATGAAAAATACAAGCCCATCTTTTTTGCTTAATTTCAAATTCATACAAGAGAAATTTTTTATAATGGAAAGCATTCTTGTTTGTTGCATAGTGGTCACTGAATAAAAAAAAAACCAAACAGTGATGCACTTCAAACTTGTTTTAACTCTAACACTTAGAATAGGAAAACAATAAAATGTGTGGCGAACAACAAGGTGCAAGTAACCTTATTTTTATTTCCTTTCAAAGTCATTTCTTTTCTCTGAACTGTTAGATGTCACCACACCTTTCTTATTATAATGATAGGATAAGGTTTTATACCACGGGTGCCATTTTATTAATAATTTAAATTATTATTTGGCATCCAATTTTATGGATGTCAACTTCTCTTTCACTGAAATGTGAGAAGAGACAAAGGTTGTGGAAAGGTCATATGAAACCACAGTGGAAAATTAGGCTAATGCAGTTGTATAACTTTTATTTTATGTACTTCTCAGTTTATTGGACACTGTGTTTTGTTGTTTGAAATCACAGTGGACCAGGCACTCAATCTATATTTGACTGAATCAATAAATCAAGGCACAAATGTGAAGCATCTTTCAGCTTTTAAATAGTTTGCTTACACTTGTTTTCTGTACATTTATACCATCCCATTTAGGCATCTGAATAAAGTGCTTCTTTTTGAAGTGACAGAATGATAAAGCTACTCTGCCATTCATGCCATTAAACTCTTCAGCCTATATTTAGATGTTATTTTGTCTCCCCCTCAGCACCTCACTGTTGCCTTCCATGCTTTCCACTGAATAGCACAATAGTATATTACTGTTTTCCAGTTTAATTTAGTTTGATCTGCATGGAAGAAAAACTTCAAATAAGAATTTCCAATGTGATCCAGAAGAGCTACTATTTAAATTTTGATACATGAGGCATCTAATTCATTTCATTGATCAACGAACACTAGATAACTCTTGTTATTTACAACATGGAAATAACATTAGATGTGAAGGACTCTGCAGTGCACAACATTATTCTGAGCATTTTGACAGTGTGATTCAGTTCAGAATTGTGTTCAATGGGAGTTCAGAAGGAGTATGTTATCAAAAAGTTTATTAGCAGTCAAAAATTATTTAATTTGATTTCCATCTCTTTAACTCTTTATACAGCAGCTCTATTTTTCAAGAGTTACTAAAAGAATGAGAGTTCTGATTTTTTTCTTTTCACAGTCTAGCTGTTTTAGGAATATGTGGGCTGTGGAAAGGAATTAAGTAATAATGAAAGTCTTCCCCTGACTCACTAGCTGCACATTAATTAATCTTAGACTTTTTCTTACTTAAAAGTATAGTCTGTTAAAGTCAGCATGTCTGCAATTTACTGTCTATAAAAATTGCAGTCCCCTCCTTCCAAGTTGTACCAAGATTTGCTGTACAGAGAAAGGAGGTGTTTGTTCAGGTTAGAGCTGAGATCTTTTGACAATTACAGTGCAGAAATATTCTTTTAGAGAGACTACCTGTCTAGAAAAGAGCAATGTTAAAGAGTTTCATAAGAGAATTTTCACTGTATGTAGTTGAAAACCCGAATGGTTTTATAAATAATATCCACAGAAAATGTGGTCATATGAGAAAAAATGTTAGAGATGATCATGGGGCAGGACCAAAGTAGGAATATGATGAAAAATGATAATAAAATACCCTAAAGCACACTATTTAGTTTTCTGATCGTGTCAATCTAACTGCTACAGATTTCATGCAGAGGCTGCCATTGCTATGGAAATTTCTTAAACATCATCTTGAAATATCCCTTTTCAAGCTGACATGATGAGATTGAATTTCTGCTGTAGAAGTAGTAGGGAAGATACATTCTTCCACAAATCCCTTGGAGTTTTCTTATTTTCGGTTGTTTTGTCACTTAGTGGCTATATTTTTCTTTGATTTGCCTTAATGTTGCAGTATTTCCTCAGTTCACACTCAAAGGTTTATACCCTTCTGATAATTAGCTCTGTGCTTATTTGCTGCGGGGAATAAATCCATTTAGAAAATGCAGACAAAACTTCTGCACTGTCTGCAAGATCTGAGGAAAAAGTAAAATGGAACCAGAGAATTGAGGTTATTGCAGCTACTGAAACTATAAACCAGGAGTGGGTAATGTAACAGTTGCTGCACTGGGAAAGAAATGGAAGGACATCTGAGGAATTTTAACTGAAAACAACAACAAAAAATACTGGAAGAGAAAAAAAATGACACTGAATTTCCTGTTCTACCTTAGTTTTATTTGTATTCGTTTGACAGGTTGATAGGTATTTCAAATTCTCTTTCACATATTGAAGTGTGGTTGACATGTGTTCCCATGTTTGTTTTTAGAGCAGTCATTTTGCCTTTCTCTGGAAAATTACATCTGTTACCACAGGAAAGACATCTTAGAAAAAGATCTCTGTACTTCCTCCAGCAGGGAGATATTCTTCCTAAGAAATATGCTAAGATCACAGGAATTGCTGTTAAAATGCAATTTTTCCCAGTCTAGATGGGATTTCTATAACTTAAAATCACAGATGCCCCCAGAGCAGCCACTGCTGCAGTCACTTTAGCTTCTCTTTGCCCGTGGTGGGTTTTTACTCCCCATGCCAAAGGGAATCTTCAGTATGATTTGTGTCATTGTAGAGCAAGCATCTATAAGAATCTTCAGTATAATTTGTGTCATTTTAGAGTGAGCATCTATAATAGGAAAGGTAGTTGCTACTTTCCCTACAGCTTCCTGTAGTCTTGTAACTATGTATAGTTCCTGTCAGTAAGCAGTACTGGGTACCATCAGGAATGTCCCTGGATAAATATTTGAATTTGGAATATTTCAGTAAATGTTGTCAATGCAAACACCAAGATCTCATGAATCTATCTGCAAATTTTTGTCTTTTTGTCATCCCTACACGATGTATATTTACATATTTGTAACTTCATGTGTCCTTCAGCATAGTAGGTAGTGTCCATTGGATAGAAAAATGTTTTATTTTAGGAATACCTGTCAGTTATAAGAGCCCTCAACTTGTAGAGAATATATTTCATAATTGCAGATTAAAAAATTAAATCAAATATTTGGTTCCTTGGCATTCTCTAAGAAATAAATCATCATATCCATTAGATGTTATAGAGACAGGACTTAAACTTTTCTCTTGAAGATGTCTCATTTGTCCAGCATCAATTCAGTGAAGCTTATAATACTTAATTGAGCTTTGACTATATAAAGAACTCACTATTTTTTCAGCCTCAGTGTTCTGAGTCCCCTGGGGCTGTCCAGTTCATCTTATATCCCAGAGGATCTGTTCTATATTTCTACAAACCCAAAAGCTATAATTGAATTGAAAAGCATATTCCCAAAGAATACAAATAGGCTGTATAGTAGATGTCACAAAAAAGAAATACAGTTATATCCCAGAGAACATCCCACTGCATCAAAGTAGGAATGACACTTGAGTGACATGAATCACTCTCTCATACATCTGAAAAAGCATATGATGCACTTTGATGATTAATAGGGAATATTCATGTCAATCCTTGTCCTGCAGATTTGTCACTTTGAAGAAATGACAGATTAAATATTTATTAAAACCTTAGAAGTTTTAATCACAGTGTACAAGAATTAAGAATTACTATTGCCAGTCTTAAGAGCTATTACTGATCTTTTAATTATATTGTCCTATATGGAAGAACCTTACTTTTCCTAAATATCTTTTGTTTACATGAGAGATATGTACTTCTTTTTCCTTTATTCTATCAAACTTTATTTTATTCTTCTCACACCAGAATTCCTGTTTTCCTACTTTGTTGTTCAATATTATACAGAGAATCAAAATGTTATTAGAGGTGAATTGCCAAGTTGAATATTGACCAAACAAACAAAATCTCTGGAAGATTCCAGATGCTTTGTTCAGTTGTATTGGGTTTGTCTTGGGGCTTTTATTTTACAAGGCAGCTATAGTGATAATTCTTTAGTTCTTCAAGTCTTCACATTTTGAAGAGCTGAGAGGACTTTCACACAGGCTGATTCCATAATTCCCACTTTGTGGAACTGATCTTGTAAAGAGTGTGACTCTGTGAATAGAATGCTTCTGACCTTAGCTGTCAAAGGTATCTGTCAAAGTGGCAGAGGAGAAAAGTTGTCCTGCCAGCACAGCTTCTGCCTGCACACTGTGTCACTCAAACGGTTCTTGGATCCATAAGATGTGAAAGGAAAGGTCCTTCACCATCCTTTTCTCCAAAAGGCATCCTGGACAAGCACTGGCAGTGTCTGAGATGTGAGTATTCCCCATGTCCCAGTTTGACTGTGGCTGTTTGCAGGCACAGACTTTCCAAGATGCTCAGGGGGCTGTGCCTTGCCATCCTCCTTCCTGATGGGTGCTCTGAGGCATCCTACTCATGGATGTCACCACTGCTTCTAGAGTTATTAGGGGTGTGCACCTCCTGCTTGGAAAACAAGTTTGTATTCCTTCTCTCAGTCCATATCCAAACTGCTAATGGAAAAAAAAATACTGGGAAAAAATTAATGGGAAAAAAAAAAAAAAAAAAAAAAAAAAAAAAAAAAAAAAAAAAAAAAAAAAAAAAAAAAAAAAAAAAAAAAAAAAAAAAAAAAGAGAGAGGGTGAGTTAAAGATGCGTAAAAAGCATTGAAATTTAATAACTGGTTTTGCCTCCCATCTTTCAGTGTGGTATTCAAAGTATTCCCTATAGGAAGAAAAACATGACAGATTTTAAGTTGCCTCATGTCTGCAAACAACTTTTTATGGTCTTGATTCATAAACTTTTCATTATATCTGTTACTTCATATGCTCTACATTTGTTTAGGTAGTGCATAGAAGTAAGGGAATTACTTCTATTTTTTAATCCATGTAATCTATCATTGCACAGCACTTAGCACACTGTCCTCGTTTGGCAATGCAGAGGGTTCTAGCAATTATCCACAATCTTAGAATTTTTATAACAGTGGTCATTTCTCTTTCAAGCTTTGCTTTTCCAAAAAATTGCAGTTGCCTCAAGTCTGAGATGGGAATATTCCAAAGAGACCTGTAAAATGTGATTAAAACAAAGGTGCAACAAGGTTTGAGAACAAAACAGAACTAAGTTGCTTAAAATGCTAATGTTCATATAAAGTGGCTTTGATGCTTATTGTTACTTAGCTTTAGCAGCAGAACTGAAGGAAAAAAATGTAATCCAAGCAATCAAAATTGTATCCCTTAAGCTACCTAAAACCCAAAATCAGACAAAGGTGGATTATGACAGGAAATGAAGAAATACACATTTGAGGTGAAAGAAGGGCTGAGAGTGCTAGGAAATGAGGAGAGGATGAAGTAGTACCAAATACCTAATGAATCTTCTTTTACAGTGAGTTGTTTTACTTCTCTCTTCTAATTGGTAAGGATAACATATGAATTGAAGATATATTTTTAAGAGCCTAAGCACAAAAAGGTATATTTGATGGAAATACTGTCATGGGAATGTAAAGGGATAAAAATGTCAGAAAATTTGCTTGTTATAAATGAAAGCTGGCTATGACATCTATTAGATTTAATAGTTGTGACACAATAAATCAAAGTTATAAGAAAGTGAAATGCACAGAATAATTTAAAGAAAAACAATACATTATTCTTGGCTTCCCATTATAGGCTTCCAAAATAAGTGGATTTAAAGGATAACTTTTTTTTTTTTAATGAGCAATTTAATTATCATTCCTTGCAATGTGTACCTGCTTGAAACAAACTGCTGTCTCCAGGTGAGTTACCAATACCTTTTTATCAAAGCATCTTTTAAACTGGCTTTCCTCAACTCAGCACTTAGAGCAATTGAAAAAGAGGAGTCTTACTATTTCAGAATTCTACTTCTAGAAATACTGCAAGTGCTGGCACCCTTGGTAGGGTAAAGTGTTGATGCCTTTTCATGTTCTGGAGGAATTCACTGAGATTCCAGAATTCCAAACAAAACCAGTTTTTAAAAAAGGAATTTTACCTGCAATACACTTTTATTTATCTAGCTTTTTTCATTAGAATGCATGGGGGGTGTTTTTGCTGAAATGCATAATCCTTTATTATAGTAATGTTAATTTAAGAAGAAAATTGGGGAAAAGATATTTCAGAAAATGAAAATAATCTTAAACCTTTACACAAAGGAGGAAATTAAAGGGGTGGCTGGATGGGTTTTGTCATTAACTCTTATTATAAAAACCTACTGGGACTAATACAAACAGACTGTCTTGAAAGCTGAAATATCACTGTTTCATATTGCTGTTTTCCTTCTTTCTATAATACATTGTGAAAATTCAATTTTTTAAAGTTGCCCTTAAAAGTGAAGCACAATTTTCTTGCATGCTGATGTACATAGGTAGTATACATGTTGCCTGGATAAAATAATTTCTCCAACATGTCATTTGATCAGCTTTGTATTTCCTTTTTAAGTGCTTTTTATTGAAGATGGAGACATGCTAAATAGCATGCCTGGTTCCTGCCATAACGCTGAAAATTTGGAGATTTTTAATGCACATTTTTATTGCTGAGGGTCGTGAATTTTCATTGAAGTCACTAGAGCTTGAGTCATCTCATCAGTATCATATTCCTAAAGCAAAAATCATCCTGTTGCATACTTGTCCCTAATTTATTCCTGCCTTTTAGAAGCATTACTCTGTGGATTCTTGCAGTTGTCTTGTCTGCTTTTTTGATGTTATTTCTTAATTTCTGCTACCTCAATCTGCTGAAAAATTCACAATCCCAGAGCATGCATCCTGCAGCATCCTTCAGTTTAGTGACGGAATATAAATTTTGAGTTTAAAACCTCTTCCTGCATTGAAATTGTTTCTATTTGTCTCAGAGCTATTCTAGGAAGACTTAATAATTTTGGAATTACATGTTTAATGCAGAGCTTCAGAGTTCAGATAATTAGCAGCAATTTTCTAAATGTAACAGTAATACAAAGCACAAGAATTATTTAATAGGAGCAACAAATTTTCAAAACATTAGCTAAGGGCAGAGTAATAAATAACGACTGCAGTGCCCAGATTTTCCTACATTAATAACAGCAACATTTAAAAATGTTTGGTTTGGTTTGTTTGCATATACTTATCAACTTTATCCATAAAATGTCGAGTGTGTGCCTTTCCCTAGAATAAGGTAGCTGAGTTATTTTAGCTGAGCTTAATTTAGCTGAGTTGTTTTTATTGCTGTTATAAAACAGCACTGAGCTGTTTGTACTGAGTTGCTGTCAGAGTGGGATGGACAGGTGTGCCAGAGGACAGATAGACGTGCTCGCTCATAACTCGCATCTTCGTGGCCTTACTGGCTGCTCTCATTTCCCTTTGTGTCACTGAGAAGGAAAGAGAGGAGAGAGAAAGGAAGAAACAAGGAAACAAAGAAAATTGGGAAGAGGATCAGAAGGAAAATGTTAGTTTCAATTTTAAGTCTTCGACAAACAAATCTCGACTTCAGTTCATTTTTTGACTCATTTAAATACGTTTGATAATTTGATACTCCTGACCGTTTAGCTCATGTAGGGCTTCTGTTTGCTTGAATGAAATATAAGATCAAACTCTGTACAGTTAATTTACTGTTTTCAAGTAAAACAGTGTTTTAGGAATTTTTAAGAGAAAATCAGTGAGAAATAGAATAGAAAAAAATAGAATCTCTCATACATTGAATACAACATCAGATGAAGGAGACACAATAATTTTTAAGAGTTTTTGTTATACAGCAGCAGTCTTCAGTTTTATTGTATTTTAGTGCACTTTTTTTTCAAGCTACTTGTGAGAGATTGAAGCCTAGGAAGTGAGACCACTAAATTAAGCAAGTACTCTGTGTACTCAGTGCAGAAGCAGCATCAGCCCAAATCTATAAGGTGCTCAGAACCTTCTCCAAATAGGACTCCCTCTCAAGCAATGAAACCAAAATAATTAAATTAGGATTATATTAGAAGTGTCAGCAAAGATATTAATGGTTCTGTGACTTGGGGAAATTCAAATTCATGGACAAGGTCTTTAAATTATGGAGGAATAAGGAAAAGCTGTGACTTTTCTTCCTTTTTCTTTGATGTGCATGTAAAGCTCAGAACTGCCCTCCACTCCTTGCTGAGAAAAGGAGAAAGCACAGAAGGAACACAGCTTGTCATGGAATACTTCATTTTCAAACTACTTGGTCAGCCATGAAAAGACATTAGTAATGTTACTACATCAAGGAAAATAAAACTTAATTAAAACCAGTTTTATTATTTAACTTGATTTGCACACCATGAAACTATATTTTATTCTAAAGCAAGAATAAATGCCTGAAAAGCAAACTGTCCTCCTGAAATACTCTTGTAAAACAGGATAACTAGAGAAAAAAACAGTGACAGTTAAAGTAACATTATGCTCATTCTAAACCATTTTTCTGTGTTTTACATAAGGTGTAAAATGTTTAAAAGATTCTGGATCATCAAAACTTGTCAGGAAGATACTGTTTCTAAAGCAGAGATTTTTTTTTTCTATTTTTTTATAAAAGTTTTCAAAAACAGTTTTACTTTTCTAAAAAGTTTGAAAGGTGCTGTGGAAAGGGGAGTCTTTTGGTATGGTGAATCTGGAAACTATTTTTAAAGTATTAATAACAAAAAGTTAATGGTTTTTTGATGAATCATTTGAAAATATTCTGTCTCTGATTAAAAAGCCCTCAAGTATATTTGGGTTGAAGAGTCCAGGAATATTTAACAAATGTTTTCATTGCCTCCATCCATTTGGTAAGCTCTGCTTCATTTCCTGTGACTCTGCTGAAATAAATATCTGATAGGAATGAACCACAAAAATATTTTGTACCCGGCTTGGAATATGAATAGAAGGAGAGGTGCAGATCAAGAAAAACTCCGTGTTTCATTGCTGTTTCACTGCAGATTCAACTCGGAAAATTGCCTCATAGAAGAATCTTTATAATTGCATCTGTAATAGTTACTGTATTGATCTGAAAGAAAGCGTATTCACAGGAAGTTTCTTTGCAACATCTTGTGATGGTAAATCACATTCTCCTTGTGCATGCTTTGGAGTCAGTTCCTAATATTGTTCTGACTCTGTTAGAAATGTAGCCTTGAGAATAATGGTGGTCTCTGATGGATAGAAAAAATATTAAACTCAGCCACAAAATAAAAGGAATTCAAAGACAAAAATAAATCCTTCCTCTCCTTTATTCTTACTATCCCCAGGTGAAACAATGAGGATATTGAGCCTAGTAAGGTGTACCTTTCCCCTTGAAGTGCTCAGAAGAGAGGCTATAAACACTTTAGATTGTCCTTTAGTTGAAGAACTAGCATGAGAAAGATTCTGAGTTGCAATTGAAGGAAATCATTAAGAAAAGAAATCCCCTCAGACCATCAGAAAGCAGATAAAAATCCTCTGAATATGAATTTTCTGATAGGGCTAGGCATGGAGACCTACAGGTCTAAACAGGTTGTGGCCTTCCTAGAAGTAATTCTGCCTTTTTACTGAGAGTGTTTATTACTCAGCATGATGTGCCAGTGGAAGACTAGAACCTGCTGCTGAAAGTCAAAGTAAAAAAATGTGCTTTACTGTCAAGTTTTCCTTAATGATGGCCCCTCACCTCAGCCTGACCTTTCGCTGTGTTCAACCCACAGAGGGCAGTGATGTGCAATTAATAATAACTGCAGAGCCTTAAATGAATACACCAGCAGTTTTTAGCAGTCTTAGTGTGTATTTTTGGGAAGAACCGACAATTTTTTTTTACTTGGTCTCTCAATAACATTGAGCTCTTGGAATTTCTCAGGTTGAGTTTAGGGAATTAAAAAGGACAGAGTTACAAAATCAGTTATAAAAATTACGTTCTGGGGAAATTTCTGGAGCTTTTTTGTAGTAGTATTGCCTAGTAATAGTCTGCACTTATAAATAGTAAACCATATACTGGGAAGCAATAAGTCTAAAGCAGAAATACACACTCAAATCTAGGATGTGTTCTATTGTATCATGTGGTCCAGACATTCTGTAAACTTCTAGTATGACCAACAAACAATCCTCTTTAGCCATTTCTGTCTGCATAAAGCCTTCACGCAGCTAAACTCCTGAGGAATAGCAGGAAAATGAGATTCCTGCCCTGACCAACAGCCAGAAGAGTCAACCCACACACACATGGACAGGACCATTCACCAAACCCACAGCTCTGAGCCACCTTCCATCAGCCTGCTGGAGCACAGAGTCTGGCTGGGCCTTTGGTCAACAACCAGCCCAGACTGAAGAGAAATCTGCACTCAATATGAGTAGGCCTTAGCAAAAAAAAATAACCTCTTAAAAGCAGAAAAAAAGATGACACTCTGACCTCCAGCCTCCTCTACACTGAACATATTTTTGCTTGCCATATATCTCTTTTACATAACTCTCCTTTACATTAATATACAAGAGTGAAAGAGATCCAAGGATTTCTGGATGCAATGGGCAGGTCAAAGCACAGAATAATTTTTCTATCCCCCCCAGGCCATATTTGTGTTTGTCTTAGAAGCAAACACATTCCAAGGATATGAAAGAAATGCCAAAGCACAAGACAAATTCAAAGGTTGGAGAATGCAGAAAACAAAACAATAACGCACGAAATGGAATCTGCAAAGCTGCAAAGTGATGATTCTCTCATGCCAAGCAGGTATCCAGAAGTGTACAGCTCACAGCCCTGAGCCAAGCCAGCTTCCCTCTCTGGGCCTGGGGAGAGGAGGAAGGGCAAGTTTACTGCTTGCCTCTTCCTTTTCCATCTCCCCTTGGATGTTTGATGCAATGTGTAGGGTCCATGACTTTGAAGGGACTTTGCACCCTGCATTGGCACAGCCTTCATACAGTTATGCAGTGGGTGAGGAAGCTTTTCATTTTGGTATGTAGGGCTGTTGCTGAGCAAGTGAAAAATCAGCCTTTCATGCTTTATGAAGTGCTGCTGTGGTGCAGGAGCTCCTTCTGTGGAACCCAGACAAGAATAGAAATCTCTCTTCTGCATTTTTTTTGTGTACTCATATTCAGTAATTTGTGAAGTGCAAGGAGACAGCAATAAAGTTTCCATCTGGAAAAAATCTTCTTAGCAAAAAGAAATATTTCAACCTCTCACTGTATAAAAAATCCCCCAGTACCTATAATTGCATAAAGATTAGATATTTTATGGCTATGATACCATACACAAATTGATTGCTACAACATTTTATGTGGTTATTTCTAAAGAAATATGTGATCCCTATCACTTGTTACTTGTAGCATCCTTTACTCAAAAATCAATGTGATAAACACAATGTTAGTCTAAACAGAATGTCATGTAATGAAATATAGTGTGAAATCAATCAAAATCTGGCCAGCAGCAGACATGAGGCTCATATTCTGGTTAACTGTGTAACATTTAACACCTCCAGATTTTGAATAAATACTTATCTCTATGTTTTTTAAAAAGTTCCAGCTGTCTCCATACATTCAATCTTAAATACATCTAATTTTGTAATAGATTTGGGGCCTAATTTTCAGATAGAAAAAAGTTTTGAATTTTTCTATCGTGCTCAAATGCATGAATAAAAGCCAACTCCCTTATCATTCAGCATTATTTTAATCTACTTCATTTTATGTTCCTAAATTCACTAATTCTAATTCAACTAATTCACCAATAAACATCACTGAGCTACTTTTGTAAAATTAATCAGTTATTTATTATAAATATTATTCGTGAAAATTGTTTGTGTTCCAAACAGTTGTCAAGTGCAGACAGAAGAGGGCCCAAATACAGCAAATGGATAAAATATTTAAATGTACATCTTTTCTAACTTTTGGGGTTGTATTCTATGGTGGAGAATATAACAGGCCAAATATAATTCATCATAACCATCCATTTTATTCATGCCATGAATAGGTGGAAGATGTTTGCAGACTAAACAAACTGCCCCAGTAATAAAAAATAATCTCTTGGAAGCTGTTCAAAAATATCAGAATCAATGGAATAGATATAGCTGAGCTATTGAAATAAGTTAAGTTATTGATGAACAGGAATAATAGGAGTAAGTTTAAGATAGATTTGCAACTCTGTTTGACCACTTTTGAAATCTACTTCAATTTCTACCCTGTTTGATCTCAGTGTTACTATAGAGCCCTCTAAGCTGTGTTTCTATACTGAAATGTACATAAAATTTTACAAAAGGTCTTACTCTCATTCTGATCCCAGTCCCCATTAATTGCACTGATTATAGGGGCTTCTTCACTGCGAGGGGGGTTGGTTCCTGGAACAGGCTCCCCAGGAAAGTGATGGCAGCACGAGGAATGTCTGAGCTCAGGGAGCACCTGGACAATGATCTTGGTCATGGTTTGCTTTTAAGTACTTCTGCAAGAAGCAAGGAGTTTGATTGGAAAATCATCATGGCTCCCGTTCAACTTAGGATGATCTATGGTGTTATGGATCTGTTAAAAGAATGCACTGCTGATGTGATGGCACATGGAGTTAGGAGTCTCATTGGAGAAATTTATTAAGAACATCATAACCAGTTGTCATCAGATCTAGAATTAGTGGTGCAAAGCACTACTAAGGTCCTGTTATATTATTTTCACTTTAATGGACTGTGTCATTTGCTTTAAAGGAATGTGACATAATTGAAGAAGCAATGCCTTAAACTTTCATCTGTAGGTGCTTGTGTGCTCAGAAATCATGACTTAAAGAGGGCTGCTCTCACCACTGCTCTAACATCGTTAGTTATGTGCAGAAATAGAGTTATTCAGCTGGATATCTATGACTTTACATGGAGTTATGGAAATTCATCCCTGTTTTTTTTCTTTCCTGTTTAGCATTTTAAATTAAAGTTGCCATAATTTTCAAAAATTCCTTTACTGTTCATTATGATTTTCCAGAACACCCTTGCCAAGCCATATTTCAAGTGTCTCTATGCTTTTTTAGGTCTGAGGACCTCCTTCTAAAAGATATCAACAATCCTGTGAGTTCCTTGATTCACAAACAACTAATGTAATATTTGTGTGCATGCTTGTCTGCACTTTCTTATTCAGAATACAATATGTAAAGCACCAAGGTTCATTTTCTCATCATAAATATGCATAAGACATTCTCATTAACATAAATCTGATCTAACAGGTTCACCACGGATAAAGAAATGTGATTAATTTCCTTCCCTGCCTATTTTACTGCTGTCTCTATTTTCCTTAGATTTTGTTTGTTCATGTGCTACAGTCTTAAAACCTTTGTTATGCATTATATTTAGCACCTTGATGCATCTCACAGTGTTTTTTCTTAACCCCAGCTGGGGTACTAATGGCTTTTGCTGAGAAAAGGATAAAAAAAAGCTCTCATTTACAGTTTGGATGGTTAGTCAGACAGTCACAAAGAAAAATAGATTTAGACAGATACAAAACTTTTGCAAATATTTCCTTTTGGTGTCATCGTATATATGTGTTCTCCCTTCACAAGAAGGAAAATTGGTGCATCTGCATTCTTACACTGCTATTATAAAATGAAGAATGTTGTTTTCTCCTGACCTGCCATTTAGATAGTAAGATAAGAGGTCTAAAGAAAAGCTTTAAAAAATATTAGTGTACTTGTTTACCTTCAAATAAGCTATACTAAATCTATGGTTATCACATATTTGTTAGTTTTTCCTCCTTTTTATCACCCTTGTCACAGCTTTTTAAAGATAGATGGATACAATTTAATATGGTATAGTAGTCTTGCATCAAGTAATATATTCTAAAAACAAAGAACATTTTTATATAAAGTTAAATACAACTCTAGCAAAATGGATGGTTTTGAAGTTCAATCCCAGACAAAGTAATTTCTCTGCTGAGACTTTATCTGCTATTGATGGTTGTTATTTGCACAGTACTCATTTAGTTTCACTATTCTATTACCCCAGCAAAGGATCTGTTTGCCAAATGCTGGCACAACTGCATGGGCATCTTCGACTCTTCCCTCTGTTGTGTTTGGTTTGGGTTTTTTTCCCCAACACTTGTGTTTGATAATTCATACTTGCATGTATCTTATGACATATAATTTATTCAAATTTCAGACTGATGAAAGGATTGTGAAAATATGGAGTGAATCAGGAACTCATGCTGAGGAGTGGAACAAAGTCAGTTTACACTTGGGGAAGCTGAGGAATTTTGAAATTATCTTCGAAGGCATTCGTACCAGAGACCTGATAGGAGGAGCAGCAATAGATGACATAGAGTTCCACAACTGCAGCACAGGTAAGTCAAGAGGAAAGTTGCTAGAGGGGTGGTACATGAGATGTAGGAAGTTCTTGTTTGTTTTTAAGTACATCATAATTTTACTGTTTTTCTCATAATTTCACTGCTCATAAAATCAGTTATGAATAAATTGGTTTTGCCCTTGCAACTTTAATACTCTTCTCTGCACATACATTCGTGTGGTGTTCTCCCACTAAAGTATGGAAGATAAATCCAAGAAATTACTAAGGGTTTGTTTCCTTTTTTTTTTTTTTGGGGGGGGAAAGTGGTGGTCAGGGTAAGAACTTTCCTTCTTTAATCCATTGGTAAGTTATTTAGTCTGTGATATTGTATTTTGTAACATAAACATTTCATATAAATTGTGTCAGATTATATTTTATGAAGCCTCTGTGTTTTATTATAAAATCTCTTACCATAAAAACAAGTGGAAACTACAAATGAACCTTTATCAATATTCTTTTTCCCAATTCAGCTGAAGTGTTAAGGTCAGCAAAATAAAACTTCTGACTCTTTTACAGAATACTCTATTTAATTCATATCTCTGTGGACATAGGCTAAAATAGGAACAAAGTTTGCCCTTATAAAAAACAACAAAAGCAACAGCAACAACTACAACAACAACCAAAAAAAAAATCCCCAACAAACCACCAAACAAACAATAACAAAAGAAACCCTTAAACCCAAGAAGATAAATACTGAGTAGGTAGATCATGGCTTCTCTCAGGAAAGTATGTGGTCTTTCTATCTTGTAGAAAACAGTGTGAAACAACATAAGTGGTTTTGTTAAATGAGGTGATAATGCTGATGCCACACATCAACACTGTGTGAGTTTTGTGGTGGTTGTTTAAGCAAGCTTTAATCTCCTGGCACAGACTGGATGCCCATCATTAACTGAAGTATGAAAAATGAACTCCTCAAGAACAGCTCTTGATCTAATTTAATCTAAAAGTGAAGGGTTTGCACTTAGAAATTGTTGTATAATTCAAAGAATGGAAACTTGATACAATCTGGGACCTTCTTCAGAACAGCACTTTAATAAAACTCTGAGGCACACATACTCTTAAAAGCTCTACAAAGTATGTGAGCATTAGTGAGCCCCTTGTCTTTTTTCAAAGTGTTTCATTGTCCCCATTGCTGTGCATGTGATTGTTCTCTGAAAAATACAGGTAGATAGGTGAGGATGCCCTGGTAGGAGATGGTCAGTCAGTACCTATCATGTCAAATAACAAACTGGATGCTGATCCCTCTTGCAATTTGTTGCCTGTTGTGTTCGCATGTATTAATTCATACTAGTGGGGTCTAGTTAAATCACATTTCTGGGATTCTGTTCTGTTTTGGGGCTAGAAAAAATTAGATACCTCTTTTCACAGTCAGATGCATTAAGATATTCAGCAAATAAAAACAGTAGAGTTTTTTTTTTTTTAAGTAATATCTCTGTTAAGTTCATAAAGATGGTATCAACATATTTTAATATAGTGTAAAAATATTTCTTCTTACTCTTAAGTCCCCATATTATATAATAACCTGAAAAAATGCACCATATAAGCATAACTGGAAATATTCCAGAGTTGTCATTGCAAGGAAAGAAATTGCTTCAATAAAGATTTGGAATGCTGTCATATGAAACATCCTCAATCTCTTAAAATGTTAAGATTGCTGAAATTTACACTGGTTTCAGTCTATGACCCTACAAATCTGAATGTTAACAGTGTTTTATAACAAGTCTTGCATTAAAATACCTTTCCAGTGAAACAGTTCAGAAAGTAACTTGGTTTACTACTTTATAGCAACTATTTGTTTTACAGCACTGCTTCAGGAAGAAGCCCTATTGGGAAAGGAGTTGCACCAAGTGCTCCAAGTACTTTCACATGCAGCTTCAGCATAGTCATATTCCTGTGTATTTTGCAGAAAATTGTGGTTTAGGAAGATGGATGATTCAGAGGAGGCTTTTCTCATAGAAGTTTGATATGTACAATTAAAGCACACTATGCAATACAATTTTTTTAAAGATTGAGCTAGGAAAGTTGGAGACCCAAGATGCTGATCTTTTATAGAGTTGTCACTTGAATGGTCATTGCTTTTGCACTCTAATAGGGTGCAGTGTTTTTACAGTCAGGAATAATTTCCTTACAGCCTTTCTGGTAGAGTGTGCTAGGTACAGCAGGGTTATCATTAAAGTTCAGGTGAATGTATCCTATGGGAATGTGTTTGTCTTCTGCCTTTGCTTTGCAGCAGGATCAGAGGCCTATCACTTGTTCTCTTTCCACCTGTATCTGTGTGCATCTGTGAAAATGCATGTCTGTAAAAAAAAGCACAACAAGCAAACAAAACCCAAAAACCCACACCCCACTACACCTTACGCCACCTCTACCCTCTGATTTTCTTGTCTGTATGAGGACACTTAGCCTCAAACCAATGTTAAAAGGGAATAATTTACCATCTTTTCTATCAGCTCTGCACTCTGCATATGATTCTTTGCCTTCTACTCCACAAGTTGATGCCTGTTTGCTTAATTTTCTCAATACTTTTGGCATGCTGGCCTTCCTGTTGGCATGATGACACGAAGGAGCCTGGTCTGACCTTTCTCATTCTTCTTGTTATTGATTCTTTACCTTTGTACAACAAACAAGCAAAAAGCATTTTGCCAGTTTCTCAAAAATAACATTTCCCACCTGACCCAAGCCTTGGGCATTCAGGATAGAGAATGCATGTCATGTACAGATTGTATTTTTTGCAGCACAGAGTTCACAGTTTTATTGTGTCTGTCATAACAAAGCTAAAAGTCAGCAAACACAATCTTACTGTGGCTAAACTAAAAAAAAAGAAAGAGTAGCATACAAAGTAGAGAGGGAAACAGGGGCTTCTAATCATCAGAATGGCTTGATTTACAGCACTTACCCATGTACTGTGTTTGTGGCTGTAGAATAGCTGGGCTGGACGTATGACAAAGGTCCTCAAGACAACTGAACCCACATTTGTATTTTCTACTTGGTCTTAATTTTGTTAAATTAAAATCTTACATATTATGGGTATTCTGGATGTGTTAATTACATTAACAGTGGGATATAACATGCACGGAAAAAAATAGGAGATTGAAGATAATTAAAACTTGAAAACAGGATTAAAATAAACATAATGGAGTTGAAATGAGAATGCCTTAAATTGCATAGGGAAAATAATTGAAGATAATTGTCTGCTTCTCAGCAGACAGAATTTAGTGGTGAAAACTAATGTAAGAGCAATTCTGGAGCTTTCAAGTATTTTGGGATAGGCTCCTCCTCACAGACTGTCCTTTTGGAAGCCACTGAATGGTATTCCTGGAACAAGGTTTACAGTCAGCACAATAAAATAATTGCCTCTTTGTAGAAATTATGAACTCAAGTTGGGACAGTGAAAAGGGAAGAGAGAGGCAGCCCATGTGGTATTTTCACATGTGAATATTAGATCTGCTTTCTGCAGTATGGTAATATTTGATGGTTATGCCATTGTTTAATATATCTAAATACTTTTTTTTTTATTTTACATGTATTTTCCTTCAGTTTACTTCCATACAGTGTGTTATAAGCTGTATACATCATAAGGGTATCTGCAGAGGTGGATTCTTTGCTCTTCATTTACACAGCTGTGACATCCTCATTTCTATGAGGATTTTGAACTGATTAAGAGAGTATTTTCACTATTTCCTTTTAAAAATTAGTCAACAGCTTTTATATCATAGAATACTATAGACTACTACAAATGGCTCTATTTATTATGATATGACCTTCTGAGGCCCTTTCCTTCAAGACTCATTTTCCTCAGGTCTCACTAATTTCTATGGAAGTGAAGGACAAGAAGAAACTGTGGGTTTATGGGAAATATGCGCTCTAGGAAATATTTTCAAAGATAGAATAAAACAAAAATATAAAAGAGTCTTAACAGTTGGAGAGGGTAAGCAATATTCTGGTAACAAAAATAGGTTAAATTCCAAATCTGATACATTTTATTTTACAGGTTAAATTTTAAAATATGAAAAATAGTGGAGTTACATCACAGCTGGAAAAAATTGTTCTTAAATTAAAGATGTAGTGATATTTTTTTCACCTTCTTATACAATAATTCTTTATACAACATTTTTGAGATGATGTTACCTGAATGGAGTTTACTGTCATCATTTCTTGTGCTTTTTAACAATTGACTTTGACCATGCATTAGGTTATTTGCAGGCAGGAAAAAAAGTTTCCATTTAATGTCTCCATTTACCTTAATAAAAAGGTAAAATATTTATGAGGGTCATTCAGAATAGTTCCTAATGATAGATTTATTTTTTACACTTATGACATTTAACTTCATGATAACGTGGTCTGCTCCCATTAAGGAGCACTTCAAGCATTATTGATCTGCTTTCCCAGCTGATGGCTCACTGTCATATAACAGTGAATCAAGAGCACAATTTCTCAGGCATGCTGCTACCAGAAATCTGATTTTTGTGCATTGATGGTTTTAAAGAAAAGGAATTTTGTGCTCTCAGATACACAACAGCAAGTGTAAGCATGAACATGTACATGAGTCAGCCACATTACACACACTGATTTTGGCATCCCAGGGCACCACCTGAAAAACTAACAAGAGAAGATAAATGAAAACAAGAGGATCATAACTCTGAATTTAAATTTGAAGGAAATTTCCAGAACATTTTGATACTTAATAGATTTATATAATTTTTACTAGTCTGGGAATTCAGTGCCATAGAAATCCAGGAAGAAAACAGAACCATTACAGCTCCAGTGATGTTTGTCATCACTCCAGTGACTGTTTGGAATCCGACCCCACAGCCCTATCTTTTGATATTACAATTACATTTAGTTTTCAAAAGAAAGAAAAGTAAAAATTCCACAATCTATTAATAGGAAATTGCTTCACCAAATTGAGCTGGACAGAAAATTTCCTTAAAATATAATAAAGCTTGCTTTCCTGGCAGTAATCTTTTTATTTCCCTTTCTCCTCATATATTTGTATTCCTCCTCACCTACTGTTTATGGCAAAAAAAGCATAGGTGAAGGTACTGAAATCCTTTGAACAACTTTACTTCCATGCTCTCAGAAACAAGAAGCTTTGAAAGTCTCAGCAGAAAACCCCTTTCTCATTAGAATTCCATCCTAGCTTTGCAGATCAGAGAGACAATAACTAAAACATCCTAGTGTTTGTGTATGTAGGCCAGCTTTCTTTTTTTTTAAAGCAAGACGTTGTTTCCTTTGAATCCTCAGCTATGTATCATAGAAAGCTTCATGTTTAGTGGAGAATTTAGTCCTTCTTCTCAAACATTTGAGAGAAGTTCAAGCTCTGATAATAGAAGTATTCAGTACAAATCTGGCCCTGAAGTGAGAGGGAATGGAATTCAGACAGAGAAAACTGCCAGACCTAAATTAGTCACTAAGGATATTCACTGATGTTCAGACAGAATGTATGCCCAGTTTTTTAATTATCTTTCCCCCCCCCTTCAAATATTTTAATGATTCACAATGTCTTTTGCTTGTTTTTATAAATAGGTCAATGTCAGGGTATTCTGACAATGGGGCACTGGAATCGCATGGCTAAAATGTCTCAGTAAATGTGCTGAAATCAATTACTAACTTCTTATTTGTTAGTCTAATATTTGTATTTTGCCCTTACAAAGAAATTATTCTTTGATTTCATTGTGAACTGTCAATTTAAAATTTTCTGCTACATATTGAATCTTCTTCTTCACAGAGAAAGAAAGCTCATTCTAGGAAGTCTAGAAATTTTGGTAGCTTTAACTTAATTTGGCTTAGTGTAGCACACATTAACATGAATGTACTTTATCATTTGAGGGAAAATTTGACTGAACTCAGATCTCATTACACTCAGCAAAGGGTGCAGATATGCACAATTTGGTTCCAGACAAGAAATAATCTCCCTTTTGGCGGTGTGAAGGTCAGCCCCAGACGCCTTTCAGATGACATCCCTTCTACATCCCCTTGTAGGAAGGACTCAGTGAGGAAGGCAGAGCGTTAAGGACAGGTGTGAAGGAAATTCAGGCTTCCTCAACCCAGCCTGCCAAGCTGCCAGTTACACTGGGGGAAGATGTGAATTCCTGCACAAGTCCTGTTATGTAGAAAATCTTAAACTGCATTGAATATTAAGACTTTCTAGAAATGTTTGAAAAATATAAATTAATTTTTACAAAAGGGGCAAATATGGTACAGTCTGGATTTGGGGAAAGAATTGCATTTGACAAACCTCTTTGAAAAAAATTTTAAGAATGGAATAAAGGGAAATACGGCCCCAGCTTGAAAACCACAGAATTGTCTCAGTTTTACTGCACTGTCCAGAAGTCATTGACATATCTGTAAACAAGTATTTCTGTTTCTGCTTATGTAAAAAATGCATGAGCCTCACCAGAATATTTGTTCACCATCTTCTTGCAACTCTTAGAGATGTATTAGGAATGTCATAGATTTAGAATATGAGAAACAAGAAATAACTTTTACCTCATTTTCCGTGAAGAAACCTCAATGACATTATAACTTTTTGTTTATCTCATCGGAAATTTCTGAAGAAAAGCTCTTGACTCCAAAAATAATTGGTTTGCCAGCACATGACTGTAGACTCAGATTTTCAGCATAAAATTAAAATCTCATCATTTTGACATTTACTTCACATATTGCTTACTCTTCATATCCAGTGGTAGATTTTTTTACTCCACCTCTTTCAAATGGGCCGCAAGAGAAGGTTCTTTATTGCTACTAAAATATTCAGGGTAGAAGTGGATGTACTTTCTATCTTTTTTTTTTACTTACAATCCTTGTCTGTAAAGGTGGTGCTAGAAGAATGACCCCTGTCCCAGCCTGAGTTCATTTGCATGTAAAACGACTCTAGAAAGTAGGCACCCTTCCAGGACAGCCGAACTGCCTGTAACCCATCATATACCTCCATGAAAGGTGACACCCAAGATGAATTTCACATCTAAGGGCAATTCTGCAGGGACAGGGAGAGCACTCAGCTGAGGAGGTGTCTCCTTGCTGCAGATAATTGCAGCTTGCACTATGTACTCTACTCCATTGGTCTGTCACAACAAACCCTGGGGAGCACATCAGGACAAATCCATGTTAAAAAATAAAATATTCATCTGAAATTCTTCTAAGATATCTGGGGTAACTGGAGGGTGCTGGGATTGAATCGTTTTGATTGATTCTGGATCGCAGTGGAAGCAATAGTTTGACAGTCATATTTAGTGCAGGTATCATTGAAAAGCTCTAAAAATAATCTGTTTATCTGAACTTTCTGAGGTGCAGTGTAACTCTACATTGCAATTAGGATAGAGGACAGACAGGGACAGGGAAAAGGACCAATCAGAGATCCTATGTCAAATTGTTTCAGGATATCCTTTTATCTGGTTGAACGTGTTCATAGTTACTGGGAAGTAGGATTTTCTGCAAAAGTATCTCATGATTTCTGCCTTACATCCACTTCTCCCTTTCCTTTACCACTTGCAGATTCCAAAGAGATAAAGCCTAGAAGAACCAGATCCTCATTGCTCAATCCTCAGTGCTTCTCCCTCGTGTGTCCTTCAGTATTAAGCAAAATATGGTAGATCTCTATAAAAGAGTACCATGAGTTTGAGATCCTTATCCTGCTGATACACTGTCTGCCAAAGCTGGTCTTTCAGTCCTTATCAAATATAAAAGCTTCTGTCCTTGTCTCCTGTGGATTTATATACTCCATGATATCAGCACTAGAAGTTAAAGAGAATTTTCTTATCAATTGAATTGCTTGAGCCAGAGCCAGTTCTGAATTTCCAGAACTATAAATAAATTTTTTATTCTTCCAGGTTATTGGGGGCCTTAGACACAGTGCTTCTTGCTTTGAACAGGTTTGGGAAGTCCTCTGGCAGAATTTTGTATCTACAAGTCAGAGTCTCTCCTAAGAGTCAATATAATTTGTTAGATGTACTGTTTATTTTTGTTGTTTTCAACTCAAAACATATCTTTGAATTAAATCTGGCCTTTTGAGTGATACATTCCATGAGGGGAATTTTCTATGGTTTTAAAATTACAAAAACCCTTATTTGAAATGATATCTGACTTGCTTGAGCAGAAATTTTTCATCTAGTTTTTCTTGCAATAGATTTTCAAGGTCATCCATGGAGAGGAGCATTATTGATGACTTTGCTAATATAATTCTAATGTTCTATAAAAACTCATGCAGAAAAGGGTACTGAGCAATTGAGGTAAGCAAATGAGAAACTTGATGAAAATTGTGTTTCGTAATTTCTGAATCTCAGAGCACACTTGAGTAATGAAACCTTCCAGGTGTGTGTATTCCATAAATTCCGATTTAAACAGAGGGTGAAACTCGCAGATTAAATTTCCTTTAATTGAGTAATATTTTCAACAAGATCTTTTAAGTTTTTGGTTTTTTTTACTCTTTGATTATTCCTGTATCTCAAGTGTTGTGAAAGAGGGGAGAGAAGTGGTTTAAGTACTCCCACTAAATAATACAATTTAAACAACAAAAAATAGAAAGAAATGAATTTTCAATTTTAATTTGAAAACACTTTTACTCAGGAAGGACTATAATTGCTAAAAAGGCAAATAGAGGGGAAAAAGTTCATTTCAATTGAATATCCATTTTATGTTATATTTCATTTCATACTGCTGACATGGTTGTGTTGTACTGTTGAGTGAGTGCCTGCCTGGTTCTTGGAGAGCAGAAATGACACTCTTGCTAAGCAGCAGCTCAGTGCATTTGAACTTGAGGTACACCCTGCTTTCCAAAACAGCTCAACATCTTATTGACTGCAGCCTTTAGGAACCAGAATAACTTGGGATTCAGCCCAAGACTTTCAAAAGCACAAACCATTGGCCACACACAACCTCTGACAACCTATGTCTCCAGTGTTGTAATACTAGAGCATTTCTTCCTGTGTCATCAATCACTTCTTTCATGATAAGTATTTTAAACATTCACTTTGTGTCACCACATCTATGCTATTTTGTACTATCTATTAAACTTAAATATTTTTGGCCTTATCTACTCTGTTTCAAACAATAAAGACCTATAGCCTATAGGACTGATATTTGACCTGTCTGCTTCTTTCTGTGATTTTAGGTGTAATGGATATCACAGGAATATTTACATCTTACAAAGCATTGGCACAAGTCAGCTCTTGTACTCAGAGAGTCAGAGAAATAGTCACTGACCTGTTACTGTCCTCTAGTTGCAAACTTAAAGGAAATAAGAATGGTTTTGTGAATTCTTTCATAGTCAGGCTTTTCCTGGTAATTGGGGAAAAAATAGTCTCAATTAATAATGTTTTATTTATCAGTTATCTCTAAATGAATCTTGTCATGTCTATAAATTCTGTGTCCATTATATGGGTTAGTCTTCCATAGATAACATATACTGGAGGTGGGTATAAAATAAATACAGCTGCAGCTTGTGCTGTATCCACAACACGGTCACAGTTTATTTGTGATGTGCATGATGTGCACCTGTGTCTTGTGTGCTTCCTACATGTTTACAAACACACACAGGTATCCTTACCAGGGAAGATCTTTGCTGGTATTCTGAGAATTGCGTTGGCCAGAATAAAATATGTAGAAAGGAAAGCAAGTTCATTTTCCTGTATGTAAATGCAAGTTCTATGGCAACCATCATTAATATGTTTATTTTGTAGGGTTTAGTGATCCAGAAGCCAAGCCAGCTCTCTTGGCCTCTTAAAAACTACTTAGAAGATTATATGGCTCTTTGCTGCATCAATATAGAATTGTACTTAACTGAAAAGTGATATCCCATATATGCTTTTTCCTTTTCAAGTACTGATATTTCATTTGGTGAAGGGATTTGCATAACATGCAGTCATTAGCTACTACTTCACCTAAAATATATCTTGTGCTAGTTTCTTGTGGCGTCCTGGCTTTTTGGAAAAGCTGCAATTATGAGGGGAAAACGAAACAAATGGGCACAATATAACGTAATATTTCCATACCATAACAATAGTTTGGTTTGTTGGTTTGGGTTTTTTTAAAAATTATACATATCTAATCCCCAAGTAAGGGATGTACTTTAATGTAAGGGAAAAAACTGATTTATAAGGGTATATGTGCTGCTGCCAGATAATTTTGACCTGTGAGAAAATAAATGGTTTAATTACTCCACTGATTCTTATTAATCTAGTTATTTCTATACTGATCTAAAGGTTAGTTGTTATCATAAGCTATTCAATTCTTATCTTGTGCTTGTGTTTTAAATTCTATATTATTTCATTTGGTTTGGGGTGATTTTTTTTCTCTCTATATTTTTTTTATTTCTGGGAAAGGAATGGATTGTGGTTTTTTGCCCTGCAACATACCTTATATAGTATTCAGATCCCACAGATTTTGGACTGAGTAACTGGAAGAGAAGATCAAAACATAGTGAAAGACAAAAGTTACTAGCTGAAGAAATGTCCAAGAGTGCTGGAAATTAATAAATTTAGTTGGAGCTTCAGTTCTCATTGAGAAAAAAACCAAAGAGCTCCTACTCCCTACCACCTATTTCTGTAGCTCTGATCCATTCCTCTGCCACTCATGCTATGCCTGTAGACAACACTCCATACCTGTAAGGATGTTTTCATTATGCAAAATTATGTTTAGAGCTGAAAAAATTTTTAATTTTTCAGTTTAGGGGTTAAACCAAAGATTTGGAAGAAGGTCAGGTCAAAAAATAACATTTGCATCTTTTTTCATTAAGTCCAGGATAATTTCTGGTCAACAGTTTTCTTAAATTACAGTGAAATGTTTTCTTTTTCTTTTGGACATAGTAGCTCTCTGCAGATTTTTCATAGAATATTCAGAAATGAGGCTAGTACATATCAAAAACGTTTCAAATCCCTGTAATTCCTCTCATTCCCATTCCGTGAAGAATCCACATTTGTGGATTTTAACTCTTTTACACCTCTGACATTTCCATATATAGCACCAGCTCATTATTTCGCTTGCTGTAGTTCGCTCATCCATTTTAAAGTTGTAGCTTTTGAAAGATAGTTTCAGAGTAACACCATAAGCAAAGTACAACTGAGAACTTTTTTCATCATAATCTTTGTCTTAATTTGTTTGACATGTATTCATAATTAGATGTTTTTTCTCCTTACAGATTTCTTGAGTTCTTAAGAGAAGAGGCAAGAAACAAAATTTGCTATATTTTTTCATGGGGTTTTTTTGGTAGAAACAGTTTTTCTATATGTTTGGATTTTCATAGAATGTTGTGAGCTAGATTATTGGGAGAAAAATTAATATTGCATCCTATATATAATCAACCATCATCCAAAACATGTTATTATTCTACTGACTGGTCATCAAAGTACAGATGAGGAATATGATCAGATGAAAAGCTATATATTTTTAAATGCAGTCCCAATGCAACCAACATGCACAAAGAAATATGACTTAATGAAAATTTCTCATTTTATCTGAAATATCAGCTTTAAAATAAAGCTGTTCTTTAGGAGACATTGTTTTTCTTTATAATAAAGCTCTCTGGCATAACTGTTCTCCAAATTCAGTACTGATACACACAAACTCAGATTTTGGCAACTTTGTAATTTTGAGGGCAAAAATTAAAAGTGGACAAGATAATATTTTAAATGTCTTCTCTTTTTCTTTACTTAAAGTGGTTCCTGACATATTTTCTCATATGTTCTTCAGTGTATTTTCTTTCTGATTAAATTAATTATTTTATATTATGTTTGAAGAATATCTTGTAAAGATGAAACTTCTAAGCTACGACTCATGTGTGAAATTGTCCTTGGCTTTGGGTTTGCTGACACTGAAGTTGCATTTTATGGTTAAGTTGCGCCATATTTCTTGTTTTGATTTAATTCTTAGCTGATATAGGAGTTTTGGTCAGAATGAGTGTACTATGGAAAGTTGATTTTTTATGCCATAATTCTGAATAGAGTTTAGGATATTTGGTTACACTGTGCAATTCTAATGCCACTATGTTGATTTGAGGGATTTTATTTCTCTCTGCCAAAGACTGTAGCAGAAAAACCATCATTATCATAAATGTAACCTGATATCCCTAAAAATTACATATAAACAAGGTTTTACATCAAGTTGCTTGTGTAAAAAAAAAGAACAACTATAATTAAGTGCTAAATATAAATGATAGAGCAACACATAACATTACATATCATAACATAACATAATGTTGCTCTGTCTAGGTCATGGTGTGGAATATGATCAGTCATGGAGCCATGGATTTTCAAAAGTCACTCCACTGTATGGTGATAATGCACCCTTTTCATATGCAGTGAAAATTACTGTATGCTAATGGATCTGCAATTACCTAATTTCTGTCATTATTTAAGTCATTGAATGACTTAAGGAAGTAGTTTAATTTTCCAATGCATCATTTCCAGTGCAGATGAGGGAGTGGAGATGAGGGTTGTGGATTCTTCTCAAAAATGCCTACTGACTGAAGGCAATGGGCACAAATTCAAAAACCAGGAAATTTCATGTGAACACAGTAAACCACTTTACTGTGAGGATCACCCAACACAAGTGGTTGTCCAAAGGGGTTGTTGAGTCTCCATCCATTGATATCATCCCAAACCCAGCTGGACATGGTCCCGCACAACCTGCCGTGCTGGAGGTGCCTGAAGCCGTGGGTTGGACTAGAGAGGTCTTGAGAGGTCTCTGCCAACCTCAGTTATTATGTGGCTTTCCAGAATTTAGGATGAGCCATACTAATGAATTTTTAGTGGTATCTCCAATCAGGTTTTATCACATCATTTTGGAGAGGTGTGAAAACAGCCTTAACCATCACAAAAGCCTCAGTCAATTTTTTTTCTCAGGAATTGGCTCCTCTGCTAATGGGTCTCTCTCTGCCACATGGATTGTCTGTAAAAAGTGGCCATAGCTTTTCACATATATGAGACATTCATGGCATTTTGTTCTGACATTAATCAGATCAAACTGACAGTAAAAAAATTAAAAAAAAATAACAAGACAGATACCAATTCGGAAAGATTCGGGGTGTGTGTGGGTGTGTGTGTGTGTGTGTCAATGCACAGGACCTTCTGTATTTCAAAGCTGAAAATTTAAGCATTGAGGTTCTGCAAGTGACCAATGTTAGCAGTGATTTTTTTTTCTTCTTTTTTGTACTATTCATTTGAAATATATGGATTACATTTTAATGCTGTATTGTCACTCTATTCAATATTACTTTGAGTATATGTTTAGTTTTGGTTTAAACCAAAAGTTTAGTTCTCTTTTCCTATTCTGCTTCAATGAGAATGCAGTTCCTCAGTCTGTAAAATTCAGTAAGTACCACTATTTGAGGAGATTAATGCCCTGACAACAATAACAACTCCTCTGAAAATATGGGCCTGCACAAAGGTAAATATCATGGTGTTCTGATCAGACTGTGTTTAACAATACACCACATTTCAGTCACGTTTGAAGGAAAAAATGAAACACATTACAATGAATACAGTCACAAATAAATAGTCCTAAATGTCTTTTTGCAGAACTTACAGCTGTAGACTGAAAGGCAATCTAAGGTTATCAGAGTGCTTTTGAGGTGTTGCATTTGGGGTTAGCAGAACTGTTTCAATTACTGTTGGCCGAAATTATGCACACAGTGCACTGAACTAAAAAATAACTTACGTAAGCTCCTTTATGGTCTTATAGTCCAGGGATGGCTGAATCTCAGTACTCTGGATTTGAACCTAATGTTTTATGTGCAAGTTATTTAGTTTCTCTCATTTTATGAGATGATTTTCATTCACCTTCAGAGATGAACACAAATTGTTGTAAAACAAGTTTGTATATTAAATATCATAAGAGAAATTTCTCGACGGTTCACACAATCAGAGCAGCAGTTTGTCTAAACTTTAAAAAAAGGTGAAATGTTTTATAAAGACTCTAAAATTTTATTTATCATGCAAATATTTATGAGTGATTTTTCTCAGTTTTAATTGTTATTTCCAAAAAAAAATATAATTATGAGCAGAAAAAAGACTTTTGCGTGTCTACTTTTCAACAGCTCAGAGAATCCTTTTCTATAGAATGTCCACAAAAAATACACCAGTTATGTTGATGTTCAATGAATATTCTTTCAGCAGAACATCCTACCTTTGAAGCTTTGGGCAAGGCAAATACAGTAGTCTAGAAATATATAGTGCAACATTGAAAGAGTGAGACCAAGTAACATCTGTTGGAAGCAGTAAAACCCTAAAGCCATGATGTATAATAGCTAACAAATTATAAAAATAGCACCCTTTGATTTAATTGTAATATTGGTATAAATGTCCTGTTGGTTTCAGTTGGAGAGAATCCCAGGGAATGCCCTGCCCTCACTGATTTTGTGTGTGGAAATAAGAATTGCATAGAGTCTCAGTTCATCTGTGACTATAAACCAGACTGTGAAGACCATTCAGATGAAGCTGACTGCAGTAAGTATCTCTTTGTGTGTTAATCTAATCTTCTAATTTTCTAGTCTTCTAAATTAAAATTATAACCTTAAATTCTGTAGCATAGTTTGGGTTAGCTCATAAAGATTATTCACTCAGAAGATGATCACAAGCAGGTTGCCTTCTGCCCAGCTTGAAAGGTCTGACATTTTCACATCCTCAGAGATATTTTCTGCAAAATTATTCAGGGGTGGTTTAGTTGCCAAATAGTAACTACATAAAACCAAAGATTAAATACTGAAAACCACCCTCGACATCAAGGCCAAAACCAGCTCAAGGGTTAAAAAGGTACTTGAGGAATTAAAGCAATGAGTTACAATAAAAAGTAACTGAGAAAAAAAAATTAAGCTTGTTTATTAATGTAAAAAAGGTGTTGAAAGGAAATATCAATGTTGAATGGAAAAGCTAAGTCCATATATGCAGCTCATTAATCTGTCTAATTGTTAATCTTTGAGCTGGAGGGTCAAATTCTGCCATAATCCAGGTATGTTAAAAAGTAAACTTGCTAGATAAAGTAAATGAATCCACACATCAATTCAATGTTCATCCTTTGTGGAAGTAAAAATAGTTCATTCAATACTACATTGAAATAAGCCAATATTTTGTGATCCCTTGAAAATCAAGGGCCTTTTTTCTTGCGTGGGGTTGCTACGTGCTCGACTGAACAGGATGACAAAAGTAATGACCCCTTATTGGATGATGCGCATTATAATGTTTTTACCAGGCTGCAGAGTTACTAAACAAGATGCTAAGATGTCACTATAGGAGATTTAACCTGGAGTTTCTCTGGTTCATAAAAGTAAATAGCAATTTTGAAGTATAAAAGGTGAAGATGGTGCCACTATTTCTGATCTCTACCTCTTGTAGTACTTTGTGTTGCAATGAACTTTGTGAATCATATTCATGGAAATTAATTTACATTGAATAATAATTTAAAAATACTATGTTTTTTAAAAATAGACTCCAAGATAGATTTTAAACAGGCTAATCCATATTTCTTGTATAAAGTATTAGACTTTTTCAGGAGTTAGGCAAAGTAAGTGCAGCAAAATACTCTGTAAACTCATTCTTATATTCCAGGTGTAACAGATACACACAAAATTTGAAATGCTGTCTGAAGTGAATTGTTCAGTAAAGATATTGATTGATTTATTCTCCAAATACTGTTAGAGAATGTAGTAGCTTCCTTGGGGGAGGGTGTTGTTCTGTGTTTCTAGAAGGACTCTTTTCTTAGTCAGATAATAGATTGGAACATTTCAGAACATAAATTATCTTGAATCACAGTAAAGCAACTCAGTCTTCGCTATGCTGAAGAAAAGCTTTTCCAATGGGAGAAAAAAAAAAACAACAACCTGATATTAACTTTAAAAAATAGACTGAAATATCTTTTTATTGTAGATAAAAAAGCTGTAGATACGTCAAAATGTTTTCATCAGTCTTTAGTCTTGCTGTCTCTACCGAAGTGTAATGTAGAGATACAGTAATCTGGCATTCAGAATATTCAGATAAGCCTCAGGTATAATACTTCCCTGTCTGCTCTATTTTAGTTCCAACAAATGATGCCTTATATTAAGATAAGCACACCTTTTCCCTGAGCATGTATCTTATAGATGGGAATAAACAACATTAAAGGGCACATATTACCTTCTAGATATGGAAACCTGATTTTTTGAATGAAAAGACAACAGGAGCTGCTTAATCAGAAAAGAAAGTATAACAGGCACAGAGAAATCCCTTCATAGCCTAACCTGTCCCATCATAAGTGGTTATGGCCACATTTGTCTTCAGTTTTCTCCTTTGCATGGAGATCAAGGTCTGAGCTTATTTCACATTCTACTGTAGTTTTATACAAGTGTGACTCCAAAGAAGTAAATGGACCATAATCTACTCAGCAGCAATTCCTGTAGGCAGGATTTACAACAGGACCTGTATGAAATGAACTGCATCCACATAGGCTGATGCACTTTTCTTTAATAAACTCGTGGAAATTACTTACTCTGTGTTTCATTCAGTCCAGTCAGGCAATCTTGCAAAATTTTGATTCTCTTTCAGTATGCTGCTGGAAATACCAGAGTGGAAACCCACGCATGAAAGCAGTTTCAATTTTCATGAATTGCAGCCAACTATACACACAGATTTGATTAATAGCAAACCTCAGTGCTGATGAACCAACTAAAGGAGTGCTTGAATTATTGAAATAAAAGTAATTTTTCCAACAAATGGAGCAATCTTTGTCTGCTGGGTTCTAAATAGGGTATGCTTACCCATAAAAAAGCCACCCAGCAGGTGCAGATAGATCACATGACTTTGTCAACCCAGTAAGACTGTTCATAAATATTTATTAATAATTGCCTTCTGAGTGCATCATTAATATATTAGGGTAAAAAACCTGAAGTCGTGTATTCTGTTATGAGTAGTGTAAATCCTAAATGTATTTGGACTTTGGTTTTGTTGCAGGTGCACAAGAAATTGCACTTTTTTAAAAAAATAGTGAGTTCCCTTTGCTCTACCTGTGTGTGAGGTTGTTTATTGCTGGAGTTAAGCCTTTATTAGGCTGACATGATGTTTGTAACACAGTGCCAATGCAGATGCTCACTGCATTCGACCAGCACTAGCAAAATCACAGAAGGGTTGAGGTCATCATCTGGACATCATCTAATTCAACCTCCTGCTTCAAACAGCAATTCACTGAAAGAGGTTGCACAGGGCTCTGCCACACAGGGTTTGAATACCTTCAAAAATGGAGACTCCAAAATTTATCTGGGCAACTTACTATCAGTGTTTACCAGTTAAAAAACATTTTCTTAGCCTTAAAATTGCTTCCTCTATTTGTGCCTGTTGTCTCTTCTGCACCACAGGGAAGAGTCTGTCTTTTTATTTTCTAAATCATCCCAGAACATGTTTCCATATACTGAAAAAATCCAACTGAGTATTCTCATCTCTTGCCTGAACAGTGCCAGCTCCCTCAGTTTGTGCTCAGGAGACACTTCAGTCCCTGCAGTACAGTAAGTACTGTACAGGGCAATGCAAATTCTCCTCCTAGCATTCAGGACTTTGACTCAGTGAATAACCTCTATTGGATCAAAATTATACATCTTTTAAGATATTTGTCTTATACATTTAAATAAGGTGGCACTCTTTTTTTTACAGAGAACAAAAGTCCACAGGGTTACAGTGTGTGTGCAGACCTTGGGCATAAGCAGTCTTATGATACTGATATTTTCATAAAGAATGGTCTCAGTTTTTCTTTTAACAGCAAAGTAGAAAACAGGAAAAAAAAAAAAAAAACAAAAGAGATTACTAGAAGGTAATTCAATCTATTAGTTTTTATCTATATCCTTTATACCCAGACAATGATAAATAAATAGTTGTATTTTAATATTGCAGAATATTTCTAGATCAAGGAACATAGTCTAAATCCTCAAACCCATTCTGAACAGTTACAGTCAGACCTGTATCTAAAATGCATGGCTGATTGTGATGTTTAATAGTTCACAGCGTTTTTCCAAAGTCTCGTCACAGGTGTTGTCCACACTCACACTCAGCAATTTTGTAGCTGCCTCAGGTTTGTAACTAAGGAAAAGGTGCTTTGGAGCCAACAGAAGAGATTGTGGTGCTATTTGATTCATTTGTGCCACACCATTTCCATCATTTTGTTGATTAATTACTTTTCCAAAGTAACCTGAAGCAGCAGAGGCAGAGTTAGAAATGGGCAGTTTAACTCAGATCTCCTGAATTTACTCAATGACTGTCCTAATCACTGGAACAGCTCTCTCATCATAAAGCTGCCCTCAGATAAAAGATTCACAAGGCCAATATATGCTTCTGAAAAATGCCACTGTGGAAAGGCAGTCCACTTTTACTAGCTAATTGTCTGGAAATCATTCTTTCCATTTACATTGGACAAGAACTAAATTTGTTGTAGTCATTGGTTTGTCATGGGCATTTATCTGCAATAACATTTATACTTGCTCTTAGAGTGAAGAATGAGTTTTTCCTTTCCTCATTAACTATCACATATTATTTATGTCCATGCAAGGAATTCAGGGAATCACAGTGTTAGCCATACAGAATCCTTTCCATTTCCATTTTTAGTGTGCACACTATAGCACCTTTATGTAGAGCTGGCTTGATAATTTACTTTTTGCTGTATTTTCAGGTTACTACACAAGTATTCCTGGAAGCTGTAACTTTGAAACACAAGATCAAGAGTGGACAACTCTATGTGGATTAACACAAGACACTACTGATGATTTTGACTGGAATATTAGCAAGAGTGCTGTCACAGGGCAGACAGATCCTCATACTGACCACACACCAGGTATTGCCATATCCCTTCTGGGAAAATAAAACATTCACTGAATTTTTTTAAAAACCTACAAAAAATGTAGATTCATGCCAAAATAACAGCATAACTCATTGTGATCAGGTGATACAGGGGAATAGTTCAAAACTGTGCCAGGAAAGGTTCAGACTTGACATTAGGGAGCATCTCTTTACCAATAGGGAGGCCAAACACTGGAACGGGCTTCCTAGAGGTGCGCAGTGCCCCCAGCCTTTTAGTGTTCAGGAGGCATTTGGACAATGCCCTTAACAGCATGCTTTTTCTTGGGCAGCCCTGGATTGATGAGCCAGTTGGACTAGATGATCATTTTAGGTCTCTTCCAACTGAAATAATACTATTCCTTTGTATTCAACTCTAATAACAAATTTTAGCTTCTGACATCAAAATATGAATTCTCTGAAATTCTGTCTATAGTAACATTCTTCTCCTTGTTAATATTTTAAATTATCTTCTTTTCCTGGAGTGTGTTACCATTCTAATGAATTTTAGAAAAACGTGCAATCATATCCAAGATGAGGAGCAAAGTGTGTGGGTGTGTGAAATGCTTGAGGCTCTTGCCTTGATTTAACTTACCTCCCTGACAGTGGCTTGCCAGAAATGTTATTATAGAATTTCTTCCCAATATATTTCTGACAAATTGCTACCACAATGCCTGTTGATTGTCAGGAGAATGAAATATTTTGATAGACAATCACAGTAATCTGTATTATGTAGTAAGCATACTTATATATTGTATTACATAAATATTAAATAATATATTCTTTATATTATCCAATATATCTGGGTGGGATATTAATTTCTCTCATGAATGTACCAATCTCTTTTGAGAAGTAGTTAACTTTCTTTCCAGAAGCCTTAATGGTTAGAATCTCTATCTTACTTTCCATCTAATCAACAAAATATAGTTAATATTCAATCTAGAAGTATCAAAATTTCTACTGTTTTTCTCTTGGGTTTGTGAGAAGCATCATCTCCAGGTTTTGACTCTTTTTTTTTTTTTCTTTTTTTTTTTTTTTTTTTTTTTTTTGTATTTTATGGTTTCAAAATCAATAGAGACACCTTACCATGGGTGGCTGTAGCCATTTCTGTCCAACTTGTTTATCCTCCCTTTTCCTTTATTCTGCGCCTGCTGCAGGAACTGCTCACCTGATCACGAGGGAGCAGCTTATCTACCACAAATCACAGTTTTTGCAGACATTCCTACTACTTTGTGTTGCAGGCTGTAAATCTGGAAGTGCATTCCTCTTGGAAAGGGACAGAACAGACAAGGTAGAGGTAGAAACTATTGCAGCTGTTCCAGACAAGCTGTTTCTTGCAAATAAGTAGTTCGACTTGCTTCCTTGCTGTTACTTTGATGCAATGAGATAACAAAACAACCACTAGCCCCTGGCTTTTTAAGGAAATTTTGCGAGTTTTTCAGTTTCTGTCATTTAATTAGTTCTTTGTTTCTGTGAAATTACCCAGCAATTGTAAGAAAAACAAAGTTGATAAAAAAGTGAAGCAAAAGGAAAACAAAATTAGAGCAAAGTGTTTACAAAATTATCCAGATTTGTAATTTACTTTTAAATTACCCAGGCAAGATATATTCACATTAGCTGCAGAGGAATTGCTTGTCACAATTGCCAACAGTCTGTAATACTTAGAAATACCTACCAGTCCATCAGGTTTAGGTTGGATATTAGGAAAAGGTTCATCACCCAGAGGGTCATTGGGCACTGGAACAGCTCCCCAGGGCAGTGGTCACAGCACCAATATGACAGAGTTCAAGAAGCATTTGGAGAATGCTCTTGGGCACAAGCTGTGACTCTTGGAGCATCCTGTGCATGGACAGCAGTTGAACCTTTATGATCCTCGTGCTTCTCTTCCAAGACAAGCTATTCTATGATTCTGTTTAGCACAAGGGACATCTAGGACAAGAAACATCTTTATATACTGAAGGAGGAGAGACTTAGATTAGAAATTAGGAAATTAGAAAGAAATTCTTTGCTCAGAAGGCAGTGAGATGCTGGAAAAAAATGTGCAGAAGCTGTGGATGCCTCATCCTTGGAAGTGTTCAAGACCAGGCTGGGTGTGTTTTGAGAAGCCTGATACAGTGGGTGGCAACCCTCCCCATGGCATGGGGTTGGAAGCAGATGATTTTTAAGGGCACTTCCAACCCAAGCTATTCTGAAATTCTGTGAAATACACAAAGCATTCACAAGGAAGATCTCCATACAATCATGGTATGGTAAAAAAGAAAAAAAACATAAAAATACTAGTATCTGTGTTTATAAAAATGCTTATAAACTAAAGCATAAAGTAGTATTGAAAACTCTAAATGTCTTTAATCCTTTTTTTTTTTTTTTTTTTTAAGGTAAAGGACAGAGTTTTTTGTATGTCAACTCATCTGCCCAGAAGGAAGGACACAGAGCAAGGATAACTACCACCAAATTCTTCCCAGCTAGTCTTGGAGTCTGTAGAGTTCGCTTCTGGTTCTGGATGTTTGCCTCTAGGCAAACAGGAGTCATAAAGGTAAAAGTTCTACTACATTATGGCATAATAATACTTGCTTTAGTACTATTTGCATTTTTGTGTCTAGGATTACCAAAATCTCAGGAATTTATGTTGATAATACTTCATCACAACTTACTGCAGTTACATCTATAGACAAATCTTCTCCTGACAGGATCAAGTGACAATTCTGCTTTAGTTTTAGTTCCACCTGAAGTCCTTTAACTACATATGTAAGAATTAACAGTTCACATTTGACTATCATGCTAAAACCTACCCAATACCAGCAGAGTTCTATGCAGAATTCACTCTAATATCAAATAGATGCAATTTCTAATGTTTAGTGGTTTAAATAAAATGTTTTAAAAATAATAATGTAACCATGTGTAAAAGTTGTTTCATTAAAACAATTGGAAATAAGGTGTTTAACTGTATCAACAATTATAGGCCAAGCTTCCATGAAGCTGTCATCTTGCTGTTCCCCAAGCATCCTTAAGAAGTACACTTCTGGTTGTTAAGTGATCCAGTAACAGTCCAAGGAGGGATGTGGCCCGCAGCCAAAAACTCACTTCATGTGACTCACTGAATAAATATGTTGCACAGTTCCTTTTTAAGTGACCTGAGAAGGAGTCCTATCTGTGAGTTTTGTTAAATTTTGAAAATGTGGATTATGTTAACTTTTTAGCCATTGACAGAATATAAATTAGTCTATGTTAAAAGTGAACAAGAATATTTTTGTAGTCTTGGACATTGAAATAAGTCAGGAAGTTTTTATCACTGTTTTCTCCACTGGAATATATTATCATAGCACTGTTCCATGGGATTATAGTGCAATTAGACTGGAAAGGTCTCAGGTCCAACCTCCTGCTCCAAGAAGAGTCAGCTACAAGATGATGCTGGGTGGGTCAGGAATTGACCCAGTCTTGAAAATGTCCATAAATGGAGGCTGCTCAGCCTCTAGGGACAACTTGTGCCACTGGTAAACTCTCCACCTTCTTCTCCTCACATCTAGCCCAAGGAAAATGTTACCCTTCATTCCACCTTTTTTCTTTTGTTTTCTTTCTTTTTAGTAATATTTTCAGGATGGGGCTTACATAAAAATTTTATCTATAGCACCTAGTTTATTACTCTGAGTATTGCTGTAAATTTACTTATTGATTTAAAAAAAGCTGTATTTCATGAAGTTCAAATAAGCAGCAGTAAAAAAGCAAACATAAATTCCTTTTTTTAAAATCTGTTGATAGCTGAAATAGTGAGATTATCTGTGATTAACTATCTGTTTAAATTCAAGTATCCTGGACCTTACAGCATGCAAGATTGATGATGAGACCCTTTGAAGGAGCTTTTGAACGTTTTCAAGCATCACAGAACACTTAGCATTTGTGAATAAGTAGATGTGTGTGGCCTGTCTGTGAGTTAGTAGGCTGACAGCCAGAGCCTGCTTTTTAATTGTTTTTTTTTTTTTCCTTTTTAAGCAGACTAGTTTAATTTACTCTCATTGCCTCAACCTCATAAAGAATTGTCTTACTCCCACATACAAATAAAGTGCCCTGTTTATGGCTTTGCTACATGTATTCTTTGTGTAGAAATGTAGCCACAACAGACTGGAGCACTCAGCAAGGAATATCATCCCATCACAGAATCAATTTACCTCTGTGGACATTTTGCTCTTTTCTATCCAACTAATAAGCTATTTCAGTATTAACTGTTGATCTTATTAAATCAAGAATATAAATTAACTGTACCCATTCAAGTGAAAAAGAAAAAAGGGCAAAAAAGAACAAAAAAGAAAAGCAATAAAATCAACAGCCCAAAATTTCTAAAACAACAGCTCTGTGAAGATTTTTTTTTTTCAGTTTGCGCTGGAGGTGAAAGAAGTCAAACTGTAATAGGAAGTTTAAATAATGTGCCAGAATATAATAACATCAGTACAAAAGCTTATATAGTCCTTATCTGAAAGACAGCTATCTGGTCGAGTCTGAATTTTTTTAAAAAATAAAAGGACTGCAGATACAGGATATACTGAGATGTGTGATTAAAATGACATACAAGGAATGGGTAAAAGAAAGATAAAAATAAACATTGTAATGGTATAGGAAACAGACGTGGTAGAGCTACACAAAATAATGTGAAGTTAAGGGAACAATCCTATTCTTACTCAGAAAAGGAACTAGTCACTGAGGAAAGGGGAAAAGGAACTAGAAATGCTTCTATTCTGTATTCACAATGCACATTTCAATTGAACAATTCCATTGTCATAAACTCTCTGATTTGTTCATAGGGAAACCAAAAGTCTGGGCTATTATTATTTTTAGAATGGACACAATGTTTACAGCAACACTAACATAGAATGGATGCTATTTAAAAGATATCTGAATACTCCTGCTTCAATCAACCATTAACTAGCAGGAGGAAAATTTGCTTTGTAATGATTAAGAACAAACCCACTGGCTTTCCTTAGAAGTATTTGGTAAGAGTCTTTGAAAGGGGAGTTTTCCAGCACTAAATACAAGCCTGGTCTAATATATCAATTAATATGCTCTGGGCAAAAGTACCTCTTAATGCAAACAAATCTTGCTGCATTATGCAGCAAATGTGAATTAAAAAAAAAAAACAACTCACATTTATCTTTACATTTTTATGACTACTTTGTTGAATTTAATGGGGTAGGAAAGCAATTTCAACAAAAAATGAATGTGGTTTTCACGTCTGTTTCATTCCAATGGAAATTCTATTGATCATCTGTCAGCTAGACTGAAAACACTGAGTGTTTATTATGCTTCTCTGCCCATTTACCTCAGGACAGTCTGCCATACTCATACAGCGGAGAATTAAAACTGAAATTAATTGCTGATGTGATAACACAGCTAATGCATCAGTTTTCTGCCTTTGTATTTGTTGATACTAACAGAACTGATTTATAATAAATTTTGGTGTGAGACAGGTCAATTTTACTCAAAAAAACTAAATATTTTATTACTTCAAACTAATGTTTAGACAAAATTTTTATTACTTCAAACAAAGGTTTAGGGGAATAAAGATAAAAGAGGCAATTAATTTTTAAAGTGCTTCTCTATTGGGACAATGAAATATGATACGACTTTGTAATCTGATTTGTGTGCTTAAGAGAAACTATTTCAGTCTGTTTCTGGTGGGACTTCAAGGAAGACATGTGATGATGCCTGCTGAGGAACATGAAGAGCTCAAAGGCATGATCTTAAAGATGTAAAGCAGAAAACATAGCTTCATTATTCACTGGAGTCAATGGAAATTTTCCTCAGCTGACACAAATCTCTGGTGCCTAATGAAGTGAAAATACAGGTTCCCTTTCTCAAGATTTTCCTGTTTCCTCAGCTGGCAATTAAAGACTCTCAGTTGTCAATGGTAGGAGAATACATCTCTTATTATGCACCCTTCAGATGTGCATTGGTTTCATATTTATTTGGCAATTCAGGTGGAAAGTAGTACCTTCCAGCATTCCAACTGCTACATTCAGGCAAATTCAGGAAGATAATATATCATATTGAAAAGTCAGGATGAGGGTACATCTCTGGGTTGTAACTGCTGATTAACAAATAGAAAAGAGTTTTTATTTTATGACCTTAAAAAGTACTTTCCCTATCCTCAAAATGAAATAGAAGCCTAAAAAAAATTCAGACATTTCTAACACACAGGATATTCTGTTGAGAATTAGAACTAAGTCATGACTTTAAGGCGGTAAATAGGATTTTCTAAAGAATCTTGTTCTCTGTGGATCATCTAGACCAGTATTAGGCTAGAGAACAGTCTTATCAGACTGATAAATACAGAGTTGTTCAATGGGATTTTGCTACAACTTGTTGTTTGAGGGTTTTGTGGGGTTTTGGTTTTTTGTTGTTGTTTTGTTGTTGTTGGTTTTGGTTTTGTTTTCTGCTTGGTTGGTTTTTGTTTGGTGGTGGTTTTTCTTCCATTACATGAGTGGGATTCATGTTGCCAGCTTTTTTCTCTTGCACACCTTCAATTGTTTTCACTACCAGGCTGGCTTGTACACTTTAGATACGGTGCTGTGCAGGAAGGTGATGCTGGAGGTTGT
>VZSR01001283.1:14381745-14482935 GCA_013398615.1 Brachypodius melanocephalos | reverse complement strand
GCTCTGAGTTACCACAGGAGGTATTAAGCCCCACAGATTTGTGCCCTTCCAGGGCTTTAGGGAGACCTTATTCATGAAAATTTGCTCAACCTTTCATGTGCTGTATGTGTTTGCACAGGCCAGCAAAATCTTGTATACACTTGATGTACGTCCTGATCCAGAAGATGCTCAGACACTGAGGAACATGGGCAGCCCCAGGAAAGAAGATAATATGTTTCCTCACTGTCACTGGGCACAACCTCAGAGAGAATAAGACCTGTATCCCCTGCTAAAGGAACAGAGTCCCTGGGCTTCCTGCTTTTCTGAACTCTCCTTTAATCTCATTTGACTTAGCGTGCATTTTCAGTTATGTGTAATTCTTTTAGAAATTTCATCTAACTTTTTTAGAAGACATTTAAGAACACAGATCCTTTTCTGGAGTAGTTGTGGATAGAAAAAGGTTTTGAGAACTCAGGTATTCAGGAGTGCTTTGGCAAGTAGTGGAAGTGAAGAATTACCCCAGGAAGGTACATGACAAATGAAGCAGAACTGGGAGTTCAACAGAGATTTCCAGTGTACCAGTTTAGAGTTTTACACTAAATTACATCAGTTTCCTCTATTAGCTATGTGATTGTTATACAGCAGGTTTAAACTTTAGTCAAACCTAACAGAGGACAGTCACATAAATTACCATAACAATTTAATTATCCATTAGTAATTACATAACTGCACAGCCTTACTCTATGGTAAATGTTAAGTTAAATGTCAAAGAAAAGAAAGACAAGGCATGTAAGATGACTCTGCATCTATGTGAACAGGAGCTGATGTCACCAAAATGTCACACTTAAGACCCAGTTTGACTTGCTGCCGTCCCGGACCCCCTGGCCAGTGAACACACAGCAGGATTCCTGACAGATTTATTGTTCATACTGAGCTTGAGCTGCAGAGCTGATCTCTGTGTGCACAGATTGGGTTCTTGCTGCATCTGAGACCAAACTCTGTATGGACACAATGAAATTTCTCTGTACCTAGACAGACGTATTCATTTCTTGTGCCTTTTAGTATGAGAAACTTCTCCTACTAACCTGACCAAAAGAATTGGAAAAAAGAAATCTGGCTTTAAACAATGGGACAATCTTTAAGCATCCTGTAAGAAAGATGCTAGTATTGTCTTCAAATGTTTTGGATTCTTCCCACTTCCCCAATAGCTATTTGTGCAGCTGTGAGACTTAACAACGAGATGTACTGAAAGGGATATTACCTCAATATTTACCTTCCAAAAGTAAATATCACTGCTTATAGGTAAAACCATTGTTATATGCTGCAAAATTCCAGATCATCAAGCTTGTCATATACCATGATTGGTGAAATAGTGAGTGGCTCCTGAGACACACACAGGTGTTTAACATTGTCCAAACCTCACCTGAAGGGTTTCTCTAATCAAGGATTTCAACTTATTAAGACCTCAGAGCCGGGTAATATGAAAAACTGTTTCACACTGGTTTTAATTTTATTTTATGGGTTGAGCCATCTCTTTCTTCTCACCACCTGTCCTTTTAGCCCTGCAAGAGATGTGCTTTTAGGAAGACAGTGACAAGACATTGCTGTTACACAGTCCAGTAATCAAAGATCAGGCTTGACAAAATTTGGTCCTGATTTGAATTACTCTATGTCAGCATTCTTTCTTGCTCTCTTACTCCAAAAATAAAATAACCTGCAAGAGTTTTCAGGCATCATAGATATTTTAATCAATAAACCAATTTCTACAATGTATGTGGGATTTAGGCTGTCATTTGGGTTTTTAGCTTATTTGTCCCACCATGTGGACTGGGAGAATCGAAGATATTGAACTATACAGATCATTAGCATGGGTTAAAGTTCATAACTTTCTTGGACCTCAGGGTTTCTGTTCCATTATTAAACTGGAGCATGTAGTTGGCAACATGAACCTATAGGTCACTGGAAATTTAGTTTAAGAGAATTATGTTTCTGAAGAAAAGGATATTGATTATAATATTCAGTCCCTTAAAGGAATAGTTATGATCTGAAATGGTTAAAATATGCTTACTTTCTTTACTCCAGTTCTTTTTCATTTTTTTGACCTGGTAAGATTGTATAAGGAAAAGCAAACACCTCTGTATTCTCCAGTTTCATATCGGCATAAATTCACTAGTTGTTGGCTAATTGGGACTTCATTCATTGCTATACTTATTGCTTCAGTATTTAATTATTTTATTTATTTTTATTCATGGCTTTGCTAAATATGTTTGCAACAATTTTCTATGACTGTCTCAAACTTTGAATTATAAATTGCTTGTACCAAATGACAGACTCAAATCCCCAGTTTCTAAGTCTTTTATTTATATCTCTAAAATCTTCACTCAGTCTAACTATAAGGAGGTAACCTTTTAGAGATGTAGGGATAGCTCAAGATCCACTGTGGTACTCTCCCAAGCTGCACTCCTGTTGCTTAATGCTGATTCTTCTGCATCTCTTGGATTCTATCAACAGGTGTACACAGTTGGAGAACACGGAATGGATATCCTTATGTGGTCTTCTAATAGAAATGAAGAAAACAAATGGATGTATGGGAGTGTAGTTCTCTCCAGCAACAGCCTTTTCAGAGTTGCCTTTGAAGCTGAAGTGGGGTGGAGTCAACCTGTAGAATTTGCTCTTGATGATATTTCTTTCACCCCAGAATGCATTGATGGAGGTATGCTATTACACAAATATTTATCATACATGTTCTCTTTTCAGGGGGCAAAGGAAATTCTGGCATTTCATATTTCAATGTGTATATAATATGGCAAAATATGGCATATTTTCCATTTCTCATGGTTTATAGAAGACAGTTTTGTGTTTTAGCTAGAAGTTGAACATATGAATAATTATAGCAACTCAGAATGTTGCTGGCATTGAGGGCCTGAACCATAGTTGAGAGGAATTTACTGCTGCTCCACTATATCAGTTTTCTTCTGTATTAAAAAAGTCAGAGAAGACATTCGTTTGGGATCAAAGAGTTTTATGAGTATCAAAGTAGTTCACAATTATTTTCGAAGAAAGTTGTTAGGTTTTTATCTTGACTCTCTTCATAAAACACAAATGTGTAGCACATTTGCCTTGCTAACATTTTCTTCCAGTATTTATAATCTCACTTCTGCTGCACAAGTACTTGATCTATGTAGAAAAGGAATTCTAATGTCTTAAAATACTCTGGCTTTTTTCTGTGAGAAAAGCAGTGATTTATTCTGAAAACAAAATGTAGCATATGATACCATCTCATAAGAAAAAGAACAGTATACATGAAAAAACAGATTCTGATAGAAATATCAGCAGAACTTAATGACTTAAGGAACAACTAGGAATTATTATAGTTACATAAATGCTAATATGAAGATTATAAAAATCTTCTTTGATAACATTTCTTTCTATTAATACAGATCTTGTTGCTCAGATAGGACAGCCTGTGTGTGACCTAGTTGTCATGCTGTTCAAGAAACTTTTTCTTTTATTATTTTTATTGTGATAAGCACCTCCTGGAGGAATTAAACACATGCTGATTAAAGCTTCAAGTGAAATAATATGTTCATGCAGTGACATTTGTTCAGACTCAAGCTGAATAAGAGTTTTGTTTATTTTCTCTAAATAGGCTCAGGCAAATAATATTTTGGAATGTAATTCAATGAGCTGCAGACTATGTGCATAAACAGGCATTTGTTCTACCCATATTACGTTAATCACCTTTTAAAACTATATCTGAAGAATTACATAGGCAGTTTCATGCATAGTATATCATAACAGGGAAATTTTCAAATCATATACTTTAAGTACATGTAATTCTGAAATAATAATAACTATAGAAATGAATTAATTTTAATAGAGCAACCTTTTCTAATGACTTTAATTTTCTCCAGAGATTTTCCAGTCGTAGAATACTTCAAAGCATCTAACTTGTATCACAATATGTTGCTCTTACAAATGTGATATATCAGAAGTTTGGCCTGAAGAAAATTTGTTGGAGTTATATTGGTTACTTAAAGTTTGTTGAATAAGTCAAAAACTCATGTCTTATCTACATGCATACATTGAATTTAATGCATAATCTCCTCTCCAGACAAAATACTGTATTCTAGATGCTGTTACTTAAGACTGGTTTCATACTGTCCTTGCAGGAGTCCTATCCTAATAATCCTTGCTGGCCTGGTAGAACTTGTGAAGGTGCAAGTGAATTACATAAAATCCATGTAATACAATAAACCACAGCAATTTAGGGAAAAAGGAATCTACCTCTGAATTTTTAATACTGTTCCTGACAAAGCTACTTAGGAGTAGGTGCTGGTTTTCACTAACTGGTGTTGCTAGAGACCTGCTTGAATATTCAGATGGTAAAATTGCAAGATATTACCTTCCAAAAGCACTGTCCTGTAGATATTTGAGCAAAACCATTTTTCTGTAACAGGATCAGTGGGAAAGTTTACCTAATCCACTGTCAGTCCTGCTTTGATTGTTGCTCATTAAGTTTATTCAAAGACCTAGCTCAAAGAAAAGTGTATTACCTGCAGTGCAGGTTTTGTGTAATATTCTTCCTTTCAGAAGATAGCTATACTACTGCAGATCTTTCTTCCTCTCTCTGTATTATTATTTTTCAGCTTGTCTTTAATTACTTTGTGTTTCCAGAGGCAACATGTTCTAAATGGAAGCAATCACAATTTAACTGGCTGGGAGCTCTAAGCAATAAAGCATTGCCAGCAGCTCTAATTCAGCTGTGGCTTTTATATTTTTAAGTAGTCAGTCCATATTAGCCATGACAGTTCCTAGATATCCAGTAATATTTCTGAACATTTAAGGAAGGCGTAGTCAAGGTAGAGGTAGGTCAAGCTAGGCCTACTGCAGAAGCAGCTTTCAGCAGGATCTTGTTCAGAATTAGCTGCTAAATGAGATATATTTATACCACTTTTTGAGGTCCATGACTTTCTGTTGATGAAGCTGTGTGAAGATCTTATTTTACATGCTAGGGATGAAAGAATTTAATTGTTTAATTTAATTCATTACTTAGTTGTAACGATCTTCTTCAAATTTGTAAATAACAGCTTGATTTAAAAAAAAACCCACAAAATTTTATTTCTATTTAATGTCTTGATTTTTCAAAATAAAAGTTATAAAAAATTCTATTTCTAGTTTCAGAGGGACCAAAAATTCCACAGTATTGAATCAGATTTTATACTCATTAATGTCTTTCTCATAGAATTTTCTAGTTCAGCTGAAATAGGAGGCATTTCAGAAATTCTAAAAATTACTGTTATACCTAATTTAAATATTAGCATTAACCCAAAGATGCCTAATAACCAAACTTTTTTCTACTTATGAAAATCAGAATACTATATTTTCCCTCTCATTCATTCCTAGAGAAATAAACCAGATGGACAAATTCAATGTAATTTAGTTAAATAGCGCATCTACATATTGGAGCAGCATTCTGGGGAAACAAATAAATAGTAAATATATTTTGTGGTGTCTTCCAGAGATCTCCCAAGTGAAGTATTTGTGCTTGTAGAGACATGCTGGAAGAAGGTAAATCTCAGTACAAAGTCAGCACTGAATGATGCTCCAGCTCTTTTAGGTAGTCAAGTTACCTGCTAGGTCCTATTTAGCTGCAACTCTTTGGGAATTTATGCCTCTAAATTGTACTGCTTTAACTAATTGCTTAAGTAACTTTGGTTTATTCAAAAAGAATAGTGTTTACACTTTTAAATGAATATTTGGGATGAATCTTGGGGATAAAGACAAGTACAAATATCATGTGGTGCCTGAGGCTCCAGAATATTTGAGAAAACAGTATTTGCTTTTCCACCATCAGTCGTGCTTATCACCAGTTCAGTATTAATATTGCTTACTGAAATAATTAATTTGAATAAAATTAATCTGGATGTGCTTCTGTGTCTATTCTTCTACTTCACCTTTCCTTATCATTCTCTCCTTTTAAATTTCTCTTTTTAGTCTGTGTTTGCTGCACAGATTATTTCCCATAACTGCTCAACACTACCAGAAGTATTTCCTTTTCTCTTCTTTTGTGAATCACTTTCTATCAACTTTGATCATTTTATTTTAAAATCTTTTTTACTGCTGAGCTTTTTTTCATGCATTTCCTTCTTCATATAACATTTTTCAAAAAATGTCTCTTTAGCCCATAAACTTAGCACAGGAGAAAGGACTGTCACTGTTTCAAATTTCCCACCACACCCCACTGCAGCTTTCCTTTCACCTGAAAGATTTGTTTCCAGTAGAACGTATTATTACATCGGACATAAAAGGGCAATTCAAATGGAGCAAAATATTCAGCACAGACAGGACAGGTCATCTCTAACACTGTGTCATCTGACCACGGTGGAATTGTGAATATAGGGAGTGCTATTTCCCAGATGCAGTAGGTTGAGGCTTTTTTCTGATTTTGTCATAGTTCTTGACTTCACCACACAGGTTACCAACAAAAGGGTCAGATTTGCCCCTTAGGACCTGAAGTACAGTAAATTTATCAGTGATTGTTGGCAGCTTTCACTTAGGCGAGATATTTGCTTTGAAATGTCATAATCCTTCCAAGTCTCCCCATTGCTGTGTAGCAAAGAACAAACTAAACTTTCTGTAAAAATTGTATATAATCCTTATACTGAGCAAGCTTTCACTTGTTGTGAAAAAACAAATAGAAGAACAAATCATCTGTGAATTATAAGACAGATTTTAGCTTTACATTTAAGCCCAAGGGTATTTTTAAAAATGTGTACAAAGATGTCCCAGTACCCTAAGACCTAATGTCCTCAAAGAACTGATTTTTCAATTTATTTGAAACATCATAAGATGGTTCAAATGAATTGAAATATAGACATGAGATGCAGCCACATCCATCCCTTTAGATCACCTTGCCTAGTATTCTAGAAGAAATGATATTGCAAGAACTGTATGACAAAGGAAATTATATTCAATCAGAATTTCTGGTCAGCCACAGTAAATAAGAAAAAAGTGCACTTAGAAATATATCCTGTCTCCAACAGTTCTGGATATCAGGGAAAGAGTATAAGAAAAGGGGATCTATATGTACCATTTTACCCCAATATATCTCCCATTTGCAGCCATTTGTAATTCAGTCTTCCTGAGCCACATCTAGTCTCAGAATAATGATCCTCAGGTTTTTTCTTTCCCTTTGAACTGTTCCCCTTATAACATCAGGGAAATTTTTAATATTCAGAAATTAAATTATATGCTCCTGCTTGTATGAATCTAAGCTTATATTCATGAATAGAAAAGCTGTTCAGTGCTTTCTCATTTAGGCCTTGAAAAGTATGAAATCTTTATTTAAACCTTGGTGATTCACTCTTTTGCGTAGTAGGTAGGATTTCCTTAAGACATCTCCATAAGGCAGTTTCAAATCTCACAATAGATGCATGCTATAAACCCAGTCCTGAAGTTCCTTCATAGTAAAATAATTTGCATTGGCTTCCAAACAACAGCAGAATATCATACCAAAAATTTGTGATATGTGCAGGTTCAATCACCAAGTTAAGAAGGAAGGTGTCCCAATGGGCCAGAGCTATAGGCCATTCTCTATGTTTGAGGTGGAAGGAAATTAATGTTATAACTGGCATCTAATTTAAACTCTGTTTATAACTGTTTATAATTTGAACATAGCAGAATGAAGACAGAATCTAATATGTTTTCATTGACTAATTTAGTTAAATAGTGACTCTAAAAACTATTTCCATATAGCTAGATAGTGGAAAGAAAGAAAACGGTAAAATAAAAATCTACGTAGATAATCATCTGATAATGAGTCAAGTTTTTCAAAACCAGTCTAAACTACTATAATTTTAGATGATATGTTGTATCTTGAAGGTATCTAATTTTTAGAAAAAAAATGGGAGTAGCATTTCTTTAGAAGTGAATCCCCTTGTGATTTTAGATAAGAAACCACAGAGCAGAGGTATATATGTGTGGGAATACTAATGTCATAACCTTAGTATTGATTTATTTATTTGTTTCTCACAACATATATACAATATATGAATATATACATATACAGTATATACATATATACAGTATATTCATAGAATCACAGAATATCCTGAGTAGGAAGGGAACCACAAGGATTATCGAGTTCAGTTGCTTCTGGTGCAAAGAACCATCCCCAGGAGTCACACCCTGTGCCTGACAGCATTGTCCAAACCCTCCTTGAACTCTGTCAGGCTGGTGCTGTCACCACTGCCCTGGGGAGTTGTTCCAGTGCTCAGCCACACATTGAGACTTTTTCTTCCCTATTTTATCTCTGCTTCATGAAAGACACTCTTTGAATCCTGATTGTTTATAAACCTCCCCTGCTTTTCCTGCCACAGATTTCCATTGGTTTCAAAAGAGGGTCTGTGTGTTTATATGTAAAAATAATCTTTAACCACATTATTGAATACTATTTTTCTCAGAGCTCTCTTTTCTTTTTCCAATACAGAGATGAGAGATAATTAAATATTCTTGTTTCTCTGTGCACATTATTCAGATATATCTTTGACTGCAGAATTTCTTATCTTTATGGAGAATTTTTCTAAAGAGCCAATAGCTACTGTGTCCAAATATTTGAAAAGCGTTTGATAATTACCTGCATAACTACTTCTTGTTTCATAATGTTATCCACCTGACAAATAAAAGATGGATGGGATAAAAAATCCTCTGTAATTTTGAGTACTGGTTTGGAAATGTCCAAACTGTTTTTGGTTTTAGACTCATAAAAATAAAGAATCCTAAATTGACCAAAAAAGCAAAATATGAATTGGCCAAAATGTTTCTCCTGTGCATACCCTAAACTGGCAGATTAGCAATAAACTGGCTTGAATTAGGACAATTTAAGGAGGAGGAAACTCTAAAATGAGTTACATCCCCTTAGTCTTAACCAATCCCTTTCCACTAATACAGAAAGAATACTAGTAAATATAAGTGAAGAAACACCATTTACAAACAACTGGAACAGCAAAGCCAAAAAAACCCCCCAGTAAATAACGACTAGGTGCAAAATTGCTAAATCTCAGGAACCCCTCAGGTGCAAAGAGAGACCCAAAATGCCCTTCCCAAGATGATATCCCCACATATCCTCAAGGATAGAGGGAAAATGGTGCCAGGTCTCTTCCCAGGATGGCGCTCCCCAGGATGGCGCTCCCCAGGTGGCCCATGGTCCGGGAGGCAAAGGGGAAATGATGGTGCACAAAAAGAGCCCTTTGGGGAAAGTGGCAGCCCAGGAGCTGCCCCATGGCACATGGGGACCTGCCAGCGGGTGTGGGATCAGCTCTGCCCCTGCCGCTTCCTCCTGCCACCCACAGCCTCTGCCGTGCTGGTGCTGATGTCCCTGCCCCTCTGCTGTGCTGGGAGAAATCCATTCTGTCCCTGCTGACACACGGGGGACCCAGCCCCATGGGGCCAGCTCAAACTTCACCACCTGTGGAATTCGCAAGATGCACTCCACAGACAGTTTCTAATGGCAAAGTGCAGTTTTCCCAGGTTGCTAGAGTGGCAAGCCCAACCACACACCCAAAGCAACCCTTTCGAAAGAGTAGCATCCACCTTCAGCAAACCCCACCAGGCAAAAAAGGGAGTCAGCTTGGGTGCCCTGGCCTTCTAAAGGGACCAGCACGTCCCAGCTGTCCCACAATTCTGGTTCTGGATGCGCTGGGGTTTAAAGAGACAGTAAGAGATAGACATGAAATACAATGACATTCTGCGTTACCCATGACAGAAAGATTACAGCAAAAAATTAAACAGCTCAGAAGTGAGCTGCTTGCAGATAATTTTATGTGCTTTCCAGCACTTTTAGTAGATTTCATTTCACAGCAAGAAAAGCATAAATGACATTTTTATCTAATTAAGAGACGACAACCCAAAAAGTAGAGGGGTGTTTGTGCAGGCTTTATGCAAAAAAATAGCTGAGTGGTGCCAAGAGAATCTTGGGGAGGGATGATCATGTGTGTGTCCGTGTGCATGTCTGTGTGCATGAATCTGTGTGTCTGTGTGTGTGCAAGTGTGTCCGTGTGCATGAAGCAACACAGGAAATTCTGCAGCAGAACAGAACTCATCTGACAAAACCTTAGACAGAGTCAATGATCCTTCCCTGAAAGTCCCAGAGCCCAAGTGCTGGAAATACTGGAAGGGTTAACTGCCTGAGCTGCTGATACTACAGTGTTAGATCATGGGGAAAAACACTGTAGAGGAGACTTAACTTCTGATTTCTTTAAGTTGCAGAGCCAGGGGAATCTCTGTTAGCTTGTCTGCTCACGCAGTGAAGCAGAAATCTCTCTCACACTGAGTTTCTTTCTCAGGGAGAGAGGAAAAAGAAAGTCAGGGAGTTTCTTTCCTCAAGGGCAGGAGATGAATCATGGGAGAAGTTGTAGGGGGAGGCTGCTCACAGAAACAAAGGAAGGGAAGAGGAAAGCAGGATGAGTAGTAATAGAGGACTGGAGGTACCAGGGAAATTTGTGAATAAGTTCTTTAGTCAATTAGTTTTCCCTGAAACCAATTACTATATGCTTTAGATCCATGTGGCTTGGCAGAGATAAGGCATTTATGCATTTTTAAAGATGAAAAATTGTGATCCAAGGCATAGTACCTTAGAGACGTTCTTCAGTCTGTTCTTGTGCACAGACCTAGCTGGCATCAAAATTTTTGTGAATTTCATAGAAAAGGAACTGGGAATAATTTTGGGATGAGATAATTACACGATATAAACTAGGATAATTATTGGCAATTCTTGAATGCAATTATGTTGTGTATGTTTAAATTAATAATTATACTATCTTTGTCCAAAACCTTCAGTTCCTCTCTGCTTTCTTATAACTTGTCCAGAATATTGAAATCTTCTGAAGCAAGCTACATGTCTTTTGGGAAATTAAAATTCTTTGGATTTATTAAAAGTGTATTAAAATAGTTTCATTAATATTGAACCTCCAAACCCCATCTGTTTACACCAAAAAACCTTCAAATCACACAGATGATATTTTTCCTTGCTAAGTTCATTCATAAAAATCAACATATTTCCTTGGAGAGATGGAGAGAAATAATATTTGGAATGAAATGGTTTCATGATACTATCCTAAAAACTAGAAAATTCTCAGACTCTTCCTTATGTAAAACCTACTCATCTCCTCAGTAAGAGTATGTCTTCAGCTCAGATTTATCTCAGAAATTATATCCACTTCATTTTGTGGAAGACTAAATCTTAACAGCTTCTCCACTTTGTCATTGCTCCTAATAAATAAACAAACCAAAAAATCCATCACGTTAGCAGGCATAGCTACCAGCTTCCAGACTGTTCTTAGCAGAAATATGGCAAACATTGCCATATTCCTGTCACAGGTTGTCAGTGTGTTCCAGCCAAAAGCAGTAGTTCTCTGAGTGAAGACTAAATCATAGTTTGACTTTACTGGCAGTAAACCTGTCTGTTTTCCATTATATTTGTATATTAGCAAACTGTGATAATTTAAAGCAAATTCTGTACAGACATATAAGAATCTGAAGTCATTGGGCCATGTTCTGTTTTTTTTTCAATTCTGGCTTTGTCATGGGGTCTCTGGGATTTTTTCCAGCACCCTGCTCCATCCCTCTGTCTTCTCATGAAGAGATTTGAAGATTCAATTAGCCAGACTCAATTTCTCTGTGTTTTTTGGGGTTTTTTTTTTGGTTTTGTTTCTTTTTTTATCTTTTTATATGCTTGGAAATAAACAGCAGGACCTTTATTGTAATGGATAAAAACTCATGGAAAGAGTGTTAAAATATTTGAATAGTTTTAGTCCAATTAATTTTTGTAACAAGTTTGTTTCCTTGCAGCCACCTTGACGGGGTTGATTTCATGCTCTGATCCAATGTTTACTGAACTGAAATTGAGGACTGACATCTATTTCAAATTAATTAATGCACTGGATTGGGCCCATAATTAATTTATACTCTTGTCAAATGAAATCTGTGGGAGGGAGTTACTTTTTTACCTCTTTTAGCTACAGTTAATAGGTCCACCGTTTTTATTACATTTACTAGGCAAATTACTTATGCAAATATATCAGACAGATTGTTGGTTTTCAAGGGTCTCATGCAAGGGTCATTAAATCAATGTGAGTTATCCCATTTACTTAAATGGTTTTTAGAGTGAGCTCTGATATTAACAGTCTACGTGGTAACTTTATTTTATGCTCCCTGGTGTTGACTCTAATGCCAATGTCCACTAGTCTTAACTAAAATTCACAGTTAATATACAGATATAAATGGGGACCTACTCTGCAGCAGAGATCTTGGTATTTGAAGAGGAAAGACAGGAAAGAGGAGGATAGCCTGGAGGTGTTGCTTCATTAAAATTAAGCATGTTTGTGTGTTACTTGCTGTGATAATGACTGTGTAATACAAACATTTATTTTGTATTAGCATTTGGGTAATAGCAGTTCTATGGTTTTCTGTGACTGAATCCCTGTAATTCATGAGCCAAATATTTGCAGTGCCAACCTGTGAAACAGGATCATATGCTCCATGGATGACAAAGACAATAATACAGGAAAGCATAAGTGTACAGAAAATGTTCATCAAAAAAGAGTAAGCCTTTAACAAATCCCTATCCCAAAAATATACGATTGTGTCCTTGACAGTGAGCACTTATTGACACTTTTCATATTGTAAAGGCTTTTTTCTCCAAAATCATCAGCTTATGGCTAGCACATTGCAATAAAAATGTATTTAAAAGCACCTCTTTGACCTGACAACAATGAAATACAGATATATCCAGCTGCAGTTATTGCAGTTCATGGAGCGATACATACCAAATTTTATTTGCTTTAAACACTGGTCTGATTTTTATGGTTTTTATATCTACCTCAGCTACTTCTTTTAAAAATGTGAAGATGCTTGTGAGGTAGCACTTCTGGTCCATAGATTATAACTCAGCCAGCACAGATGTGTGAGTAAGTTTCAAAAGACATAGGACCAAATTAAAATGTCAGGTTTTAGGACCTACTTAAAATGTCTTTTTTATGATATACAAGTAGATGTTATATGCACATATTTAAACACTTTCTATAATTTTGGTTATTTGCCACATGCAAGGTAAAAATAAGTGCAAAATAAAACACTGAGTGCAAAGTGAAATAAATAAAGACATGTACTCAGCTTTCTACTTAAAAAGTTGTGATTTCTTTAGCTATAATGGAACATCAGCGATTTACTGCTGGTTTTTGTGCAGATCTAAATTCAGACTCAGTGCTTTGCACTGCAGAGGTTATTTTTGCTGAAATTGTTCTTGTTTAGTATGCTTTTCACCTTTGTGCAAGTACTGAATTCTTGAGGATTTTTAGTCCTCCTTTTCAGTGAGCATGCAGCCTTGATACAAAAAGTTAAAGCTTTTATACTTTCTTTCTTAGAACTCTTCATTTTCAGTAGATTTATCTCCAAATCCTAAAACAGTTTCAAACAGATACTGCTTTTGAAAAAAAAATAACCTGTACAATGTCTCCTGCACTTCTGAATGTGGTCTGAAAATGAGAGTCACATGGCACTCAGGAGATGAGTGCTGCCTTGGGAACATCTTTTCTGCATTTGAGAAAAGGTGAGGGAAACATTTTCTTGGCATGTCAGTGTTAGGCAATTGTTGAACAATATGAAGTGACAGAAAGGATGTGTGAGCCACAAATGGTACAATTTGCATTGGAAAGGCTCCACTTCAGATTCTGCTGTTTAAATAACTTTCATATATATGTACAAGAGGAAAAGATAAGCTTCATAGATGTGTTTAGTTTTTATTGCTAAACTGTGTGTCTGTACTACTGAGTGAGTCAGCACATGGAGAGTTTCTGAGTCTCTCATTGGTGCCAGAGCGTTTTTCACTGCAAACCACATTGTAGTGTTAACACCTTAGTTTAATTCTTCACAGTGGCAAGAAAACAGAATGAATATTCCCAGTTTTTAGAAGGAAATGTGTCAGTAGCAGATACTGCAATGATGAGCTTAAAATAAATAATTACATAGACAGGAGCTTTGAATACAAGTAATTAGTTTTGCATTAATGTTACTTGATATTTCTTTTCAGTTGGAATTAGTTAATGATTTTCTACATTTGCATACTCTTAATTAGCTTTTTTCAGTTGTTAGCTTTGTACAAATTAATGTTTTTATAAATTTTTCAATTTTTTTACCAGGCACATTTAATATATAATTAAGCATTTATAAACTACTTTATGTGAAGGAAATAGACTGAGATTTAGATTAGAGTTTTGGCAGATCGTGGCAATAACGACATCTTATAGAATGTCATCCAGAGCACAGTTTTTCTGTTGTATCTGAAACCAAACACACATGAACTAATGAACTAATTAACATATAACATGAGTTAATAAGGAAAGGATATTCCTATGATCTTTGAAGTACATTCTCATCTAATGCACTGTTCTGATCTAAAAGGATTTTACTTATTTCAGGGTATGGCTTTGGATTTTTTTTAATGTAGTGCAAATATAAAACAGACCTGAATAAGACCACAGGACCCCTGGTTAACCTTACCCCTAACTCAGCCTGGACACATTTTTGCTGCCCTTGGTGAATATTGCACACTCTAATATAATTGCTATGCAAGTCAGGAAAAACTTCATCCTACAAATTATTTTCTAACAACCAGAGGGAATAATTATAGAATAATAATAATAATAATAATAATAATAATAATAATAATAATAATAATAATAATAATAATAATAGAAGAAAAATATTCATCTCCCATTCAAAAAAAAGCCTTCAAGTATTTCCCTAAATACTAAATTTAGCACAGGATTATTTATATGCACAAGCTCATAAGGCTAAACTTATCAGGGTTACAAAAGTCTGAAAATAATTTAATACTCAAAGCCAGATTCATAACAAGCAACACATTCAAGAAATATTGAGTTTAAGAGGGGATTTCAGTTTACAGAACAAATTTGGGTAGAAGCATGTGAGTAAATATATCATGAACAGGAAATTAAACTGGGTCAGAAATGCTCACAAATGTATTATAAATGCAATCTTTCCTGCAACATAAACAGGAAAGTCAAATATATTGTATCTGTGTGGGGTTAATTTCCATAGTATCAGAACAAATAGAGAAAAGCTAACACAGGGCTGTGCAAGGACAAAAGAATGTGCATAGGCAGAACTCACGGCAGCTTAAGTCATTTTCACTGCCTAAATGCCCTCTAGGCACTGTGAGGAAAAGGTCAGAAATAACAGAAAGAAAAAAAAGTACTATCAAATATAATCGGGTTTTTTTAATGTTTTTTCCAGAGCAAGTGCAAACTAAAATTAAAAAATAATTTTTTTACTCCACCGTGCAAGATTTGACAGCACTAGTTCTATATCAATGGAGAGAGAAATATGTTCTACCAACATTTCATCAGTATCTTGGCAGAATGACAGCCTTATATACAGTTTCTATATGACAAACCAAATTCAAACATCTTCATGGGCTACTATTATTATTATCTAGTAAAGTATAGCATCAAAGTAGAAAAGAATGCAAAATCTTGAATACTTTTAATTTGTACAAAATCAATCCCCTATGTGATTTAAATGTCAGTTATCAACTATCTAAAACCAATTTCTGTAAGCCTTTTAAAGTAGCATAAAAAATTTTTTAGGCTAACACACAAAACACATATGAAACTACAATCTCTTCAATCCCATGTAAAAGTACATGTCTTTGAGGTATTCATGGCATAATTCCGAATACAAACAGGATAAAAGATCACTGGGTTATTATTTTCACTGAGTCAATATCCATTTTTGTTATTTTATGTATTACATTATATCCAGTGAATCAAATACATTTTTCTAGTAGAACGATTTTATTTAATAACATTAGGGGCATGAAATAATATCAGCCATGTTCTGTTGTATGAAGCTTTTCAATAATGATTTTTTTATATAAAGTCAACATGAAAATCAAAGATTTCTAATCTATAGAAGGTCTGTATTACACAGAACTTTGAGCTTTTTCTCCTCATAGTTGCTTCACAAGCAACTGTGTGGTAACATAATGCTAGTATTCTGTTTACCTGAATGCATTAACAGTTCATTTATTTGTACAAAAAGCTATTGTTATTTATGAGGGAGGTATCTTTCAAACTGAGCATGTTTCAACAAAGCCTCACACTGTAAAACCCCAGCCTGGTATTGCAGAATACACAAACACATTGATATGATCAGTGGGTTAAAAGTCATAAAATCATGCCACAATCCCTTATAGAGTGTCATGCCTTAACACAGCAATAACACTGGACCTCTGAGGTCAGAGAACAATGCTTGCACCATTTCAAAAGACAAGATGAAACCCACCCATGACTTTTGTGCTTGTCTCCTTTGCCTCAGCCCAAGCCACCAGCAAAACTCCTCTTGTCTTTTACAGAGGAAGTGACATTAATTTGTCTTACCTTGCCTCTAATGATCATATTATATTCTTTATTGAGCTAGATTAAATGAATGGAGATTTTTCTCTTTTCTCTGCATGTAAGAAGTATAGGAATCCATTAGATAGCTTCCATGGGAGATGCTGATGCTAAAAAGAACACAACATTAGCACAACCTGCTCCTTAGAAATTAGTTTCCACAAATAGATCTTATGCTTCTGGTAATAAAATTCAGTTGCAATGGTTTTCGTAGGGAAGAAAAAAGAAAAAAAAAAAAAAAAAACTTAAATATCTGGGACAATTTATATATCTACATGATCACAAAAACCTTTCCCCAGTATTTTCTTCCAGCAATTCAAATAAGCATGGGATAATTTATTTATTTATTTATTTTATTTAATTTATTTATTTTTGTCAGCTGTCTAAATAAGTTAAAGTTAGAAATTCTAAAACCACATTTTTCTTTACTTGTGTCCTAGAAACCGATCTAGTTGCTTTGGCGTTTTTTGGGGTTTTTTTGTTTTTTTAATTCAAAATCAAGCTAAGCTAAAGAGTCAGAGTAATAATAAACTAGATCAGTAAAAATTTTTATAGTTACTTTATAAAAATCTTTTTTCTTATATAAACTTTAAGTTGCAACTTGAGGGCTATTTTAAGGCTTTCCATATACCAGGTGAAAGATGAGATTTATTAATGTTTTGGTATTAAACCTTCTATGTGTACATGGCAAAAGAAGTAATAGTATCAAAATAGATTATGAACTTGAGGTTTAGAAGGAAAATGCTGCAACAATAGAGTTTGTATGAGACAAAATGCTGTGTTTTTCTAAAAGTTGTGTTCTTTTTTAAAAGAGTTTAGTATCCAAAATCAGGTGCGCTCCCAGCAGTTCCTATGTCTGTCTCAAAGACATTCAGTATGAGTGGCTATTGAGGGAATAGAATCCCTGACCATTCCTTTTCTCCCTGTAGGATCAGCTGCTCCGCACCCTCCGGCCTGCAGCGCTGCCGAGTTCCCGTGCGCGTACGTGCGGCAGTGTTTGCCGCTCACCGCGCGGTGTGATGGGGTGGAGGACTGCAGGGATGGCAGTGATGAGATGAACTGCCCCATGGAGATGCCCACCACCGCATCCCCAGGCTCCTGCAAGGAGACAGAGTTCCTGTGTCCTTCCCAGGGCTGCATCCTGTCCCTCCTGCGCTGTGATGGCGTGCCTGACTGCCGTCTCAGTGAAGATGAGGTTGGCTGCCGTAAGTTTCTTCCGTGGTGGTAGTTATGGCAATGTTAACTTACCTGCCTAAACCAGTGATGTTCTAGGAAAGAAACAGAGCAACATAGTGAAGTATATGGTAAAATTCATCATTTCCTTGTCAAAAACCCACTACTTCTGTCACATATAATGCATTAATTGCAGAGATGCTTTATATTTCTAGACAATTTTGCTTATGCATTTTAATTTCCTGTCTCTATTCCCGGTAAATGTTTTAAAAAATTGCAGTTGTGTTTCTGTTAATATTTACAAGCATTTCCAGTTTTTCCTTAAATCAGTCAGCTGCTTTTGCATTGCTTCTGTAACCTCTGATTATGATATGACAGAAAGAGAGGCTTCTGCAGTTCTGTAATTCAATAATATTTAAGGCAGTCCTGACCTTTCAAGGATTTTGAAATCAAGTCTGTTCATGAAGTAGCAGCAATCTCTGCCCCAAGCAAGGAAAAGGGCTCACAAACAAAACACAAGGCCAATAGGCTTTGAAATGTAACTGCAATGAGATGCCATGGAGAAACATCTGAAACAGATAGACACAAAAGTGAGTGTCTGCCCATTTAAAAATATTTCATCATTAGCAGATGAACTGAGGCCAACGGCATCATTCCAGGAATTTCAAAGTAATTAGCTACATAGGAAAAAAAAAGGAAAACAGGCTTTTTGCATAAACACTTTTCTTCCTGTACCTATCACGCTGTAAAACTTTTTAAACATTTTTCTCATCCTTATCAGAATGAAAAAAAAAAATTGGTAAAAAGTATCCATTTCCAGTGGATTAGAAATTCTTGTTATTTAATATTTTCTATCAAAACTACTAAATACAAATGCAGGCTACAGCACATGCCATTATTTTAGCAAATTAGTCAACCAACTGGCATGGATTTGGCAATCTGTGTAAGTCTTTTGTTTAGAAGTGAACTCTGTGGTTTTGCTGGCAGAAGACATGACTTTGGAGATAACTTTGATGTTAAATTCTGCATACCCTGGCAACAAGTAGAAAATTCGTATGTTCCTTTCTTCAAATAAACCTCTCATTGTTAATCTTAATTTGACATTGTTTCCTCCTCAATATGTCCTCTGGTAGAGGCATCCATGCTGTGTTCTGTTACATGCACATCCCAACTCCACACCATAGAAGCTGGCATGGAACCTCAAAATCTTAAAGCCAAAAGATTTCCATTATTTTCTCTATTACTAAAAAAACTGAGATATTGCTTTGTTTTGCTTATTTTACTGCTTTGACTTCTAAATAAAACCCAGGGATTAAGAAGAAATTAAGTCCTGGTCTATTCAAAGAACAAATATTCTCCATAGATATTTTACAACTTTGTGGCTCTCAGTCTGAAGGAAACTTAGTCAAATCCGTACTTCATTTTTGCTCCAAAATTTGGTTTATAGTATACAAACATGTAAGCATTGATAGCATAAGATAGAAATACAAAAGCAGTAATTCTTGTTTCTTCTCTGAAAAAGACACTTCAGAGAAGCAAAGCAAAGCAGCGAAGAAGGCAAAGCAAAAAGAAAGTGATTTGTGCTAGTTTGGAATGAAATCAGTGGAGAGCTGATTACTGTCACAGCTGGTGCTGAGATCCAGCTGTGTATGCAGTGAGAGCCCAGCATTTAATCTTTAGCTTCCTACTTTTAACAAGTGAAAAGCCAGAGAAGTTTGTCAGCTGGGAAGGTCAGTGAGACAAAAGTAAATATCTCAGAAATTTTATTCTTTTATTGAAATTTATGTATGATCTATAAAATTGATTGTTGTGTAACTCCAACCTGTGTGTACTCTAATAATACCCCAGATTGAAAGTAAGGGTTTATTTTTTTTGGATTTTAGAATGATTTTTTTTTCCCCTTGGTGCAGATGAAATCTACCTGCTTATTTTAAAAAACTTCATTTTAGGAATTATTAACACTTTCCATTTTGTGTCCCATAGCAATTTTATTCATTTAAGTGTAAAACAAAACACTTAATACTATTTAAGTGTAATACAAAAGTGTTCTGGTTTCTGAATTCAGGAATTAATCAGGGAAGTTTTCATTTGGGATAAAGACTAGTTGTCAAAATGCATCTTGCAGAGATTCAAACAAAAGGAGGCCAGGACAAAAAAATCCCCAACCAAAAAAAAAAACCCCATTGGTCAAGTCCCTACTAAAAACACAGTTTCTACCACAGAAATACTTTTCTTCATGACTTAGAGATTTACGTGGGCAGAATTTCCTGCAGAGTTCACACAGCAGTTAGGTTGTACAAAATTATGCTAATATTGTTTTATACCTACTAATGTAGTGAATTTTATTACTTGTTGCATATAACAAAAAAATTCTGGAGCTGTTTTGCAGTTATGGGTGTTCTACTTGGCTGGCTCTCTTCTTGCTGTCGATTTTAGCGAAGAGTGTTACCTCACCTATTTAGTCTTTTATTTTCCTGATTACAATAATAAGGGTGTAAAATAAATATATTTACACCAGTGGGATGTACACATTAGTTTTCCACAGACCAACATATTTTTCTATCTACATCATCTGATTGAAGTGCTAATAGCAATGAATTAAAAGTCATTTCTCAGTTTTCTGTAGTGCACCAAAAGGTATCTCTTGTAGTCCTGGTAAGTTTTAAATACCAATGAAATATTTAAAATTTTATACTTTCAAACAGGCTGTGATATCATTATCCCTTCTACCGGTTTAATTTGCACCTGGAAAATTAAATATAGATGAAAATTGGATGTTTTCATTTTTATATCTTCACTGGTTTTTAGTGCCATGTAGTCTTAGTATTTTTTACCTCAGCACCAATAACTCGGTGTCATTGCCCTTAATTGCAAAATTTTCAGCCGTTAGTCCATTACTATGACTGTTCCCTCTGTAATATATTAAAACAATACCTAAAAAAAATTGATTCCATCATTTTGAAGCCAGTAGTTGAATGAGAGTTGATTATGTTTTGTGATATCTTTTTTATGGGTTTTCTTTGGGATTTTGCAGTATACTCTCTCAACATTGTCAGTTAGTATGCACTCCTTCACAAATATTACACGGGAAAATTTGGTTTCTGTACCATCTGTGCTCTGTATTTGTTTACTTATTTAGCATCTCAGTAGTAAAGTTGTATGTCTTGGAAGATGAAAGCTTGTAGAGGTCACACAGATGCAAATTTATATATTCTATAGTACAAACCAAATTTTCTGCTTTTTTTCTAACATTGAGAAAAAAAATACAGCTGATGATAACAACCATGTTACTTTTCATTTCAGCCATTAAGGATTGTTCCAATGGTTCTTTGTTATGTGCTTCAACTAATCAGTGTATACCACTCTCCCAGCGTTGTGATGGAATTGCAGACTGCATTGATTCCAGCCCTGATGAGTCCAGCTGTTCAGGTACCTAGTTTGGCATAAAAATAACATTTGAAACAAAGAAAATATAGTTATTTCCTACTGAAATGTCTTTTGGCAGTCCTCAAACTTGACTGAGGTTCCTCAGTCAAGTTTGCTAAAACTTTAACAAATTATATTAGGCATGAATTTTCCTGATGCAAGTATGACACAGATGAAATGAGAAAAAGATGAAGAAGAACAATATGATTAACATCTTAACATCTTCGTAAGGGGTGTTTCTTACTGTATAAACACATTTTTCAAAAAACCTCAACCCTTTGCCGTATACTTTTAAGACTTTCCTGGATTTTAGCCAGTTGAGTTTACCCACATTGTTGAGTAAAAGAATTGCTTATTTGTGGGTTTTTTCCAAGTGCATTACAAATCCAGTTTGGAAAATAAACTAAATAGCATTTGTTTTAGCACAGTGCATTTGACACAATATTCAGGTTTGATTTGCAGTAGTTAAATGGTGAAGAAAGAAAAGGACAGGACAATAATACACATTCTATGTGAATTAGATTTTTATTAACAAAATCTAACAAATACATAGATGATGGTGATATATATAATTAAATCTAGATTCAAAATGTCCCATTCAATGACAGAAAGGTACTGCAGCTCTTCTCCAAGACAGGTATAAGCCCTTGACCAGTTCTGTGCTGGCAGTACTCTGCCAGCTTTGCTGAAGTTGCATTAGCTGAGAATTTAACTCTCTCTTTTCACAATTTTGATGAGTTATGTGATAAAATGCACAGCATATAGGCGTTGCAATGATAGAATTTGTTAGAATATGTTAAATGTCTATTCACAAACTAAAAGTTTTACAAATACCTATTGGTAAGAGGCATCCACAAGTTTCTCTGGGAGTGAAACTTGACCAGAACTATTGTGTTCACTATCTCTCATAGCATCATAAAATAGTTTGGGTTGGATTGAAAGGGACCTTAAAGACCACAAAGTTGCAATGCCTCTGACTTGGGCAGGGACACCTTCATGAGCCCAGGTTGCTCATGTGAGAGAAGGAATCATACTCCAACATTAAAAAATAACACTTCTACAATGATGAGAGAATCCATACTTGGTAAATTTGATTTATAAAAATGATTTTAAATTAAAAGTAATTTGCTCAGAAATTGGTTCAATATTGAAAAATATAGAACATAAACTAGTACATGCATAACAGTAATTTACAGATCTTATATTATTTTTTCAGAAAGCAGATCTTTTAAGTAAGTAATTAAAATTTCAAAATTTAATCCTGAAACTGTAGGTGTCCACACTGAATAGCATTGTTATATGCTGCAATAAACAATTTCACTTTGCATATATTCAAATCTCTTTAGGTCTAATTTGTATATTACCAGTTATATTCATACTAAAGAAGACTGAGGGGATTCTTTTCTGATTTTGAGGTTTTTTCTTGCTAAAGCAATGTAAGAAACTAAGCTTCAGTAAAACGAAATGTGATGATGTAGAAATCCAAGCTAAGGGACATCAAGGGTTTTTAAGAGAATATCACTAAGTACTTAAACACCTTTTGTCTTTTAAAGCCTGATTTCCCTTGTTCTTACGAGATTATTATTCTAAGTGTTAAAATTCAGAATATCTTTAAAAAAAATATTTGTCACAAAAGAGTTTCTGTTCTCCACCCCTATATAAAAGCTATTAATAATAATGTAGACTTAGGTACTAATTTAATATTAGTTCAATTCTTTTGGGTCTTATTTTTTATGTTCCCATTGTTGGAAAATCAAGTAAGTAGCAAAAATTACATTTCTGGAGTCAAATGAAAATCTTATTTGAGAAAAATTTGAAGCTTGTTCATGTGGAGTATCAGGATTTCAATAAGCTCAAGAGCATTTCATCACTTGTAATATCCTTGACTTTATACTTGTATCACCAAGTCCAGGTCTAAAAAGACAGGAATTTTGGAAGTGCTAGACACTCAAAATGACAGGTGTGAATATTCTGCCATTTTGAACATCAGATAATGACAAATGTCATATAAAGGAGGTGGAAGTCACAATTTTTACCTTTGTGTTTGCAGCTTGTCCTGAAGAATACTGCAAAAATGGAGGAAAATGCATCATCAAAGGTGACATTCCATTATGCCAGTAAGTTTTATTGTCAATTGACTTGTGCTTGAGGTTGGAAAAAGCTGCTGTTGAAACAGATGGTTTGCTCCCCAGGGACTGAAATGATATTTGGTAGAATTGTGTTTTAAAAAGTCACTGTATCTCTATACTATTTTTATTTACACTTAGTGAGTTAAACCACATTTTGAGAAGAATTTTATTTATCAGCTAGAATTTTCTGTAACTTTTATCTGTCATTACGTGAGACAACCTGACACCCTAAGTTTTCTGTCTCATGTTTCTCATCAACATTTAAAAACACATTTCTGTGCGTTGTTTGCAGCAGGGTGTTGTATACCTCAGATGAGATTTTACAACAGGCCGCATACTCATCTTTATCTTCCTGTCACGTATTTAAAAAAGGAAAGGGCTTTTTCCACTTAAATACGCTTGTGTTTTTTCCTGGAAATATTCTCTGATGAAAAAAGAAATGTATGCAATTCTGATGTAGAAGGTACGAGCCATTAGAGAGAGTCTCAGGCTATCTGAAGCAGCTCATTCACACAAGATACCACGTTGTTTCCCATTGGGAAATTAGAGGAGACTTTCTAAGTGCAAAGAAAGTGATGGTATGTGTTATCATGCTTTTGTCCTTCACATGTTTCAGTGGAGCTTCCAGAGATTGCCAAATTACTAGAGAATTAACTGCTTTATCACAATAGCTATCTTAGTCAAGAGCAGATGCTAAGGTTTGTCTGCTAGTCACTAGGAAATGCACATTAATAGACCTGCTTTGTCTTTCAGCACAAGTTTGTCCTTTACTGGCTGAAAAATGTAATATATAACATACTCAAAAAATATAGAGACATTCATATAGGGTATTTCAATTTGGGTCTCAGAAAACATTGTTAATTACCTGCAGATTTCCCAAAAAATGTCCACTATAATAGAACAGAGAATGGTCTCTTGCCAGAGAATGGCAGCAATCTTGGAATTTCATCAAGGTGGCTGCTCCAAACTTTCTTTGAATGCATAAAGAGAGAAAGGGAACAAAAACTATAGGGAAAGATTGTGGAACGAAAAGTCAGCAGAAAATAAAGGGATTTGCAATAGGAGGTTTGTTTGTAGATTAAATCATTGATAAAAAAATTACTGTAGGGACAAAGCTCTGAGGAAGTTATTGAGATTTTAAGTGTACAAGAGAATTATGAGAATTGAACCTCTGTTCAGACTTGCAAGAGAAAGTCTAACACAAACTAGCAAATCTTGTTCTATCCACAGAAATAAAAAACAGTTGGAAAAAAAATAGTGAATTAAACTAGTAAATAGGGTACTTTCCCTCAGCTTTCGGTAAGAAATATATTTAATTCTGATGTAATGCAAAGGCAATCAGAGCAAATGCACAGAAACAAAAATTCCTTAGCTGGGGGGTTAACATAACTTCAAGAGCTGTACATGCTTTTGTTGGGGAAATTGGTCATCTCTACTCAAGAATGCCAGAACACCAGTGCATGTTGCAATAGGCTTTCTGAAAATTGCCTATAGGGGAAGTGACTGGAGAACAGCAAATGGAGAAGAAAAGAGATAACCAGATCAACAGTCCCATATCAATACCATTCAAGATTTTATAGTATTTTTAAGGAATTACTTGTACATATAGTAATAGGAGAGTTAACCATTACTAAGATAAACTTCTGCATGACTTTTTGAAATTCCATGTCAAGACCATAAAAAGACAAAAAAACCCTCCAAAACATACCTGAAATAACTAAAAATGTAGAAGTATATCAGTTTTCAATACCCAGAGGAAAAAACAAAACAAAACAAACAAACAACCCCCCCCAAAAACCCAAAAGGACAGAACAAGAATAGAAATTATCATGAAAAATAAGCTATTTTTTACCTTTTAGTTCTCGGTTCTTACTCTAAATTTCCTGAAAAACAAAAGATAAATTTATCTAGAAATATCTTCTTCCCTTGAGAGCAACTGTTCTAGACTGCAGGATAGTTCTGGAGAAAAAGCAGAGTGTGTAAGAGAGCAGGAAGCCTGTTGCACAGCAAGGAGACTCCTGAAAAGAGCAGAATACAGATATTGACCTGCCACAGAAGTGACAGTCTTCCTAGATACCCAGAGGTGATTGTGTGGGGGTCAAAGTGCTCTTAAAAGTCACTGGGTTTCACTAATACTATTCAGTTACACAGGGGAAAAGGATAAAAATTGTTAACATATGATTTTCTTACTATTTTATCTGGCAAAATAGATTCTGACTTTCCCCCCTATGAGATGACTGTGCTCTAGTCTCCATAAAACAAAACCTGAGTCTGGAGTTTAAAAGACATTTTGGCATCCCGGAGAATGTTAGTTTAACAAAAAATAGCCTGGACAGGTCTCAAAGCTTCATTCGTTCCATCATGTTCCCATAAGATCTGAAATTGCTGCTCATTTTAGGTTAGTTTGACGTACACTGATAGAAAAGAATAGAGTTTCTAGAAAACATTTTTGCTGGTAATAACAACTGAAGAGTTTTGTAGTTTTAATGCAGTGGGGTTGAAGTAGTTGACTGTATAGTCAACTTCCAGTAGTTTAAGAAGCAAGCATGGGAACAGTGAATTTGCAGCAGCTGCTTAGGCAGAACAAAGCATTAGCATTTGAACTATTTCTGACACTGAAAGCAGATAGTTGATTTTATACATTTAGTACCTCTCAAGGTCCTTTGGTGCTGTATGTTTTTACATGTGTGAACTGGTGTAGCTTAGTTACATATAAAGTTAATTCTTAGAGCATCACGCTGTCTTTCAACAGTATGTAACTAAGAGGGATCAGTAGCAGTGGAAAGTGAGCTCTGAAATCCCTCTCTGAAGAGATATCTGTAGACCTGGTGGAAACAAAGGCAGTGGATACAAGTCTAGATAAAATATCAGTATATATTGGAGTGAGTAAGAAAGCTGATGTATCAGGTTGCTGTAATTTTTGTTCATGCTGCTGAAAACAGCTTCTCTAGGCTGGTGCATAATGACTGCAATAACATCAGCACAATGCCCAGTATTTGAGAATGTGACTTCTGGTTGGTGTTCTGAAGTTCTCAGTGAGAGTTTGTGAGTAAATACAGGGCAATGGTGCTGGTGGGTGATGGTTATCTTCCTGCCTCAACTAAACACAGTTTGATGGCTATCCTGCTCCTGCTTGGTATTTCAATTTTTGAGTTAGCTCTGAAAGTCACTTCTATTTGTTTCTGCTGTTTGGTCAGGAGAGTAACCGAGCTGCATTTATTTTGTACTTTCTATTTCATGGGTATTTTCTTTGCCTGCCAAACTAGATGGAGCTTCAATCTAAAATTCTATGGCCATTCTCATTTGACAAAATGTGGCTCCTATTTGTCCTGACTGAGGTCTCTTCTGTAGCCAATGTGCAGCCAAGTGGCTGATGCTGGCAATCAGCTACTGTGGTTGCACCAGCAAATCATGATCATTTGAGCAATAATGACTAGAATTTTTGCAATTTCGATCCTCCGATTTCAAAATCATTCCTTTGATTATATGTATGCTTTCCCCAACTTTTCTCCAGTGTTTCTTTGTGTTTGTTTTATTTTTGCTTTGAAGTGAGGCCACAGACTCCTGGAAACATAGGAGAGGAATATAGAGGACAACAAGCAAGCAGGGAAAAGTGTGTTTCTATGACACACTAAAGTGTGTTATAAAAACACTTTCCACTAAAGTGGAAGGGTGAGGCTTCAAAGATTGTACTAGTGTTGAAAGGAAAAAAACCCACTGAGAACAGAAAAAAAAAAAACCCGAAACACCAAACCAGACTCCTCATACATACTTTTCATTCTCATCCAACTGGACAAAAGTAACACTAAACATGCACATCCAAAATGTACTAAACTTCCCATATAACAAATATTTAATCATTATTCAATCATCAAATGGTTTGAGCTGGAAGGAACCTGTAAAGGGCATCCAGTACAAGCCTCCTGCAATGAGTAGTTTCATCTTCAGTTGGATCAGATTGCTCAGAACCCCATCCAACCTGACTGTGAATCTACAACATCTGGGAAACATATTTCAGCATTTCACAAAGTTTGTTGTAAAAAATTTCTTTCCTATATCTAGTGTGAATCTCCACTTCTTCACTTTAAAACCAGTATTCCTGGCCTGGTTTCTGCATGCTCTACTAAAATAGAGTTATTTAAGTTGGAAAAGACATAATAAAATGCTTGACTTTCCCTTTTTTTTTATACAAATATTTTCAACAAAATATACCAAATTTCAGAGTAGTTACACTGACCAGTACTAAAGAGCATAATGAGAGCACTTTTATTATTTTCTGAAGTGTAAGAAGGTTCTGTCCTTTAGCAAAAAAAAAAAAAAGGTAATTGCATTCACTTAATTGAACAATCATATTACAGATTAGAAATAAATCTTCATTAAACAGTTTTTTAATTCACTGAATATGTAACATATATCTAACTGAGCTGTGGAGATTGAAATTGCAGAGTCATTATAAATAGATAATTGAATATTGTTGTCTTCGTAGTTGTGTATCTAAATGCCCAAAATACAAGAACTGAATTATTTTGTTTGTTTCTTTTATGTGATAAAAGTAAAGAAGATTACTTTCCCATTTGTTTTTTAGAAAAATAATTTACCCTGTTTTACAGGGTAATCATTCATTCTGAGAAGTGGAATTTTTGCCTATTCTTTTTAGAAAAGCTACAGGTTACTTGGTCCTCTAATTTTTTACTTCTCATTTTTACAATGAGCTTATTATCGTAATACAAATTATCTGTTTTGAATTGCAAACAAAGTATTTTATCATGAGTGGTACCATAGCAAACTGTATTTCACAAAATTTAAAGAAAAAAAGGGGATTTTTTGGTAGTTGAGACTTTTTTAAGAATCTGGGTTTTATTCAAAACACTAGCTTCTAGTAAGCATGATGAATTTTTGAGGAACCCCACAAGTAGCATTATGTAGACATCACATAGTGTCTTGGCAGACTCTTTGATACCTTCTCCATTTAAGGCATACATGGCAAAGGAGGTAAATCCTACATTCTCACAGGACCAAATCTTTCAGTGAGGAATATAGAGTTCTTCTTGGCTTTTTTCGAAAAGATGTTTGACTTTAGATCTACTCTTACTTGTTCTGTGTTACTGGATTTTTAAGTACTGATGGTGCTAGCTATCTTAAAACACTAAAAGTGGGAGGATTCTTCTTTTATATCACACAGCATGTCACGAAAATAGAGTGATAATAGTATTCCAGCCTAAGAAAATAAAATGTTTGGAAGAATCTGGAATGTGATTTAATGGAAATATGAAGTCTAAACACTGACGATAGAGAAACACCAATCCATGAGTAAAGAGAGTTTATAAAAAGAGAAGAAATCAGTTTGTATTTCAGCCACATTTTCTTCTGCTCCTCTCAGAAATCCCCACCTCAGAGGGAGGATTGCTGACATAGCAGCTGCTGATTCAGTGCAGGTTGTTAACTGTTCAAACAAAGCAAATTGGTACTGATTTCACTTCTTCCCTAAGAATTTTCTTTTAGATTTACTGAACAAGTGGGACATGGGTAAATTGAGCATATATAACTACTCAGGAAAGTTGTAGTCAAGAAAATCAATTGTACATAGAGGAGCAATGAAATAAGGATGTAGCCATGAAAAAAAAACCAAAAGCCATGATGAGTAGTCAAAAAGATAAAACATTGAAAACAAATGTCATGTTAAGATTTGGAATTTTTTGGGGAAGCAAAGACATATCTACAAACATACATAGGTAGTATAGAGAGGAGTTTTTTATATCTTTCCTTTACCCAAGACTCATTTGAAAAGTATAGCTGGTGCAAATTAAATAACAAATTCAGGTCACCTGAATTGGGTAAAATTAAGAATAGGAAAATAAGTTATTACATTTATTCTCAGAAAAATTAGACACAATTTGTCATTAAAGAAAATATAAAATATATTGATGAAAATGCATTTAAAAGATTTGATTAAAGAAAACTCTTTCCTGAAGTTTCTATTCATTATATAATTTGCTGTTTAGTCTTGATGTTCTTTGGAAACTTTTCATGAAATCAAGATGCTTGATACAACAGTACACTTGCCTTTTAGTTTGTCACGTTTCTAACTTCATAACCTTTTCCAAAGGAAAATCCCACAGGGATTATGGCTCAATGCAACAGAAACTCCAATTCCAAAATCTTTACATTTGGTCTATTTTGAAATAGTTGGGATGAAACAACTTTTGTTTCTTATGCTGATTCCCTGCTCACAGGATGTTCAGTGATCATTTCACAACACATAAAAAAAAAATCTTTTGAAACCTTCATATATCAATATTCAGGAAATAACATTCTTTTCATATATCAAATTTGTTTAATAAGTTGGGGTTTTTTTCATTTGGATTTTCCCCACTTGTACTGAGTGACTTCAAAGTAAATACATGTGGTCAAATCAGTTTTACTTAGTGAGAAACTTGCCATGCAGCAATTATCAATGGCATACACTGACTATCTTTTGTATTTAGAAACAGTTTACTTCAAGATTTGCTCTTCTTCTTCCTCTGCAGATAATAGTATGTTCTGGTCTGAATCAGTTGATTGCTGAATCCAATTATTTCAGAAGGAATGTGTCTTTTTCTGGATTTTTTACTATAAAACTAAAATAAGGTTGTCTCTATGTAACTGCTAAAGTTTGACTATACATAATTGAAAGCCAGATGTTAGAGTTAATTAAATAAATACAACAGAATAGACACAAAGCATGGTCTCACAACACATTTCTGATCATGTCCAATGTGAAACATTTTCTGATCAGAAATCTCTAGCACTTGATTCAAACATAAACCAGACTCTTTCATTTAACACTTAGGTTTTGGTCTTTTTTTACAGAAAAATTAATTTCAAGATATCTTTAAAACTGGAAACAAACTAAGTAGCTTATAGTCTTTCTCAGTTTTCCTGAGGTGAAATATTACTGTGATAAATGAAAAGAAGTTTTGCTTGCATGATCCATTGACAGAATCAGAAGAGCACTCACAGTGAAAGTGCTTATTTTAAATATAGCCCACTGGTCATTGTGGAAAACAAACTGTGAAGTATGTATTTTCAAATTGCCTCCTCATGATATGTTTGCTGAGTGGAGAGATTTTTACCCATTAAAAAATTCACCAAGAATTTCTGGGACAACTTTTAGTTGAAGAACTTGATGAACACTTTGTACAATCTGTTCTGACAAAATTTTGATGTTGAGAGGTGCTAATATAGTTTTGGGAATAAAAGTAACTTCATGTTTTATCATAAAAGATGATTTCCTACATTATCAACATCATTGCAACTCTCAAACTCAGAGACAGAATTATGTTTTGTGTCTGAACATTATAATTGATGTTTTAATTTGGAGATACTATAATCTTACTATGAAGGGTATAATTTAGTAGCTACAGTGAAAACTACTTGGATACAGAATAATGATTAAGCAAAAAAATCCTCCTCAGCTGGATCAGCAATGCTTAAGTTGCTGAAAGAATTTAACTTCTCTGATAAATATCCTATATTTCTCTTTTGATTTTCAATTCATTTTTTTAAGACATTCAAAGCAGAATGAGGAGACTACAAGGTGTAGGAAACCGCAGCTGGATTTTTATTATTACTAAGTGCAATGAACCTTTAACTTAGAATGACTCGTACACAAAACTCTAGACTTTATTACATTTAAAATTCAGGAGATATGTTTGTCTTCAGTAAGGAAAAGCTTAGGATGTGGGAAGTGTATGTGTAGGAGAGGATGTACTTTGAGTGATGAGAGATTTTTATATGGGAGAATGTTAATTAATGTTGAATATTGGATGTTTGCCAAAGTATGGAGGGTCCCCTGAAGGGTTACTCCTACTAATACCAGATGCTCAAGAGTAGGAAATGTGGATAGAAAGCTTTAGATCAAAATATTTTTTGGTCTGTTTTGTTCAAAACAGGAAAGAATAGCAGTAAAATAATAAATACTTTTCAAAAGAGAGAAAAAAAAGGGAATAATTGAGGAAGTATAAACAAGGATTGCAAAGATTCTTGTGCTACAGCCACTCCTCCTTCACATTCATGTGGCTGTCTTTTGTCCACAGAAATTTAAAAACATCTGGGTGTATCTATTCATAGGCATATAAATCACTCTTAATTTTTGGATTATATTAAGTCAAACAATAATTTAGAAGTCTGGGTTCAGATAGTTTTAGACTGAGTAACACTCTTTTTTCAGATTCAGTCTTCCTGGATTTAAGTGAAAGTATGAAGCAGTACCTGGAATGAAAACCAGTATTGTCACTCCCTAAAAGGATACCTGCATGTCTGCATATCAGACTTTGTTGTCTGGAATGACAATCAGCTCAGAGTTAGAGTCCTCTCTGTGGGAGGAACCTGGGGGCTGCTGTTTGGATACACCTAATACAATGCAGAATGTGTCAGGAAAGCTCTAAAGGAGACCTTTGGAAAACACACATACCGTGAAGCATGTTGACAAGAATTTTGAAGTGTGACTAAAGTGAATACTCTGACACAGATAGGTCTGGGGTGAGGCTGTCAGGGAAGAGGGGAATGGTGGAGGTCTGTATTTGAGGATCTGTGCTGTTGTGTAAATCATGTAGCAAAGGCATACATCTTGCATTCTGTACCAACCACATCCTGACATTTGGCCTGCTCAGTCTGACCCACTAGACTCACTGGTGTCACAATGTCATCAAGCCATCTTGCATGTTTGCAATTTTCCCTCTTGTTCAATCAGTGAGAATTTAAGTCTCTGAGAATTACACCTTTTGTGCGGTTGCTAGGTGGCTAAGGGATTTCCTAAAAGCAGCAAATTCTACTAAATTGAGAACTTTTGAACTTTTCTTGCCAGCTTTTGCAGTGTTGACTGATCTGGAAAGCTCTATGCACTTTAATTTTAAACACATACAAACGCTGAGGATTTTTCTTAATGCTTGGAAAGAGCTTTTCATGTTTGCTATTGCTCTAATCAGCTACTGGGCTACATCCCTAAGCAGGAAGCAGTAACCATGTGCTGTTCCCACACAGAAACTTGCATGTCCTTTGGGGGAAAAGTACACAGACCTTTAAGCTGAAATAAATATGTCTGCATCTGGTGTGAAAGTCATATTTTCAATGTACAAAAATATTTTTCATTAAAAACATGTGTTGGATTGTAAGACATAAATGAACTTTGAAATGTCCTCTGGATATATCAAGGTAATGTGGCTCATTCAAGAATTACACTATGGATCTCAACAGCAGAGTTACTGCAGGAATAAATGTCTGTGGTTGTTTGACCCTGGCTGTGTGCTGGGTGCCCACCAAAGCCACTCTATAACTCCCTTCCTCAGCTGGACAGGGGAGGAAAAAAAATAATGAGAAGTTTATGCATTGAGATAAGGACCAGGAGAGGTCACTGGGCAATTACCATCACAGGCAGACCAGACTTGACTTAGGGAAATTATTTTAATTTATTACCAATCAAATCTGAGTATTGCAATGAGAAATAAAAACTAGATTTTAAAATGCCTACCCCTCCCCTTCCCTTATTCCCATTCTCAACTTGACTTCGTGATAACTAGGTTAACTCTGCAAGAGCACAAGAGAACATAGTCTTATGCTGTTCTAGGGGAGCTTTAGGCTGGACATTAGGAAGAAATTATTTGCAGAAGGAGTGATTAGATATTTGGATGGCCTGCCCAGGGAGGTGGTGGAGTCAATGCCCCTCCAGATGTTTAAAGAAAGACTGGATGTGCCACTTAGTGCCATAGTTTACTTGAAATGGTGGTGTTGGGTTATAGGGCAGATTTGATAATCTCAGAGGTCTTTTCCAACCTAACTGATTTTGTGATTCCTCATTTTCTCTGCTTCCTCTCCTCTGACAGGACAGAGGGATGAGAAATGAGGGTTGCAGTAAGTTCAGCACAGGGACAGCCACCATCACTTATGTTCTCAGCCGTGGCCAGTGCCAGGTCCCTCCTGCAGCCAGCTGGCATTGGCTCCATTGAACATGGGGGAAGCTTCTGGCAGCTTCTCACAGAAGCCACCCCTGCAGCCCCATTCAGCAGATACCAAAACCGTTCTGTGCAAACCCAGTAAAACATCAATCATCGACCCAGGCCTCAGAATTCAGGAAACTGAGCTGCAGGAGTCTGAGATTTTGTTTGTTAGATTTTAAATGATGGAGGTGAGAAAGGTTTGGGTTTAAATGAACTGTGTATTGAGTTTGTGCAACCAGATTTTGGTAGCTGGAAAGGGGGCTTCAGGTGGGTCTTCTGTGAAAAGCTGCTGGAAGACTCCCCCATGTCTGACAGAGCCAATGCCAGCTGGCTGCAAGGTGGACCTGGCACTGGCCAAGGCTGAGCCAGCCAGAGAAGATGGGGGCACCTCTGTGATAACATATTTAAGAGGAATAAAAAAGTTATTGCACAGATGTAATTGCATGAAGAGAAGAGAGGAGTGAGAATATGTGAGAGCAATAATACTACAGACACCCAGGTCAGTGGAGAAGGATGGGCAGAAGATACTCCAGACATCAGAGCTGAGGTTTCCCCTGCAGCCCATGGTGAAGACCATGGTGAGGCAGCTGTGCCCCTGCAGCCCAGGGAGACCCACGGGCATGCAGAGATTGACCTGCAGCCTACGGAGGAAACCCACACCAAAGGAGGCCTGAAAGAAGGTTGTGACCCCATGGGAAGTCTACACTGGAGAAGGCTTCTGCAGGGATCTGCAACCCATGGAAAGAGGAGCCCGTGTTGGAGCAGCTTTTCTGGAAGGACGTGTGACCCCATGGGGGACCCACTCTGGAGCAGTCTGTTCTTGAAGGGCTGCACCCCATAGAAAAGGACCCATGTTGGAGCAGCTCCTGAAGAGCTGTATCCCATGAGAACCCAGGCTGGAGAAGGCTGTAGAGAATTGTCTCCAATGAGAGAGACCCCTCAGTGGAGCAGGGGAAGGGCTTCTCTCCCTCAGAGGTGCCAGAAACAAACCATGATGAACTGATAATGTGGCCATTCCCCATATCCCTGCACCACTAGAAGGAGAGGAGAAAGAGTCTGGCAAGGAGGGTGGAATTTAGGAAAGATGATTTTAAGATTTTTTTTTTTTATGTCCCATTGTCCTGCTCTGATTTTGATTGATAATAAATTCAACTAATTTCCCCAGGGCAAGTCTGTTTTGCCCTTGACAGTAACTGGTGAGGAATGTCTCCTTGGCCTTATCTCAACTTGTGAACCTTTTTTTTTATATTTTCTCTCTTCTGTCCAGTTTTGGAGGGGAATGATAGAGTGGCTGTGGTGTGCACCTGGAATCCAGCCAGAGTCAACCCACCACAAATTTTTTCCCTGAGGATGAAAAAAACTAACTTACCAGGATGCTTGACATTTTATTTGCAGTATGCATGTTTTTGTATTAGCAGACACAGATAACAAATTATCATATGGCTTCCTAACTCTGCTGAACTAAACTATGCCTAAATCTCCCCCTCTGGGCAGCCACATGAAAGCCAAAACCATGATCATTCTCTGGCCAGGGAGAAAGAATTGTCATCAAGGCCCAGGTGTCTTTTTCATTTTAACTCTTGTTCTGTACATACTTAGGGTACCTTGGCAGCCATATAAACTCCTTGGATAGAGGAATATATCAGTTGTGTGTAAACAAACACATGCATTGCACCCAGGCTAACCTCAACAAGTGCCTTTGTTGGAAAAGAAAACAGTATTGCAGCCTACAATATGTGACAATGGCTTCCTTAATGTAAGAGCTAGGTGAGATTATACAGTAAGAGTTGTCTAAATTCTAAGATTAAATGTGTTTGAGCTCTGGGTCATTACCTTACTATATTAGAAAATTATTTTTATTGCTTCATGAGTTTCTTGTTTCCACTTAGAACTTTCCAATTTCTTACTTTAATCTTTTTGCCATTCATCCTTATTAACAATTGCATTTTCCACTGATGAAATGTCTGCTCAGCTGAGTTTGGTGGCAAAAGTTGTGCAAATTAAATAAAATTCCTTAGGGTTGTAAAATGGAGCCAACAACTTGAGTACCTACAGTAAAATGGAGCCTGTGTTATGCAGTCCTTGCATGCTTGAGTTTCCTATGCAAGCAAATGATAGGGCAGCTTTGCAGGACTAGGAGCTGAACGAAACATTTTTTTAAGCAGTGCTACACAGAGCCGAATATCACAATGCTTGCTTTTCACAAGGCAGAATTCCAGTTTAAAAATAGTTATTTCTCCTCTGGTGCCTTAATTTTCAGATTTTAAGTACTATCTAGCAATCAACTGATTTTTACTGATTTTCAGATAAATTAAAGTGCATGGTTTGATTTATATTGTAGTCCATCAAAAAAACAATGTAACAGGAGTTATTAACAGACTTCAACAGATGGGGAAAAATAGCTTTTATTTGCCTTGCTCTTCATTATTCTTTATCTTTTGCAAATGAATATTTTATTAATGTAAACTTCTTAGGCACTTAGGAAAATGGAAGAAACATCTCCTAAAACTTGTTAATATTTTAGTGTGTGGAAAATATATTTACATAGTCATAGAAATTCACAAAGATTATCTTCCTGCCTCTCTGGCTTTTAGAATTCAAGGTGAAGTGATTTGGCAGAATGCTTTTTAAGAGGCTACGGAGCAACTACTCATTATTATAGTTGTAGTGTTTTAGTAGGTGTCATCAAAATTTTTTTCATATATAAACTTCCCTTATGATATCAGTAAAGTCACTTTCTTTGTTGCTAATAAGATCAGCACAACACCCTACATACTGAGAGTGTTGTACTTAATGGATGTAGCTGAGATCTTTTTTCCTGACAGATTATAAGATAGTAGGGGAAAGCTAAAAATCCAGTGTATCCAATACCATTAGCTTTTCTATACATATATATATATGTATACATACATAATGCTTCTACAGCCATCTTTCTAAAACTTTCTACCACTAAAATTCTTTTCAGTGTGCTGTTACTACAAAAGATTCTGTAACCTCAGGAGTTGGTGATATACCGATTATTTTGTTCTGATCTACAAAAAATCATACTGCCACGGAACTATGCACACCTCATTTCAAGATATAACTATACAACACAATTGTGCATTTAAATATAATATAGAAATTGGTATGTCATCAAATTACTATTTCATAAGTTTTTAAAATTATATATTTATTTGTATTTTCATTGAAATCTATCAGAGAGCAAGGCCAAAGTAAGACTTTAATAGGTGTCAGAATGGGACCAAAACAACAGACCTCACCATATTTTATTTCTGTCTGTTCAATGTTTTATATGGTAGAACCATTGTGTACTTGAAAAAGATGGTGAAACAATAATCAGCTTTCTCTGTGCAGGCTTCTACCAACTAGAAGGTCAATGTCAATTGAATTTTACTCTTGTGAAAAAGTCTTCCAGAAACCTTTTCTTTAATCACCCTGAACTATTCTGCATCTCTACACTCTGAATTTCTAATGGTACAAGTTGTATTTGTACCTTGCACATTCTTTCCTGAGGTTTCCTTTTAAGATGCATTCTCACCCATCACATCTCACTAAATTTTTTGCCCAAATTTTGATCATCATGCATCTCAGTTAATTCAGCATTGACCCTCCTTGCTTGAATGACTACAAAATTTTTAGGCCAATTGTTTTCAAAAGCAGTTGCTGAGAGGATTCTTCTCTTTTTTTTCTCTGCTCTCCTCTTCCTTGTTGTGTGAAATGTTAAATATTGACCCTGCTCTCCTAGCTGTCATAATTTGTTCCAACTTCATCTACAATTTCTTATTTAGCAAGTAAAATTTGAATATGTTTCAAATACTGGTTGCTCAAACAGAACCTGTTGCCTACCCAGTGTAGAACAATAGCAATAGATTGTCTATGTTTTAACAGGTGTCTGCAGTCTTGTCAAAGTTTAGAGTACAATTAGACAAAACTGGTTTTACTAACTTAACAGAAAAATAGTTTTCCCTTTCAAAATAACTTCATTCCAAGTGTTCATGAAACAAGGACTGAGCACAGGAAGGAATTAGGCATGTGATTTCCTCATAAATCCAGAGAATCAAAGCATAGGACAAAAGTCTTGCCTTTGACATTTGAGCAGCTTTTACAACTTTTCTTCTGTCTCTACCCTTATTTTTTAATTACTAACTTTGTTTCAGTAGTATGAAGTCCTCATAGGTGATATTGGCATGAAAAACATGGAACAAATTGTTTGGTAAATGTTCAGTATTATCTGAATATATCTTCTTACATCTATGAAGAATGTACAAGTAGTCACAAAAAAATGCACAGCAGTGAACTATACACTTAATTTGTTAAGGCAGGCTAGACTGCAAGATTCAAAGCTGTGCTGATATTTCAGAAAGACACATGTGCTGCAATATTAATCAAAATTGAGCTTTCCTGTTTTTAGACTGGATTAAGAAAATACTTTATAGTTCACAAGGTCTTATAAAATAAAGAAACAAAGAAACAAAAACACAATGAAACAAACAAACCCCCCCAAACCCAACCAAAACTTTAGTTAGTATCATGGACTAAACTCATTCATTTATATTTTCTTTTTCCTTGGAACTGGTAAAAATTTGCATTTGATTAAGGTGATAGGAAGGACATTTCTTTAAAAGACAAGCAGATTTTCCCCTAGTTCTATAAATTCCACTTTGTTTAGAATTTGCTAAATGTTACATGATGGAATTAAACCTAATTTTAGTTAGAAGGTTGATCACTTTTTCTCCTTTCATCTTTCCCTCTCAAGGACATGTTAATGAAAATAAGAGTAGAATCACAGAGTCATAGGAAGGTTAAGCCTGGAAAAGACCTCCAAGGTTGTTGAGTCCAACCATTAACCCAGTGCCACCATATTTCTGCACAACCGTGTCCCTCAGTGCCACATTCACATGACTTTTTAAACATTTTTAGAAATAGTGACTTCACCACTTTCCTGGGCAACCTGTTCCAATGCCTGACCACCCTCTCAGTGAAAAATCTTTTCCTAACATCCACTCTAAACCTCCCCTGGTGCGATAGGAGCCATTTCATCTTGTCCTATCACTTTTTACTTGGGAGAAGAAGCTGACCCTCACCTGGGTACTCCTTTCAGGCAGTTGCAGAGAGTGATAAGGTTTCCCCTGAACCTTCTTTTCTCCAGGCTGAACATGCCCAGCTCCCTCAGCCTCTCCTCATCACACGTGCTGCAGATCTTTCAACAGCTTCATTGCCCTTCTCTGGACTTGCTCCAGTACTTTAATGTCTTAATTAGTGTTATTATAGTGTTATTCTTTCTCCTAGTGTTATTCTTTCTCCTACCGTTATTCTTGCTTAAATTTTCAAGGTAAGGAATCATCTTTTAACTAGAATAAAAGCATTTTAAAGTTTTCTGGTGAAAAGCAGAATTTTTATAGAATACTCTGAAAAATGCTATCTAGTCAGAAAATTGTCTACATAATTATTTTGGACAGAAAATATACTATCTGACCAAGACAAAACCTCTGGAATATTTAGAAAATAAGAATATTTGCAATTATTCTTAGACTGGTTTTTTCCATGTAAGCCTGGGCTATCACTGCACAAACACACCAGGGACGTGTACGTGTTACATGACGAAGGGGAGAGGTTCTGAGGAGATGGAGGAATTTTTCAAAATATGAAAAAATGATCTTTTGTCTTTTGAATGTAGCCGTTAATACAAAGTATTTCCATCTGATATCCCATAACATTCTCCTTTCTAATGTTACCAAAAGATAAAAGGTGCCAGAAGACTCTTGTATGTGGTTCATAGTGTGGTGTGGTGAGTTGACCCCACCAAAGCCATTTGTCACCCTTCTCAGCTGGACAGGGGAGTGAAAATGCAATGAAAGGCTGATGGTTTGAGATGAGGACAGCAAGCCATCACTCACCAGTTACTATCACGGGCAAAATAGACCTTGACTTTGGGAAAAATACTGATGGGCTCAGCCTTTGCCAGCAGCAGGTCCGTCTTGGAGCCAGCTGGCATTTTCTCTGTTGGACACAGGGCAAGCTTCTGACAGCTTCTCACAGTAGCCACCCCTGCAGCTCCCCCACTTCCAAAACATTGCCACACAAAACCAAAACATGTAGCAGTAGTGAAGCAAGAAGCACAGAGAAACTGTAAACCACTTTTTTTTTAGGAGTTAAAAAAATTATTGAAGTTTAGTATTCAGAGCAATGCCAAGTGTGTGCATTCCTTATGACCAATTTCGCTCTTTTGCAACAAAGAACCCACATGGAAATACTTTTTTGCTGTTGTTATTTTTAGGGCAGTTCAAGCAGCAATTTCAGACACAGACTTATGAAGCCTGGCAGTCCTGAGGATAATTGTGCAAGTCTGGAATTGAGGATTTCTGAGCTTAGGATGTGCAGCTTCCCTAACGCAAAGTCTTCCAAAGCATACAGGCAATTTTAAAACCCATATCCCATCTACTTTCAAGAGGCTTTTTGATGAAATATCATTTAAATATTAAATAAAGTTCACCCTTTTCATCTATGACTTCATCAATAACAATCTTATAACAGTGCTATCTCTCCTCCAGAACTAGTGTGCTTGTTTCAAGCTCTTCATGATAGACACTCTTTGGATTTTTGTTTGCCCTGATCAAATCAGACCCAGATATAATAACAAACACAGGAACTGCAGAAGTAAACTTTAAGTACCTAAATGGATGTTAGGTTTCTACATACGTAGAGATTTCTGATTCTCAAACAGTTTTTGGAAAAAAAAAATCTCCTGTATAACTGTGAAAACATAATAGCTTCTTTGCAGAACACTCGGATTTTCTTGGGTACCTAGATAAAAAAATTGAAAACCAAATTAATTGTCAGTACATTTTTTTGCTATTTATTTTTTAATGTTACTGAAGCTCCTGGAAGACTAGTGTCAGAATAAGGCAACAATAAATGTACATAATAGTTTCATGAATAGTCTGCAGGACTTTATTTGTGAAGTAGTCTAGTTTGTGAGTAGATTCTAGTTAAGAATATTCAGCAAATACTATTTTCAGTCAGGTACTAAAGCAAAACTGAAATGATTTATTCTGCCTGGAATCAGTGCTCAACTTTCAACAAGGCTTTTACTTTTTTGCTCATAATATCCCATATTATATGAAGGAATATATCACATATCCTAAACAGCAATCCATATTTTTCTGTCTTTATTTTCTACTCACTTCTTTTATGTAAATGCTGGTTTATGTGTTTATTTCTGCTTCCTTTGAGATGACTGTGAACTAAATTCCTTGTAGGAAAATATCAATAATATTAATAGAAATACAACATCTTGATCTAGGATAGACTATACATATCTGTTATCAATGAATGTATCAAAATCCATCTGTATTTTCCAAAGAAAGCAAGGATCAGTTAGGAATTGATGCAGATAGAATAGCTCTCTTAAATAGTTCCAATTTTTCCAAATAATTACTCTAAGCTTTCAGCCAGTTCAGGCAAACCACAATTATATGCAGATCATAAGGGATGGAAGGATTATTTGCCTTTCCATCCACATTCACTTTGAAACCCTATGTTTATAAAATGTCATGAGAAAGACACTGCATTTACTGACCTTCCTTATGATTAGCTAAGCTGGAGTTTAGGGGCCAGAGAATTACTTTCTTCCACTGCACGGTTACCACAAAATACGTACATCTGCTGAACTTTAAAAGTGTGGATCCAGTAATGCGTTCCTAACCACCACAGATATGGCACACAGGACATTTCTCCAATTCTTGGCTCTGGATTCCCAGTGAAGTCACCACCCACAAAGTATTGTCTGTGCAAGTCAGACTTTGGCAGCAGGCTCAAGAGCAAAGGCTCAGACCCAAAACCATAAGAGATATGTCAGCAAACAGTTTAACTTCCTTTTTGCTGTGTGGGTGACCAGAGCAACAGGAAGGCTGCTTTTATTGAATCCTCATGGAAAGTAAGTTCTCAAAGTCTCTTTCTTGAGGGAGAAATAAAAGAAGAGTTGGAACGGAACTGCTTAGGGACAAGCTCAGGAAAAAATAATTAACCTCAGAGATAAATAAAATCACATAAAGGTTTATTCACAAGACCGCCAAGTGCATGAACACCAAGAGTGGATCTCAAGTTAACCCTTAAAACTCCAAGAAAAGACCGATAGTCCGAGGTACTAGCAAAACGCTAGTGGTGAAATAAATAAAACAATATTTGGGTCTCAGTTTATAAAACTGAGAGGATCCTTCAGTTTGCACTGATGTTCATACAGGTTCTACAATATGTATATGCCTGCAACAAATCCTGTTTCCACTCTTGCCAATACGTTAGCCCCACAGGCTTTTTATTTTTCCATCCATTCTTAAACACTAAGTTTGTAGTATTAAGTAACACGACAACAATAAAAGAATCAATTCTTCAGCTGATGTAAATATTTTTCTCTCAGTCTGTAAATGTAAAGTGAAAAAGTCAGTCAGCCTTACACCAGTGCTGACTTCATCAATTAGGCAGCTTTTTGCTCACGTCTTACCAAAAGTAAATACTTTGAAATAGAACTTTTTTTCAATTGGTGTGTGTTAGGCTTGAAGAGTTTTTAATAATATCCTGGATCTAATTTTTCCTTTTACTTTTGAATTTGTTTCTCAACAGTCCTTCATGGAGTTAGAAATTTATTGGCCTGTATAAACTACAGCACTTGACCTTGACTTTTTTCAAGTTCTGATTTGAAATTTGTGATGAAGCCCAGTCCTTCAAGTACACGTTCTGTGTTTGATTGACAGTTGCCATTTTTGAATGTTCAAAGAATCATTTCTATAATATTTATGAAAGGATTTCACATATTTAAAATTCTTGGATTTTTCTTTGACCTTTAACATAGCTGATTTCATTTAATTCTTTGTTATAATCTTGTTTTGCCATAGTTTTAATGTTTTAATATTTAAGTTACTTCAGATTCAGCATGATTCAGTTTGTTTTATTAAAGAAATACTAGCCAAGTGTCTATGACGTGAAACCAGTGATATGGGTGATTTTTTCATGTGTATTTAGAACAACTCATTATTTTGGCTTTTGGTTGGTAAGTTGGCCTTTCTTCCTCACTTTTTTTCTTCATAAGATCTTCTGTGGAAATATCTTACAAAGTAGCCATGTGTCAGTCACATTTATCTTCTGTCCTAACTATAAAATATTAAGAAAAATACTTTTTTTGTTGGAATTCCAATTGAAATCAAGTGAAGAGGCTTAGAAAATATAATCTGTAAACTCTTATGGATACATGGCACTTTTCCTGCTCCATCTTCAGAAATCCTAACTGCTCCAATGTTTGGGATTATATACCTATCTAACTGTTGGCCTTCAAAGTAAGTCTTGGAACATAAAATAAGTTTACAAATATTTCCTTTGCTTCTGGATATTTGAGAAAAATAACATGAATTGAATTTCCTATAGTGCAAGTCTGCCATAACTAACTGCTTAAAGCAGAAAATCTATATATCCATAAAATGTTACAAATATATGTAGGTAAATCAGACTTTGAGAATTGCTGTACAGCATCCCAAAAGGTATTTTAAGTACTGACACTTACTTAAAATTACTAAATCTTACTTATTGTAAACATGTAAAAAGAAAACTTATATTTTATTTATTTAATTACTTGTTTATTTTAATGCATTTGAGATTAGAGTTTAGTTTTTGGCTTTCTACTCCACCAAATAAATTTAGAGTTTATTAAAAGTCTGGGGAAGGTGGGTGGCAAGGGCATGTGTATGCTTGAGACCTGAGCCAACATTTGTTCTCTGAACCATTTCAAATAGCTTTTACTTTCAAATGGAAATTATTCACTCTCCTTCAAGTCAATTAATTTAACTTTTCATGAGGTCAGCCTGAGCAAAGAACTGAGTTTTCTGTACTCATTTGGCTTAGTTAAGCTCAGGAGAAGGACATGCAAGGATCAGGCAGCGTAGCAAAGAAATCTCTCTGGTATGTAGATGTGTTTCTAAACTGGTGGAACTCTGAGTGATTTTTAAACATTTCTAACACCTTGTGCTACAGTAATAGAGAAAGAACTCTCAGTCAGGCACAAGAAGTGTGATCCTGATTATGTGAATGATTATGATTAGGTTTATTGCTAATAGAGTCTCTAAATACTGCCAATGCAGTACATACCACAAGCAAGCCTAAAGGGTTATACTGTAAGCAGGTTCACCTAGAAACAGACAGGCTTCAGTCTCTGGCCCTGAAGCATGCACAGCTAAAAGGCAACAAGGCACCTATGTAGCTTCTTTAGAATTTTATCCCTGTATTTGACTGGATCTTAGTGCTTTTACTCACCTGTTCAAAAGTGAGTCCTTGCCATCGCAGACGATGGAGGATGGAAGATGCCTACAACCTCCTGAGACCTGTTGGCCCAGTCTCCAGCAGCATTTTGTACACTCGCAGGCTGATGTGCACCAAGGTCAATCACAGCCATCACAGCTTTCCCACTCTGGAATCGTTCACTGTGCAAGCATCCAGAGGGTTCCTCCTGTAACACCCACCTGGTGCTCTTATCTTAGGGCAAATCACATTGTCCATTAAAGACATGAGCGGGGAAGGGGACAAAGACCTGACTATAGACCTGACTGTCTCTCATCACTGCCACAGACCTTTGAAACAACCAAGGGATATGTTTAGTGAATAATGGAAATAGGGCAATACCCCTCGCAGATGTGGAGAGAGATTACTTGAAGAGCTAAAAATTAAGTTGAAGGTAGCATATTAATGACAATTGCATGACAGAGTTGTAAATATTTATAAAATATTATTTTGTCCCAGTATTGTTCCTTACTGTGTAAGAGCTGAGAGACGAAAGTAGATGTTTTTCCTTTCAATTTCCTCTGACTACAGCCAGTGAATCTGATGACAAGATTTTTGACAACTAATTTTTAGGGAAGGGAGAGAGGGCAAGAGGGAAGGGAGGAGGGCAGGAAGGAAGGACGCCACAGTGTGTGCTGTCAGCTGGCTACACTAAAAGCGTGTTTGTTCATCAAGATTTCCTCTTTGCCATTCATCAATATACAGTTCTGGCACAGGGCTGCTCTCTGGAATTTATAGCAAGTAACTGCTGAGCCTTCCCTTAGAGTATTCAGCTGTAATGACTTGTGAGAAAAGGTATGTCTGTTTGGAACACACTAATCTTAGCAGACATTGGTCACAATTGCAAACAGAACAGAAAAGTTCTGTAATTTTTAAAGTTCTTTTTATCCTGATATGCTAGGGAAACAAAGTTAGTGAAGCTACTGCTATTCTATTTGTCACACCATGATTCTTTCCACCTTAGCCCATATTTAGCTGGTCTGTCAAACTGGACCAATCTTGATGTGACAGAGAGATGTCCAAGAGGTGATGTCCCTGGAACTTCTTTGAAAAAATAAACAATAAAACCTCTTGCTGTCTGAAGAGATGGAAAATTCAGAAAGTCTTTGCTGTGGGTTAGCTTGGTTCATGCAGTCCTGTTCAGTCCCTCTGGTGCTGGAAAATGCCAGAGGTGGTGGGCCACAGGTGTGAGCTCCCAGTGCTCTGCTGGGTTTTCTATCCAGAGCAGGTTTAAATAGTTCTAAGAAAAAGGAAAGAAAAAAAACAAAAGCACTCCAGGGAACTTCTCTGCCTCAGGTAGCTAAAAACTAACTAAAAGCAAAGGAGGGCTCTGTCCCACTGTCTGTCTGTGCTGTGGACACACAGGCCATGAGCAGGAATGTGGAGGACTGAGTGCAGTTTCTAAAAACAAATTTTGCACTTCTTCTTCCCCTGCTTTGTTGCTATAGGACACAAAATGAACAACATGCACTCGAGTCGAGTTCAGAGGGCAAACGTGAAGTTTATTTTTCTGCTTGGGGTTGTATAGATTTCTGACAAGGACCACGGATTGGAGGATGAGGTTGCCACCTCTCCAATCACACTGGTCAAACTAACAGTCCATCATTTGTCTCCTCTGTAGAGAAAGAAAGAATAACAAAAGGGAAGGGTTGCAAAAACATCACTCTGTTTAGATGAAATCTGTGAGAAACTCCACTAAAGAATTCAAAAACATCAGAAGGCTGTAAAGATCAGGGCAACTTCACTCTCTGAACCATCCTTCAAGGTACAGAACACAATATCCAACACAAACAGAACAGACCCTTGGGGATACAAGCATCATAAATTCACCCTAGGACATGTAGAGATCTTGATAAAATAGGCTAAAAGTGGAAGAATTCATAAGGACATGAGAAAAGTCATTTTTCGAGAGTATGAATGGGTGGGAGCATGTTAAAAACTAGGCATTATTAAATCCAACACTAGCAAAATATATTTTTATTATATTTGCTAATAATCACAATATACAATCTGATATTTAAAGATATTAAAGTTTTAAATAAAGATATTATTTAGAAAATAAGGAAAATGCAGGATTTTTTGGGGTTTTTTTGCTTGTGCTGTTGTTAAAAAAAAATTAAAAAGTAAGTCCCAAACATTGGCTCACAAAGTCCATCATGCAGGATATTTTCCTCTGCCTTCCACCTTTTTAGACAAGCAGAGGCAGGTTCAGACTCCTGCTGCTTCATAGCAGCTGCATGTTTCCTCTTGTACTTGTACATGGGAAAACACCTGCAGACACAGCTGCTCCCTTAGCCAATGATTTTAACTGGATGTTTTACCATATTGTCACACCCAAAAGATGGAAACTCCTAAAGGAAACTTTAGTTCTGCGGCTGGCAGGGTTGCAATATATTATGACCTACCCTAAGGTTAAATTCAGGCCAAGAAAAAATAATTGGCTTTTCTTCAGTAACAATATTATTGTGTTATTTTTTGATCCCATAAGATGTGCTTGCAAGATGCTGTATCTTAAAAGTGGACATGCTCAGACTAAACACAAAAAAGGCTTTTAAACTAAAAGCCAACTTTTACGATATCTGAATTGGAACACTATTTAAACTGAGAAACCACAGTATGACTAGAGACAATAAAATAGAAATAAGAGCACTTACTCAGAGCTGTCCCCTTGCCTACTTGTTCTCACAGATGTGTTCTCACTTCCCTGTTTGTTGCAGTTAACTCAGACATTTTCTGAGTAACTGCAAGCTCTGCTCCTTCTCTGTCTGTTCCAAAGAAACATCCCTGGAAAATCCCCTTGTCTCTCTCCTTGGCTCATCCTCTTGCCTCTCTCCTCTTCTTACTGTTGTCTCTCAGCCTTTTTAGGTGAATCATAAGCCAGCAACTGCCCAGTGTCTCCCTGTCCTGCCCAGTGTGATCTCACCTGCACTCTCTGCTCTTCTCTCCATCTCTCCTCTGGTTCATCAGTAGTTTCCCAGAAAAAAAACAGCCTCCTTCCTCCATCAAGAGGTTCAACAAAAGCTGTCACACTAATTAAATGAATTTAGCATAAAGCTGAAACTTAATATGCACATTTACATTTGGAAACAAACAGGTTGAGATCTGCAGAATTTCAATATGAAAATCAACAAATTAGCCTTGCATTATCCTCTCACTATTTCACATCTCTCTACGTGTACCTGATGCCCACAACATATCTTCTGGGCTTTTCTAGGCTAGGTCCACATGTAGTTCTGATGGTGAGTTGTGGTTAATATCACAACTCAACCAAAAAAGTTACACTATTCAAGTTTTGTATGGACAAAAAGGGTACCATAGACTACTGAACTCTAACATTAATACTATGTACCAAGATAAGAAAAAAAACAGAAAAAAAAATGAACAAGAAACTTAGATGATAAAACTGGAAACTGTAAAGTAGCAGGTCATCAAGTACCTCACAAAAATAAGGATAAACTTTGGGTCATTCTTGTTTTCACATTAACAATGTCAACAAAAGTGCTGCAAAAAAATCTTTCTAGGCAAAAAAAACCTAGCAAAAGAAATTGAAAATATCAATGTCTAATCTCACTCAAAAGACAGTAAATTATCATATGCAATTAAGTTCAGTCTTGTTTTACACATTAGAGATTTGATTACCTCAGGTCATATTTGAGAATATATATGTAACAAGATAATATATTGTTAATTTATTGACTCTAAAAGAAAAAAAAAGGAACTTCTATGCATCAATATGATACATTTCTTATTCTCATTCTTTGAAAATATTCAGAAAATAAGTTATCTTGTCATGGTTTTCAGCTATTTGATGTTGAAGAATAAAGGCAGGGTATTCTACCAGCTTTGTGACAGACTGTTTCAGCAGCAGTAAAAAAAAAGCTCATCTGCTAGAAACTCCACAGAAAAAAATATATACTTTTGATTCCAAAGAGATGAAAAATTGTAATGCCCTTAGATGCCGAGAAGTGGGTTAATGAAATAATTTTTTCGACTGTATAAAAGCTAACTTCAGCTTATATAAACACCTCAGTCCTGCGGCTTTACAAAATGTAAATCTGCCCCTTATTGACACAGAATGTTTGTCATGGCTCCCTGCCACCCTGTCCCAGCTGCTGACATAAAATCATCAGTAGAAAAGCATAACATAGCAAGGATTCTTTGATCTCACAGATTTTTGGGTACTGCCTCTGTCTGTTAGGGCTGTTGACCAGCAATGCAGGCTAACTAGGCTTTTGTTCTGCCTGGCAGTACATGCTAAAGGAGCATAAAGGCTCCTCTGGATTGTTTTATGTACAGTGATTCGTTGCACAGTAGTGCTGACATCAGGGGAATTGTTCTCATTTCTTCATCTGTACTGCATATCCCATGGCTGTAACCAAGAAGAGACTTTGCTGAATGGATGTTGGAATGCTGTTAGAAATTCTTCTATCGTTAGCTACAGCTCACCATACGTCATTATAAATACATGATGTGTGAATCACAGGAAAGATTTTGCTTCATCAGAGTGCCAGGTATAACAGTTGAAATTAAACCTTCTAGTAAACTAATTAAACTAAGCCGCATTTAGACCTATCTATTCTCCTCGATAAAAGTTTCAAGAATGCACTTGGAGTTCAAATTTCTCTTCATATCAACAGATAGAGTAGTATTCACTGCTGAAGTTTGAGGGTTTAAATACCAAGAACAGAAGTGATGGTTTAGCTATTTGTAATAACGATTGGGGTTTTTTCTGTTGGCTTTTTTAAAAATTTTTTTTAGTAAGTATTGTAAATCACCTCTCTTATGCCATGATTATACTCATGTTGTGATGATGTGATTGTAACACTGAATACTAGAATTAAAGCTTTAGATTTGGGAGGGAGGTGCATAGCAAGTTTGTGATCTTCCAATTAAATATGTGCTTGAACAGGCATACCTGAGGGTTTGAATTGAAATTGCATGGGAATCCTCAGTTCCAGCTTCCCCTAAATTCTCAAATCTTGACTCTGTAACCATAACAACAGTAAGAGAATGTGGAGCTGGAAGAAAGGTTGTGATGAAATTATTTTTATTGCATCTAAAGTGTCTTAGGTTCTCATAAATTGTTTAAAGGTCATTCCTCTGAAGATTTCATAAATTTAACTTGATAACAAGAAACTGGAGAGAGAATTCCCCGAGCATCTGTGAAATTCATCTCTAATACCTGTGAATTATGCAGAGACAACATCCCTGCTCATTTTCTATGAGCCACACTGGCATGTGTAGAACTCTGCAAAACTTAAGTCTTTTCTGGCTTTTGTGCAATTCAGTGTAAACTTCTGTCTCTTACGTGAATGGTAAGCAAAAGAGAAATTTTGTGTCTTTTTCATTTGGTTTGGTTTTGGTTTGGGTTTTTGTTTTTTTTTTTTTTTCATATAAGCATACATTTAAAATACAAGCAGAACTTTTTAAAGGATGTATTTGTGTTGATGTAATCTTAGCCTGTACTTGTGCATCTCCCTCATACAACAGTGAGAAGTAGAATTAGATGTTATTGTACAGTGTTTTTCCCTGTGCAAGTAGATACATTTATGACTGTCTCAGAATGACAAAATGATTTATAATCTCCAATATATACCACAATCCACCTGCCAGGAGCAATGCCTGGTGTTGGCAGGCTCTGGTTAAAGGCGACAATTTCAGCTGATAAAATGACTGAACCAATGCTGAAAAGGGGCAGCAGAAAAAGAAAGAAAATAATTTTAAAACTTCTAAAATATTATTTGTGCCAGGTGTGTAGTTTAATGTAATCAAAACACTTCCATGGCATAAGATTTTAAAATAACTATTTAATTTCACCTGGACATTGTAGATTCATTCACATGAAAGCTATTCAGAGGCTAAACTGCAGTGAAAAGCACATACATGATCTGAGTGAAATAAATACCTATTATTTCTTACTTAGCTACAATGCAAATAATAATGTAGTGAGCATGTAGTAGTTAGTTAATTAGTTAGTATTATTGAGTGAAAGCAATAAGACCAAACATTACAACACAAAACAAACAGAACTCTCTACCAAAAAACAAACACAACAAAAAAACCCTCAAAAGAAACAAACAAACAAAAAAAACCCAAACAAAACTAAACCCAATACTAATACTACTAATAATAATCTAACAAATAAACAAATTTTTTTTAAAAGTCAACAAAAAAGGGAAAAAAAAGAAAAAAGATAAAAAAACCAACCCAGAAGCTAGGGAGGGGAAAAAAAAAAAAGCAATAAAAGGATGGTCTCTGTGGTAAAATACAGCCACTGTAAATATATTCAGATCTTTTATCGGGTTTTCCACCTATAGAGAACCCTATCTGTTCTATCATAGCATTGTAATTTTAGCAAAAATCTTTTATTTCTGCGAAATGAACAGGTCTCTTTTATAATTTATTGCATTATTTCATAATCTCGCTTAAATGTGAAATCAGTGCTGGATTTTAAAGCAAAATATTTTTGCTACCAGCTGTCGATACAGCTGCAGAGCCAAACTTTCTGTCAGGTCATTCCTTAATCTCTAATTGGCCCTCTAAAAGTTGCAGCTAAGATCTGTATTTGAGACACAGACACATAAAATATGTTTTTTCTAGAGGTTTTGTTCCTCTATCTCTTTCTCTTCTTGTCTTCTTTCTCTCTATATTCTTCCCCTACTTGGAATGCTCTCCAAGAGCTCTTCCCTTACCTGGAGTGTCCATCAAAGATGAGCTCCAAATGCACCTTCCACAAAGAAGAAGGAGGAAAAGAATAGAACAGAAATATAAGAAGGTCAAAGAAAGAAAAGCATATAAGTTTGGACAAAAAGAAAAAAAGGAGGAAGAAAGACTGGGAAACAGAATGGATAGTCAGGCTGGCATGAAGGGCTGCTTCTTTTCTGTCAGCTAAGAAAAGCTTCTTTTCTGTCAACTGGTTTAAGCTAAGGTGTATCTTCTCAGTGAACTTTTTCACTTTGCTTCAGCACTTTAGGTGCTGCTGTACAGGTACAGACTACTTGGGGAGGTTCTCTTCTTATGGCAATTGGTAATGTATAATGCTTCAAACTCCAAGGTTCCTTAGAGGCAGAGAAGGTGCAGATGAGTTGCTTTTCTCACGAGTGAAATGCTCCACATGCCAAGAACATGGCTTGGAGTACTTGGACCAAAGTTTCCTCAGAGGACAATGTGCCAGGCCAGTGCTCACAGTGTGCCATATTTTGATTCTAGTCCACAAAACGACTAAGCCTGGTTTTTCCAGGCTTAAAATGATAAGACTGTTTTATGGACAAAGTCATTTATTCTGAGAGTCACTTTTTGCAGAGCACAGATTTGGCAGCAGTGGGCTGAAACTCAGGACTCAGCTGTAATTTGGACTCCTGACTCCAGTCATCGGTGTACCTCTACTACATGGTTTCATGTTGTTTCTTTCTCTGTTCTCACTTCAGCATCAGTTAGAATTAAACAACATGCTTGCTGGTGGTTTGACCTTTAAGTAAAGTGGTTTTGTTCTAGAGAATATTTCATTTTGAAAAGCACTTTTTTTTTCTTCCTTAAGAAATCTCTAAGACTTTTAATTTGTTTATTGTCTAGCTAATTGAATAGTCATTAACCTGCTGAATTTAGCACCAAATTCTTTCTTCAGTGCCAGGAATAGCTTCACAATTTGTCCCACTGGAGCTTTTAACTCAGTGCTATAATAGTGAAAAGTCTGTTGTCAGAAAGCTATTATTTATGAAGGTGGGAAAAGGTAACATAAAAGAGAGTGTAATTGTTTAAATGGTGGATTTCAGGTCCAACCATCTGCTGTGAACACATACTTCTGTTTCATTGCTGCAGCTGGATAAATCTGTGCCATAAAACAGTGCATGTCACACACCAACCTTCAATGAATTCTGCTGGGGCCTATTTCATCAAACACTAAAGGCACAAAAGCAAATGACACAGCAAATAATTTCCATGTAAGTCTGCATTTCCTTATGACAGGATTAAACACCCTGAAAAAAAACCTCTGTCATGTGCAAAATTATCAGAAACTGGTCTGAAACAGAAGTGATTTATGGAAACAATAAAGTAATTTGTGTTTCAGATCAGTGTCATTCTCATCAGAATAACATCAGAATTTTACTTTGTTCTGATATGTTTAGGTTAGGAGCCAGAAACAAATCAGGCAGATCAGGCAAGTTTCAGGTACTGACAGAATTTCTTTAAAATCCAAATTCAAATTCTCTATGAAATATAAGCCTTTTAATGTATCAATTAATTTCAGTGAAGAAATTTTTTCTCTGGAATTTTCCAACCTCTCTGTTCAAAATGGCAGTCATTAGAGAAAGAATTTACCCTTCCCCACGTAATGAAGAGTTTGCCTGCACCTATCAGGAAGTCATCCACAAGCTGTCCATGATACAAATCTCACCTTCATGCTCTTATTCTAAGACCAGAAGTTGCTTATTTTGTGTTTCAACATTTCACAGCAAACATTAAGTTGTTTTTTTCCTCTTTCTTAGCTGTGAAAAAGCTAAACACACCTGTTTAGTCAGAATTATTCATTGTGATGCTGTTACAGACAATGGTAAAGGACCCAGTGAGGATTGGTCTCTTTATTTCACATAATCTGTTTGCCCAAACTGTCTCTAGGTACCTCCCTTTTCAGGTGCCTAATACTACAAGAATTAAGTCCCCCTCTAAACTGGTTTCCATAGTTTCATTGTGTATCTCTATAAAAAGCAATTAGATGCACTGACCTCGTCCTTCCTTATAACAGTTCTATTCAACTGAGGCTGTAATTAGAACCTGTCACTGTGGCTGTAAGAGCAATGAGTAATCAGTGTGTCATGCCAGGGACCTGGGAGCAGCTCCCAGCACACACTGGAGAAAAGATACATGTAAAAGATAACGATGCCAATAGATGAATTTTCTTCCAAATTGCCATCAGTTATCACATTGAGCTCTGCAATCTCTAAAGAGTTTCGTTCTCTGATTTAAGGAGCTCTCTCTACTACATATCATTAAGTTCTTGGCTTTTAAGACTTGCTGTGGGGCAAGGACTCCCTCAGGTCAGTTAAGAACTGTTGATAAATAGGTCTCTTATTATTAGTTTAAGATGTATTTCCTTTCAGTTTGATTGAATGTTCTAGAAGACAGACAGCAACACACGATTTTTTATCCATTTACCATATATCATTTTGTTTACCTTCAGCATATCTGCTCCCACTCATATTCTGTGTAAATTAAATCTGATCTTTTCAGTCTCTGCCATATGACTTTAATCACTGTAATCTCTAAAGTTTTCTACCTTGCTCCTTATGCATACTGCATGCTTTTATCACACAAAGTGAGCCATTTCTTTCCTTGAATAATCTATGAGGATGCATAGATCTTTTCTCAGAGTACTTATAGTTCTTTTAGAATCTGTTTATACCTCATATTGCTCTCTTTCATGTTGATTCTTTTGTATTTGCCACTTATGAATTTTAGCAGTTTTCAGAATAAAAGCCACATCTAGGTCCTCAAATTCCAGGCCTTTGTTACCATACACGGTCACATCATATAATTCTATCCAGAAGTTTAGTCAGCTTTTTTTTATGGGCAGTTCTTGTTCCTCTCTTGTTCCTTGTTCCTTGCTGTGCTTCTGAGAGGTTACAGTTTACAGGTCTGAGGATCTTTGGAGTATGTGTGCAAAAGGATAGCTACTTTGCTGAAGTAGAGTTTGCTTCTTCCTTCATAATGGAATGAAGAGTTGCTGCTCTCATCAGGAGTCCAGTGAAGTTTTGTTTGCATAATATTGGTTGCAAAGAGTAGTGAGCAGACAAACTTCTGCACTGGTACAGCAAAGAGATGTAAATTCTGTTTTCCACAAGGAACTAGAGTTGTGGTTTTGGTGGTTTTTTTCCCCTGTATCATCCAACACCACTCCTGGAGCAGCCTGCACTGCAATACAGCTGTGCAGGATTGTAGGCATACATGGCACAGCTCCCAGACAACGTCAGCACCCATGTGTAATGTTCCCCATGTAATGTAGAATAAACAGAAAATGCATCAGAAACATGGCAGTGGCAAATCTGAGCTCACAAAGGAGGCACTGGCTCACTGCATTGTAGCAGACTCGTAAGAATATTCTCTAAAGGATTTTGCAAATTGTACAGTCATGTTCAGAGGAATATATATCTACAATCATCCACATATTACTGCCTTAATCTACATACTATTTATACCATGTACAATAAATAGTTGGCTGAATAACTTTTGGTCATTCTGAACGTGCACAAAGCATAACAGTTTAGATTTAACAAATTAGATATAACAAACTTTTCAGATAAAAATAGGAAAAGGAGGTGTAGTTTGTTATGCTGAAATGAAGCAGTGTATTATCCAGACATGTTCTTGTAAACTAAACCTGCCCTGACTGAACATCTAAAACAACGGACACCTTGTCTGGTTTTTATTTTTCATTTCAAGCGAGCTGAGCCTCAACTACAGGCACGGGATGCAGCAACACAGGCAATGTTAGGTTCTTTCCTCTGCATTGCTAATATATATATAGGGAATAATGAGTTGGAAATCCTGGAAGCAAATCTGAGGGGTTAACATTCTCCCTTCCAGGGTGACTTCTATAAGAGCTTGCTAATAGCAGAAGAAGTTTTGTCAGGCAGGATAGATTAGGATGTGCACTGGGATGGAAGTATTCAAGTGCTATTTCATCTGTCTTTCTCTGTTGTTCCTCCTGGTTCAACTAGGAGGATTTTCCTGTCTAAATGGATTGCAATGGCTATATCTATATTTCAGATAAGCTTAAAACATGTATAAAACGTGGTGCTGCTAATTAGTCAAGGTGTCATTAGTGCAAGGAAATTAATTGTACATAAATAATGTGGAATTTCAGCTTCATGGCTCAAGAGATAAATTCAAAGCCTTTTCAGAATTGTCTGTCTTAAAAATAAAATAGCAGAAGAGGATTATTAAGGAAGCTCTTCAAAATTCCCATTACCCTGCTAGTGAAGATTTAACACATAGCCCAGAAGACAAGGCTGATCTGTACTCCTTAAGGTCCTTCCACCACAACAGCATTGGCACATCCCTGGCTGCTCTCGTCAGAGAGAAAAGTAATCATGACTTTGAAGAAGTAACTTATCAGCCTCCCAGAAGTACAGTCCATGCTCAGCAGTGGATGGGTAGTTAGGAGTGTTCTCCGTCATTATCTGGACTTCAAGGGAGTCATCTCTTGGGTGCATGCAAAGGCTGCTCTGACCTGGTGATGTTAGAGTAATTAAAGTTCCCTTCAGGATTGATTGTCTCAAGGATTTCACAGTACAAAGGTGAAGTTTAACTTGATTTCCTATAAAGATGCCTGGTATTATTACTGTTATTCACTGATACAATTTTCCAGTAACAGTCAAAGGACCAAGTCTGAGGGTTGAGACTATTTTTTTTTGTGATTGCAAAAGCATAGTGTTTTCTGTGCCCTCAGTACAAACACCTAGGGAAACCTCATCCTTCTCCTCAAAATCACTGTAAACTAATACCATGATTGTCCTTGCCACCTTTTTCCCCCCCATTTTTTTATTTTATTCCTCAATGAAAAGAGGGACTCTTCCAGTTTTTTATCAACTGCCTAGTACGTCATGCACTGGGCAGAGTGTGAAGTCTACAGGAAATGTCACTAGATGAGAAGAACATCATTCCAACACCCAGCTTACACAGCTGCAAAGGACTGCACAGGCAGAGGGCCATGGACAGTCAGACTCAGGGAAGAGGGTCCATGTATCTCATTTCTTAAGGGTGAGAAGTTCTGTGTTTTGTTGTGTAAGTTTTGCATAGCTTCTAACCAACTAGTTTGATTGGTTGGTTATCACCTGCAATAGTTTCTGAATTTTGTTAAATATAAAATAATATACAGCGATATAGCATTATATCTATAAAACCTGTAAAACATTGCCATTCTTCATTTCTCAGCAAAACCTCCAACTATCCTATAGAAGACCATGCCTAAAATATTTGTTTGTTTTGAAAGTACCCCTCAGCTTTCTAGTAGAGTGAAATAAGTGGAGTAGTTTGAAAAAATTATTTCTATTTTATTAACCTTCATGGTCTAGAACTGTTATCTTCTCTTCTTCTCTAATCTAAGTTATTGGCAGATATTGGTGCCAGAAACTTCATTCTATCCTGTCCTCTCAAGTTACAGAGTGATTTCTCCACCACAGCTATCACTGTAGTCAGCTAGAGTTTCTAGAGATGACAGATATAAAAGAAACAAAATCTTGCAAGACATATATGAAACAAGATTGTTTTGAGTACTTAAGACAAGTTTCCCTCTGTTCTGGTAACAGAAATGCTTGGCCTCATAAAAAGCCAGAGGCGATGTTTGTATCAGCTGAGAGACAAGGATATTAATGAGCAATTTTTCTCATGTTTTTCTTGGAGCCTCACTGAAAGTTTCAGGCTTTTAAACTAGCTGTAACTCTTACTTTCTCTTGTTGTTTTTTGTGTGTGTGTGGGTGGGGGGGTGTTGTTTTTGTTTTTTGGTTTTTGGTTTTTTTTTTTTACTTGAGAAGATGGAATTTAGTTAGCAATGAAAAAACAAATCTTATAAAGGGTCGAATGAATCTCCAAATTCTAACACAGATTTTTCTGACACTCTTATATTTTAACTCAGTGGCAGAGATGATGGCTAAGATTCCCTGTCATAGTTTAAAAAATAACAAATAAAATAATGTGTGAAGACACACATGAGAGACCTTAACCAACTTACACGCTCACTCTTAAATTATTTTGTTGTTTAGCACTCCTTTTCCATCCTGGTCTTTAAGGATTAGCTATGGTGTCTTTACTAACTTCATCTTTTTTGCCTTGACTCCTCCCTGTCCCAATAAAATAGTCCCCATGCTTCATGCGTTACAACACTTTCTCCATCTATTTGCTTTTGAATTTGTCTTTATAAACTACCAAGTTCCAGAGATATTATCTTTTCTCTACCTTAATTCATTTTTACCTTTTTTTCTTTTTTTCCCCAGCCAATGTCAGTGACACTTATGGTAACAACATAGATGAACACAGTGGAAAATAATTTCACTGGCCAAAATTACACCTTGACTGTCTGACATCAGATTTCTAAGTGGTGTTTGCCATGTAGCATTCAGAGGTTTGAAGATGGATGAATGGCCAAGCCAAGGGAGTTAGTAGGTGATCATAAAACTTGTGTGTACAGAAAGATAAACTAAAAGATGCTTAATTTTTTTACCCACAATTCAAACACAACACAAATATGTGGAAATACTCCATCAATAAATGGAAACACAGCATATGAAGCTATATTTAGATATTTCTGTGTAGTGGAATTTTCCTATAGTCCTACCAGTAAACACATCTGTTTTATGAGAACTACCTCCTTGCAGCTCTGAGGTGAGCTATGTCCTGGTGCCTCCAAACCAGCAAATGGCACCTCTCATTGCCACTCTGGGTAGTGCTTGTGCACAGCTGCTAATCTGTTTCCTTATTCCTCCTTTTATAATCAGGTAAATTCTGCAGTGACAAGAAAGAAGCCAATTTTGGTTAAAAGCATATCTAGTTCAACAGAATATCTGGCAAACAGGGAGAAAGGAAATTATACAATTGAGAGCAATCAGAAAATTCTTTTGATGGGTGATTACCATCAGATTGCAATGTTTCTACATGGATCCACCGAGCTTGGTATAAGCCCAGCTGCAATTTGACATTTTAATAAGATCATCAGTCTGCATAAAAGAGCAGCTTATGAATAACATGATTTTTTGTAGTGTGCTGAAGAAGAAGGAGGATTGAAGAGACCAGGTATTTTCAGTCATTGAATACAATGGGTCTCCAGCTCAGCCAGAGCTGTCAGCTGAAATTATACCATTTTTTTCTTTAAAGTTAGCATGTCAGAATATGCTACTGGCTCCAGTTTCTAAAGCTAGGATTCATTAGTATATCAATTACCAACCTTGAACAAGGTAACCTTTGAACCACAGAAAACCCATCTGTGGTGTAAATGTGTTAAACAAAATCTTTTCCTTCCCACTGTGCTTGAGTAGGGCTGGTACTTCTTCCCCTCTGGCATAGTCTTTGCCCAGAATTTTTCAGTCACTGAATTGCAACAAACCATGCATCAGTATCTTTTGGTCTTTAGTGAAGTCACCTTCCTGTCATGTCTGAAGCTGGATATTGATCTGGTTTCTAACATGCCCTGATCCTTTGAGGATTCTAATTATCATTGCAGCTACAGATTCTTGCTGCTCTTACCATCCCATCCTTCCTCTCTCTACATCTACCACTCTTAAGTCATTTTCTGGGAAAATTGAAATACTCCTGTCCCTCTGAAATGCCTAGTTAATTCAGTGTGCAGCTGCTAGGGTAAGGCATGTGGGCAGTACCTTGTGCTAAACTATGGCAAATAGCATGAAGTCCTCTCTCACATGTTCAAATTAAAGAAACTCAATATAGAGATTTCATTGTGTCTATATGAGTATTCTGTCTATGTGTCTATTTAATTGTGTATATGTGAGGTTCCATACTATGTACTTAAGAAGAAACTACAGCTTCTAAATTACATCTTAAAAAATGGTGACTATGTAAAAAAAAATCACGGTGTTAAAGTTAGAAAACATCTCAATATGCATTCCAGCCCACATTAATAGTTTGTGAAACTGTAAATAAAGAAATCTTAAGTGAAAACAATTTTCCATGCATTCGACATTAGTAGGACTGAAAATGGACTACTACCATCACTTTTTTCTGATACTCCCCTCCAAAAAGAGTTTAAAATTTATGAAGATCATAAATCACCAGCCATGGATATAATTGGAAAGCTGGTCGAAGTCATTCCATCAACACACTCAGGATGGGGTTCCATCACCATGTGGGGTGCCTGAAATTAAGATGTCAGTACGTGGCTGTCTCCCGAACAACCCTTGATGCTGCAGCCATGTTGAGATTCCCCAAACTGTCTGTGTCTCAGCAAAGGCAGCTGAGCTTCACCCAGGTGTCCAGGGTCCCTTCATTCTGACTGAGAGAAAAGGCCAGAAAAAAGCAAGTAGACAAAAGCTTAATTGAGGCAAATTAAATTGACAGATGATATAGACCTTTTTGGTGAATGTCATTAACCATTAACCAACAAATGTAAATCAGAACAGCAAAGCTTGGGTCAGATACTTTTGTATTTTGGTCACATCAAATCAAGACTGGATTTTACCAAACAGAAACTTTGGAATAATTTTACATGACTGCAGCCCAGTGTAGCTTTGGTTTTGACAAGGTATTTGTTGGAGAGGTATCATTTTTTACAAAAAAAATAGAAAAACAAGAGATGCAAATTAGGTGATGAGAGAAAAACATATTTCTCATATTCTAATTGTGTGTCTTTCTCTATATTGATGTCCCAATTCCTCAACTCAGAAATGTTTTTAACCCTCATGTGGGGGATACATGGATATCAGTCATATTTCTTCTGCTGTGAGAGAACTATATGATGACATTGTGGACAAGGAAGCCAATTCTAATCTTTTAACTTGGTTTTATCTTTTTCTCTCTTCTTAGTTTGCTTTGTGTATTTCTCACTTAGATTCAATTATATTAACTTTGATGCTACTCTTTGTGATTCCTGGATACACTTTAGTCACTGGAAAAAGCACTCAGAACTTTGGTATTTCCTCTGTGCTCATCACTGTTTATGATCCTTTCTCCTCTTTTCTTCAAAAGTTCTTGTTTTTATTCACAGATGTGGAAAAGGATGGGAAGGAAACCGTTGCCACATAAGTGCTAAGCCTCTTCAGCCTCCAAGTCTCCTACAAAATGGTAGGTCTGTGAAAAGAAAGTAATATCTTTCAATTCATTCTTTGAGTCTTTCATTTTACTTAATTCCGTCTTTGATTGCTCTGATTTTGCAGATATTTGGATTGGATTGGGTATCGGTTTCTTACTGATTAAAATTACAGCTGCTGCCTTGCATTTTCTTTTGAAGAAGAAAGTGCCAAAAACGTAAGTGAAACTTTTATTTTGCATACAGCAGACACCAATGTGGCACAGAGCAGTGGCCAAGTGCCCAGGCTCATTGGTTTCAACCTTTGAATCTCCCCAGTCTGTCTTCATATGCAACCCAAAGCAGAAAATGTAACTTTGCACCAAAAACTGACCTTAGTGAACCCCAGACTGGAAACAATGAGCAATGGCTTGATTGCCTGGAATGTTTTGATTGTGGCATTGTATGAGTATTCTTAAATTATAAAATTCAGGACATGTTGAAGGATATGCCTTTAATTGACAATTCACTATTTCACAGATACATTTACAAGCCCTTCCTGTCATCCCTCTTTTAATTTCTGCTTTTTCTCTCCTCCAATAATCTCTGCTTTTTCCCTCCTCCCAAATTTAAGATTTTTTTCTGTTTGTTTTACTATCACTTCTGTATTGCATTTCTGCCTAGCTCTCAACTTATTCTGCTTGATTCTTCTCCGTCAGCAAGAACCTAGCACTGTCCCTCCCTTTCAGCAATTCCTGTCGCACATTTCCTTGTCCATTTTCGTGTTGTTAGATTTTCCTTACCCTTCATTTCCTTCTCCAGAATTCATCTTCAAAGCTGTCTCTTTTCCTTTAAACTTGTTCTCTGCTATAGACTTCCCTCTCTTTGGGGATGTTGTTATCTCCCAAAGTATCTCCTAAGCTGTGCAGGCTCCTGTCCTGACATTATTGCTGCTGACGTGTCTCCTATCTCTGCGTGCTCCCCTGACAGGCAGAGCTGTCCACAGACACAGAAGCAACATGTTGAAGCAGAAACTTTTATTGGTTGTGCTTCTGTTAATTGAGTGCACAGCTTCACCTGCTTTCCTTCCATCTCCTTCCTCTCCCTTAAAGCAAGAATAACATTTCCTTATCTTTCACAGGGCTTTTAAGATTTAATTCATTCATGTTAATACAACCTGCTAAGGCACACATATGGAAAAGCACTTCAGAAGTGCAAGATTACTTGTATTGTGAGAGCTGCTGGATTTTTCTTTTTTGTAATTTCAATAGTTATCTTTGAAAAAAAGAGTTGAATTTCTCAAAACATGTTTAATGGTGTTTTAATTTAAAACATATTGTTTCTTACACTACTTCTTCTGTGCTCTCACTCAACACTCCCTCTTATCTTTTCATTCATAAATGTCTATTTAAAGGTTACTGCACTGCCATTTCCATCTCTTTTACCCACATGTCTGTATTTAAGGAATATTTTTGTTTTTCTTGTAATTATATATGTTAAAAAATAGCAGTCCTTTTTGTACCCTGTGTCAATATGATGTTAAGCAATATGGTCCCATTAGGTATAAGACAGATGAATGAGGATCTTCTTAGTATGGCTCTGAGAATATACCACAGCCCTAATATGCAGACAATCAGAGCTGTGAAAGAGAGGATTAGACAAGCTTACAAAACAAAGCTCATTCCGGTCTTGATTGTTTCCATTAAAGCTTCCAGAAAGGTAAGTTACAATGATGGAATTTTTTGTGACTACAAATTCTGTCTATGAGAAACTGAGATTGCTAAATCATTTTGCCCAAACTACAAATAAAATTTTTTATTTTCCTTGTTTTTAACCACGGTCAACTTAACATGTAAATTAAAATGCTTTAATAGGCATCTTGCTAAGAAATAATCTAGCTAATAAATAATTTATTTGAAATTATGAAAACAATAAAATCTGAAACTTTGAATTTGAGAAGATAAGTTCATCCAGGCTTTTTCCTCTTCAACTACCTAGTACCTACCATGATTTGGTATACAAAAATCACAGCTGGAAACATAGTAGTAAATTAAGGCAAGTTATTCCCGAACCAGGAGTGACTAGTCAAAATGCAACCAATGTTAACGTACCGAAGTTTGGATCTTTAGGATAAGGCTTTACAATAAGAAGTGACTTGCGTTTGCATAAGTCTGTAAAATGTTCAATGTGACAGCACCACACAGAGGCATGAGATTTTACTCCTGTTTTTTTTTAACGGATTTGATGAATGAGAGGGTTTTACTGGCACATAAATGATACTGTCCTACAGTTAATTTTCACTTGTGTCTGCTTTTAGCCCTCCCGAGCCACCTTGTTTTCCTGAAGTTGTTAGGCACTAGAGCCACTCTAGGGAAGCTTTCACACGCTTGAGGTCATATTTGCTGGTTTTTTATAAATTCTTTTGCTTTTTATGTAATTTCTGTTAGTGTCCTCTTGCTTTGCTGTATAGACCCACCTATGCAGGCACTGGCAGATGGTTCTCCAGAGGCACATTAGGAGTTATAGGTGTTAGTTCCCATGACATCTTAAAATGGTGTGCAGATCCATCTAAGTCTCAGTGGAAATAATGCAGGAATGTGCACAAGAGCTGGGGAAGCTTAAGAGTCCAATAGAACTCATTTTTTTCATCAGAAAGCGAGGTAGGAGGCAGTAGGGGTGGGCTGGGGACACCTCAGGCGATTGCCAGCTAGAAATTCGTCACTAACAGCGGTGAGAACCTAAGTCACATTTGTCCCGCTTCTTCTCTGGAAACATTAATAGTGCCTTAACCCTTCTTTCAGCCCAGAATGGATGCCCCACTTCCCCTTTGCCATCTCCTTCTCCTTTGCAGAATTTATTTTCTGATCTGCAGGCTTTAAATGCTCCAGTTACTGAGTGGGAGTTACTGGAAGTCATCCTGTAAGTTTACTTCCTAATGGACAAAAGCAGCCTTACATGGCCTGGCAGCAGAGTACTTCATTACCATGACAGCACTCAGATATGCCAGATACTTCCCAGTCCCCAGCTGGGGATATGTGAAACTTCTGCATAGAAACCCCAAATCAGGGAAGCTTGTGAGTTTCTCTCATTCTTGTTTGCACTACAGAGATGATGTTCCCTAATCCAGAAGGGAAGGCTGCCAGTTGCTCCACTCCATCAGTGACATCTGTCCTTGACCAAGAGAAGCAAAGCTTCATTTTAGCTTCCATTTTGTTGCCGCTGCCTTTTAATGCTTCACTGTAATTTGAAATCTGAGAGTATGAAAAGTAAGCGACGTTCTGTGCAGCCAGGCTATGCCTTTTTGCTATTGCCTCCAAAGCAGTCAATGTCCCTGGATCATTTCAGTTTGTTCTTTCCTGTTCTTGAACTGTGCCATCCACTGCAAGGCCAATGTACCACAGCTATTATCAGTCCTGTCAAACTTAATGAACACAGAAGACATTCAATTTTCCAAAGCATATAGCAATGTAGCTTGCCACACAAGCAAAACAGTGAAAAACTGAGGTGTTCTGAGAAAGCATTTTAAAATGACAGAAAATCATGGGAAGAAAGAGCCCACAGAGGCCATTTTTCATCCTGCCACATCACAGACTCAATTGTATCACTCCTGAGTTTGCATTTTAAAACCTCTAGCAACATGAATTTGATGGCATCCTCAGGCTATATTGGTACCTTGGGTAGAAAGAAGTTTGCTGGTAGAAAGTTATTTTCCAACTGCTGATATGTCTGTTTATTATTTAAGTTCATGCCTATTCACCATGGACAATAACAGATCATTCCCTTTCTTCTTGCAGAAAGCTTTTTCTGTTCTTGAAGGCAGTTGTCATGCCTCCTTACAGGCTGCTTTCTTCAGGCTAAACAAGCTCACTCTTTTGCCTTTCTCCATAGTTAAGGTTTACTTATAATTATGATGATTCCCAGTTTCTGTTGCCAGACTTTGTGCAATTAGACCATACCCTTCTGGAGGTCTGGTGTGGAGGAACGGGTGGTGTATTCCAAGGGAAGCTCTCCAAACAGATCTGAAGGGCTGCCAGAGGTCATTGCTGGCTGTGCCTCTGTTCCTATATCCCAAAGAGATAAACAGAATGACAGTATTAGGACATTTATTGAATCGTTTTCAGCTTGTGAACTGGAACAGAGACAGACACAGTTCATGTATAATGGGAGAAAAATGTGCAGAATTATGGGAAAAAGTAAACCAAAATTTGGAAGCATTAGCCATAACTGTTGTTTGGGAATTGTTGCACTTGCTTAATTCTGCTATCCAATTCCATTCTTTTATAGAATATTTTTGTTCTGAAGGATGAGTGCTATGGTCAGAAGTTTTCAGTTTTTCTGAAAAGTACAGCTGAAGATCATCACACATAGGAAAATGGCATAGAACCAAGCGGAAACATGCTGAAACAGAGCCAATCTCTGTGGTCTGTAACTTTTGAGATTATGAAGATGAAAGTTGCAAAGGAGTGATTTAAAAAAAAATAATTAAATTCCCTAAAGTTACTCAAAAGGTACAAAGTACAGACTTAGGAAACTCATACAGCATATTAACATTGAATCAAACATCCAAGTGACTTGTACATTATTTTAGATGCAGCTTTTGGAAAGTCTTCTCTCCTTGCATCATGCCTCCTCCTTCTTTCATGGGATGTACAAAATATAGCCTACTTCAGCAAACCTAAATTTGGTGGAAAAGATTTTAAACATGCTTTTGAAATTAAGATCTTTAGCTTTAGCACACCTATAAAAATTCTTTTAAGGGATTATTTTAATTAGTAGCTTAATTGTAATTAAATCTTTGGTCCTCTAGGATTTTGTCATTATTGCTAGGGATCAGATGCTAAGCATTCCTCCAGCACTGTATTTCCTAAAAATTTGTATTCTGTATGAAAGATTTGTTTTTAATTTGAAAGGTATATTGAAAAGTACAAAATTATGAGCTCTTGCATCCAAAAAAAAAAATCTAGATACATTAATTTTCCATTAACAAGAATGATGTTACTCAGCAGTCTGTTTATACACTGGTGGGTATTTTGTGGAGCATACAACTTCTTCCTGTCTTTGTGAAATTGTAGTGGAGAAACCTCGGACAAGGCAAAGCTATGCCCCATGTTACCTCAGCCTAGGATGATTAATTCTCTCCTCTCCTGTTGTGGTATTTCTGGTTATGTAGGAAAACCCAGTTCTCTCTAAACTATTTTACACATATATTTTAGTATTTTTTTACCTTTTTTTAAAAGTTTTTTTTTTTTACTTTTTTTAACTACAATTACTACCTCATCCAGTTGATAGATCATGGCACTTGTGGAAACATTATTTTAATTAAATTTTCACTTGCATTTTCTTTAAGGTCTTTTAAGAAATTTGAAAATACTTCAGAAATTTTAAGGCTATCTATTGATATCCCATAGAAAGAATTGCTTGCCACATTCACAAACGGGGTAATCATATACATGAACATTATATATATATTATATTAATTCTATTCTATTCTATTCTATTCTATTAATTATATTAATATAATTAATTATATTAATATAATTAATTATATTAATATATTATATTATATTATATTATATTATGTATTATCATATTCACATGTATGCATCTACCTATATGTTTATATATGTTGCATGTATGTGTAATATAAGTTACATAAAGTAGTATATTCAAGGTGACTTTCGAAGTCCTGCTTTGATAAAAATGTTCCTGACAACAGAAGAGAACTTAAGAAAGTTAATTTTTCACCTTTGTTTGTGGTGCATAAATTCAAGCAGTGCCCATATTTTGGGCCATAAAATTCCCATTATCTCTAAGATTCAGTGACCAATACATGTGCTTTTCATGATTCAGATCTAGAGTGGGAGGACACCTGAAATCTGTTGGACTCAATTTTAGTGCTTGAGACGTAGGCAGGACCAATTTCAGCACTAAGCACAGCAACCACAAACATTGAAGAACTTGGCCAGCACTCTGTTTGGTGCCCACAGTTTGGCACAGTATCCTTCTGGTTAGTTCTCCTCCTTGCAGAGGAAGCTGGAGATCTCTGCTCAGCACCCTCCTGCCCCCAGGACAGACCTCAGTAGCCGGCATGTTCTCGCCCAAATAAGCTGTGTATATGTCTTGCACAAACTGCTCAAGTTTAATGGAGTGATGAAAGAGAATCAGACCCATCCCCATCCTTACCACTTTTTATTGGCACGGTCAGGGTGGATCACACTGAGAATTGTGTGGCTTGGGTTGCCCTTTGGCAGCATCTCGACTGACTCCAAGCAGAACTGATTTGCTCAATTCCATGTCATGCTTTTAGGCCATACAGCTGGTCTGTAATGTCTAAATGAGGCACTAAAATTAAGGCATGCAAGTCTGGTGCTTTGGGTACTAGTTTAGAAATAGAGTCAAACTCCTTAAAAACTTCTCCTGTGAGTTTGCTTCTGGCCTCAGATTTTGTGAGTCATGCTTTCATTTTAGAGTAAAAAATAAATTTTGTACATATTTTCTGGACTTTATTCAGGAGGACTGTTATGCAAATACACAGTAGGCATATAAATAATCTGTCATTGCTTCACTAAGCAAACTAAATTAATCAGAATATCATGGTTTATTACAGCTAAGATTAGATCAAATGAAAAAATTAACAGGTTCAAATATTCAGCTCTCCCCATTGTTTTGTCAGGTAATCAAAATACATTATGAGACTAGCATTAGAAACAATTACTTTCTGAGAGTCTTGTGAAAAAATTTAGGGAGAGATGTCTGGTTTAGTCTAAAACCCAAACTTAATTTCTTGCACTGATTTAATTCATAAGGTAGAATATTTCTGTGCCTTCCTTGTGTCTTCCTGCCAAGCAGCCATTCTGGTTTTAGGTATTTGCACCAGAAATCATTCAGTGTGTCTCCTCTGTGGTTCCCACTGAGGAACAGCTTCCCTTCCCAAGATCTCTGTGGACTGTGCTCCTGTGACAGCTCTTGTCCTCTCACTCCTGCCTGCCACAGTCAGACAGAGCCTGTCTGTCAGATTCCAGGGAGACACAGCTTCAACCACCTGCAGGAGCAGCTTTGGAACAGAAACCCTTTTTAACACAACAAAATTTATTTCTCCATCATCAAGACTGATGGGAAGCTTTAGGGACAAATTTTGTCTTAGAATGCCATACATGCAGATTTCTATGTACACAAGGCATATGCTCTTGTTCATAAAAACCGTGGATGAAACCCAAAAATACTAAATGCATCTCTTCAAAAGCAAAGATAAGCTTCTGCTTCGTTCTTCAGTAATTTTAACTAATATATCTTTTGGTTTTTATTTCGTATTTGGTGATTCTGGGCCTCTCACTACAACAAAGACATTGAGGTGTTGGAGAGAGTCGAGAACACCAAAGCTGGTGAAAGGTCTAGAGATTGAGTCCTGTGAGGAGCAACTGAGGGAGCAGGAAGTGTTTCACCTGTAGAAAAGGGGGTTGGGCAAGACCTTTCTGTTCTCCACAACCACCTGAGGTAGGAGGTTGAGGGGTCAGTCCCTTCTCCCAGCAACAAGTGACAGGACAAGAGAACACAGCCTCAAGCTGTGCCAGGGGACCTCAGGCTGGACATGAGGAAGAATTTCCTCACTGAAAGGGTTGTTCAGCATTGGAACAGACTGCCAATGGAAGGGGAGTCACCAAGCCTGGAGGTGGAAGGGACTGGACATGGCACTTAGTCCAGATGACAAGGTGGTGATCAGTCAAACGTTGGACTCAGTGATCTCAGAGTTCTCTTCCAACACAAATGATCCCACAATTCTATGATTTCAAGCAATGTGGAGTATTAACAACTAGTCATCTACATGGGAAAAATTTTAGATCCAGGCAACAAGTTCCACACCCATTCTGCTTTCGCAGAGTGAATGTGATTAACTGCACTGGTCATAAGTGCTTCCAAAAAGATATGAGAGGTGTGAAGACCTCTATCAAGAAAACGTATCTTTAAACCTCCAGATGAGGTAACGGACATGAAATCCATACATAGCAAAATTTGTCCTATTAATCTATTATAAATTGTTTAAGGCATTGTGTTAATTAATGAAAAATTTGCATTTCAATACCACAACTGATTATTTATTCCTGCCTTTGTAGCAAAAGGTATGGGTATCTTGTATTGCTTTAAAATTTATGCTGATGATTTTGACCCAAAATGCAAGTTTTTTCCCAATTAATTGGAAAAGTGGAGTACTTATAACAATTAAATAACTAAGGTGCTCTTGAACTTGGAGCCTAAAACCATGTTACTCAATGAATTGTCAGTGTGATAGCAAAACACTCAAAGTACATGATCTCATCCCATGGAAACAAATTATAGGAATGCAACTTTTTAGGTAATCTCATGTTTTGTTTAATGTACAGAGCTATACCTGCATTTTAGAAATACTAAATAGTTCCATGCATGTCCAAAAGCATATATATTTTTAGAAGAAACAGAAGAAAAATTATTATTTTAATCTAGACATTATTTATCCAGAATATTGGTTTAATTTCATTAATTTAAGTAGAGCTCATTTGTAAATGTATTTAGCCACCTATTTTTTTGAACTCAAGTCTTTTAAACTTTAATGTGTTTAGTTCTCTGATGACCTGTGTGATATGGGTTTTTTTTTTTTTTTCCTTTTTTATTCATTTTTTTTTCTGTTTGACTTCTCAAGGAAAGTGCAGGAAATGGCTATTTCTTCATTTGCCAATCCATTGTACAAAGACCTTAGTTCATCTGGGAAAATAAAGGTAAGCTGCCTCTAAATGTTCAGAAAAATGTGAGGTTGTAGTCCTCAAATAGTTTTCCTTTAAAAGAATATAATACCTCAGTGAATGCTATTTAATAAAATCAGTGAGAATTAAAAATTTACTTGATATTCAGTCATTTCCAAAACATTAATATTTGAAATCAGCTCAGTTTTGACAACATCTCACTGTTTGTAATTGTTATGACTATGGGCTTATGATTTGGAGAAAAAAAAAAAAAAGTGATTTGTATTAAATATTTACCCACACAAAAATAAGAATAAGCACATTGGGACTTTTCTCCTTTTGTATCTGGAAAAGAACAAATAAAAAACCAATAAAAACTATCCAACAAAGCAAACACACAACAACAGAAACACATCATCAACAACAAAACCACAAAATGCATGATTTGGCAATCAAGTTGCCTTTGCACACTCACTTAACTTTAATAAAACAATTCATAATCCTTCCCAGTACCTTAAACATACATCACAATTCCCATCACTGTAAAATTCACCTTGACACTAAACAAGCAATTGGCCAAACATTTCCCTAGTTCCATTTGCTGATGAGAATTACGAGACTGATAGAGTAACAAATAAATTTTTGGATAATATATATATATATATATATATATATATATATACAAAAAAGTGAGCATATTGCAGCAAAAGAATGAAAGGCAAGATATAATTATCAAATTACAATTATAACTAAAATTCATGTCGTACGTTTAATAAGAAATAAATGATTGAATTAAAATGAAGCTATCTCTGATATTTTATTTGTAATCAAAAATAATATAGACAAAGAACCTTGGAGTAAAAAGAAAAAAAAAAAACCCAAAAATATTTTAAACATCCTTCCTGCGCCCATTTTGATACTACCCTTATTAGCATTGAAAAAGCCAGACTTGGTTTGAAATAGAAAATAAAACTTCCTTGTCCTTTGCACAGTCAATAATATAAGATTCCATTGCAGCTTTGAATAGGATTAACTATGACATGCCATTTACTTTCTGTAAAAAGGTCCTATCACCTGATTTTAGAGACATTAGGTCAAATGAATTCACTTATAGGTTGAAGTTTGTGAGAGCTCCAAGTTGGAAACATTCCCATCACAATCATGTCCAATTCATCAGGATATTTTTATTTTAGTTAAAATAGATTCCTGACAGGCTTCATTTAGTAGCAAGTTGAAAAACAGAAGCAGAGTCAGGAGAGACATTTTCATGGAAGACAGCTCCAGGCATTGTGATTGAAGTCCAGGCATGTACCAGAATTTCCTCTATTTTCTCTAAGACTGGGAAAATACATGTTTACACTAATTCTTCTTTTTAAAAGAAAACAGACATAGTGAGTTTTCTCCAAGTCTGATGAGACTTAAATCTGAATGGTGTACCATCAATCAAAAGAGATGACAAAATGTGAGCAAAAGCTCTTGTCTCCAGCTGAATACTCACAAGTTATTCCCTCGTGGGAGTCTCTGAGCTTCATAAAGAACAGTTCTCCTGAACCTTTCTGAACACCAAAACCATGTGGGCTTAGCATAGCTACACTCTTGCTCATAATACTGCCTTGTAATTTTGGATCCATAGAATGTGTTACCCAGGTGCCACATGGCAGAATATATTTCCAGCTCACTAAAAATATTCTGAAGCAGTTTTGGTTTTTTTTTTTTTCTTTCTTTTTACAGTCGCCTGGTTATGCTGCCTCATCTGCTGTTCAAATCAGTGTTTCTCCATGGCATGAGGTATGTAATAATACATTTCTAGGATGTGAATTGGGCTAGTAAAGGAAATTCATCTGTAGAAGAAAAGGAAAAATGTCACTTAATGGTGTATTGCTACTTATACTGCTAGCACCTCTGGGAATCTAGAGATGACCAGGGCTGAACTGGTTGGCAAGGACCTCATAATAACAATTCCAGTAGTGTTGCTCATCATAGCTACTTGTTACACCATACACTAATTCAATAAGTTTCATTCTGGGCAGATGCTGAAGAAAATGTTTAGAATTACTGAAATCCTTACCTGAAGGATTCATATTACCTATTTTCTCATACATTTTTCATTCAAGGAAATTATAACCATTTCCTTGAATAAAAGGAATTTAGAATGCCATGTACCAGAAGTAGTGACCCACTGCAATTACACTATTGCACACAGATTGCCTAAAATAATACTGAATGTATATTGGAGTAAGGGCTCTGGAGACAAGGGAACAAAAAGTGGAAACAGATGCAAAAGTAGGTGAAATTACTTGATCAGGTGCATGTGGTAATTGTTTTGGTGGAGCTATGCTAACTTTATTCAGCTGAAAGTCTGGTCTAAAAAAGTTTGGAGATTTTATAGTTTTCTTTAATTTATTACTTCTATAATGAATTTACAGCCATTTGTATGTGCATTTTAAAAATTAATTGAATCATTTGGATTTTAATTTTCATTCTATCTTTTTTCTTTTAGTACTCGTTTAATGAAAATGCCAATGCTACTTCTTTTCCAAATCCTCTCTACGGTGTAGCAGAAGGAGACATGGAGAAATTATGTAGCTCCTTGAAAACATGAACACAAAGCAGGATCAATAGTGATTGTAACTCTTTGTCTAAAGATTTATTATAAAATATGGAAGTGTGCCATGATACTGTAGTATTTGCAACAAGAATTAATAACTCATCACAGAATAACTCTTATTAAAACAATTACATTCAGAATGCAAATTTATAATAAAAATTGAGTTCATACATAAGTAAACCATAATTATATATAGTCTTGTGTCATTTCTGTTGGTGCAGAAAGAGATTGATTTTTATAACTGTGAATTCATTTTACATTTGTACAGTTCAAATTCCAGTGTGTTAATAAAATGTTTAATCAAATCCAGATTCTTTAGATTTGGGAATCATAAATTTTTGTACATTATTTGAGAAATGATGACTTAAATATTTCTGTAATTTTGCATTATAAAGGGATTTTAACTGACTCTTTTAGTGTTCCAAGATGCAGAAGCAAAAGAAAAGTCTTTATAAAATTAGAAACATATCGAACAAAATCAAGGGTGGTCATGAATCATGGATTTGAATATCAGCTCAGCATGTGATTCACCTGTGACACACCAGTATATGCATTTATTTTTAAAAAATATTTTTATTATTAACCTTGATAATTGACAAAATTTCTCTCCAGTCAGCTTTACAGTTCTGTGATTCTGACCACAGTGTTCCTGATAAATTTAGCTCAGTGGCTGACAGAGGCTGGGAACTGGCATGTTCAGGAAACCATATTTCTGCTGAATAGGTTGGCCTCCCACACAGCTGAAACTTATGTCAGCCCATGCCTCCATGAGAAAGATATTGGGGAGGAATTTTGGAGTGCCTTGTGACTTCAATTGTCATCCTCTGTGGTACCAGGCATAACAGTGTTTACACTTTAAATAACCTGACAAAATGTCATCTTCCATAAGATCCACTTGCATTTCATGATTGTCATTTTTAGCTCGAAGGCTTAAGTGTTCCTGCTGTGCTTGTGTTTTCTCCCTTACTGTATTTCTACAGCCTGCCTAATTTTAAACCCACTGGCAAGTCTTAAAGTTACTAAACTCCTACAAATTGCATAAAAACAGACATCTGCACTGTAGATAGTATCTCTGTTGTTACCTTTATTCAGGGAAAGCTGAATTGCTTGACATTTATTAGACTTTTAAGACTCCAGACAGAAAAGCATACTGATGCTTGCCTCCATTCCATCATGCACAGGGCTTCTTGGTTTGGGTTTGCTGTTTTGTTTCTCTTTCACATTTCTTCACAGAATAACCACAACCTATATATTTTTATATATCTTTCTATATATATATATATCTTTCTACCTGAGGCCACAGAACTATTTTTTGACTTAGATTTTTTTTTTGTCTGACTGGGATGCTGTTTCATGGGTGGTGGGAATAACAAGGTGTGCTGTCAGCCCATCATTCTCCCCATTCCTTTCCAGCAATATGCTCATAAGTGCCTCTCTGCTGCATCCATACACACACCTGCCTTAATGCCATCTAGTTGAAAAATAACAAATATTATTCATTAAGGTTTTAAATAAGGAAATGTGATCACACATGCTGTGTTCTCTCTGACACAAGATTAGTATTACTGAAACATGGAATTTTCTTATTATACTTGTACCTGTTAGGTTGAGGAACAGAAAACATTTGATCCAGGAAAGTGCCAAGTGCCTCCAGCTCCTAAACTCTGATATTTTGATAAATTTGTGTGAGATTATTGATCTCTGCAGTATAAATAGGCACCAAACATCCCTATATGGTCAAGCCCATGTATTCAAATTCTCATTTATTTTGCAATAAACTAGCACTGCTTGCAGAATTTCATTGAGCACTAAAATTCTGGTTATGCTATAATTCTTAAATCTGCATTTACTGTGTCATGCTCTGTGTATCTGTAAAAAATTACATTAATGAAAAGGATAGAATTAACAATGGTAGAATTTCATCATATTCTCCCTTATGAAACAAAATGTATTTACTTTACTATTTATGGTATTCATATTTTAATTTCCCAAATAAAAGTAGATTATTATAAAGAATTATAGTGAAAGAACTCAGGGAACATCATATTACTCATCAATAATTATGTCCTGAGAGAACTGTGGCTCTTCTGCATAATCTCTAAAACAAGATAAGCCTTTCAACAAAATAATTTTTAATTTTTATAATTGACAGAATGTTTACAAAGAAAGTGCTGAAATTCAGTCTTTTAATCTTCCTGAACTTCAATAATTTTTTTTCTTATTATTTCATGAAGAAAAATAGATTTAATTATATTCAATATGTGGTTATTGTTTTAGCTATCAGCCCTAGACTGAAATGTTTAAGACAAAAACTTTACTTTTCATTTAATTTTCTGAAAATTTTCAATACTTAAAACCAAATTCATAGAATTCCTATTGTCAGTCATCCTTTCTACAGTTTCAATTTCAAAATCCAAAAAGCAAATCCAAAGTAAATATACAGGATATAAATATATAGGAAAAAAGATTGTTAAAATTTGCTACATAGATTTCTTCTTCCAATTTATAATATCCCCTGACTAAATACCCTCTGTAAGCTTATGCTGCTATTGTCATAAATTTTATGTGATAAAAATAATTTGTTTCCAAGTGACCTGTTTTCTGGGACTAAATTAGAAGATGGATACTCTGTACAGACAATGAATACTATACTTAGTCTAATTTAAACAAGTTTATATATCAATGATACCAGGTAACAGCTGAAATAAACTACAAGACAAACTTACAAAACCCAATAGCACTTTTCAGTGTGGTCAATTCTAAAACAATTCTGGTTTTAGAATTGTTTTGGTTCTGAGGTCTCACAGTCATAGAGAATACAAGCATCCATCTCTCTTGGATTTGGCTAATCTTCATTTCAATCCAAGATTTATTTATGGCACATATCAACAATCATGTGTCATACACAGATGGCCAGATTTTCTTAGAAAGCATCACTGTATTTGCAGCTTGTTCCAATATTTGCCTTGACATCTCTCACTGGCTACCAATTTGCAGTTCTGGAAGAGGTGTTGAAGGGGAGCAGGATCTTATCTCCTGGTTTCAAAAGCTGAAGTAGAACATGTGGCTGTGTACCTTTCTCCTTGCCAATCCTGAGGGGCTCAAGCCTTGTTCAGAGCCCCCCTTTGGGTTTGGTGGTTGCACTGGTGCAGCTGTACCTGTGTTTTGCACTGTTGCTTCCATGTTTTCCTGCTCTGCTGGTCATTACAGTGGATATGCCCATGGATGCGGTCCAGGTGTTTGCTGATGGTGACTTTCTCTCATTCTTGCCGTTTTACACCTGCAGCAGCCTGATGACTATGCAATGATAAAAATGATCAGCCAAATGATCTAATTTTGAAGATATTATGGGTTTTGTCTATAGGATGACTTAGATGGCATCCAGAAGTTCTTTTCAACCTAAATGTACTTATAGTACTACATTTCCATGGTGTTGGTGACACCCAGTTCCTCCTTGACATCGTCACTCTCATTAAGCCATCTCCAGCTTGTGCCATGCATGTGTCTGCTGAGGTCATTCTGAAGTCAAAGGTGCCCTCAGCTCCCCCTTACGGTTCCTTCCTTATTTGCCCAGCTGTGGTTGAGGCCTCAGGAGCAGCTTTTGACCTGTTCCTGCATCTCACACAGCTGGAGATAGGCTCTTGGATTGCTTAGAGCTTTGATCTGATCTGCTGCACCTTAATCAGACATACTGTCATATATAAACACTGGGACTACAAAAAATGTCCAGTTTTTGTAGCCATCAAGTTGGCAGGACTTAAATTAATCTTGTCCTCAGGTAGATGCCTACTCTAGAATGCAGCACATTGAATTCTAGCAGCTCCTAATTCTTTCTGTTGCCTATAAAGACAGTCTAGACATTATGTCTGAAGTGGAGATGCCCAGATTTAATAATGAATCCCATTCATACCATTTTAATTAAATCCAAATTTCATTAATGTATGTATGTAATAGGGAGATTTTCACTGGATAATCTTCCTTGCAAGTGTGCACAGGAATGCTATCTAATACACAATCATTTTCCAGACCTCTCTGTATAAATTAGAAAGAAAGAGCTTAATAAATACATATAACTTGCAGTAATGCATCTGTTAAAAACCAACATCTTCTGTTTCTCATTTTCAGTTTGTGTGTGGGAAGAGAGGGAGAAGGGATGGGAAGAATTCATATGAGAACAAAAATGGAAGTTCCTAAGCAGAAAAATCTACTGTGGGTTGTATTGCTCCATGTAGATTACAGCATGTGAAAACTCTGGCACCTGACATGGAACAGTATTCCTCCTCTGCTGGGAACTTAAAGGCAGTAATTTATTCTCCAAGGTACGAGTCAGTTCCTAAGGCTTGTGAACAGGAAATTGTCCTCCACTTGTGCGAGGATGAAATACAAAGTGCAGCGAAGGAAGGAAACACAATACTAAGAATATGCATAGTAACATCATTCTAAACTGTTCCTAGAGTGTTACCACTTCATCAGCTGTAGCTCTGATACTGCAGCCCCTTCTTGTTTGAAAGCAGGGATGCAGCTGACCAGAAGAGTGGCCAATAATGTGTATGTTCCTGCAGCAGCCATCCACAGACCTTCACAAATGTCAGGCAAGTTAATATCCATATCTGGATTTTAAGTTACCATCAGCAACTATAATCACTCTTAGGGATTTCATTAAAAAAAAAAAAAAAAAAAGTTTTAAAAAGAAGAGGTGCAGTTTTCTACAGGATATTTGTACATGACTACTAAGATATAACTGTAGAGCATATTAATCTTGATGGGTTTGCATTTTATTTTTATTACAATACACAAGGTGCATCTGAAAGGGGGACAGGAGAATAGAACAGAACATAACCTTAAACACACCAGGAATTTACAGTGTATTTACTGTTTTAATGTAAAACCACATTTTTTGCCCTCATCTTTATGTAACCAAAAAGCAATATATAATTCAGCCTAGATACAGGAACATAAAACTTGACTTAGTTCAGGTGGTGAAAATTTGGTGCAGGAGATAAATAGAGTAGCTGGTGATATGACAATGAATTTCTTTCAGTCCTCCAGCCCTTCGTGGACCACAATCTAAAATACATTTCCTAACATTGATTCCAGCTACTAGAAGGAATTTTCCATTCTGATGGCTCAATGAATTTTTAAAGATTTACCTTTTCTTTTACCATGTCATCATAAAAGGAGTTAATTTTTATTTTTATAATTTATTTATGAACAATGCCAAATGATTATGCTTTGGAGAAGAGCAGGTCAAGTTCAGGGAAATGTTTAGGCAACACGATAAGCCAGAAAAAGTTATCAGCAGCAGGAGAGGGTGAATATTCTACTTTTCTAATGAAAATGTGAGTCTCTGAAGCAAGTCAGCAAGGCACGCTCAACTGGGTTAAATGGGTTTAACAGGGAGAAATGAGCACAAATTATTCATGGGAATTCTTTAATCTTCTGTGTAATTATGTGATCATTCTCAGAACAAAGACTTTGGTTGCTCATAACAGGAGGAAAAAGTCAGTTCACACTCAGCACAATTATTAGCATAGAGCTGTGGAAAACAAAAAATCCCTGATAATCCAGTACTTCAATTTTTTTCTGTGTATTTGAAAGTTTGGGATGCTAAGCCTAAATAACTTGGAGGTAATAATAAGTAACTCTTTTCTTAAAACAAAGCTGTTCTCATTTTGTTCTTTATCTTAGTCTTTAATTTTAAGTCCTAGTTCTTCAAGAGACTAATTTTTCTTTTTCTCAACCACTTTATTCAGGTCATAAAACAGTATCACTCTGTGACAAGTATTTTACAATACACATGGTATGTGAATTTGTAAAGCTTTAGTTGACATTACTATGGTTTTGATATGCAAGGCTTAGAATATAATTGAGCACCAACATAGAGCTGCATCAGAAACATGCTATGTCTAAAGCATTATTGGCATTAGTAATCTATTTGGTATTCACGTGGACATGTTGGCCAGAAGTAGACATTAATAAGCACTATATTACAACTGGTCTCCCATGCAACTGGTGTGTTACAGCTACTTTAGTAGTTAAAGCATTCAGTGTGATTCATGTGAAGTGTCATGGAATTAATAATGGTTTACATCTTTTTGTAAAAAGGGTCTGTATTCATTGTAACAATGTGATTATTCATGTAACAAATTGGAGAGGTAAGTAGGACTCTCAGGGTTATGCACCACTTTGAGCTTATAGGCAAAATTCCTACTGACACAAAGCAAATCAAAAGGATAAAAGAATAAACTCCTAGGAGTATACTCTTAGATATATACTCATATACCAATTAAGGATATCCAGAAGATAAGGGTTAAATTATTTTGCTGTTCCTGTTTAGCTGTCTTCACCTGCAGGACGTTTCTCTGGACACCCTTGAGAAAATGCAGTGGCCAAAGGATGCTCAGGCTGAAATTTCTGGTAACACATGTAACTTCCTCTGCACATGCAAACCAATCAAGGCAATTCTAAAAAGTGTTGTTTCTGTGTGCTCTAAAATCTGCCTAATTTACTAGTTGTGTGAACTTTCTCTTGAGGATCAATTTCTCGTAGTCAAAAGATTTGAAAGGAACCATTGAAAAGAACATTTGGATTCACTCACAGTTTATTTTCCTGTTTGTATGACTGTGCTTAACTTTTCTACTAAAATGTAGATACAAGAAATACCCTATCCAGTTCAACTCGAACAAAACTCTCTTCAATTATGTATGGGGTAGAATGATGAGAAGTAAGGAAGAGAATTAACATCAGTAAATATTCAACATATTAGGCATTCAGGAATAGAAATATTTTCATATATCTATTCTGTTAATGATCCATTTCTTACTTACAGATACAAATCAAAGAGTAAGCTAACATATTCCTCTAAGTTCACTGCAAATAATTCGAAGAAAATTCTTCAAGCACTTACTTGAAAAAAAACTTGACCAAATTTTTGTTTTGCAATACCAGTGGGAATTCTAGGAAAAAATCACCAAAAGAAAGTAATTTCACAAAATTTTGCCTTTAAGTAGACATGTGGGCTCATTCCTTATATTTAGCTTGTCAGCCTCCTATAGATAGCAATTAAACTCACTACTTTGTACACACCTGAAAAGCTCTCTGGAAATGAAAGTAAAATATAAGTGCATACCCACTGCATGCTTTACACAGCATGTAAGATTTTTATCTCAAATGAAAGGAGATAAAATCATAGAATCATAGAATGGTTTGGTTTGATAGGAACATTCTAATGTCACCTGTTCCAACCCTGCTGTAACAAGCAGGGACAACTAAATCACTTCATTCATAGCTCCATCCAACCTGGCCTTGAATGTTTCCAGGGTTGGGGTATTGCCCAATCCTCTGGACAGACTGTGCCAGTGTTTTACCACCTTAGTGTTAAAAAAATTTCTTCCTTATGTCTCTATCCTCTATTCTCTTTTAGATTAAAACCATTATCCCTTGTCCTATTGCTACAGGTGTCACTAAAAGGTTTGCCCCCATCTCCCTTATATATAAGCCCCTTTATATACTGAACAGCTCAGAAAGGTCTCCACAGACCCTCCTCTTCTCTAGGTTGAACAACCCCAACTCTTTCAGGTTTTCTCATAGGAGAGCTGTTACATCACTGATCATTTTGTGGCACTCCTCTCAAACAAGTCCATGTCTTTTCTGTGCTGAGCACTCTGCAAGTATGATTATTTAGTCTTGCTAGAGAAAATCTCTGACTGAAGAGGTTGCATGGATAGCTTTGATTTCTTTTAGAATGGAAGTGATTAATCAAGATGCACATATTTGTTATTTAAAACTAAGTTAAGCTTGTGTTATATACTTTAACCTGACACAAATTAATCATACATCTGTATACAAACATACACAACAGCTGCCGTGAGGAAAGGTGAGCAAAAACATGTACGTCTGAACCTCTGCATCTTCAGAGAATGGTCTTTTCTTGATCATTGATCTCATTCTTGATCAAGAATGATCTATTTCTTTTCTTGTGCCAATGAGCTCTTTATTTCAGCTTTCAATCTTTTCATCTTTTTCAGCTTTTCAATCTTTAGACACGCTTTTTTATCCTCTTTCTTATATTCTCCCACTGGTCATTCAACTCTTTACTTATTCTCTTTTCTACATGAAAGGGAAATGTAGTTTTGATCAAATAGGAAACTTGTTTCAATCATGCTGGTTAAATTACTCTCTATCCTTTCTCTAGCTTATATATTGCATTACAAATTCCTCAAGGCTTCTTGGTCTTCAGGTACTACTACATTGATTATCATGAATAATGCCACCAGATTTTCAAGGGTTTCAATTGCCTATAAATCTTATTGAGGTCAATGGGAACTGCAGTCCTGGGACCTCAAGAAATTCCAGACACATTCAAAAACTCTTATTTAATAGCCAAAATGTGGATTGAAACTCTTAACTTCAGGGATCTTAATTTCAGTGTTTTAAGTAATTTGCTTTATCTTTGTTTCATTGTCATTTCTCATGGAACAGACTTGGATCATTAGAGCAAATAATTCAGATAGTTCCAAAATCTGGTGAAGGATCTGTATCTAAATCATACCATCACAGACACCTGAAGCATTGCTGTTTTCCTCCACCACCCTACACTATCTGCTGGGGTGAGTGCTGTGCCCTGCCTGTTGTCTGAGTAAACACTGCCCTGGGAAGGAGCACAAGGCACGTGGTGGAGAGGGATAGTTCACTGCAGACAATTAATGCTCTTCCATTTGATAGTATGGTTATCATGAAGTAACCGTATAACAATAAGATAGACAAGTTTGGTGTTGAATTTTTGTTATTTCAGTATGAATTTGCAATAAGAGCAATACACTTACTTTCCTGATTTAAGTGTCGTGGTTCTGGAGCTCGTCTACCACTTTGATTATCAACTGATTACCCCAGAATTTTACACCAACAGAGACTGCCCCAGGCGCCTGTAAAACAGCCATGTTTAGGTAACAGGATTAGACACAACTTTTAATTCTTCTAGTCAGAAAAAATCTTAGCCTTCAGTGTCACTGTCATGGTTTGACATTCACCAAATGCCAGGCACCCACAAAAGCTGCTTGCTCACCCTCCCCTGCCACAGCTGGGCAGAGGAGAGAGAAAAATTTAATGAAGTCTTCACGAGTTAAGGAGTGGGAGAAAACACTCCAAGGGCAAAACAGGCCCAATTAAAGGTACAAAGTGAATTTATTACTGACAAAAATAGAGGAGGATAATGAGAAGTAAAATAAACCCTTAAAAACACCTTTCTTCTCCCAACCCCTCCCTCCTTCCCACCCCAAGCACAGGGAGACGGGGCATGGGGGTTGGGTCAGTCTGTCACCCAAGGTTTTCCTCTGTTACTCAGGAAGAGAAGTTGCTCCCCTGTGAGACCATGGGATCCCTCCCATGGGAGACTTCCCTCCATGAACTTCTCCAGCATGGTTCCAATCTCACGAGCATCAGTCCTCCCAAAACTGCTGCAACATGAGTCCCTCCCACAGGCACACAGTCCTGCTCTGCTGTGATGTGGGTCTCTCTTTCCACAGTGTGCAGTCCTCCAAGGACAGGCTGCTCCAGCCTGGAAGCAGGGCCCTCTCTCTCCACCACGTCTCCTACTGGAGCACAGCCTCCTCCAGACATCCACCTGCTCCAGTATGGACACCTCCCTGACAGGCTGCGGGTGGATCTCTGCATCCCCCGTGGATCCCCACGGGCTGTGGGTGGATCTCTGCATCCCCCATGGATGCATGGGTTGCAGGGGACCTCCTCCTCCTTCTCCACGTGGTGTCACCGTGTTGTTTTCCCTCATGTGTTCTCACCTCCTCCTCTTCTCTGGATAGGAAAAAACTGCACCCCCTTTGTTTTGATTTTCTTCTTAAATATGTCATCACAGAGGCATTACCAGCCTCTCTCCTTGGCCCAGCCTTGGCCAGCAGCATGTCCATCTTCAGAGCCATCAGGGATTGGCTCTGCTAGGCATGGTGGAAGCTTCCAGCAGCTTCTCACAGAAGTTTCCTCTGTGGCCCTCCACTACCAAAACCCAGGCCATGCAAAATCAACACCGTGACCTCAATGAAGTTTAAAGACTTTGAGTCCCACTGAAAGACCCTTGGTACCACCAGCAGTTGGGCTGTTCGCTTAGGAACTGGAGTCAATGAACCTTGTGGATCCCTTTCAACTCCAAATATCCTCTGTGGTCTGTGAGTCTGTGTGGGAATCTGGAGAATGGGGAAAATAAACAGATTTGGAAGCTGGATGCATACTTGGTGTGCAGATACCAGATTTATTGACTATAGAACTTCTGTTTCCCCAATGGCAAGAACCTAACAGAATGAAATATTTACAACTCTGAATAATTTTCACAAACATGTTAATAGTCTGTCAATATGGCTTATGAAAGATGCTCTTCAGAGTGATAAAATATGTGGAGTTTTGTTTGCTTGTTTGTTTTTTTTTTTTAACTGAGTACACTCAAATCCCCTGTAAGTTTTAATTTAGAAAGAAAATTTGTACCCTGTCTGAAATAGTATTCTTGTTAGCAGATTCTTCTTTCCTGAATAATAAAAGGTCATAGTTCACATGAAGGAAAATTACTTGTATCTCTGTATTTTGTGGCTTACTTAGCAGAAATGCCCCAATTCACTCTTTTTTTGGGGTACACCTCAGATGGGGTTGGCATTAGAAAGGCTCAGGTGACTTGGTGGAGAAATGCAGGCAGTAAAATAGAAGTTAATTGGTTGCTTGCTTACTTTTGGGAGAGACATGGTTTGCAGACACAGGAATGGGGACAGATGGCTCTGGATTTGGCTTCAATCTATTAAAATGGCTTGATCTGTTTGAAACTATGCCCAAAGGACCAACAGTGTTCCAGAGATTGACAATACCACACAATGTAAAAATTTGCTTAACGAGTGCTTTAAATAGTGAATTAAAATTCCTCAAGAAACATTTGAGGAAAGAAAATGAATAGCCCACAAAGTAGAAATTCTTTTTCATTTAACTATTTTTCTTTACATAGCTTCAAGTTTCATGACACATTCTGTTTTTAATAATGTGTGAATAGTGAGTGCATATTGCTATGACTACTTTTATCTACTAATCATTAACTACAGATTTAAAGTGCACTGCAAAAGTACTTCACACCATGTTTCCATTTATATTATGCTAAAAAAGTAAATATGTTAAGGAGGACCCAAGAACAGACTTACAGGAGGAGCCTGTATAACAGAAGATATTTTATACTTCTCTGACACCCACATGACACATTTAATACACTGCCAGCAATATAAATCACACAGACAGCCTTTTCAAGATCACAGAGAAGTATTGCTATTCTCTTAAAGCTATACTTTTTTTGGGTGATAGCACTTGCTGCTTTATGCAGCAGTCAACAGAACTCTGGATCAAAATAGATTATTGTGTAAGCAGAAAGCAAACATGCAAGTTTTCAATTGCAAAATTGCTTCAGCTGCAGTACAGATACAACAATGCTTGCTTTCAATAGCTAAGGGGGGAAAAAAAGGATTAAAAGACATACCAATCAAATTGCTGTAACTTCCAATCCAATAGAACAATGGCAAACTGCCCAAAGGAAATGCCCAAAATATTTGATCTGAGCCATGTTGAAGGACAGTGTGTTTCACACTGGGAACTCTTGACCTTAACAATCCTGAATAAGTTTAAAAAGAATTAGAAAGTCATCACTACTATTAAAGATATCTTGTCTAGAAGAAAAATTAAGGCACTGATATTTTTATGTTGTATTCTATCTGTATATATTAAACAACTCCCTGTGAAATTAATTCCTGTAACAATATCCTCACAATCTAAATTGTAAATAAATTTTAATTTTCATACATGTATATTACTGTCTTCTATTCTTGTTTATATATTTTATGCATTATATATAAATGTTATATAAAATTTCATATTGTATTTTGATATGTGCGTTAAATTGAATTCTAAGAATAGTCTAATAAAAAAATCAGTTTGACTGATATTTTTAAAGTAATTTTCTGTTAATCTTTTTGTTATGACATTTTTAAAATTATTTTTCAATGGAAAGTAAAGCTGTGCATTGTTGCTTTTAAACATTAATAGCAATCCTTAAAAAACAGTAAAAATAGACCTTGAAGTTATGTGTAACATATAATTACACATTCAGTAGTTTCTAGAGTACTTTTGTACTATACATGATTCTGATTGATCAAAAAAGAGCAGGTGTACTGGTTCTAAAGCTAACACAAGGACACCAGTGAAATGCCTTAGCATGCCTCCCTCTGATCACATTACAGTAAAACACACAGCTTTTGATTCATTTTAGTCATGTCAGTCATTCCAGTACATAACCATCAAAATCAAGATTATACAAACCATGTAAGACAAACCATGGCCACAATTGTTTGTTTATTTTTTGTGTGATTAGTGACACCATAAATTATCAGAAAATACATCATGTACTAATTGGTGATTAAAGAATGTGAATGATCATGGATGCTTTTAGGTGGGATTAATTTAGCTTCAAAAGATGTTAAATAATGACTACTAAAATATTAATATGCATTCTCAGAAACACAAAATTCTGATCTTATATGAAACTAGCTTTTCCTAAGAAGTAATAGATATTAGCTGGTCTTACTAAATCCCCTAAAAGCTGGAGTGTCTATCAGCTTCTCTTTAATTGCCATGAAATGGTGAGAAGCACAAGTTTTACACATGAAGCTAGAAAACGAACTACAGTAAATGACATATTTCAGACTAGTTCTGTTCAAGGGGAAAACTCAATGATGTTTTTAAGCACACATATAACTTTTAAGCATCTGCTGAAGGTATTTGCTTGAGCTTTACTGGAATACATCCTTAAATTTCATTGCTGTGATTTACTTCTTTACTGCCTCAAGCACTAAAGGTCTGAGCAGGGAAAGAGGCTGTTCTTAACTGTTCAATGACTGAGCAGGTTTTTTTCCTTTGTCACAAGAGTCACCCTCACCTTCACCCAGCTCACACCCCTAAACCTCTTCATTTCGACCCCTTTGCTTGGTGTGCACCTCATGTACACCTTGCACGTGGGAGTCAGAATGGACTGAGTGGTGTCCCTGCATGCTCTGTGGAACACAACAACACAAATGCTGCTCTCCATCTTCTCTAAAGGACTCCTCTTGCCCAGCCACTGCTCTCAAAGACCCCCTTCCTTCCTTTCCCTCTTTTCCTTCTCCATAACCACCTCTAACCCCTGCAACATAGCCCCAGCGTTGCATCCACCAAACCCGTGAGTCTCTGCTCCCACCAGAGGAAGCAGCTGGGTGCTTACATGGGGCTACTGCTCACAACAAGATCAGCATACAGAGGGAACGGAGCAAGGGAAACAAGAACAGCCACAGCACCAACACGATGCATGATTTTCTCCTTGGCCCGTCGCTAAAAGAAAATGTGATACTATTCAACTAGCAAAAAAGAAAAATGCCCAGCTATAAAAGAAGCTAAATCTTCTTCAGGTTTGAAAACAACATTACATTTGTACTAAGCCTTTTTTTTTTTAGTTTTATAGGTGGAAATAAGAATTAATAATTCCTGGAACTGACAGATATCCATACAGATAGTCTCCCTAGGTAACTGTTCTGGTTTAAGCAAAGGAAAACCAGTGAGAGGCTCCAAATCAGAAATACAATTTAATAGGAGGAAAAGAAAGAACTAAAATAAAGACTACAAACTGGAACCCTGTTAGTTAGGGTGATGGTAGCAGTCCGGATGGTCTCGTTGAAGCAGTGATCCTGTAGAAAGGTCTGGTAGGTCCTGCCCTCTGGGAGTCCAGTGGGTGCTCCTGTGCTGTCCCGGATCCTGGATTATATACAGGTGGGAATGCTTGGCTCCTCCCCTTGGGCGGAGCATCTCACAATGGGATGCCATCATTCTATGAGTCATGCAGTGGGTCCTTGATGGCCCATTGAACAGAGATAGCTTCCAGAGGGAGTTATCTGAGAGTCATGCAGCACAGCATTGATGGGCCCATTAACAGAAGATAAGATAACTGCCCCACCTGGTTTCAACAGACCATGAAGACGGTGATAGAATACATACTTTGGGCACATCTTACATTTTAACCTAGGACAGTAACATACTGTGGTCCCTGCACTCTGTCAGGGAGTTTGGTGAAAAAAATTAGATATTCTACCTTAATTTTTAATTTTGTCATAACGATTTAAAGAATTTATATGTCCCCTAACTTTAGGGTATCCTTATTAGATGGTTGATCCATAATGAAACTATTGGGTTGGCAATCAGTTATTAAGGTTCAGTTTAAATGCAGGAACTGAGTCAGAGTACAAGTCTGGATCTCCCTCCCCTCTCAGGCTGTAAGGATTTAGATTTATGCAGTGCAAAACAATAATTCAGACCACCTTATCCAAGCATGTAAAGCCAAATATCCTGCCTGAGACATGAAAAAACTTCAGTCTGTCTGCACCAATCTGGTGACCAGCTCATGCTGAACTGCCCCTTGTAGAAGGATGAAACGTTGCCATGTATGTTCACAAATACGTGCAGGAAAATTACCGCTGGTTCATGCATTGTCTCAGAATGGTGAGATGTGGATTCCTAGACCACATTTATTATTTTTCTGGTGGGAAGGAGTGAGAGGCAAAACAAAACAGCTGTTGACCCCATATCTCCACACTTTCCAGAAAAGTACATTGGCAAGGGCAAGCTATATATACTCTCCACAAATTCTCTTGAAAACACATTTTTAGAGTAAATGTGAGGTTCACTGCCAGACAATTAGAGGCAAGAGATTGCTGCATAATGATGTTGATTTCTGGGTCTTATCCATCACGTAATTTCATGACTAATCCCTTGAAAGAAAATGCCTTCTTCATCACCTGAAGAAATGTCTTTCAGAAGCAAGGATCAGGCATCAAAACACAGCCCCCATCAGAGATCTGAAGGAAGTTATTTTATTATCCAAAATCAGCTCTAGGAAGGGACTTTTGTGCTGTGAACTCAAATTTAACCATTTTGGTCTTGCAGGTGCATGGCATGGGGCTAGAAGGCTCTAGGAAGGCAGATGCTCCTTTCCCCTCAGGACTTCTCACCACAAGGCTTGCTTGCTTCTCCTGAGTGTGCTTTCTGGTGGAAAGCACCTAGAACTGGCTTACTTTGTTTACTTTTTAGGGAGGTTTGGTTGGTGACTTCCCCCACACCTCCCCAGAGCTGTGCCTCACTCATGGCATACCCTGCTCCACGGGGACACTGCTTGTGAGTCTGCACCACAGAGATTTCCTCAAGTCCACTGCTCCCAGGCTTGTGACTGACAAGCTTCGCCTCTCATTTTGAAGTGGTTGCAGGTCCTGGTGGAGGCTGATCATGTGCTGAGGACCAAACATGCCACAGGGTGAGATAGTGAACACAGTGCTTTGCTCTGGCTCCTTTAGTCCAGTGCCTGCTGAAGACCACAAACCAGTAAGAGACCACTTCCCCTGGGTTCTCATAGTTAATCAAACTGATGTCCTCAGTAAACATCAGTAGGTACAGCTGAACAAAGATTTAGCTTTAGCAGCAATAAATGAGAAAGAATTTACTTTTCCTCCCAAAGCTTTGAAACTTAAAGGTGGAAGTACTGCTTGAATAAATAACAAGTAGCCTGTGAAAGGATGGTGCCATCTGCAAATAAGAACCCAGACAACAAAATGGATACTTGTTTATGCCTTTCCCCTTATCAGAGACTGGATGTGCAGAGTGCCTTACAATGCAGGGTTAATTGAACCTGTTGTAGAAAATACACAAAATTCTGGAGTGTTTATTTGCATCTGCAGAGATTCAAAATCTGTCTATCTTCACAGCAGACAAAACTATATTTGGCATCTATATATATATATTAAAAATTCAATTTAAGATTCAATTTAAGCACTATTTCTAATAGCTGATTTTATCACACTATCTAAAAGTTGAGTTTATTTACCTTCAGTCCTGAGTATTCAGACTTTTTTTCCTTTTATTCTCGTGCTACACATTATTTAATAAAGGGGAAGGAGGGAATTGGAATATAGTTACATGTTATTGTATAAGGAACAATGTTTGGCACAGGGTTTCTACTATATAGTTGCCCCAAAATGGTACCAAGATGGGTACCCAGATTAAATATGGTTTGTTAATTGAAATGTATTTTCTTCTTGTTCTATTTCTAAACTTGGAATACAGACACGTAAGAACTAATACACATAAGCACAAATTTGCACATGCTTTATACATTTTAAAATGCAATTACTTTCCTGACAGCTTTTTTACTACATGATCAATGCAGAGACGAGATCTGAGGAAATTGTTTGGTTTTCCATAACCTAGGCAATCAATCAAAAAGTAGAATGAGATCTTTTAGCACTGATATTTCTGAGCAATGGTAAAAAAAAGTTAGAAGATACTTCAGGGTTTTTTAGCAGATATCTTTACCACACCATCCTCTCCAAACCTCAAATACACTTCTTTGTGAGCTGCAAATATATGAAGATTTGATTTCAAGAAATGACTGCTGAGACCAGTACCAATGCAGGTGAACCACATCATGCCACTTTAAACTCTGTTCCTGCTAACTTAACAATTTTGGGCACTGGCTGACTTTTATATAACGGAGAATATAACGGAGCTGATAAAACTTTTCAGCCAGCTTTTATCTGACAATCAGAAATTTCTTCCCCCAGTCACACCAGCTGGAACTACCAAAGGCTGTGATGAAGCGTGTACACTTCACAGCGCAGCAGTAAACACCTTAATAACACCCCTGTCCCCTCCTCCTGCTTTTCCCTCTACCAACCAGTTAATGAGGGACAGATGCTAGAAAAGACCAAAAATCAGCTTGTGCAAAGGCGATGGATGGTGATAACTCAGCTGTCTCTAGAGCTGCTGGAGCAGCTGGGTGTGGAGAGGGGCCCTGCCCAGGGCAGGAGGCATCGGCAGGCTAACACAGCTTGCAGCCTGCAAGAGAGGCTGAAGTGATGTCTGGATTTCCCTGCAAAAGGAGAAAGAGTGGCTCTGAGCTGGAGGGATTGATAAAATAGGATTAATCTATGCCTGGCTTTAAATTCCTGAGAGGTGGGTGATGCATGCTGTGTGTGGGAGAAGCGAGAAGTTGCTGTGCAGACACTATGGGACATGCCTTAGACGTAGATTTCAGCTCTCGGTACTCTATCTTGAGATTTTAAGGACATGTGTGATTAGATTGAAATGGGGCTTTAAATGTTATTAACTTCAAGAACAAATTGTTCAATTCATTTCTTCTTCTATTTCATCTCAGAACTCTTTCTTCAATTCTCCCTTTTCCAAGAGAAAGCTACTTCTGTAGTGCCACACTGCACTGGTCCCCAGAGCCAGGCCAAATCCTACCTTCAGTGGTAGCAATAAAGTAATTAGGGAATCACAGCCCTAGGGAGGAATCACCTGAAATAAGAAGAGAATCTTGCCTTCTGTTTCTGTGGTGATGTTTGGTTTTACTTGACTAGCTTTTATGGCAGGGTTTACAATTTTTTTGGCTGATGTAAAATAAAACACTTTTACTGTGGTTGGTTTAATTTTCAAAGCTCTAAAAGAAATCAATTTGTTCCTTTGCATTCGGTATATTGGAGCTGAAAGCCATAATGTGCTATTACTTCAGGGTCACTGCTTAACTTCTGTTGACCCTCTCGCCCATGAATATTTTCTGGAGCTTATTGCTACAACCTATTTCCTGGACTATTTATGTAAAAACTTACTTTTTTTGTTCTTTTCTTCCAAGTCTTTAAGAGCAATGATTAATTTTAGGGTAAAAGCAATTTGCTAAATGCAGGAACACAAAATCCATGAAACAATTGTTATGAATATCTGGGTTCTCCACTTTATATGAAAGAGAGTTTTAGAGAGTTGTGACAGATGTGGATGTTTCAGATATCCACAATGTACAAGAGGTAAAGAAAGAAACCCAGTGCATAGAGTTAATAGGACATATTAATAAATGTCCTTTGGGTCATTTGAGTTAAACACCTGAAATTGTATATCACAGCTTCTTTAACCAGGAGAAGGAAGACAAAGATAGTACCAAAATCCTTTTTAAGCTTTCGGCAAAGTCTTTGAAAAATTACTAGATTGATTTTTTTTGTTTGATTGTTTATTTGTTCATTTGTTTGTTTTAATGGGGAGGTTTTTATGAGCTGCTTGAAGTACTGCAAGTCAATTGGTGTTGTCCAGGAAATGGCTGACCAGTGGAGTTACACCTTTACAGCCAGGCATCAGCAGAGCTGAGGTCAGCACCTTGCCCTCAATATCTCTGTTGTTAAATGCTGGTATCTAAATTCTTTGACAGAGGTACATATTATTATAGTGTCTGCAAGACAACCAAGTAGTAATATTTCTGTTTGAGTATGTCTATATTCATCTAATGAATCTCTTATGTCAGGCTAAAAACATCTAATTCCTCATCAACAAGAGGTTTTGTATAAAGATTTCTAATACCCCACTCCGGCTAGAAAAATCTTTTTTTTTATATCAATGTAATGAATAAGATGCCAGTATTTCCTTCACTGTTGCTAACCAGTTTGGATGCTCTGTAGCAGTATTTCTTATGATCCTGGTATCTCTGTGTTGTACAGGTTATAGCAACATAATGGTGCAGCATTAGTCACACCAACGACTCACACTCTACTTATCAAAGCAGCCTTTAGATAACTTCCAGATGAGACACGACAGTGGGTAATCCATTATCCTCTTTGCTGGTTCTTTTGTCTTCTGAACAAAGGATTTGATACAAATTGTTAAGCTGATTCCGACACGTAGCAGGTTAGGACTGGCATTTTGAAAATGTATTTTCCATATTTGAACGGAATGAATGAACTTCTACTTGCTTCAGGGAGAGAGGGCAATGTGTGGAAACAGATGAATTATGACCTGATTTAGTAGAGGAAAACTGCTGGAGGGAGAGATAATAGCAGGTAACAAATAAAAACCCCAGAGCAAGGAAGATGACCACTACTTGAGGAAGGTAGGGGGAAATGTTTTAATAATCTTGGGTTTTTTGAGAATATCATAGAAGAAAAGGAAATAAATTCAAGACTTTTTCAGCACATGATTTGTAGATGAGAGCCCACAGGACACCCTGGTTCTGAAGTGTGGGAATAGCACCATCTATTGCAGGGCTGTCCTTACCTTGCATCAGACCTCACAGCTGCCACTGCCTGGCACTCACAACAGCTTGGGAAGGAAGGACAGCGTATCTCTCGAATTAGGAGGGAGCAATCTGCTTTCCAAGTGACTTGGGAAAAGCCAACGGTAAGGCAGGAACTGAGCCCAGCTCTTCTGAATGACAAGCTCGTGCTACACCTTCTGGCTCTGTTTCCTCTCCCTCTATGAATTGTCATCTGCTTGAGAATCTTGATAAATCAGGCTAATGAGACCACCTATTACTATATATTTTTCTTTTAATCCTAGGCAATGTATTTACCCTTACTTTTCAATTTTTGAGCTGTGCTGTCTTTCAATTACAATTGCATCACATTTTTCAGGCATCAGAAAAAATGCAAAAGTTTGTATTAGAAAAACATATTTTCTAGAGTTGCATGTAGAAAGTAAGACAAAGGAAATTTTTATGGAGTAGTGGAAAGTAAGGGAAGGTATACACACTAAAGTTTATTCAAATCCAACTGTAAAGCTTGAAAAATACCTGCCATTATAGAAAGGAATACAAAATTTCAACAATATTTTTCTTATTTTGTTGTAATATGAAAAATTCAAGCACTTTTTGTGTCTTGAGAATGCAGTTCAGCAGATGAGAAAAGCAGGAAAACGCAGCATCTTCTTTGAAAATCAGCATCTGTCCACAAACCACAACTGTCAAAAAAGTAGGAAAGGGACTTAGAAACATCACATCCATGAATCCATGTGTCATTTATTTGGGCTGCTTTTAATTTTCTTGCTTTTTATTATGTGACTGTCAAAACAAAAGTTGGATTTAAATGGGCGTGTCCAGATAGACCGTATACACAACCCAAGAGGATGCTAATTAAAACTTGGACCAAGTTCAAATGAGAAAACCTTAGCTCGCAACTCTCTTGCTACCAGAGAAGCTTGGTCTCACATTTTCCAGCAGGCAGAGGTGTATGTACGTGACACACACACACCCACCCACCTTGTAACTCCTACCCTCTCTTTTCCCTCACAAAACAGTTTTGTAAAACCCTATGAGTAATGCCAGCTGATATAATTTTTTTTAATTTGATTGTTTTCAAGAAAAGCAAGAGTAGTGTGACATTAGACTTTGCTCATTTTCATGAAAATATGAATGACAGGCTTTTAAAGGTCGGATATTATTAAGAAAACAGCTATTTTCTAAATTGTTGCCTGCATAACCCTTTCACCTGCTGAAAGACTTCAGTCAAGTCTGTTACTCTCAGAGGGGTTTTCTGGAGAGGGGCTTGAAATCCAGCCATGTGTTGCCACTATATTCCACATCCTCAAATGTTGTGAACAGATATAACTCTTCTGGACATCCAAGTATTTCAATTCAAAAAAATCTAATGACTGTGCTCAGATATTTTAACTAGATAAAACTACTTTGCCTGGTATCAGGGTGGACTCTGACTTCCAGGAGGAATTTTTTCTTCAACCATACAGTAAAATGAAAATATTCTACAGTTGTTGTAGTGAACTAGTATACACAAATAAAAAATCAGGAGGCCAAATTCAGTTGCATATGTTTGGGTTTGTTTTTTTTTTTTCTAGACTGCAACTTGCACTTATTTTATACACACTGGCTTAGTTTTCTAATTTCTTGGCTAAATGTCTTAGCAGTGTTGAACTCAGAGTGTGATGTGACTGACTCTAGCCAAAAACCTTTCCCTGTGGTCCTGCATATTTAACTCTTATTCAGACCAATGTAACTGAACTTGCAAGGAATGTAGATAAAAGGAGAATGTAAGACTTTCTATTTGTGTTTCAATGACTGAAAGAAACAATATTAGCTACATGCATTGGAATGGGTCACAGTTAGTGTTGAACAAAATTTTGATTTTAGAAAAATGTGCTCTTCTTTTGTTATCTTTTCAAAGCAAAAAAACCAAATCTAAAATAATAATAATAATAAAAGCAGACGTGTGCAAAATCTCAAATTATAATAATAATAAAAAGCAGTCTTCTTTTTATCCTGGTTTTGGCTGGGACAGATGTATTTTTTTTCTTAGTAGCTGGTAGAGTGCTGTGTTTTTTGAATTTTGTGTGACAATAAAGTAGATAACACACTAATGTTTTAGCTGTTGTTAAGTAGTGCTCACCCTAAATCAAGGACTTTTCAGTGTCTCATGTATGCTAGTGAGGAGAGGCACAAAATGCTGTGATGGAGCACAGCCATGACAGCTGCCCTGGACTCACCAAAGGGATATTCCACACCATAAATATCCTGCCCAGTGTATAAAGTGGGGAAGTTGTCTGGGAAGAGCTGATCACTGCTCAGGGATGGGCTGGGAATAGGTGAGCAGTTGTATTGCACAGCACTTGTTTCTCCTGGATTCTATTATTCTATTATTCTCTCTCCCTCTCCTTATTATTATTATTATTAGTAGTATTAGTATTAGTATTATTAGTATTATTAGTATTATTAGTATTATTATATTGTAGTTGTTGTTATTGTTATTGTTATTATAGTTGTTAATACTATCATTATCTTCATCTTTATCACTATTGTTTTGATTATGGAAGTGTATTTATATCAGCCCATGTGGTTTATCTTTTCTTTCTGGTTCTTCTTCCCTTCAGGAGTGCATTAGGGGCAGTCAAAGAGTGGCTGTGTGGTACTTAATTGACAACTTGGAGTAAAACACAACTCTTTGAAAAACATTTGGACAAAACGACCACTGTCAAACCTCAAAAAATCCAATTCACTTGAATGATAAAGAGAGCATAAATCTCTGAAGTATATTTGACATAAACTTATTTACACAGCCCACAGTTTATAACTTTCTTGCTTCAAGGGACCATTCTTCATGAGCAAAAAGAAAAAGAAACAAGGGAAATACAATAAAAAAGCAGAAAGAAATGGATGATGGATTATAAAAAAAAATGTTTATTTTTCAGAACATCTTTTGACTTGTGACACTGATCGACCTGCATCTTTTAGATACATTCCATTAAATGTGGAAATTTATAGCTGCAAAAATACCTAATAAGATTACAATAAAATCCTGAGATTGTGTGCAAAGGTATTAACTTTACAGAATTATTTTAGTACTGAAAGGAACATAAGGGAATAGTTTCTCTTGCATTATCTGCTTATTTGATGTTGCTAAAGAGCTACTTGTTGCCAGCAGAGCAGCATGGTTTGAGGAGAAACTGAGTTATGACTTCATTAGTTTAACAGATTTCAGTTAATATTATGTGTCATCTGTCCTTAAAAACTCACTAAATGCTTCCAAATTTAAAATTTATCCTCTTTTTTCCCTTTTGTTTGCTAGGATTCAAACATTGCCAGCTTTAGATGCTATTTTCATTTTAAAAAACCTTTGGTTTACAATCTTCATATACACAGTATGTCTTCTGTATGTAGGATTCATTTTGCACTAGAAATAAAAAAAATATTATTGATGTTAGCAGAGCAACTTTGACAGCTGCAGCTGAGAAACTTAGATCAGACTTCATGGGGAAGCATAAAACTGAGATCTCATAAAAATCTTAGATTTACTGAGTAGATAGATCTAACTTGTATGTTTTTACTACCTACTTATTTTTGAAATCCAGGCTGAGCAGGTGACATGACCACACTGGAAATATCTTTGCAGTCTTATTTCTACATTATTATGTAAATTAAATAGATGCAACAAACTGAGATTGTAACCAAGCATTAAAATACATCCAGAAAATCATCCTTAAAAACAAGAACTCGTGTTGATTTGATAACATTTCACTTAGCAGCATCTTACAAACACTACTGAGAAACTGATTTTTCAGATCGCATGGAATAAGACTGTTCAAAACGAATGTTAGGAGACAGAGAAGTTGACAAACTAGTCCACAAAACTTCCCTGAATCAAACTTAAGATCACAGTTCAACAATAATAACCTCAGCTTTCCACATGAGTAGGCATTCTGAACAATTGACTTCAAGAATAAAGAAGCATACCATGGTATGGGCTTTTCTGAAGATATCAACAGCTTGCCATTGACAAAGCTTAACATATTTACAGTTTATATTTTCTTAGACCTTTGTTAAAAAAAATATATTGAACTGGATAAATTTTCTGAGATTCACAAACTTTTCTAAGCTCTCTAGCATCCAAAGAGCTTATTCTGTGATTCTGTGTTGGCAATATCATCTTGTTAGTTTTCCCTGAGGGAAAAGTGCTTCTGATTTATCAGAAGCACTTGAGATAAATTTAAACTCCACAACAGATTAACAAGAAAATGAGAAGTTTTACTCTACCAAAAGGAAAAGTTTTAGGTTCTTAATTACAAAACTGGAAAGCACCTAATACAGTCCTGAATTACATTACCAGAATTTTTTTCCATACCTACTTCAGTGATGTGGTTGATGAGAGGCAGACCTGGCACATTAACATTTCCAGTTTCCATGGCTGGATTTGCTTGGAGAAACTGCTGAATTGATATCTCTTCTGAGGCTGCTGACTAAGGTGAAATCTCCTTCCCTTCTCTTTTCAGATCTTCTCTCCTAAGTCTATTGTCTTGTAAGACTAAAATATCCCTTCGTCCATTATGACTATGCTAACTCAGTTTTCTCTTCCCTGTTCAAGACATGGCATAAAGTAAATCAGCAATGTTGGACATTTCCCAGCCTTGTCTCTGGGATTTAATGTGTTCTTCAATGAGCATTAATTAAATAGGCTTTCTCTAAGTGTTAACATGTTCAAGACTCTTAAATGATAAGTATTAGCTGCAAATGCATGTTATCAAACTCCTTAATCTCTAGGTCCATGCTAAAGTCTACATAAGGACCATGTGTGATCTAGTGCATCTGTCAGATTTATTACTTGTAATGAAAGCAGGCTTTTATCCTGACCACCTTATCATCCTGCATCTTTCAATAATATTAGATACTTGCAGTTTCATGAAACAAAGCAGTGTAAATAGGTTCATCCTGAAGTAAACATGGTAAGCGTGTTGAATTGTTGCAGTTGAGTTTAAAAGAGGATGTAATCATCTCTTTCCACTGTCTAGACATTTGAAAGGGTTGTCAGGACTACAGCTACAGCTTACCAAGCATCTGCTTTTGCTCTCAGGGAGAGCTAAATCTTTGAGATCAAAGTCTCACAATAAACACTTATCTGGGGTGAATTTCTGACATGAAAAATCATCAAATAAGTGCTGCCCTTCAGTGGACAGTTGCTTACCATTTCTCATTAGGCACACAGCCAGGCTCCAAGGTGCATGTGGAACCCAGAAAAAATCATATCTTAATATTTATATAGTGGTTAAGGTGTTCAAGGGTAGTTTGGTTCTGCAGGGGCAAATTAAAGGGAAGCCTTAGTGGAAAGGGGTGACAGCTCTCAGAGAGGAAAACTTTCTGTTTTGGGAAGCCTTTTGCCTGGCAGATGGGTATACCTACCTTTGAATAAATAATCCTTGTTCTTCTTGGAGACAGGAATCACTACAGAAACCTTTTCAACCTGTGATAACCAAGAAAGGACCACTTCAAAACAAGATAAAAGGAGACATTCATCTCCTTTAGCATCCAACTGCTAAAGAGTTCTTCCTATTTTTAAAGATTTCCCTGGCAAAGAAAGTATTGCCACAGTGGCTGAATTGAAGTAAACTCACTAGTTTATGTTTCTTTGAAGATATATCCCTTCCTTAAGCCTGCTATCAGCACAAGTGGCATTTTGCACATCAGCTGTGCATTCCTACCCACTGAATGTTGACAGTGTTTAAGATCCATCACAACACACTGGAAATATGCTAAGGTGAAACAAAGACAACACAGCTTCTAAGTAATTGTATTTCTTATTTCTTCATAGCCAGACAGCTCTGTACTGAGTGTGATTCAGTTCAGTTCAAAGGAACCACTGTTAGAAAGAATGTTTCTGACACATTCCATTCCCTGCCTGCACAGGCTGTGCCCTCTGTGGTCAGTTTAACTGGCCAGTTCCCTGTTTGCCCACCTCAGTGTGGTCCTGGAATCTCCGTGCTGGGGATGCTGGCACTCTTCTGAAACAGGTTTCAGGGTTTATGACTCATCAGATATAACAGCTGTGCCTAGAGACCTCAGCCCATTGAGCAGGGAGGAAACCAAAGTTCTGTGCTGATTAATCCTCACATTTAAGGGAGCCAGCCATTCAATAGTATTATTTCTTTCAAATGTTGAATTGAAGAAATAGCAACATATCCGAGCTGCACTCTAGACATATTGCACAATCTTGACGCCCCTGATGGATCAAGCTGGGGCATTCCAGTAACAGAGATCTTCCTGGCTGCTAGAGAAATCTGTGGTGTGGTTTCACGTGCAAGCAATTTGGAAAGACAAGCGGGCTGCTGGATGTTCAGCAGATTGTTATGCTGCCAGGGCCACTGCACAAAAATGTGGTGGTTGTTTTCAATATTTAACTCCCCAACTTTGGATCCTTGTTGCAGCTGTCCTTTTCCCCCACTCCCCCAACCATCATTAACACCAGGCACTGACCCTCTACAGGTCAGTGTCACAGCTACTCCTGTGTCAGTTGTCTCAGCTAAGCACTTGTTAAGATCATTCTAGCATTAAAGTTTGCCCAGGCTTCCTGACCTAAACCCTAATCCCAAGCCAATTACTTTTTCTAACACCAGTCCTAACCCCAGCCTGCCTTCCCCTGCTGTGCTCAGCAGCAGATTTCTTTCTTTGGACTCAAATGATTAAAAATATTAACTCTACTCACAACTGTATGGGCCATAGTAATTGCTCAGGCTCTCCTACCAGCTCCATGTCATGAGTAAGAAAGGACTTAGTGAAGAATAGCTTGGCATGCTTCTGCAGATTGTAGTAAAGATTGCTTTCTTGGAAAATATGGCCACTGAAAAACAACGTTTGATGTTGATTTGGTTTTAATTGCAGCTGAAAATTTTTGTTCTTAGTTTTTTTGACTACTACAGAGATTACTTGTACCACCATGCCAACCAAGAAATGTGTCCATTCTGAATATTCTCCTGTGCAGAGCCCCACTACCTTGGCTAAAGGAGAACTAATGACTTGCTCTGCCACCATTCCTACCTTCCCTGTAGCCATCCATGAAAAAAGGCTTGGGTCCTGTGCATGTATGGTTCATCACAGAAAAGTCTGCATCCATATACAAATAAGGTTTCTATCACAGCAATGTCACTGACAAAATCGGATTTTTCTCTCACTTTCATTTCCATTCTTGCTTTCTCTTCCATGTCATCCTTTAGCCTCTTTCAGTTCTCCCACAGGTTTAATGTAGCCTGCTGACCAGTGCTATACTGAAATATTAACTTCTTGTTGAACCTGGCCCTGCCACAAGCGTCCAGGAAACCTTTTAGTTCCTCCAGTCCTGGGTCGATATCACTGTACCAGGCATAAATTGAGTAAGGGTCACAACCACAGCTTTTTCTGGAGTTGTAGGGATGGGGTGTGTGACTTGGAACTCCTGGGCCCTGTTTTGGGATTTGCTGCCTTGTGGCTTTCAGAGTTGAGTAACATCCTTGTAGCTCCCAATCCCAGGCAGGCACAGGCAATGCTTGGTGTAGCAAAGGCAGATTCATTGAAAGAATAAGTTTGAAGCATCTTGAATTCAAATAATTGATTAAAGCTGGAACTTTTTGGTTTCTCACTCTGGAAGTAGGGTCCATTTCAAAACAGATTTCATTCCTTTAAAATCATTGCAGAGTTCAAATAAATATCAAAACTGGTTTGGACATCAAAACCGTTGTGGATTAAACATTTTGTTTAATCAAACAATAATAGAGTTTTCATCACACTCTATTATTTTTTCATGCTGCCTTGCTTGCTGAAATGTTCCTCTTTTATTTTTCCCCTCCTCAAATTTCCAGTGAACCACTTCATCAGTGTGTGAGGTTATGAGACTGAGTTCTACTTTCCACATCACAAAGTGTCCACCACTCCATGAATCTGAACTCTCTTTACCCCAGAAGAAACTCTCCCTAACCATGCATTATGGCACAGATACAAGGCAGTGCATTTGGGAGGTTTTCAGCCCTGCTGTCCTAGAGATAAGCAGAAAGCTCTGCTGAATAAAGCTGCACTGGCATTAACCACACAGCTCTTAGAGCCACACTACAGACAGATTCTAATTAGGCACAATTATGCAAACTCATGTATTTGTGTACGGCACCTTGCAGAGAGTTACAGGGAATCTAGCAGAAACCTACTGGATGTGACCTAACCAGAAAGGGAACCTCAGTGCTGAGTGATGAGACTCAAGGCTCTCCCAGCCAGAGGAAAAAGGAAAGAAGGAAAGGCTTGTTTAAACGTGCAGTGTAGCTTTTCTGGAAAGTTGTTGCATTTCTCTATTTAACAAGGAAGCTGCCTCTCTGCCTCATGCTTAACATCTGAATTTTGCAGTGCCCTTTAGTGATCCAACTAAAATGCTGTGCTCCTCCTTTGAACTGGCAAAATCAAAGGCTCCTGCCAGCTGGGCTGCACTCTAAGTTCACAGCTCTAACACCTCCTTTTGACAATACTAAGCCTAATGCCTCAACCAAATCCCAACAGCTACACAAATCACCTTCCTGAGCCCTAACCAGCCCAGGGCTCAAAAGGGAGACAAACTCCCAGTGGCAAAACCACTCCCAGGAATTAAAGGCCATGTGCAGCTTCAATATGTGACACTCATAACATCAAGCTGTGGACTACCTGCTCCATAAGGCTCTCATAAACCATTTTGTCCCTGTGAGGACTACCCCTGGTGGATCAAGTATTATTTATGGCTCCAAAATTAATTATCTAGAAATTCTCCTCTCTGCAGTTGGGAAAGTAGGTTGTTTGATAGACACCACTCAGTTATAGCAGAAAATACTGATGGCTGTTGTCTGTGCATTAATATGCAGACACAATCCTTTGCAGAATAACAGCAAGTGCAAGTTCACCAAAGAGGAAAACTGCTTTTTTTCTCTTGGAAGAGAATACAGATATATTCTACCCTCTCTCAGGAATGCTGCAATTATCCCTACCAGTTTCCTTGCCCCAAATTGAGCAGAGATATCCTCCCCTGACTCCTCAAATGCAAAAGCAGTTATTGTTCCAGGCTAACACTGGAGTGCAATTGAGAGGTGCTTCTCATATCTATCAAAGCATAATAGCTAGCAACATCTTAAGAAAGAAGGAGAAAATAAATGTTCAAAACTCTGTGTTTTTTTCAGAATCAGTAATGCAATAAGGCTGGTAATAGTGTAGGTTGAAAAGACTATGTTGATACAAAATAACCCCAAACCCTAAAAAAGCCAAAAAAAAAAAAAAGAGAAAAAAAATTAAATTCTTAAATGAATATGTAAGTGAGAGCAGGCCCTTGTAAGCAGTATGACAGTAAAACACAATGAACAGAGAGAATGTTACCACCCTTTTTTCCTGAGTGATTGATGTTATAAACAGGGATGGATTACACAGGAAGAGAAATTATAATGCCATATTCTTGACTGGTGAAAGTGGAAGTATTCTTGTATTGATTTCTGTGGAACCACTGCTGTTTATGCCACTGCAAGATATATACCCAAGAGAGGTGAGATAATGTGCAAAGATGGCAACGGTAAAAGCAAATAAGAGTAATGAAAACTTATCACAGGCACTGTGCTCCAAGTAAAAACAGCTCATCACTTCAGATAGCCTTCAAGAAATTGTTCTTTCAGTTTTACTTATGCTTTATAAGTGACAGCAAATGCATAAACTTTTGTGCCATGACTGTCTTTCCATCAATGACACGTTGCCATTAATCACTATTAGATTTATTATTAACTTTCATCTTTCTACTATTTCAGCTATGTTCTAATTATGTTTTGTAGTACAAGAAGCACAATGCATACAGCCTTCTTTGGAGGATGCAGTTTGTTCTGTGGAGAACAAGATGCATTGAATACTGTGACTCTAGGAGCTAACCTTGCAGCGGGCACACTGCAAAACTGTCCCACAACTACACAGAACATTAGGACTATGGGACCTATTATGTTCCTGACACTTTTATCTGCAACTCCATGCTTCATCTGTCTACTGTTAATCCTTCCCTTTCTTCAGCACGCAGTTTTTGTACTTTATCTGTGAAGAATTTAGATCTGAAACTATAGGACTGAGAAGAAAAGAACAAATAAAAAAAAATTTGTTTGTCCAAATTTAGGCTTCTCTATACTATACATAAGGGGCTTGACAAATTATTACTTATTTTAGCGACATGTAAATTTTTCTCTCAACTCATTCAAATCTTTTGTATTTTAAGATTTACTATAACTTTACAATAATCTCATCTTTATTATTATTTTTTAAAAGGACAAAAGAGGATAAAAACAGCTTATGAAGATTTTACAGACCTTATTGTTCTTATTCTCGGCTAAAAGTTTTGTTGAAAAAGAGCTGAAAGAGTGGTCGGCCCTTCTTTATGATACTATCCTACCCCTTCCAGTAAAGGCCAAAAGCTCAGCAATCCCCTCAGCAACTTCAGCAAAACTTTGGGTAAATTGAACAACCTGACCATCTGTCAAGGAAAAATATATTCCAATAGCATGAGGAAACCTCTATCTTACATTTTGTTTAAGAAGTAGCAATAGTTTTAATACTAACATGACCAAATCTGCACAAAAGTCTGTAGCACAATCCAGATCACCTGGTATACAAGCTAGGAACACTCCCTGAATCCCCACAGATTTCAACAAGGCCAGGATTTCATTTCTGATGCATAAAACCTCCAGTATTACTTTCTCTTATATAGAGAATATAGAATATATTTTCTGCAGTTATATGTAGCAGTACTTGGACTGCTTTTTGCTTTGTTTAAGGGTATGTGCAAGATGCTTGAAACTAGAAAGGCCCACTATAAACTCAAATATAAACCTTATTGATAACATTCTCCAGTATCATATTTCTATATACACTGAACAGATTTAGAAAATTTTTGCTTATACTTCAAATATACTTCTTAAACCCACGGGTGTTATGCTTTGATTTACACATAAACACATCAATGATTAAAGACCAAGACACTTACAATGGACCTGATGAATTTGTAATCTCAGGAGCAGCGATAAATTAGAGAAAAACACGGTCTTGTTACTGGTTGTTCTTTTGTGATTAAGTATTAGTTATCTGCTATGTTTGACATTCCGTACACCTATTTATTTGATTAATTTAATTGTCGTCCTAATTAATTTAATTATTTGGTAGCAAGTGCTGAGAGGCTGGTGCATTCATGGTTCTCTACACGTTGCTCAGCTGATTACCAGCTCCACAGTTTGCTGAACTGGTAAAAGCCGCCGCCCGGTCCCCGGTGCCCCTCTCGCTTGTCTGGGTTTGATTGATGTGCCCTCTGCTCGCTTCTGTCTCCATGCCGCTGTACACAGATTAATGTAGGGGATGGGATTATTCACGGTGCGTTTAATCAAGCATGTAGATAATTTTTTTTTTTTTTTCTGCAGGGGAGAACCCTCCCCGCCATTGCACTGTTGAAGTGATGAGTGTACATAAACAACTCTTTAGTTTGCGAAGAGAAATAGAAAATAGAAGGGAGGGGGTGGAG